>CM043018.1:118245423-118482684 GCA_023690525.1 Holotrichia oblita
GATGAGTGGCAGTTTAAGAAGACTATTATTACGTACTTGCACGGTTTATATACACTATCTATCAAAATACACAACATTCGATTCAATCTTTCCACTTTTTCATTGAAATGAGAAGTGTATGGTATGGCTTTTTCAAACTTAATACCTTTTTCTTTTAAAATATCCAGTAAATCTTTCATTTATAATTTCGTTCAGTGTCAAAATTATTACAATTGTGTTTTTCGAGTAAATGCAAAATCAAAAATCTAACAAAACATTTAATATATTCTGGATAATTACGTAATGAGGACACACACATCACTACGAATTAGCTGCAATGGCTTATTTGTCTTCACTGTTGTTTTCAACTGCTAATGCAAAATACGATTCTAAGCTCTCACATTTTTAACTAAGTCAAAATTAATTTTATACAGAACAGCTTCGGGAAAGCCTTTAACAAATATTGAATAGTTCTTTACTAATTCTCTATTAATTTACATACAAACAATAATGTTCTTTAGCTTTGGTACAGTTAACGAAAAAAAAAGTCTTTAGAACGTATATTGACTAAAATATAGCGATTTAAACCTGACTTATTTGCTTTTTTTTTCTGTAACTTTGTAATTAAGACGTTTAGTTTAACGTAAATATTTTGAAAGCATTTAAATAAATTTTTGTTATTAATTTATTTTTATTTTACTAAAATAAGAATCAGTAGAATTGCAGACAACTAGATTTAAACGCTGAAGAAGTTTGCTTTAAATGTTTTATTGAAAGCAAAGAAAATTCACAAAGCAAATGATTGGTTGGACTAACAAAAAAGATGGCAATTTAAGTCTTTAATAAATTGAGAAATGGGCAAACTCCTAACCGATTGTTTGGTTCCGTAAGATGTAGGAATTCTACACCCTTCTACTGCTATCGGGTCTTTTGAAAATTCAAAGAAATGCCAAATTGGTTGCTCAAAGCAATATATTTATTTAAAAAAATATCCCAACCATAACACTGAATTTATAGTCACAATTAAACCCTAGAAAACTACTGATAATCATTTGGATTAGATAGTCACAAATAAATCATCAGTATCTACTGATCTATCATCCTTAGTGATATTTAAACGATTGAATTGAGTTTTTCGTTGCCAGGAACATGTACCAGTCCTGGGCAGAGAGCAGCTTTCTCAGCAATTTACTGACAAAACCACGTTATTCGATTCTTGATGGCTCGTTGGTCTGGGTCACCAACTCCCAACAGACAAGAAGGACTCGGGATCTGCCAAATGGAAGGTACTAGGTTGTGCAATGCACCCTAAACATTAGCAACGCTCAGCTGGGAAGAGAAACTGGAAGGTACCCAGGATGATTGAACTCAAACAATCAGATAGAAACAGATATATAAGTATTTCTTATTACATGTTAAACGATGTCTTTGAATAAGTTAAATAAGTATATATATGTGTAATTCAAAACTCTTTTCAAAGAAACGCTTATGTACGTTTGAAATTTATCATAAAAAAATGTGTAATATTCAAATTTCGTATCATGAATGTTCAGCCGTTGATTGTTTAATATGACTTCCATTCAAGTTGAAATTTGTTAGAGGCAATTATTTAAACTAAAGCAACAACATGTATAAGCAATTTCCATTACTTAATTAATGATCAATGTGATGATTAAACGTAGCTAAATAATGGTCATCTAATTTTGATGTGGTCAACCAAAAAACGTAAAGCTCGCAGAAGGATTATAGAATAACTTCTTTATAAACCACTTACAATTAGTCAAAGTGAAGCAATCAATTTGGGAAAGTGAATAGAATAACTACCGAGAAAGTTTATGAATCCAAGCAATAAATTCAGCTTATTTGTCTCCTCAATTTACGGGATTTTAATTTCATGTGACAGTATAAAAGCCAATAAAACAACTGAAATTAAATGCTTTTTTTTCTACAATATTATATACACCCCTGGAAGCCGCTAAGGTAAAAGCAGTCAAAGCTTTCTGCAAAATTAATGAAGACAGATTTGGTTTAATTTATTTTCAGTTGTCAGTCCCTTTTAGAACAGGGTTTAAATACTTATTATACAAGTTTTATTATTCCACATCAGACACAAGTTATCTATATAAAACCAACAGAAATATTATTTATAATGTAGCTAAAGCAATAAAATATTATTATTGTGGAGAGACTAAACTAAAACAGCGAAGGAATTTTCGCAATGATCAAAAAAATCTATAACAAAAGTGACTTTAATCAAGATAAATAATGTACTAAATCATATTTTTCAACGTGCAGGAGGGTTCGTTGCGCCAGTCTGATCAAAGATTTCAATTTAATTCCTACAGGGAGGTCCCCCGAGACGCATTGTCTGTTCTTTTGTGCGAGGGTGAACTGAATTAACGGTGTTGGACTAACATTCGTAGTTTTTTCCGTTGAGTTTCCAAGCAATTATACAATGCCGGGTTGGTTCGTTACCTTCGTAAATTTAGTACAGTCAGTTACATTGTACGGTGATAATACCGAGAGGAAACTATGCAAATCGGAATAACTTGAGCTCGACTGGTTGTTTAATAGCAATTGACATTGTAGAGATACATAACTATTGTAGCAAGGAAATTAGCCTAAACTAAAATGACAACTTGTTTTAGGGATATGTATACGTCTAAAATTTCATACACATTTGCAGAGTATTTATTTCAAAAATAAACTTTAAACACCCAAGATTACATCGCTTGTTTAAGATCTGTATTGTAACTGAAATATAATCATTCTATTATATATGATATGTTTGTATCAAAGATATATAGATCTTAACTCAGACGTATTTAGCTATGGCAAACTAATTTGACAATTTATAAGATTTACGAGCGAGAAAAAGTCAACTATATTCCAACGCAAACGAATGCTTTTTCCATCGGTTTTGCCAAGAGCAATAAGTTCAAAAGTCACATATGGCCATGATTTATACCAGCGCCAGCCGAATATTGAATCTCGCAAACTTCAACTAATAAATGCAGGCGTCCAAGCAAAAGTACACACATATACGCTAGTCAGGTAGCGCGCGAAAGCAAACGTAAATAAACTTCCAAGTATAGCTAGCTCACTGCTCCGACCGCAGGGAATGTGTATCGAACAAAAAGTAGGCAATGAGGGTAGCTTTTGCTCTTGAAAGACAATCTCGTCGGGATGAAAGGTTTAAATTGCGTGTTCGGAAAATATATTGGCTTGTAAATTATATTAGGGAAATCTGGACGCAAAAAATAACCTTCCGTCCGTTCACATTTATATTGTCGGAAAAAAATGTCGTGATGGAGATATAAAATTGGACGTCCATGAAAAAGGTTCTTCTGTGATAGCTTATTATATTTTATTAAGTTATAACAACTCCGATATGACAGCATGAACCACAAATGATGCTGCAAAAAAGTAATAGAAAAACAAACCAGCCAACCCTCTAGGTCCTCGTATAACATATACGAGGACCGTTCAAATAATACAATAAGTAAGATTCTGTAACATTTCAGTTTGATTCTAAAATTCAAACAAATTAATCGATAATATATGCAATCGGTGACGTATATACATATTTTTATGTTGCAATCTTTTATTAATGGTTGTATTTTTTTTATGGATGATGAAGATTTTTATGCTTGATTTGTATTCCTTTATTTTCGCGTCACTATTTGGTATAAATTTAAAGAGATTTCGTTTCATTAAATTGTCATCTTCAGTTTCCATTCTACATAAAGAATTTGTCCTGGAAAGAAGTGGAAAATTTTTCCTATTTATTAATTTTCTGGCTTTTGCAATATAATATTTGTTTGAATTTGTACTTAGTGAAGTGTGGTAACAATTACTGGTCTCTATTGAGGTCTCAATTGGCACTTCATAAAATATACAGTCTTTTGTGTATTGCGAAATTTTTGTAAAAATTTTAGTGACTATATTTTTCATCTTGGATTATTTCTTTAATACTACTTCCCTCCCAGAAAGGTAATGTCTTAACTATTTCGTTATATTCTTTTATTTTTTGCTGTAATTGGCTCGTTTTTCATTTATTTCTTTTTAAAACTTTAACCCTTGAAGACCGTAAATTTAAAAAATCCATCCAAGAAAATTATAGAACCCAAAATCTTCAAAAAAATTCACTGCAAGACACAAAAAAACTATGAAATATCTAATCTAAAACATATACTCGGAAAGAAGAAAAAATGCGTGCAACATGGAAAGAAAACGAAAAGCTATGTTATGAAAAGCTGACCTCCGGCTGGCACAAACATGTGACAACCAACGATCATTAGCATAATGGATTCACAAGCCGTGAAGAAGAACAGTTATCAAAAATAGTAAAAAAATATGATAACTAAAAAGGAGTTTATTACCTTAGTAAACGGAACTACCAACATTAACGTTTATATTCATTTACATTTATCTAAATCCAAGTGCTCCAATAGTACCTAATCTACCACTTTTACGATCATACTAAACCCAGACTTCAACAAGAAATCCTATTCTATAGAAAAACGATGGCAAAAATCTAAATCTAAGAGAAAATAACTGTAACATCGCAGTAGCCTGCCCAACTGATATATCTGAAGCCTAAAAGCATATCTTAATTTTGTAATGCTTCTGACTTTTTTCTTTTTTATCTATTACTGATGGTGTAGCTATAGCAGCTCCCAGAAAGGTAATGTTTTAACTATTTCGTTATATTCTTTTATTTTTTGCTGTAATTGGCTCGTTTTTCATTTATTTCTTTTTAAAACTTTAACCCTTAAAGACCGTAAATTTAAAAAATCCATCCAAGAAAATTATAGAACCCAACATCTTCAAAAAATTCACTGCAAGACGCAAAAGACTAGGAAATATCTACAGTAGACGCTCTCTAGTCCGGCCTCGGTTAGATCGGCCGTCGGATAGTTCGGCCGGCAACACGCGGAGAGTTAGGGAAGCCTTCGGCGACTGGTGCAAGTTTCTACTTGTTTCGTAGAACTCGAAGAGTAAAAACATATAAAAAGTAAAAAATGTGTTCTACAGTGAGTGGCAAACCATAGTCCATAGTCAGGAATGCATGTTTCCATTGCGCTCATGCAGGAGCGCCGAAGAGGTACTCCGATAAGTGGACCAATTTTAAAAGAAAATGCAAAAATTCAGACGGAAGATACATTCTTGGCAAGTGATGGTTGGTTATCGCGTTGGAAGAAACGTCATGCTGTTAATTTTATTGGCGTTTTTGGTGAAAAATTGTCGGCAGACTCATCAGCAGTTAGCGATTTTTCGAAAAACTAAATCATATCATTGTTAATGAAAATCTAAGTCCAGAGCAAGTCTACAATATAGACGAGACTGGGTTGAATTTTAAACTTTTGCCAAAGAAAACGTTGGATACTGCGAAGGAGACTTCAGCTCCAGGATTTAAAGCCAGTAAAGAGAGAATAACGGTGGTGTTATGTTCAAATGCATCAGGGTCCCACAAATTGTCACCATTTGTAATTGGATATTCGGCAAAACCCAGAGCTTTTACAAACTTAACCACTTCATCCCTTCCAGTGTACTACACAGTACAAAAATCGACCCGGATGAATTCGTATTTATTCAAGGAATGGTTCATATGTGAATTCGTTCCTAAAGTGAAAAATCATTTGAAAAGCTTGAAGTTACCAATTAAAGAACTTCTAGTGATAGACAACGCACCTATCCATCCGACAGAACTAGAATGTGAACGTTATTCTGATATAAAGCTCTTGTTTCTGCCACCTAATGTCACCAGTCTTTCACAGTCAATTGATCAAGGGGTCATCGAATATTAGATAAATTCGATAATGAGGACGCAGGACTTATTCAGGCTTTAAAGGCTATTAATATAAAAGACGTGATGTAGATGGTGGCTAAGGCATATGATGAAATACCATCATCCACATTTACGAAATCGCGGTGAAAAGTCTGGCCAAATATAACAGAAATAGTTGAGAATAATAAAGCGGAAACTCCTAAACCAGAAGAACCTAATCTCCAGGATTCTGAATGTAATGATATCGAATCCTTATTACAAGATCTACAACGACTTCCTCACACTGATTTTGTCCGACAGGACATTGTAGAATGGATTGCTGGTCAAGATGAGGAACTTCAAAATGAAATCATCAGTGACGATAGAACCGTGCAAATTCTAATTTCCCAGGATGGTGAAAAAGAAGAAGCAGAGGTAGAAGAAGGTGATAATGAGCAAAAAATGAGCCATGCTGAAGGAAGGATACATCGAGCAGCAAACAGAGGCAACTGCAGTTGATATTATGTTCAGCAAGAAGTTGCGTGATTTCGCATTTAAAAAAGCAACTGAGCAAAACGTTAATTCGTTTGAAACAAAAAGAAATAATGATTCCTTTAGTCATAAAGCATGAATCTTTTTTGTTACATATAAGGACGAATCTTGGCTCTATTAACAAAGAACAGGGATATTCTCCTAATTCTGTCATGGAATAATGATAGAGAAGTTAAGGGAAAGTTGCCAAGTACATGAGTATAGAAAGTAATGATCTCCCTACAAGGTACCTGAACGCGTCTCGTGTAAAGCATTAAAGCAACGAGGTTCAATTAATTCATCAGTGCGATATGGTTACAATCAAATAAATCAATTAATTTATTTTACATTTTCATTATTTGTTTAATGACGTTTTGAAAATAACTTTTCTCTTTTATCATTGCAAAACTTATGTAAGAAATATCTACAAATTAATATTGTTATCTTACATAAATTGGAACCTAAATTTCTTGCATATATTGCGGCTATAATTTAATTATAATTGTACATGCCCGCGTTCTTGTTGATTCTTTATCTTATTGACATCATACTTTACCTAAAGCCTTGCGCAAACAAGCAATGAAAATGGTTGCTCCCTTAATAACGTTATTTGAACAAGTGGGTGATGCTGGTGGGCGTCTTATTCCATATTAAACAGATTCAGAAGTATGAGATGTTTATGAAGCCAAACACAGCATTATACAGCCCGTTTTACTTTCGACGTGTTGCAGTGAAAAGAACACTCAACGTAACAACAACGACATAAAATAACATCCGCTACATGAAAATACTACCAAGCGATGTATTGTATTTATACCATTAAAAGTTAGCTGTGTCTTCCTGGATAAAAAAGATGTGACAAGTTACAGAAAATGTTTTACATTAATAAAGTAAACATATTCCCGACAAACTTTTACTAGTAAGAGGATATGCCAACACAAAACTTTTAACAAACAAGTTGCATGGCAAGCCTTGTATACAGGCGCTAGCTTCCATACGGGCGCCAGATTTGCCCTGGCCGTCTGGCTGAAAGCTCTCCTTAAAAAAAAAGTAGTTCACGCGCACGTCATTGTGCTCTCAGATTAATTAACGAGATTAATTGAATCGATTCTACGACTGCTCCGGCTTTTAAACGCTTTATCTCAGTTTCTTTTACGGATTCCCCGTAATAGAAATATCATGATATCCGGTGTACGTAAGCCAATCCGAAAACCTGCCCCTGTCGCTTTCTTGTTTAAAAAAGCTATCTGCAAATGACCTACCCAGTTTGGTTCTGTGTATTTGTTCATTGTTCAGGAACAATAATGTTTATGAAAGAGGATCGAAAACAATTAGGTCCTTCTATTGTCTAACTTTCTCTTTATGAAAGCAGTTATTTCGATTTACAGAATAGGAGCGTAACAACGAGATATAAATAATAATTAAGATCCTTCTGTTTTATAAAAGATTATATAGAAGTAGGATAAGATACAAGTTCGTGCAAGTTTTGGTACTCTCTAAATCATTTTCTAAGATAATCGTTGTGAATTCCAAGAAACTGAAAACAGATATAATTGTCTCTTTGTATTATATATTTTGACAAATTCTGTGAAGCTGAAAATATTTTTAGAACGTTATTTGATAAGGTACTTCGAGTGCCGTAGTTAATCCACTTCTACATACGTAAAACTTAGTCAATAAACTGAGTACGTCTCAGTTTGTTTGCAAGATCAGTGCTGCAATCAAGATGTTACAGTATTTTAGTCCTATCCTTGCTACTTGCTAAATAACCTTTATATGCATATAGATACCGAGTTAATGAAGATTTTCCCACAGACGTTGGTTTTTATAAAGGGACTACAAAATAAGATCAAGTTGCTAAGAAGAACTCGTCAGTTAAACTGGTAAGAGTTAGTGAATACTTGTTCGTCAGGCCAAAAGGTTGGTATTCGCTTGACCTACCATTGGCTGGTGAGATACAATTAACAACGCAAAATTACTTGCGGCGATGTAATGCTGTAACAAAGTCATAAAAGCACATTTACACACACCAGGAATTGTAAAGACAGCCTTGGCAAACGATATAAGTTAGAAAGCTGCTACTATACCACAACAAAGCAAAATAAAACAAACTCAAATTTTATCGAATTATTTGTTTTTTTCTGGTGTTGCTATTTATTCGAGGTTTGGCTTTCTGTATTGCTCATTGACGAATCCCTTGATAAATTATTCTTCGAAAAACAAAAAGAACAAAACCTGGTGGTGTCAGTAAAAATTTGGTTCTCGTTCCGAATATCCGAATACCTGACAATTTTTCATTATGTACGTTGGATTCCATGTATTCGTAATCTTCTTTGCAGCTTTGACCTTGAAAAAACTTACCATTATAAACAGACTTACAAATAAAGAATAAAAAGTAGGTCGTTCTACTCTACTGTCCATAAATAAAGCAAATGAACGAGTCTGCCACTGATGTGAATTTGCAAAGTACAGACTACCGCAAAAGAATTTATTAACGTACTGAAGTAAACGTTTTAAGCTCTTAAAGACAAAGTAGAAGAAGCCAGTCAAAGCCTGACCATCATAACCTGAAAATATAAATTCGGTTTCAAAAAATTATTGTGTGCAGTTGAAAAATGTTTTACATAAAACTCGGACTTTCTTGTGAATTAATGAATGTATTCCAAAATAAGCTAACTGAAACGAGGTCTCAAAAAAATAAACCTAAATGTCATAGTGTCACAAGAACAGTTAACAATTACAGAAAATGTTCTAACACGGCAACGTTACCGAAATTGTCTCTAAAATTAAAAAAATCGATTAACAGCTGAAATTAATTGAAGTTAATGATATTCATTGGTCAGAGAAATCAAATTTTAATCAAATACAGAGCAATACACACAGCGAAACTGAAAAAATGAAAAATCGAAACAAAACACGATGACCAAAGTGGTATGTTAGCGATGAAAGAAATGTGAAATGAAGATGATGTACAAAGTGATATAGTAATGATAGAACTGGATAAAACTAATTGTTGGATAATATAATTATGATAAAATGAATAACCCTACATGACATTATGAAACGTAAGAAAATTATAATGAAAGGAATGAAATGAACAGAAAAAAATGGAAATAATATAGTCATGCCACGTTCATTATTGTAAAAAATGAACAATTGTACCTAAACATACAAGAGAGAATGACAAATTCTAGCACAAATTGTAACAAAAAACTGATGTGTTAAACTAAGATACTAAACCAGCTCTAAACTCATTCCCTCAGGCCCACCTTCCGCCAACAAGATAAGTCAGTAACTGTTTGTTAGTTTATGTTTTGGCAATGCCTGACGTTTTCAATTTATTACTATTTACTGAACCATTTAGTAGAGCAACACAACTAGCGGGATTGACAATCCACGAATTGTTCGAGGTAGATGAGTATCTACAGTTACACACATGTTTTGTCGACGACCAGTGGTACTACTTCTGATCTTGCCCGATAGATGGAATGAGTTTAGAATTAATTTATTATACGAGCCATTATGTAGTACCTACTAGTTAACGTGGCGAGAAGCTATGAAAATATTCCCAAGCCAACAGACCACCGAGTGCTCAACGCGATTTACGCCGATGACACCGCTGTGGTGGCCACATCGACGAACCCCGAAATCGCCGTCCAGCTTGCTCAGGCACAGTTGCAACGGATAGAAGGGTTCTTCGAAACATGTGGCCTCTCTATTAACCCGAGGAAGACGCAAGCGATTGCGTTTACTCGGGGGAGGCGTCCCCCGCCCAGGAAAATCACCGTCTCCAGGACGGAGATTGACTGGAGTGGGAAAATCGAGTACTTGGGAGTGCTCCTAGACAGGAAACTGACCTTCTCGGAGCATCTAGGTAGAGCCAGGAACAGAGCCGTCGGACGGATGTGCCAGCTGTTCCCTCTCCTAGGTAACCACAAACTCTCTCCAAAAATGGGCGCGATGCTGTATAAAACACACATTCGCCCAATCCTTACCTATGCCAGCCCAGCTTGGGCGACGGCAGCTCCTACCTATTTTACCAACCTGGCGCGAGTACAAAATCGTGTAATGCGAATTGTATTCCGCCTTCCTAGACGCACCTCGCTGGTAGTCCTCCGACGACTCACAGAAGCGCACGTCCCAGACCTGTCAGACTTCCTGAGAAAACTCAACCGAGATTTCTTCAGGAAGACCCTGGCTAGCAGCAACCCATCGATGAGTAACGCTAAGGCGCAAAAGTTCATGGGGAGAACTAAACACCGGACCACCACGGAAACACTCCGGCTAGCGTGAACCGGTGTAATTACACACACCCGAATACTAACACCTTTTTCTGTGTGATTACAGGTACCAGGACAGCGTAGGAGCCCATTAGAAGACTCCGAGGACTCACAAGAAACCAACCAGGACCGCCAGTAGGACATCCAACAGGAAGTGGAGCTGGAAGAGGAGTGCCCCTCAGCAGAGGGGAGCGGAAGACCATACGTTATGAAAACACATCTTTTCATTTAAAGAGACGTTAGTGAAGCTGAGCAAAGGCAGACGCTGTTTAATGCTTGATCTATTTTAACTGCTGTTCGTAGTAAGTTGCCTCACACATGCATTTTTTGGTTTAATTTTTTCGAGAACCATTTATATTATTTGTAACACTTATTCCAGTTATTAGCAAGCAATTTAGATGCCGTCCATATTATCTGCGCAAAACATTCCCGAAAATTTTACTCGATTTGAGCCCCTTCATCTGGACGTACCCTTAAGTAAATAATATTCCATCCTTAAAGATATATTCAAAATGTATGATCAGGCAAATCAATACCTCGGGATTGATAAATTAAATACTCACTTCGTACATATATATGTAGATTTAGTAGCTCTGTATTAACAAAGTAAATACCGATGTATAAGAGAATTGTCGAGAAATGAGCAGAATGTTTTAGTTTTCTGCTCTGTCTGCAACCAATATCATCGCTGTGTGTGCGCAGGGTTTGAGTTAGTACTTCGTGAAGTGCTCCTTCAGCTCCACTAAACGTCGAATTCGTGCCGGTTTTATGCATTCGAAGTGAGCTCCCCGACCAAAACGAGAATTCGTTTACTGTCATAATTTTCAATATGAACATGGGGTTAGGTCGACGTGCAGCATGCTAATGCAGACTCCGGGACTTACTGCACCCCTGAGAATAACTCGTATAAGCCGGGGCCGAGTCTCATCCGTGTGGTCATTTGCTCTGATATGTACGTTGAACTAGATGGCAAACTGTGCGTGTGCTACATACAAGAGAGGGATGGACGTAGATTGTACTATCCTGCAACATCTACATATATAATATAGTTGAACAAAGCGGGCTACTCGGTTTACGATGTCACTGAATGGGCAAACTTCGATGTTCCTGGACATTGGTTATCTATATTATCTGTCGTGTAAAACAAATTGCGGATTATTGAACGTATCGATTTTGTACGTATTTCGATGTTTGGATTATATTGGAAAGAGCGCCTACCACATCGAGGTAATTTAAATGATCCAATAAAAACGATACATTAAATTTTTTCGTTCGTTTACACCATCGTGCTTTATTACACAATCGATATTATGCGCAATTAATTTTTATACGCTCGTACTTCGTCCGTAGCGCGGGCACAGTTAATTTTTATATATCAGTTGGTAATACCATTACGAAAGAACATCTATCATCGTCAACATCCAGTAGCACAATTGAGGATAATGTACTGAAATTTATTATGATCATTTGTATGAAATTTAAGTAAAATTATATTAAGACGCATGCGTACCATTGTACGCAATACATCAAAATGCATCCTCATCTTGAAGACGAAATGATAAATATAACTGAGTATCTCAATTACAAAAGATTACTCAATAACTAATCTATCTAAACAATAACGGATACCAGTTTGGTATGATGCTGTGCATATAGTACTCATGATAATTATAAACACTCAATGTACTACAGTAGGCCATGAAATAAAGTCAATTTTGACAGGCCTTAGTTATGCATTGCGACTGTCAATACGCTCCTCACTTTTCATTACAGTGTTTCTATTTGGAAAATGCGATATACAAATAAAGCAGGATTCAACATGTTAATGATGTGCGTAGGGAAATATCCACTGCTCACGCATCATCCCTTCAATTTACAATTGTCGTCTTGTAGCACATGTCCATACAAACAACAGAGTACAGTCGAAACACGACAAAGGTGACCTTATCAAACTATCTGTGAGGAATGAGACAGGTACCAAAGAATTACAGTATGGAGGATTGTCAAACCATATCATTCTCCGTGAAGACTAGAAGAAAATGACTTCTAGAATCGTTTTAATGTCTACAACTGGTTTATAGATACTAACCGTGATTACCATATCAGAATTTTGTGAACTGATGAGGCAACCTCCAAACGAATGATTTGCCCAGTTATTCCATATTGCCTGCGTGAAGTGCGTTACCAGCACGTGTGGAGCCTCAACATATGATGTGGCCACCTCAGAGACCGAGTCATAAGACCACACTTTGTGTTTAACGGTGTGGCTTTAACAAAACGGTTGCCCTGCTAACTTTTCACTTAGGACTTGGCAAGTTGTTGACCAATATTACCCAGACGATGTATTCTATCGTAGAGTAAAATTGTCTACCAGAAATGTCCTAGAATTAAAGGAGATATGAAAGAAAGAAAGTGGTTTGTACGTCTCTCGGCAATGATGAAGTGTCCCATATTATCAATCGCGTTAGAAAGAAATTACAGAGTTGTGTAGAACTGGATGGAAAACATTTTGATATTTATGAAGAGTTCGTGTTCACAATCATCATGTTATCCCTAATCTACGTACAGAATTTCTGAGATGTATTTGTGTAGTTTTTTGTGAGTAGATTATAATAGTAGGGAAAAATTGTTTGGCAACAAGTATTCGTACTGAGGGTGTTGGTAATCAAAATTTATTTACAAACGATGAGTGTTATACAGTTCTCGATAAAAGAGATTGATGCTAGTGATCTTAGACACCCTATATAAATATGTATCATCTTTTTCAAATTAAATGCGAACTTCTCACCTAGGAATTTCCGTTTAGCAGATAAAGACTTTGCTTTAAAATGAATTTCAATTCCCTAACATAGATTACTGTTTTGATGATGATCCTCAGAATAATTAAATTCGATTGCAATACATATTCCTGACTGAAAAATTCGTATTTAATTTAAAAAGGATGATCCTTACTATTGCTATTTCATCAATTAAAATAAAATACAATAGGAGACTTAAAATTCTTTGTCCAACCTTGTCGTACTCCTTCCTATATCTTAATATTTATTCCAACATTTCTGATATTTCTGTATGTACTATATTAACTTCGTTCTGGCATATCCCAGATTTCTCTCGTGGAGCTTACTAGCTACTAACAAGAAGCTGACTAGCATGTATATAATATTGATATTTCTCGATAATTAAAGCACCTTTTGGAGTTCGCTATTCCACGTTATAATTAGTATTTTATGCAAGTCATATTGATTCCTTGGTCACACATGCAATTGATTTATTAGCTTGCTAATTGCTCAATAGAGTTCCTTATATGTTATTCCGTCTCCCATTCTTTTATACCACCCCCTCTTAGCATTCTCCGTATTATTTTTATACCCTGCATCATGCAATTTCACATTGCTCCATTATTTATTTATCATCTATAATTAAGTTCCCTTTATCATTTAAAAGCCCTTTGCATTATATGCTTTGGTGTTCTAAAATTCTTTTTCGCTAAAATCTAAGCTACTATACAGGCTGATTCAAATTAAGTGCACACCATTGCTATCTCTGTTACTATTGATTCTAGAAAGTAGGCTAAATTATCAAAGTATTAGTGTTTTTGACATTGATTAGGATGCAGTTCATAAAAAAAAATTGAATAACACATTTTCGAGACACCCTGTATATTTTTTAAAATTCTGAATGCTAATGTTCTTTGTAATATAAAAGTTTCAATATACTATTGTCCTAAAACGAATAATAAAGTAGTTACGGTGGATTTTAGTTGATGTCAAAGATACTCTTCCATTCTGTAAAATCAGTACATAGTAGGCTTTTTTCACTTTTAACAGAACAAATAGTATGCCCTTTGTAAATGTCAGTAACGTGCTGAATATAAATCTTTTGCACATTAAGTTATTAAAAATAGTTTTTTTTTTGATTTTGTGTTGTGTTCAGTAGTTCTCTATTTTTCTAAACATTTTGGGTTTACTTTTATTGCTTACTGTTTGACAATATTTCACTATGGTATTGCCTCATTTGGAGAAATGCGATATGTTGGAAGCATACATTTTATGTCATAAAAATTCAATAAGGACTAGCGAATATTATGCTGAACACTATCCTTTACGACAGCAGCCAGATCGACGTTACTTTCGAAAACTTTACAAACAGTTTAGACTGCATGATTGCTTATTTAGAAAGAAAAGAACAAAGAAAAATATCGTCCTCAACGAAGAAGTAGGAATTACAGTGTTAGCATATTTTGAAGCCCATCGCGAATTTTCCATTAGAAATGCTACTAAGGATTTGGGAGTAGGTTATTCATCATCAGTTCAAAGAATTTTGAAAAACGTAAGTCTAGTTCTAATCTTAAGTTCACCATTTCTCAATCATTAGGTACATTAGCTTTCTGTCATTGGTTTGCTAATTTTTGTGATGAAAGTTTGAATGGAGCACAGTGTATTTTATGGAGTGACGAAACAAATTTTTCAAATAGAGGCATGTTTAATAAGAAAAATAGTCACTACTGGTCTCAATAAAATTTATTAATAGTTCGTCCACATGCTGTTCAACTTCGATTTAGTTTTAACATTCGGTAGTCGTTGGTCCAGTGTACTACAATGGTACGTTAACAGAAAACAGATATCTGGAATTTATTCGTAATGTTCTAGACGATTTCCTTGATAACGCCAATTACCTGATGGGCCAAAATTTATACTTTCATACTTCTCGAAATCATGTTTGCCAAAAAGTTTGGTCCAATTCAATGACCAGCATGCTCTCCTGAGCTCTCACCTTTAGACTCTTTTCTTTGGAGATATTAAAAAAAAAGAGGTGTACAAAACGCGATACGACAACGTGCGCGAATTGCAAGACAAGGTCAGAGAAGCTTTTCGCCAATTAGATAGGAGGACAATCTTAAGAGCCACTCAGAGTGTACTGAAGCGGACACCAAAATGTATTCAGTAGGAAGGTGACACCTTTGAGTAGTATTTATAAATTATACATGTACTTTCTTTTTTTAATTTAATTTTGTAAGCTGTAATATGTTAAAATAAACATTAAACACAACATATGTATCTGTTTTGTCAACAGTTAGCGGAGCAATCATTTTTAAGGAAATAAAAACTGCTATAACTCCTGTATTATTTGTTTTAGGACAATAGTGTATTGTAACTTTTATATTACAAATAACATTAGTATTAAGAATTTTAAAAAATATACAGGGTACTCCCTTTAAAAAATTATAAGTTTCGAAATTTATCGAAAATACGTTATTCAATTTTTTTTCATGAACTGCATGCTAATCAATGTTAAAAACACAAATACTTTGCTAATTTAACCTACTTTCTAGAATCAATAATAACAGAGATAGCAATAGTGCGCACTTAATTTGAATCAGCCTGTATAAAAATTTTGTATTTCCTCATCTGCCTTCGTTCAATTTTGTTTTTAAACTCCAACAATTGTTAGGTTCTGCTTCTGTAACCAGTCGTTTTATTTTTCTCCTATGTTTGTTGTAGTACGTCATTGTGTTTCTCAATTTTGGCACACAGATTTATTCAATTCCTGTTTCCTCTTTAAAACGAGTCGATGGCCGCAGTGGTTAGGCGGCTGACTATTGTTGTGAGAGGACGATAGGTGCCGCGGTTCAATTCTCTGGAGGTACGGTGACATTTTTTCAGAGAGTTTAATCCCGGATCGACTTGCCATTCGCTGTTGGGAGCAAAGTGATTAACAGCGCGGTATCATAAAAGGCGATATGATGCTGACACAAAGCCATTTCAACACAACTTACACACACTAAACTACACCGCAAGAGTTGCAGTAATAGCCAGACAAGTAATACAGCTTACGGAGTCACTGCAACTAAGCACCCACCACACATTAAAAAAAAATAAAAAATCGGTCTTAATATTTCGCTTTTATATCTTGCTGGATCAAATAACGCATTTTTTTTCCTATACTAGACTGTTTTCAATTATTACTCTTTCTAACTTCCTCATTTAGTAATTTCTTGCTATCCTTCAGGTTTGCCTCAACTAGGTAATGATCTGTACCAATTTCTATCTCTCTTTTAATTTATTACATTTTTAAGCTCGTTTTGTACAATGATTACAACAAATGATTCATTTTTTTCCTGTAAAGTAATAACAACAAAAATCAAATATAATAATCAGTACGATATTGCCAAACACAAAATATAACAACAATTTTTAAGTTCTTGTTTTTATGAATATTTGCCAAATAATATGAAAAAATAATTCTACTCAACATTTTATATGGAACTACATATAAAAGCTCCGTTCACATATAATGCCAGGATTTAACGTAATGTTTCAGATTAGAAACCTTGAAACAACAGTTATTTATTATGTTAACTGCCAAGACATGTTTAAAATGCGAAGTATGTGCAAATGCATAATGAACATACATATATACATACATGAAAAAAAATGTAAAATAGATTTCACACCTATAGAATATAAAAAACACCTTCATTCCTTTTTTGTAACAAACCTATACCGCGGTAGTACCAATGCGCACCGTACCACCCTCTACGTTAGCGCCCTTGTCGCCAGCGACCCGGCTTCGCCCACGCACCCCCACTACCGAACATTCCCGAGCCCTCACGGACCACGGACTGGGGACTACAAAAGGAGGCCACCCGGGCCGTAACAGTCAGTCTGACGCCGGACTCGCCCCTAAGGGAAACCAGGAAGCACTGGAAGGTCTTCCCCTTTGGTCAGGTGCACTGTTGAGGTCTCTGCCTATGGTATCCCAAGATTAGGACGGTGAATCTAGCCGACACGACGCCGACGTCAGGTGCCGTCCCGACGCGTCCCGCCGACCGCTACGTCACTTCCATTCTTTTATTTAATGACTGAGGTGTATATTATTATGTATGAAATAAAGCATTTTAACAATACTCGTGAGTCGTTACAACTGGCGCCCAACGTGGGGCCCGAAGCCAAGACGGGAAGAAAAGGTCTCCGCGAGCACTGTCCAGAAGGTCTCCAAGTCGAAAGGAGCACTGTCCAGAAGGTCTCCAAGTCGAAAGGAGCACTGTCCAGAAGGTCTCCAAGTCGAAAGGAGCACTGTCCAGAAGGTCTCCAAGTCGAAAGGAGCACTGTCCAGAAAAGGTCTCCGCGAGCACTGCCCAGAAAAGGTCTCCGGGAGCACTGTCCAGAAAAGGTCTCCGCGAGCACTGTCCAGAAGGTCTCCAAGTCGAAAGGAGCACTGTCCAGAAGGTCTCCAAGTCCACGGGAGCACTGTCCAGAAGGTCTCCAAGTCGAAAGGAGCACTGTCCAGAAGGTCTCCAAGTCGAAAGGAGCACTGTCCAGAAGGTCCCCAAGTCGAAAGGAGCACTGTCCAGAAGGTCTCCAAGTCGAAAGGAGCACTGTCCAGAAGGTCTCCAAGTCGAAAGGAGCACTGCCCAAAAAGGTCCCCAGTCCACGGGAGCACTGTCCAGAAGGTCTCCAGTCCACGGGAGCACCGCCAAGAGTTTTCACGAGCCCTGTCCAGAGGGTTTTCCCGCTGTTAAGAAGCCATCCGAAGGAAGCGTCACATGGAACACGTCGGCCTTGGCCTAGGTCTGACGTCGGTTGCCATAGCCTTTTGGTTCCTGTTCCGTCACTTCTGGCAGAAACGAACTACCGAGCCCGTCACTGAGGAAGTCGAACTCGAGGACCGCACAAACTTTGCGCAGGGAATTCTCCGCCCGGAACAAAGGATTGACGTATGGTAAGGACGCGACGCACCTCCTACGACATGGCCGTCCAACTATCCGAGGATCAATTCCGCGAACTGATGCGCACCGCCCAACCTCAGCACAGAAACAGACACTTCACCCAGTGCACTGCCCGCTTCGATGGAACCCGAACCCAGGCCGCGGTTACGGAATTCCTGACCGCCATAAAAATATTCAAGTCCGTAGAAAGGATCACGGACGCCGACGCCCTCACCGGGTTGCCACTGTTACTCACCGGCGAGGCCAGCACGTGGTGGAATGGAATAAAAGGTACCATCGCCACTTTCTCAGACGCCACCCAAGCCATCCAGCTTGCCTTTGCCCCTCAGAGGCCAAATTTCCGGGTATTTAGCGAAATCTTTGCTTGTACCCAGACCGCAGAGATGACGACGGATCAGTTCGTCACCTCCCAACGGGACAGATTCTCCCAGCTCTCAGAAGACCTGCCTGAGAAGTGGCAGATCGATATGGTGTACGCCCTATTACGCTCCAAGATCAGGGATCGCGTACCCCGCGACGACGTCACCACCTTCCAGGACCTCCTGAAGAAGGCCCGAGTAATTGAAGCCGCCGAACGAGACCACAAAGGCCTCAAACCCGCAAAACCTGCCGCCGAGCCTGCTCGAGCCCGAGTCAAATGTGACTTCTGCAAGAACTTCGGACACCTCGTATCCGAATGCCGGAAGAAGGCCCGTACCCAAGCACCCACGGAGGAAGCGGCGCCCCGTCCTAGCACCAGCACCCCAACGAACCCCATCCAGTGTTACGGATGCGGCACCCCAGGGTCATCCGCCGGAACTGCCCGCGATGCTCAAAGGCCCCGGTCCCCGTCAGTTTCTGCTACGCGGACACGCAGTCGATGGAGCGACCAGCCGTGGAAATCACCATCCACGGGATAAGAGGCACCGCCTACCTCGACAGTGGAGCGAAGGCCACCCTCGCTAGCCCGGAGCTTTACCGGATTCTAGCCCAGTTCGGACACAGTTTCGCCGAGAAGACCATCAACCTAGTCCAGGCCGATGGGAAAAGCCGGATCACGACGGTGCGCTCAACCACCGTCCCCGTCCTGCTGAAAGGAAGAACCATCATGACCACGTTCCTGGCCCTTCCCGACACACCAAACGCCAAGACTCTATTGGGAGTGGATTTCCTGCACGACGCTGGTTTAGTTGTCGATTACAAGCATGCCCAGTGGCACTTCCATGGGAATCGGCATCAATGTTACGGTTTCCTACCCAAGGACCAACAGCCCCTCCACCCTGAGGAAATGAAAAAACCCAAGCGTTCTCGTGGTCAAAGCCCCAGCCTCACAGTCCCAATCGCCGGACTGCTCCATGAGCAGCAACCACCCTCTGGCCCGACCGAGCCAGAACCCATGCAGTGTGACCACGAGTCACAGCTCATCGAGGGATATGGACCTACTTATCCCGCACCCCATGCGGAGGACATCCGCCATGCAGCCCAAGTCCTGCAACCCCTGGACAGCCAGTCCCGCGCTGCCTATATGTGGAACGACGCCCAACAAGTACTGGACGCCATCTGGCCCACCACCACCAACGATCTCGAGACCCTAGATCTCGCAGCCATGGAACCCCGTCCACTGTGCCTACGTACCGACGAAGGTACCCACCTCAACGCTGATGAAGCCGCCCAGCTGAACGCTCTGTTAACGAGCCGGAGACAAGGCTCCAGTCTCCAGTCCCCCGTACCGCGTCACACCCGGACGCCAGGCCCCCTTAAATGCGGAAGTCCAGGCCCTACTCGACGACAAGATCATCGAAGAGTGCGAAAGCGCTTGGACATCCCCGGTCGTACTCGTCCCGAAGCCTGATGGGAGCATTCGCCTGTGTGTGGACTACAGGAAAATCAACAGCGTCACCGTCCCGGACCTGTATCCACTTCCCCGTTTGGAGGACCTACTCCACCTCACAGGACGATCCACCTACATCTCAACGATGGACCTCCGAAGTGGTTATTACCAAGTGGAAGTTCATCCCCCGGACCGCGATAAGACCGCCTTCATCATAAGCACCGGAATCTATAGGTTTCGGCGACTGCCTTTCGGATTAAGAAACGCCCCGGCCACGTTCCAGAGACTCATGGACAAATTTAAAACGCGTGTGCCCCATGTGAACGTGCTCGTCTACCTCGACGACGTGATAGTGCTTTCCTCAGATTTCACCGCGCATCTCCGCGACCTGAGTGACTGTTTTGATGCACTGGCCCAGTTTAGACTTCGTATGAACCGTGAGAAGTGTCATTTCGCATGTGGTGAGGTACGATACCTAGGACATGTAATATCCCGCGAAGGAATCCGTACCCGCCCGGACAAGGTCGCTGCCATATCCCAGATGGCCGCCCCCAGGAATGTCAAAGAGCTGCTGACATTCCTGCAAACGTGCAACTGGTACCGCCGGTTCATTCCCCGCTTCGCCGAGGTTGCCCGCCCGCTAACCAACCTGACGAAGAAAACCGCTGTGTGGACATGGACCACACCTGAGGAAGAAGCTTTCCAAAAGCTCAAGACCGCCCTAACCACCGCCCCAATTTTGCGACAGGCCGAGCCAGGATCCCCCTACATCCTGAGGACCGATGCCAGCGCCTACGCGATAGGTGCAGTATTACTCCAGGGGAGGGACCCGAGGAGCATCCCGTCGAATACGCCAGCCGCCTCCTGCTGCCTGCCGAGCGGAACTATTCGACCACCGAACGGGAAGCCCTGGCCATCGTTTGGGCCGTACAGAAGTTTCGAGGCTATATCGAAGAAGCCTCCACGGTGGTCATCACGGACCATCAGCCTCTCAAGTGGCTGATGTCACTCAAGTCGCCCAGCGGACGGCTTGCCCGATGGTCGTTGCAGCTGCAACCCTTCAATTTGGAGATAGGCTACGGCCCTGGAAGAGCGAACGTTGTTGCCGATACCCTATCCAGGCCCCCAGGATCTCCGGATCCCGATCCAATACCCGTGGGATTCGTCTCCATAGACCTCCCGCAAATTGGAGCCGAGCAGCTACGAACGGAGCAACTCAGCGACCCCGAACTAAGGAAAATCACCGAGGCTCTGGAATCCTCCCAACCAGAAGTTGCCTGCCGATGGACTGCCCGAGGATATCTCCTGTTCCAGGGAGTCCTTTACCAGTACTCAGCTGAGGATGACAACGAGGAACCCCGCCTAGTCGTCCCCGAGTGCAACCGTCCCAAAATTCTCCAAGAATTCCACGACGCCCCGGAGGCTGGACATTTTGGAGCTGAACGGAACCCAATTCGTCAGCGGAATCATGCAGCAGATTTGCCACTGCCTAGACATAGAACAGAAATTTACCCCCGTATACCACTCCTCCGCTTTGAAGCCCGTTCCTCCCGGACAACTGCCTGAGAACCCAGTCGTCCCACTGCGCCGCCGAGGACGACCCCGCACCCAAAACACCCAAGGACTCAGAACCTCGACGAGGACGCCCCACGGTTCTGAAGGGGAGATTGTAACAAACCTATACCGCGGTAGTACCAATGCGCACCGTACCACCCTCTACGTTAGCGCCCTTGTCGCCAGCGACCCGGCTTCGCCCACGCACCCCCACTACCGAACATTCCCGAGCCCTCACGGACCACGGACTGGGGACTACAAAAGGAGGCCACCCGGGCCGTAACAGTCAGTCTGACGCCGGACTCGCCCCTAAGGGAAACCAGGAAGCACTGGAAGGTCTTCCCCTTTGGTCAGGTGCACTGTTGAGGTCTCTGCCTATGGTATCCCAAGATTAGGACGGTGAATCTAGCCGACACGACGCCGACGTCAGGTGCCGTCCCGACGCGTCCCGCCGACCGCTACGTCACTTCCATTCTTTTATTTAATGACTGAGGTGTATATTATTATGTATGAAATAAAGCATTTTAACAATACTCGTGAGTCGTTACATTTTTTTATTTTTTTCTTCTGTACGATATATGTATATGTATGTAAAGCCTGACGTAATAAAACCAACGTTGGGATAAATTCATTAGCTGTACACCGTGTAAAAACAGAACCAATATTTCCCTAGGAGGACGTTTTTACTCCAGAGTCAAGTGATGATTATGAATTCAAAACGAGGCACACTGCATACTAAATCTTCTTAATTACGTATTCAAGCCAGCCGTCATCATTTAGAATCGCTGGTAAAAATTCCGCATCTCTTAGCACTGCAATGTAATTTTTTTTATGATAGATTAAGAAGTCTAGAGTAACTGATGTACTGCTCCTCTTCACAAACAAAATCCTTAAAAATTAAAAAAAAACGTGGGACTCTGATTATACTCTCTTTTCTTTGCGATTTTCGATCTAATACTGTGAAGTACGCATATAGGAGATAACACAGAAAAAGTATGTGAAGTAGGAACAAAAGTCTGAATTAAAACAAAAGGAAAATGTTTGTTTGACTTCGTTGTTAAGCGCAATATACCAAATATTGAACGATAAGATGCTTTTCTGTGTACGAGTCTAACGATAGAAAATTTTATTCTAAAAGCTCTAAGCGAAGTATATAAGTTGAGGATTATTTGGAAAATAATCAGATGGAATCTAAAAATAAAGTTCTGTGCAGCACGTACAGCTTATTTTCACTCGTGTATGTACATACATATGTATGTATCTAACTTCGATAACCATATCAAGTTATCTCAAAAGATTGGAATAAAACTATAATAGACAGAATTATGCTTATCTACCATTGACGCGTTTGTTGAAGAATGCCAAATCGCAAATTAGCTCTAAAGGCAACTTAAAAACTATGTTAATAATGTTACGTTAGCAGAAAGACATGCTGTGATTGCATTAAATATCATTCTTTTTACATAAACATTGCTATAGAATTTAGATGTAAATATTATTATTAATTCCAGATATCGTTCCACTTGTAAGTCAATAAAATGAATTAAAAAATCAATTTATTACAGAACACAAATTAAGTATGTTTTCAAAAAAAAAATGCCTATAATAGGCGCTCATGGTATATTGTTGGAATTCACCTTGCGAATGAATGCAATGAAAATAGATCAAGGATTACAAGCGGACCACATGGGTACGACCTTCTAGGTCTCGTCAGCGCAACTACGAATGTAAGATCTAATTTCATGGCCCTTCACATCACAACTTTAACTGTCCTCCGACAATGGGCTAATTCTAACCCAATGCCCTCTAGTGGGCAAGGTGGAAAGTAGCACACTGTAAGGCACTACACAAAACAAGTCGGTACAGCAGATACTCCGTTTCTAATGCTTGATCTATTTTCATTGCATTCATTTCTAGGGTGAATTCCAACAATATAATTTTTTTTTGTTTTTATATTCTGACATTTCTCGACGTTTTCACACAATTATGTTTTCGTTAAAATACATCAGTGGAAGATATTGATATTTAATATGTCTGACATATATTAAATGTTAATTTTCCACTGAAGAAATATTTTAAGGAAAACATAATTAAATTTTTTGCTGGAATAAATTGATGTTTAATGAATTCCTGTTTTATTGACCTATAAGTGGAAAGATATTTCAGTTCAGTCATACGTTCTTGAACTTAACTGCCAGTACGTTTAAAAGCAAAATAAAATACTTTGACAGAAAATTATCCAACAGTTTTTATTTGATAAAAGTATATATTTTCTGCTAAATAGATTTTCTACGGGTATTTATTTTTTGTATAGACATCATTGGTCTTATTAAATGGCAATCACTACGTTTTTTTTCTTGATTTTGAAAGATATTTTCATTGACTAATCGACAGTATAAAAATGCTGTCACCTTATATTTAAAAAAAAACTTTACAACGCGAAAACTTATTTAGAAATACTTTCTGTTCTTTTCGAATCGCTTTCCGATTAATTCTGATTTCACTCCTAAATTTACTTCTCTAGTGACGTAAGCATGAGACATTAACCTCATAAAAATGGGGGAGGGTGGTACCATTGATTCTTGTGTGCCAATACACCTGGTAAACAAGCTTTTCTCTCCTATGATATTATCTGGAACATCTGGAGCAAGAGATTTTGCAAAAACTACATATATCTTTCTCTTGTGGAGGTTTCGACAAACGGGAAAAATTCTACTATTCTGTTACAACATATGTTGAATTTGTGTCTTGTCTCCAATGAAGATTTTGGGACTAAACGTGGTCCCATCTGAAAAAAGGATTTGCTTGGCATTATAGTCTAATAAAACTGTAATCTCCGACCGGGGCCATCTTCGTTGGGTACTGTAATGATTGAATTTTATAAGAATGATGTTTCCTTCTCCATGATATGTAGCTCTGTCTAATTTCGTTTTTTTTTAACGCAACTAATTGAGTTAGATAAAAATTACGGGTCGATGGCCGCAGTGGTTAGGCGGCTGACTATCGTTGTGAGAAGACGATAGGTGCCGGGGTTCAATTCTCTGGAGGGACGGTGACATTTTTTCAGAGAGTTTAATCCCGGCTCGACCTACCATTCGCTGTTGGGAGCAAAGTGATTAACAGCGCGGCATCATAAAAGACGATATGATGCTGTCACAAAGCCATTTAAAACACAACTTACACACACCAAACTACACCGCAAGAGTTGCAGTGATAGCCAGACAAGTAATACAGCTTACGGAGTCACTGAAACTAAGCACCCACCACACAATAAAAAAAAATGTTACGAGGATTCTGTTAAATGTTCATAATTGTCTGATACGGCGATCTGGATGCATTGTATCCGATGTGTATTAAAATTTCAATCTTTTTCGTGTTGTCCTTAATTTTTTTTGTTGTAAAAGTAATCTATATTCATCCTGTGTTTTATAGTAGTTTATGTCATATATTTTCTCTCAAGAGTTTAAAATTGTAAGTAACAATTATTGTAAACTATTATTTTAACGTCCTTGACCACGGTTTTATCCTTGTAGTTGTGCCCTGATGAAGCACTGAACACAGTGCGAAATATTGGCTTAAAAAAATAGAAAACTCAATTTAAAAATTTGGATTTTATTTGCTGGATTCCCCGATAGTCCTGTGTTCCGCTTTTATATTTATATATTTGTATTATTTGGAATATCAGTGACATTACAGCTTTCTTTCTATACATTCCTGTTTCAATTCACGAAATACTTAAGTAACATAGTTAAGTAACATTTACTAGTCGAGGACTAGTTTGCGTCCGAGGGCTTGTCCGAGGACTTGCAATAGAGTTCGAGACTTGTAAATGTTACCTCCCGAATTGCTTATAACATTTTTCCCACTCCCCAGACAATAAAATCCTCAAAAATTAAATGTAATCATAATAAATAGTAACGGTGAACAACCTCGGATTTTAATAAATTAGACACATGTTAGACACATCTGGAACGTTACTAGGCAGTTCCAACATACAATTGTTTATAAATACACGTGTTTTGATGCACTTTTTTTCCTAGAGGAAAATTACTTACGTCCCGTTGTCATAACAATCACAGTCATTTCATTAAAACCAACTTACATCTATAGAAACAATGTATTAATGGTATGCTTACTATAAGGGGAGTGGAAAAATATATTTTTATAATGCTAATACGAAACTACATACATACATCATTTCAAACATATGGCTGTATATATGTTTAGATACTATTAATGGATAATAACTATATTTTTAATACAATCATAACAAGAGATTTAATCAGAAAAAGAATGTAAATATACATGTAAATATAAATCCACATTGTACGGAAGTATTGGTTTAAAACAAATTTATAAGCTGCAGAAATACATGCTCCTAGTCTGCACTGCATTCCATCAACGCCGCATAAATATTCATGTTTTCCCTCCATTTACGTAGCGCACTGCTGCGTTGTTGGAACCTAATCAGGTCTGAAAAATTAAAACTAATAACGCGCAAAATTGCATTCGTTAACACTGCAAAAAGACCAATTAAATCCGAAATATCTACGTTATTGAAGATACATATTACATTACTACCAGCAGAACACGTATATCCTTACATATAAATTTACGGTTCGTTATATTATTTTAAAAACAGCAGTGGCCTCCAAACTAATATGGAATCGATCCGTGGCCAGTGTGTTCTTTTCAAACTGCGGTATAGATGTGCGCAACCACCAAGAAAAATGCGTGTAGGGGATATATTTCGGACGTTTTTCACGATTTATGATATTATTGGGCATATTTTCTTTTTTGTAGTAGAAAATAAGTTAAAAGCTCCTGAATTTTATTCGTTGAGCATTTACATATACTTTCTAGATATTTCACGGACGTCCGGCATATTGTTTTGTATCTGATGCTTGAAAAATAAACATAAACACAAATAAACAAAACACTAAACACTTTAACCCACTAAAACCAAACAAGTTTTAACTAAAACACCGAGTATTTAGTGTTCTGCTTCTGCACCAAGAGATCCAGTAAAGAACTTCACAAATAAACATTCAAAATATAATATTTATTTAATGTAATACAAGATTCGTATGTACCATACACTAAAGCACCCTAGTATCGCCAGTTGCCCACCTAATACCTGGAAATCCAATATTGTGATTGACTGTATCTTTTTTATTTAGGGTTTTTAGTTTTCTCGGATCCTACAAACCTAAAATGATGCCAATTATACAGAATGTTCTATTTTCTCTAGGCCGAAACAAATGTTTTATCATTAGTTTTCAATATCCATGACAAACAAAACATGCTTAGTATGGTACTCATACGAAAAAAATTGACGCAAATTTCGTTCGATATTATAATATCGGAAATTTTCCAATCTGCATAAAAACAATTTTTATTATACGTTAAACAACAATTCTTATTCAGAATACCATATCAGAAACTGCCCTACACTATAAAGAGTGCGCAGAGAATTTTGCAAATTTGATAAAGAAAAACTTCAGAGAAAATATCCGTTGAAACTTTTCCGATATTACAAAAATTGAGTAAAACAATATACCAATCCAAATATTTCAAAATCCTTCAATTTTCTCATATGAGTGCCACTCATAACGCAGCATTTGTGTTTTATTTAGAATCAAAATAAATGAGAAAAAATGTTAGGTTTGTATTGAAGAAAAAACAAAGTTGCTTTCCAGCTACATGAAATGAAACACCCTATACAATCAGCATTATTTTATGTCTACAGGTTTTGAAAAAACTAGACATATCAAAAACAAAACATTCAGTTGTCTCTCTTAGCAACCAAGATATTGAATTTCCGCGTACTAATTAGGCACACTGTATACCTAGTTCTTCTATTTATTGCTTTTAAGATAATTCATGTAATTACTGTTGAATCATTCAAATCTCTAAAATCTAAATAACGACATATGGAGGAGGAAGGGAGAATACGGTTCCCTAGAAACAAAATGCTATCCTAAGAATACAATCTCGAACTTCAAGACGAACACTGAAGCTGCCTCGACGTTAATTGTAAGCTTCTTAAAACCAATGTGGATTTTACTGGAAGCAAAATCTGCAATTGTGAGTAACAAAATAGATACACCTGTATTATTCAAGCGAAAATTGGCTTTATCAGATAAAACAAGCACAAGTTTGCATCCTCATCATATTGCATGATGATTTATTGATCAAATTGAAGATGTCTATCTGAACCATCATCAAACAAAATATTGATCTACATATTATTTGGGCAGTCTATCTAGTAGAAAACTTCGTCGACTTCAAGTAACGCATTTAGTTTGGTTTGTTGATTTACTGGTTGAATTGGCTTGGATATATCTACCACACTTCCAATATCTACAATTTTGACTGCTAACTCATTTACTGTGGTAATCGTAATTTCAAACAGATTAGTAGTTTAAACATAAGTACAAGGTCTAATGTTTGAATGCAGTATAAATAATAAATGTTAGGAGTATTTAAAATGCGGATGTGATTTACATATTTAATCGTAAAAGCAGGCCTGTGAAATAGGCAATTAACTTTTTTTTGTAAGCCGATAATAAGAAATATATTGATAAGTTAATTTCCTTAAAGCGAAACAAAGTAGGAGATGCTTAAAGGAACCAGAAAATAATGTCTCCGTTAATTAAATTCATAATTAAGTTTGCTGTTTGCTTGTTGTCTGTCGAAATATATAGCTTCCTTCATAAAATGATGATCTAAGCAAAACTAGTGAAAAAGTAGGCATTACCACTTAAAAATACTTAATAGGGACCTAACCCCGTCTAGTAAAACACAAACTTTAGAAAAATATTTTGTAATATATGGTAATAGTTCATAACTCTAAGCTCAAAAAATAGCTCTGATTTTCAAGTTTTCTGTATACTTAAGAGTTTCAATTTTTCTAATTTGCGCTGGATTTCCTGTATCTTTCTTTTACAATTTATAATTCATCCAATTCTTTCAACATTTTGTCTAACTTAATATTCCTTATGATTTTGCGATTTTTTTTAGAATTCTTTAATTATTAATTTATTTATCGTTTGTTGCCTTTCTGAAATTTATTAATTTGTTTCAATCGTTCTTTATTTATCTAATTAATTTCTATGAGAAAAATTAACCAATTGAAATTTTCAGAAAAATCGGAAAAATTGAAAATAATGGAACATTTATTGTCAATTTTTCTGACTCGCCTGGATTTTCCGAATATCTTAACTGAAGTTTTCAAAGTTGCTGTGAATTTATACGGTTTTTTAAATTATTTTCTGTAATTTTTCCAAATTTTTTAAATTACGTATTTGCGTTTATTCTATTCTGCAAATACCGGTTAGAAATTTTGACTACATTCCATTAGAAACTGATAACGATAATAATATTAAGCTGAGAGTAATAGTTTAACTTGAATATTATTGGTGGGTTCAACGACCAATGACTCAGCTGCCATGAATGGCACTTATCAAAAGTGGTTTCAGGTAAACACATCACAATTCAAACAGTCGTCATAGTTGTACCATGTTAGCACAACGATAACATTAAAGTCAAATATCAAGTTAGTTGGTTACATTATTACTTACAAATATTGTTAGTAGTTTCATTGACAAATTTCCAGTCATCTAAAAAAAAATCTAAAATTTTTCTAAAATATTTGACAATATTTAACATTCTAAAATCGCGATTGCTTAGTTATTTGTGTAACAACGTCCTTCTAACAGACTGCGAAGATTGACACAAACAGCATTCATTAAGATCACAGAAACAATACACTAGAGCTTTCGACATAATAGCTTGATCGTAATATCTTGTTGAGCAAATTGCACCACTATAGCGTTAGGGGTATATTATATTTCAAAACATGACTCTAGTGTGGTCTCTAACGATATGGGCATTCCTCAGGAATCCATCCTGGGCCCACTATTGTTTGATATTTCAACGATCTACCGAACAATGTCTCTGGTTCACTTATTCTTTATGCTGAAAATTCTGCTGCTTCATTCGAGTTGGTCTTCGTTTGGCTTCGGCGCCACGTTTTAAATTATTGGCTCTTACTTTTGACAGTAAATTTAAGTGGGATATACAGGGTGTCCCAAGTTGAGTGGCGTATTAGAATATTTCCTAAAGAACACCAAAGAGAGCGCTGAAAATTTGGTTGCCTTGGTTTCCGGCCATGCTCTTTTTAAATAAAATAATTTTAAAGATGGCCGACTTCCGGTTATAACGGAAATCGATAGGAACTTCGTTATTTTAAATGAAACACCCCATATATTAGTGGATTTTTGGATTTTACGCAAAATTTTAGGCTAACTTTCTTAAATAAACCTTATGTCTAAAATGCACCGTTTTTGAATAATTCCACTTTTTTTTTAATAATTCGACAAATCATTGCTGGGCGTCATTCGGCCTCTCTCAGACAACGTTTGACTTACAGCCTTCAAAATTTTTATGATGAGTACTAAGGTCTAATTGTAAAGCGTTGTTGGAAAAAAAGTCTAATATCTTACACAGGATGTTCAAAATACACTTGCCAATGTAGACAACTTCGTACCTTGGGAAGTCGCATATTTCAAATGGAACACCCTGTATTTTATTGGGCCAATAGTTAGGACTTTTTATTCTCTTTTGATCTGTATTTACATTCCCTATACCTAACTCTTAAGGTTTTTGAGTTATTTATAATTTTTATAAAACAGACTGAGATTTGAAAAAAAGTTGCCATGAATTATAAAATGACATTTAGAGGGAACTATTTCACTAAAGCTAATTTAATACTGTTTATCAGTAGTTGTCATGTATAACTGTTGGATTTACACCTTTCGGAGTGACACTAAAGTAGGCATAAATAATAAAAACAGGTATGAGGAAGACTATTATTTTTAATGTCAAATTAGAAAGCAAATACGATACTGAAGCAACAAATGGGTAAAAACAGCATGGTACATATACCATTTACAAGTAGACGAAAACAGAAACCTTAGTTAAATCGTTCAATATGATCTCCATTTAGATCTAGGCAGCGGTTTAAGCGACCCATTACACCATCTGTTGTAGCGCGTAAAATTTCGTTTCCCTGTAAAGTCCCAAAGCAATTGCGCACTCTATTTTCAAGCTCTGCCCTGCTATTAACAGGGTCGAAATAGACTTCATTTTTTATTTTTCCCCACAGATAAAAGTCCATTGGCGTGAGATCGGGCGATCTCGGTGGCCACGCCCAAGGCCCACCACGTCCTATCCAGCGATCTTCAAAAAGTTCAGTGATGCACTGCCTTACCCCATTACAACTATGTGCCGGAGCTCCATCAAGCTGATACCAGCAATTTCTGTAGACATTTAGCGGTAAGCTGTCTAAGAACTCCGTTACAACCGTCCGCAAAATTTCTATGTACATTTCTGAATTTAGATTGTCGTCGTAAATAAAATAACAACATTTGTTGCCCATCAAACAAGAAAAAACGTTAAAACTAAATTTATTTTGGAATCCTCTTTCCCTAATTACGTGGGGATTTTCGTGGGACCATAAATGGGAATTATGCCTGTTGAACACACCTTCGTGAGAAAATTTGGATTCGTCTGTCCAAATTATCTTTTGTAAAAAATTTACGTCTTCTTGCTGGGCCACCATAAGCATTTCACACAACTGCACTCGAAGTAATCTGTCTGTAGGTTGTAGTGCATGCACAGTTACAAATTTGAAATTGTGTAGCTTATGGTTTCTCATAATCCTGTGTATGGAAGAGCGTGGAATGCCTAAATCGTGTTCAGCGGCTCTGGTTGACGCTCGTGGAAACGCTTCAAAATAAGCCAAAACCGAAACTTCATTATCTTCATTCCCGGTAACCGGAGCAGATGTAGCTTTCTTTATTTTAACGCTACCAGTTGTTAGAAAATTGGCCAAATACCTTCTCAATTTATTTTCTGTCATCGGTGGTAGTTGAGGGTAAGTTTCATTAAAGTTTCTGCATGTTCGAGCAGCCATTCTGTTGCACTGTCCATGAATAAAAAACAAATTTAAAATGTCTTCGTTTGAATAATTGTAATTATCCATTATGGTTATTATTATTATTATTATTTGTATTATTATTACTCAGTGTATTGTAATCAAACAGTAAAAACAAATTAAAGGAACAACTATTAACTTAACAATAACACTCTTCGTAATTATCAGATTAGTTTTAGAGTATTTGTTTTATTGGAAATGTCATTTTATGATTCATGGCAACTTTGTTTTTTTTCAAATCTCAGTATGTTTTATAAAAATCATAAATAACTCAAAAACCTTAAGAGCTAGGTATAGGGAATGTAAATACAGATCAAAAGGGAATAAAAAGTCCCAACTATTGGCCTAGTAAAATACAGGGTGTCCTATTTGAAATAAGCGACTTCCCAAGGTATGAATTTGTCTACATTGGCAAGTGTATTTTGAACATCCTGTGTAAGATATTAGACTTTTTTTCCAACAACGATTTACAATTAGACCTTAGTACTCATCATAAAAATTTTGAAGGCTGTAAGTCAAACGTTGTCTGAGAGAGGCCGAATGACGCCCAGCAATGATTTGTCGAATTATTAAAAAAAAGTGGAATTATTCAAAAACGGTGCATTTTAGACATAAGGTTTATTTAAGAAAGTTGGCCTAAAATTTTGCGTAAAATCCAAAAATCCACTAATATATGGGGTGTTTCATTTAAAATAACGAAGTTCCTATCGATTTCCGTTATAACCGGAAGTCGGCCATCTTTAAAATTATTTTATTTAAAAAGAGCATGGCCGGAAACCAAGGCAACCAAATTTTCAGCGCTCTCTTTGGCGCTCTCAACTTGGGACACCCTGTATATCTTGACAAACTTATAGCGAAGTTAAACAATGGGCTATATGTGTCTGCCAAAATGAAAAAGAACTCTAGATACATTGCTACTCTTTAGACCTTGATCTAACAAACTAACTTAACAAAATTGTTGAATTCACAGGACCAAGTGCAAAACTTGATAATTTTTTTTAATTCAAGCGGCAATACTTTTTCTTATAGATGACAAAATGTGGTTAGTAGCCATAGCGATGTATTGGAGATTAATCTAAAAAAAAAAGAAATTATTTATTAACTAATCCAGTAACAGCAATTCCGTTAATTCTGCCGGTTTGACTTAGAAAAATGACGAAAAATTTTATTATCATTGTAATTTTTTAATAAACGTCTAAATCTAGAAAATATGCTCAAGTTGACATCCCTCCTTCTATAATAGGCTACGTTATATATATATTTTATGTTCATCCATGCATAAGAGCACTATATTTCCCTGATATTGACAATTCGAAGGCTACATTAACATACACACAGAATTTCATATCCAATTTTAGTAAATATGACATCCTTGTTTGTCGTTCCGTTTGTGGGGTGGAAGTATTGCGTTTCCTTGGAAAGGAAGGCATTTCATATTTGATTTCCTTTGTGCTTTTGGAACAATGTTATCTGATGCGGAAACTATACAAATGGAAACGATAAACAAAGTAAAATTTGTTACTATTACTCAGAACAACTCTATTTTCAACTAGCTTTCCTATTAAGCGGAATATACATATTAGAATTGTCTGTTGTTTAAATTAAATTAATTAAATCCGCTGGCAGACACACAATCGACTGATACTATTCCTTTTTTTTTCTCAAGAAGAATAAAACGTTTCCGCTTCAGGTTTAACAAAGCAATTCCAACGATTACGAGAGATAAAACTGTTTCGTATTGAGACGTTACCATTGAAACAGTTAAATTGATTAAGCAGTAAGACAAAAAGGATATTAAAAAGAAACTTGAACCAAAGCGAAGGAATATTTGCAAATTTGTAATGTTTAACTTTTTCTACGTTGCAATTTCGCAACGCTATCAGGTTTGCAAAGGATGCTTCTCTTTTACAAAACGTTCAGCAGAATTCCGTTATTCATGTTAAGCAACTTCTAATTAATTTTTAATTTAAACACGGGAGAAGTTATTTTTAAACTCTTTAATGACTCGGAGAGAGCTTTTGCCTTATGAGATAAAACTGACTAATTATGGAACCTTTGATGTGAAATTACGACACTAGAATGTTCTTTTTTCAATCTTGTATAAAATAAATTTCAAGCTTTTTTGTATACGACCAATCCTGAATTGGTTTTTTAAATATTCCATTCCTTCCTGCTTAGTAATATTTTTCCAACTTTTCAGAGAAATCATTTCTTGTAAACAACGCATAGCAACCAGGGAACCATAGCAGAGATTAGCTAATGGACTGAACATGGAAATGCTAAAAATAATTAATATATAAGTAAAATTATGACGTACGAATAAGTTAATTCAATAGTTTTTCACATCAGATTTTACCTACGTTTTACATTTTATGTTTCAACTAAGCACATGGCGTTTGTAAGCCATATTGAAATCGAACATTTTTAAAGCAATTATTTTTTTATTATTATTAGCCCTTCAGAGTAGTGATGAAATTGTTGGTTTACCTTTTCAAAATCCATAAAAATTTGCAACAATGCGGCAGTATAGTCAGCAACATTGTCCAACATTGAAATCTGTATATGTCAAAATTAGATTTTTTTTTATTGAAATCCCTCAAATAAATATTTAATTATTAAATAAAGGAAAGATAATATAGCGTTGCGGTAGCGCATTCATCTTGTTTTTTAATGTAACTGCCGCATCATTCGAAGTTAGCTAGCAAAAAAATGTAAGCTATTTCCTAACGGAGAATTTATCGAAGAAGCAATCTTGGAAAGAAGTCCCCAGGCGTCTTTACCAATTTAAATTTGAGGAAGGATAAACAAATATGTTGTTACACATGGATGTAGTAGAAATAAATTTCTACAAAGGTACCATGATTTGTTACACGAATAATAAACATTTTCAGAAAAATAAGATGAAAAATGCAAAAATTGGCTCTGTGCACGTTTTGCACGTAAATTGATTTAAATTTACAACTGCAGGGGAAAAACAAAGCTATAACTTACACGATCAGATGTATTGCTGCTTGTCAACTTAATTACAGATATCCGACAAAACAAAGGTAATGACTTTCTAAACATAAACGACATTTAGAACATTTCAATTTTAATTATGATTTTGACGAATGCATTTCAGGCATTTCAGACAAACAAATCATAATTAGTTATTACGTTTTATGTTTTTGTTATTTACCTATCATTTTATTATAACTTTATGTATTATTATCATTATTAGTTATCTTTTTTCAGGGTGCTTGGACTGTCTTATGTGTATGAGCGCTGTTCCCCACATCTCCCTTCCCCCACACTTCAGAGGGATTAGGAGCTCGGTGGGTTAACATCTACTTCCATTACAGTGTAGCTTGCCTTTTCTTCTCTTCTTGTTTTTCATTATGTTCCTAACAAGCTGGTGAATAATTCTCAATTTTGACTCCACGGATATTTTTGTGTGTATCATATTATCCGATGTAACTTCTATTCTAAAGATACGATAAGCATCCTTTCTCGTCTGTTTCCATTGACATATGAAGATTGTGTGGAACACAGAGTCCTGCTTCCCGAGGTGTATTCACGTATTAGCAATGTTCTTTGCAGAGCTAAGAGCATACGATCTAAAAACTCCATATCCCGTTAGAACCCGAGAAAGGTAGTAATCCAACCTTGCAGTTCATTCAGGGTTCTAGATTTGGGATTAGCCTCTACGTCCATTGCGTATTCGAGATATTATTGTTCTACCTCCAACCATTCTGATGCCAGTTACCATCTGCACGGCGACGTAATGCGAAAAGCCGACGCGACCCAGCAGCTCCAGACAGCACGATGGAGTGGACTACCTCGTTTAATACCATTTATTTTTCACTGCTGGACCGACCAATACTCGAGCAAACGCAGCCGGTGTTTTTTCCACCCTTCACTACACTATTTTGAAATTTTATAATATCGTTACGTATATTAAAGGTTACGTGTGCTCTATACCCTTTGCCCTTGAAGATAGCAGCCTCTGTTTTTGTAGGGTGAGTTTTAACTTATTTTCTTCCAGCCACAACAATTTTGTTGTATGTTCCCCTTTGAAAAAACTTTTAAACTTGTTAAACTCTTTACAAAAATTTCTGACATTTTCGATATGGAAAAAACTAATGTTAACAACGGGGAGAAGATTTTTGGGAATATATTAGTTGTAAAAAATATCCAAATAAAAAAATGTTGTAAATAATAAATAAAAATAAAGAATGTTTGGCTTCCGCCATGTATAATTCACGAAATAAATGAGAAGAACAAAATTATGGTAGCTACTTTTGAGAGACGTTTTAGATTGTCCTAGAATTGTTATGTATTGTTCGAATGTTTCAGCTATCTACTTGGTAATTCAGAGAAACGATATCTCTTTGCTGCCATCGTTCAAAAAATAAAACAATTAAAAACCATTTCCAGTTGTACTGAACTGTCAAATATTGCTTCAAAATTCCAAGATCTTAATTGAAGCGTGTGCATTTTAAACAACGTTGTAAATTGACTAAATAGATACTTCAAGGTTTTGTACTAACTACATATAAGCTATTTATGGGGGAAAAAAAAGAAATAAAACTTGTGCTATCTTCCAAACCCAAGATTGAACCTCTGTATAGTATTAATTCTCAAAAATTATATTACTCCATTGAAGAAAAAAGAAACAAAGAGATAATATAATAATCCTTTTTTAAATGGTCTGTTATTTATTTAAAGCAGGATAGCAAATAGTAGGGACTTCTAAATTACCCTTGATTGAATCGATCAATCAAATTACCCTTCCAACCATCGGTATAGTGTAAAACAAATTCAGGACTCTTATGTTCGATATTTCGCTTTATAAGAGATGTAAGTTACGTAACTGATTGGACTACATATTGTACGTAATGTGTTTGATTTGTTTGTAATCCACATGAAGCCCTGGGTTAGGTTGGGCGCCAATTAGTGTGTGTTTGCTTGTAATCAATAAGAACGCTACGTATTTCAATCAACAATAAAAATGCCCTTGTTGCAATGCCAAAATCCATATTAATTGAATTAATCTCAGCTAATATATGAAACTGCCCTTCGACATACTCTCTCAGAGCTTGGAAACTTGGCCGAAAAAATAGCACAGTTTATTTTTATTTTGACAAAAAATAGTAATAAAAGAAAATAAACAAAAGTTTTGCGTATTTCAACAACTAAGGGAGTTTATTTTATTAAATACGCATGTGCTACCCTCTGGTGGCAATCTTAAATTCTAGTTTTACCTATAAAATAGATTCCTATGTACTATCATGGACTTTAATAATGTCCGGTCTCTAGCGGTACACCGGTACCTGTCGATTTTCATTTTTAGTTTAGTTTTCTTTTTACATGAGACTGAAATATACAGGGTGTACCAAAAAGCAAATATGACGTCATCGTCATTTTTTAAAATGTAATTCCCCATTTTTATTGCAGAATTTGAAAAGATAGATTTTTTACATATGACAAATAAATAGAATAAATATGGATCAAGAAAATTCTGAAGTAAAATTATCGTAAAAATTAAAACTGAATAATATTTTATCTCAATTAACTGTTCGAATTCAATATCGTTAAAAATCTGATAACCTAATCCAACAGCGAGTTCAGATGTGACAAAGACTTTGATACTGTCATAGGAACTCCCACACGTCGCCTGTGGACCTATGAATGGTCGTTTGCTGGCACCTGTTGCTAACTTGTCAACTATTTTATTGACTCTGATTCCAAGGTGGCTTTGCACCCATCTCGACGTAGTGTTGTGATGTTTTTTTTGATGTGTTGTGGGTGCTTAGTTGCAGTGACTCCGTAAGCTGTATTACTTGGCTGGCTATCACTCCAACTCTCGCGGTGTAGTTTGGTGTGTGTAAGTTGTGTTCAAATGGCAGCATCATATTCATGTGACAGCATCGTATCGCCTTTTATGATGCCGAGCTGTTAATCACTTTGCTCCCAACAGCGAATGGTAAGTCGATCCGGGATTAAACTCTGAAAAAATGTCACCGTTCCTCCAGAGAATTGAACCCCGGCAGCTATCGTCCTCTCACAACGATAGTCAGCCGGCTAACCACTGCGGTCATCGACCCGCTCCGCCAGTTTTTCAAGCTTCCTATGGCAGTCAAGTACCCCCTCGTACTTGAGAGCCTATAGTGCACTAAGGGCAACCTGGCTGTCCGATAAAATGTCTATCGATCCGTTTACCTGCGGGCAGTTTAAAATGCCCTCTGCGCAGGTCTGGATGGCAATTATTTCGGCCTGGAAGATGGAAGAGGAGCTCTCCAAGCTCCCCTTGTCATCGGATTCTCCAAATTCCAATTCCCGTGCCGTCCGGCGTTTTAGAAGTATCAGGCTTAAAAAGGAGCAACAATCTTCAAATGCTGATGTGGAGCATTACCAGGCGCTAGAATTTTGAAACCATTTAACATATTTATATAGGCTGTATATTTGAAAAAATATACAGCCGAGAGATAATCGATGGATTATTATCAATATAGTTCGGTTTTCAAATATAACTACATGTCTATCTATCTCGTCTTCTTATTTCTTATATTACATTAAGATTTAGCTCCACAGCCAGAAAATTTATCCCATTTATCTTACAAATGCTTTTACTAAATTAGTTCATAAAAATGTACCGTATAGTCGAGTTGTATATGCCTTTAGGAAGGTGTATTTTAGTTGATTTAACCATTTTTCGCTGCTAAAGGTGGAATTTTCGCATCAAGAAATATATGACATACTAGAGCGCTACATTTCCCTTCAAAGTGCTTCGCAACATTGCCGTACACCTTATTTCCTGTATGAAAGAGAACCATTTTAAGAGCGGGAAAGTATGCTTGTAAGGAAGTGTAGAATGGGCGCTTACCTTAAATTTAGCTAATTAATTTTCAGAAAACGACAGGTAAAAAAATCCTCTCAGGGCAAACGGTGGATACCGGAGTGCTTTCGTTGCAGTGAAATGCACTAAAGAATGTGTATCGTGCTTAAAATCTACCATCCATTTACCCTTACGTAAAAGCTTCGTTTTGTTGATATAGGAGCTTGTAAGTGTTTTAACACGAATAAATATAACTATTTAAAGTAAAAAAATAAAATATCAAGAACTGTATTATTTCATATTAAATGCAGCATCAACGTAAATGAATTAAATGTGCTCTCTCTTTAATTACCTTTTCTTAATTATCATCAGTTCATTCGTTTAAATTAGTTAACACTATGAATGACATTTCTACCAAAACAAATTTATTTCGCCGGAAACTGTGGTCGATCTTTTTCTTCGTCTTCTATTTCCTTTGATGGGCACGGGTCGAACGAGTGCCATTGTTACCTCAACTGCTCTAGATACGGTTTCCCAAAATGACAACCGGCGTCGAGAAGGGCCCACCCGTATCAGATTTAAGTTTGTCTCTGTCAAATTTCGCTCGTACCTCGTATTCTGCCTTATTCTTTCGCACGATCGCCCGATATTCGAGAGACATCGAACCTATAATTCACGGGTGAGGCCGCCTCCACCTTGTCAAGTTCTCACGTTTCGCGCGCACCAAGAAAACTGGTGTCCTCACATAAATAAGTTATAACTCAAAGTTGACGCGTGTTCTGAATTAAAGATTCGATTTTAGAAAGATAGTACTGATGATGGACATAAATTGAGGAGTTCATTTACATTTTTATATTGGAGGGTAACTTGATTACACGAGGGTAAGGAATATAGTTTTGTCACTCATAAAGTATTTAAATAATTTAGAATTCAATCTGCATTGAATTTTCATAAATGGTAGGTGTATAAAGCGAGAGTGCTGCTTCATACCAAGTAGTGACAAAAATACATCTCATTATAAACTGTGAAAGCAAATATGAACTTATGTATTCTGCAATCAACGTTGCTAACTGATTCGAGTTTTCTTTACAGATGTACTAACTCAGCAATACGGACTAGAATGGCGTCACACAGTATCATCACTGTTGAAGTAGTTGCCACCATTTTTTGACACTATGTATATCGAGGAGAAACTAAGAAACCAAATTTTGATTTGGCGCTTTTCACAATAGTCATATTGCATTTGCTTCTGTTCATAACAGAGAATTTAAAGAGGTTAAGCATGAAGGTATACAGAACATACACCTTTGATAAATAGCAGTACAGTCCTATACAATATATATCTTGTAATAAAAAATATACTGTAGTTATGACGATTTCCGGGTTTTAACCGCATCATAGTAGTACAATACATATGTTACCGGAAATGTGTTAAATTCTGGATATCTATTGGTTACATCAGGGTAAATGCAAAACTTATAAACAAAAATGTTTCATGGTAAACCGAGGCATTCGCAAAGTCAGAGAAGTGTAGAAAGGACGAACCAAGATCGAAATTATGCTAATTATTTGAATGAAAGACAATGATAATTCGCATTGGAGATTTGTGCTGGCATCAAACTGAAGAAGACTTGAAAAAAGTCATGCAGGACTTTGAGCAAAATGCAGCGGGTACAAAGCCTCTTCGATTGAATTCTCTGAGGTAAATACAGAGGCAAAAAATGTTCTATCAGGGTTTCATACCAGAGATTAATAGAGGACGTGGCGAAAAACGAAATATTGTTTGTGACTCAAAAATAAAATGCTGTGTCGTTCTAAGTGAGACTCCAAATTACCCTGGAAAAATAAATAAGTTAATTAATGTATGTACAAGATTTTCACTCTTTGAGTCTATCATCAACCGAGATAAGAGCGAATGCCCTCTTGAAACACGTGTCCCGAGTAATCAAACGTTGTGGTGTTGGTGTTACCGACATTTTATCTGTAATTTACGGGCCCACATTCCTTGAAAGCACACTCTTTGATCTAATTATTAATTAATGACAAATAATAACTGATGATGCCAATGAGAACGTTAATTTAAAAAAATCATTTTCATTTTTCATTCTGTTTGTTTGTTTCATTTTTCATGCATTTCCTAAATTGGCTCGGCATTGTATCCAATTCCTAGCTTTCGTACATTTACGGTAACACGTATACAATAAAATAATAAACTAAATACAAAATAAAGGCAAAATAAATTACAAAGATACTATGAGGCGGTCAAAATCCGGAAGCCTTCATAATAAAGACTCTGGCCGTGAAAGCCTTCAATATTATTTAATATACTGTAGGCTAAAATTCGGAAAAAGGTAGATTCGAGACCTATCAAATGATTCTTGCACTTACACAGTTTTAAAAATTAAAAAGCAAAAGACACTTTGTCAAAGTAGCTTCTTCATAGACACCTAATGTCTTATTAAATAGGTTATTTCCTAATTACTTCATACAACACAGCTAAGGTACATACCTAGCAGTACCTTGAGGAACGCTTGAAGTTTTCAAAGTTTAAGTTTTGAATTGTACGAGATATATAACATTTATGGCCGTTTGCACCTTTTTGTATTAAAACTTCCTTTAACTTGAGGGCCACTTAACTATTAAGCTTAGATTAATTTCAAATGAATTGGACCGTCGAAAGTTGGGACAGGTTTAGTTAAACCACGGTGATAATAATCGGCAACATCGCCTTTATGAGTACATTTACTCTAAAGGTCGTGTGAGTCGTGTCTGATCATGTCCGATCGTGTCGTATCGAATGTCATTTGTCATTACACCAATATTTTGTATAAATTATTTCTATTTTTTCAGTTATTAATTAGTGAAATAAGAGAAGTGACGTATGAAGAGAATAGCACGGGTGAGGTCGGTAAATTTCACGGAGAGTGAGAAAGAAGTGTTAGTGTCAATAATAAATAAATATAAAGGCATTGTTAGTAACAGTGAGAAGAAAAGGGCTTGGCTAAATATCGCAAAAGAATTTAATAATCAGTCGCCTAATTTTGTCACCAGATCAGTAGAGTCTATAAAAAAATATTATGAAAATTTAAAGAAATGAACGAGGAAAAGAGCTGCGAGAGAGAGGAGTGCATAGGTATCCCACAAAAAGTAAAAAATTTACTGTCTTTAGGTCCGAAATTTGGTTTCAATATTAATCCGTCCCAACTTGATGTAGGTGCAATCCTGAAGGATTGTGAATTAATTTTAGAAAAAATCCCACTCGGAGAAGTAGATGTAAGCAGAGCAAAAATTACCAACATTTTAACCAACTCTCTTCAACAACCCAATAATAACGGTATCCTCTTGAAGAGGGAAAGGAACTTGTGCAAAAACTTCTTTAACAAAAATAAAGATATTATTATTACCAGGGCTGACAAGAGAGCTGTAACAGTAGCATTGGACAGGGTAGAGTATATCAACAACACTGAAATATTGTTACAAGACAATACCACCCACAAAGGTCTTCCACTACGTCAGTACAAAATAAAGTCAACAAACTCGTCAAGAGTTTAAAAGAAAAAGGTGAAATCTCCGAATATGAATGCAAACGTATAAGCATTTATAATAGTGTGTCACCTAAACTTTACACTGTTCCTAAAATACATAAAAATCCAATTGCCTACAGGCCCATTGTCAGTTGTATAAATTCGGATATGTCCGGATACCTTTCAAGGTCACTGTACATAAATAAGTGACTGTCCATCCTTCTAGTATCCTCATCAAATAAACATATTTATCAGATTCCAGTCTTTTGTCTTAGAGTTTTGCTACCTTAGAGCGTTTATTCTGCTGCTAGAAACTACAGATTAATTTTAATATACAGTCACTAAAATTCCTGCATACATCTGCATTGCCTACTGCTAAAAGTAAACACTTGTATAAGATATTGTTCCTATATAAAAATGCTATTCATTTTCGTTAGTTTTTGGATAATATAAGATCTAAATGCAAGTTAGTAGAGACAAAAAAACGTTGGTAGAATATCTAACGATCTTAATCCGACGAATTTTTACATTTACAAGCTAACCGATAATGAATGAGTTCTTCTGGTACTTTTATCCATACTTCGCCCTCACGTGGCTCTAATTAAAGTAAAAACGTTTTCTAGTCGTACCATTTCAACGGCATTCTTGCAACGAATGTTACTGATGTAGTAAATTTCCAGCACATTTCGAACTGAAACTACCCTGGGAAGCTTGTAATTTATGTTTCTTAATCCTATTAAGCAAGCGTTTATAAAACATGACGCTCGATGCATTTGCATAAAGACCATTCCTGAACTTTCTAGAGACATAGAGGAATGGTTTTCACATACAAGAAATTAAAATCTTTAGAATTAGATATCTCATACTACCAACGTGCGCTACAGTGAATTCAATTTATAACCGGAAACGCTTTAACCGAGAGCACGTTGTCTTTATTCACATAAATAATTAAAAAGGTATTGATCTGTTCTGTAACATAATTATACAGTGTATTTGTCAGCTCAGGCGACAAAATGTTAATTGTCGCTAGATATTTGCGGCTGTGTACGACCTAACAAAAACACAATACATTTTTGCCTGAAATTTATTTTTATTATTTATTTCTCTGCAAAATAACTGTTTATGAAAGCGATGGTTTCCTCATTTGACGAAAATCTTTGTCCTTCGAGCGCAATTTTTAGATTATGCAACAAGAAGTCTCTTGGGAATCTGGTGTGTAAAGAGAGTGTTAAGCAGTTCAAACCGTAATTCGTGGATTTTCTCCTTAGCAACTGCTGAAGTCTGAGACGGTTTTTCAGCAACTTCTGCCTTTAGCTTGCCAAGGAATGATGCGTAATATGCTCCTGTAATGGTTTTTCCTGTTTGAAAGATTTGGAGATAATCGATTCCCCTTTTGCAATCCACTGTTTGACTGTATTTTTGTTTCGGGCGTGTAATGGTGTACCCAAGTTTCATCTACAGTAATTAATCGGCGCCAAACGCTAATTTATGGCGACTAAACTGCGCCAGCAGAGTGTTGGAACCGTTCATTTAAACACGTTTTTGGTCTAATGTGAGCTTTAAATCCCAAAGTTTTCTAATAATTTTAGTTACATCATCTAGAATAATCTATAATAATAATTTAAAAACAAACGACACAATTTCTTTGAGTAAATTGTTATTGCTTTATTTCAATCAGAAGAAAAAGTGAAATCATCTAAAACCAATAAACGAATTCAACTAGAAAGCTATAAATACTAATACGAATAAATCATACGAAGAACTAACTAATTACTTTTTATGGTACTTGTTTTATGTCAGTATCACCCCGTTCGAGATGCAGCAGCTGAGTACAATTTAACATGGAAACTTAACAATATGCAGCTGTTCCATCCTTCTTCTCGCTAACATGTTGTTAAGCTAATGAATATGGAATACTACCGGAAACATGTAGCATACGCTCCCATAGTCCTATGTCCTTTACAGCTTCTACTATTAAACACAATTTTAATAGCGTCAATTCATCATAAACATCAGCAAGGACATAGTGTTTTGAAAGTGGAGATTAGTTGGGCTGGCGTGTCATCAATCTTATTCATTATCCTGTTTTCTGGATGGTTTCCCGGGTAACGCCTTCGAATATTTTACAAAATCTCGAAAACGTCGATACACAAACACGAACCGCAGGATAAACTTTTTATTCGTAAGCTTTGCATGGAGCTTTGATTTCGTACACGTCGAAGTTTATAGTCGAGCGTCGTCGTCTTTTTAATGACAACTTTTTGTCGACCCCGAACAGTCTATTTACGGCAAAACCTGCCGGAAGAAGGAAAGTTTTTTAGGGTAAACGAAAATCGCATAATTAATAACCGAAACGTCGTTGAAGTTAGCAGATGCTTACGGAGGGTATTCAATGAGTGCTACGAACAGAAATTGAGTATTTCGGAATTCTCAAAGCGTCTTCAGTTTTAAATAGATGTTTAACTGTTAAACGCCGCAGGAACGTATATTGTTTACTAAGAGAAATAAGCTATTCTGATCTATAATTAAACGAAAAAGAACGCATGCAAACCTTTTTAGATATTAATAACGTTGAGTTATAAATAAAACACCGTATTTAGAATTCATAAAGTCGATAAAGCTAAATCTTTTGCAAATTGTGTTTGATTTAATCATTAACTTGCTTTCCTAAATAAACGTCCTTCCAGGTGACACTTTGCTAAAATTGCATTAAATAGGCAAAGCTTGTGAGTGGCATCAGTTTGCATGTGGATAAAGAGATCGAGCAGCTGGTATGTGTTGATGTTTACATTATATAGGAATTATAACAGCAACAATAATAACATAAGGAGCATCCGATACTTAAGTAAGTATCTTTTAATATCGCATTATCTATTGCGATAGAAAAATGTAAAATTTTTCGTAATGTGGTTCTTAAAAAAACAGCTATTCTGCACTTCGAATGTTTGCGAATTTACTTGTAGTTTTTTATGCTGTTTTTGTGTTTAGGTATCACTATTTATATTTGCTAATCCTCATCTAATCCCAAGAATAACGGTTATCTAATCCAGGTCAATACTCCTACTACACACGGCTCCATAAACCATTTTAACAAAAGCAGAAATGTAAATGAAATTGGGGAGAAGAGTGTGCAGTAGATTGCTCGCGAAAAAGAAAAAAATGGTTGGCATTGTTGATATAACAAACTAAAAGGTTTCCTGTATATGTCGCAGTGGAGACGCAAAATTTATTCCCCCAGTTCTAACTTGACTAAACTAGAATTGACAGAAAACTAGAATTTTTTGAAAGCCTAATACTGGGATTTAAACATGCTAAACAATTTTAAGTATTTGGAGCGTTTTTCTTGAATATAATTAATGATAATTGCAGTATCTGCAAATATATTTTCTTGAGTTATCTGGTATTACTTCAGAAACTCCATCAATCGTATCTGAGGTCGTTAACGAAGTCACGAGATTAATACCACTACTACTTTTAGATGCAATGAATATCCTACTAGGGCAACAAACATTTGCACAACAAAGAAGGAAGCAAAGCTTGCTTTCGTACCAAAAAAAGACAAATCTTTGAACGACTCCTCTCCTTACAAAGTCTTCTAAACTCAGGCATGACAGAATTTACCAAAGAAATCGACAATAGAGGAGAATAGCCTCAAAAGCAATTTGGTTTTAGAAAAGGTCCACAATTCAAGCAGTAAATCTGGCACAAAACGCCATCAGAAGTAAACACAGTAAATGGCCAATCATACTAGATATCAAGAATGTGTTAAATACCACGCGAGGAATCCCACAGCGATTGGTCTTTGTAGAATGTGCCTCATGCTATAGGTTAACCTAGCTAATTCATTGTGATCTACTACAGTGAAAAGAACGACGTCGAACATATTATCTTCAGCTCTCCAAGATGAAAAGCAAATCGGCACAGATATTTAAAAACAGAGCAGCATATCACATCAGATAACGTGACCAAAATCATGCTGAAAGAAAGAGACGAGAATAAAATAGCTACACTTCGATAGTAAAGACCGAGCGTGTCCAGAAGCCAAACACGATAAATTTTTGTGCTTACGTATAGTCCTACCAGAAGTTCTATGCCTAATTTTGATCATCGTTGGAATGTTTGCAAGCATTGACAATACTATGTAGAACAAATCAGTTTTATCTTGATACATTGAGCAGTAAACATTGAGTCGAGTAAAAAAGAAAACCTTATCGCCAATACTGTTTCGTACAAATGTAATAAATCTGATTTTCAGGATTATCATCAATCATTTATCGGGAATTAAAACAATACATTCAGAATTCGGTTGAAGCAGCTGTACTGGTTGTCTGTCTACCGCTGCAACTCTTGCTGTATAGTTGGTATATGTATAAGTGGATTCAATAGCCTTGTGACAGCACTATTTTGCCGTTTATATCCGTAGTTTAATCACGTTGAGCTTCGATCGACACAATTCTCCGAAAACCACAAGAATCCCGCGCCCCAGGACTACTGAGTAAGCGAACAATTTTGATAAACTTTGTAAAGAATTCAACAGGTAAAACTAAACTTGTCGTTTGCAAATTACTCTGAACTACGAAAATATAATTGGCAAAATGAAGAGACTAGTATCTGAAGAGGTATCTGCTGACAGTTCCCGATAAGCTGCAAAAAAATGGAGAAAGTAAAAAAGAGATCATCATTCTACTGAGGTGATGGTTTGGTGGAACGTAGTGTATAAGAATGTCACTCAATTACAGTTCTATTAGCAAGGAGTCAAAACACATCCTGGAAGGTTCTGCATCGGTCCACAAGGTAAAGTCCACGCAGCGTTTGTTAGAGGCAAATTTGTCCCAATTCATCGCTGCTGAGGAGTGACTCTCGGAGAAACCGAATCTCAATCTATTGGAATACCGTCTATGGAATGTTTTAGAAGAGAAAGCCTGCTCCAAATCTCATCGAGACACATATTTATTAAAAGCAGCGGCTTCAATACCTCTACAAGTCGTGTGTAAAGTGATAGACAAGTGGCCGGCCGATTTGAAGCACTAAGTCATTTTTAGAATCGATATTGATAATTTAAGTGTTATTCAAATTAATTATTTCACGCCAGCACACATTTTTCTCGGAACCGCCAAAATCGCTATGTTTCTTCAACAAAATATATTCTCTTACACGGATACTCTATTAACCGGATGCGGACATACAAATCGCCTCTTTTTCCCGTCTTGTGCGGATAGCGAATGAATTGTGGACTGCCTATGTGGCAAGTATACAGTCAATGAGGACGGCATTGTATATATAGAGAATTTTCTACGTAAGTGGTTGGATATGTATAATATTTTTATTCGACACCAATTTAGTTTAAAGGTGTTGTTAACCAAAGAACGTACTGTAAAAGTAGTAAAAGTAAAATTAATCAAAGTTTATGATAAATTTAAAATCGGAAAGAAAACAAGAGGAAAAAAAGCAGAATGTGTATTAATGAATTTATCGCTTTATAGTGCTTGATAGTATAAACCAAAGAAGAACATTTATTCATCAAGAAAGGAGTCAATTAGATAAATTATATTGCGTCTGGTTTGTTAAGATCTTGGGAAGGGTGTGCCACTGTCTGGAACTCCAGTGCACGCAAAATCCTAAGTCAATACGATCCAAAGGAAATATAGAATGCTGATGAGACGGGGCTGTTTTATCGCAATTTACCAAATAAAACATTTACACTACACAATGAACGGTGTGTGGGTGGAAAATTATCCAAACAGAGACTGACTATCTGGCATTGCATAAACATGGTTGGATAAAAGGAAAAATTAGTAGTTATTGGTAAATCATCGCTCGTCTGCGCTCATTTAAAACTGTGATGGTGATCCAATACAAATCGTGAATAACAACTTCGATATTTACAGGCTGGCTTTTTAATTAAGAAAAATTAATTTACATACAAGAAACATTTTTTCTGTTTATGGACAACGTAGTATGTCATCCACACGAAATAAAATTAGAAGATATAAAAGTTATGTTTCTTCCTCCTGCTACGACGGCTTTAAGCCAATCACTAGACCAAGGGATTATAAAAAATGTCAAAATTTGGTATAGATTGCTGGTGCTCAAATACGTGAAATCAAAATTGGATGACCAACTCCCTTTTCCATTATTTTCGTCGTCAGATATTCACTCCAACGTTGATAGGAATAGCCAGGAGAAATGTTGTTCGTCATTTCAAAGATATTTCTTTTACTGCAACCTATACATGAACCATAGGTAATCTCTAAATTTCGAACATACAGTCTGTTCCACAAGAGTGTACGGGTTTTCTCCTAAAAAAAGGCACAATTATAAAAAATTTGATTTGGGTATATTAGTAAATTCCATACACTAAAATGCGTTTACTTAATATATAGTCCAATCTCCTTCGTTAGCGACTATGGCTTGCCAGCGTCGAAGCATGCCTCCTACAAGTTTTTCGCGTATTTGGCGAACGAGCTGCCCAGATGTTTTTGATGAGATTGGTATCCGGCGACTGGGAAGGCTAATCTATTGTAACGATGCAATTTTCCCTTTTCCACGCGGTAAATGCACGACTTCGGTGCTTTGAGTCCTCTTGAAGAACCCATGAACCATTATCTGACCCAAAACCATCTTTGAGCACAGTTCAGTAAACACTTCTGGTAAATAATGTCCATTTTCTCTGCATTCAAATTGTCCGTAAAAACATATAGAGTACCAAATCCCTGTTTACAAAAGCATATCCGCGCGTGTACTTTTACGGGGTATTTTACGGTACGTTAAACAACGGGATTCTGACGATTTGGCCACGCATGTCTATTGTGAGTTCAAGCCCAAAAAGACGAAGCATCGGTGAAGATTACATTCGAATAATCACGCTCGATATTAGTCTTTGCCCACTCTAGCCGTTTTTCGACGGGTTTTTTCAGTGAGAAAAGGTTTTAATTTTGTGGACCACCAACCGTATTCAGGCTCAATCACCTATTGCTCAAATGCGGATCCGTACGCTCTTGTGGAACTAAGTTTAAATTGTATGTTTCGATTATTGATATTGCAAAATCGGTAGATCTATTGGGCGCAACTACGCGTACTACAATTCAAAATTGCTTCAGAAAAGCTAGCTTTCGGCATAATGTTATTGACAATGATGAAAACTTCGATGAGGAAGATCTTTATCGATCGTTATCTGTTTTCGCAAACATGTCAAATTTGATTTAAAAACAATAACGGAACCAGCCATCGTTATTAGTGTTTAGTATATGTATTATTATCTCTATCTATTCTTGTTCTTGTTTCTTTAATTTCTTAACACTTCTCTTAACCGGACAAAAATCTCGAAATCTGGTGTCCGTCTTGAAGAGATTTTACTGTATATACTCATATAGAGATAATTTGTTATCAGTAAAGGCTAAAAACGCAATTTTATATTGTAATATATCTAACTAAAACACGATTTATAAATTACATCTGATGGAATATAAACAACCAGGCATTATTCAAATTATATTACCCAATTGTCTGCTGATAATTTTACCTAATTAACTAACCAAATATGATAAGTACCTTCCAGGCCATTAGAGGTATAATATGACTGCTAAATTTTGCTCAAAATGAGACAATCGCTGTAAATAATAGCAGCGTCAACATTAAAAGTCGATTTAAACAACAAGTATATTACTTATTGTTTATTGTAATTATTTATTAATTTGTAAAATCTTTTTCAAACGTATACCATGAAAATAAAGTTCTCATTGCATTAGATGTTCTAAGAAGAAGGACCTCTGCAGCACAAGACTGGACAAGTCCGTGGCTAGACAATGAGCCACCTAAGAAGAGATTAAAAGGTTTAGGAGCAAATTGCCCAACCTTAGAAAAGACGAAGACCTCAGAGAAGTTCCTTAACACTCTCGTAATTTAAACCTGAATATATTTGTGCATAAAATGTTTCAACGACCTTGTTTATATATACAGGGTGTCCCAAAAACATGCCGACAAAATTTGAGGGGTGGTAGAGGACATCGAAACAAACATGTTTTGTTTAATAAACATATGACCGCAAACGAGTCGTTTTAATATGAACCGTTCCGTAAGCAAGTTCCTAATCAAAATTGTGTTTTATTTAATGGTATACTTACAGTGTATATTTCAACCGTGAATCGTCGTTTGCCGAACGAAGCAACAGTACCACTGTGCTAAATAAACATAGTTTGATGCCAGTATTATGTTCACGCCAAGAAATAACTCGTTGCTACTTGTCCAAATTTTTGAACATTTTTCCTTTTTTAGACTGAAACGACTCATTTGCGGATATAAGTTTATTAAACAAAAATATTTGTTTTGATATCCTCTATCACCTCCTAAAGTTTGTCGGTGTATTTTTAGGACAGCCTGTATACACTGAAATCCGCTTAATGTGATCACGGATAATATTATCAATTAGTTATTGTTATCATTTTGGCTAGGAACCTGCCGTTTTAATTAGTTTACATCCAGATAATGTGATCAAAAAGTCGCTTATTATTATCACTTTGAAAAAATTTCGGACGCAATCATCGTTTTTTTTTTCAGATAGACAGGAATTCTTTTAATAGATACATACTTATGTGTGTCTATTGCATGAGTGTGTCCATTGTATCCGTGAATGATTGAAATGTATGTATACATATGCGTAATTAATCCTATAATCTCGTTTTTGTAGCTGCTTGCTCTTTCATCGCTGCTTTGCTAAATGTGCGCTTTACTTTGTGCATTTCCATTTAAATTTAGTTTATTTTTGCGCTTCTTACAATGTCGACGAAAAAAAGAAACAATCTCTCGCTAAAAGAGAAGGCGGAAATTATCGAAAAGTACGATAAATTGCCAAAAATGGGGCAAAGAAATGCCGCCACGCTATTGAAAATTTCACAACCACTATTGTACAAAATTTTGAAATCGCGAGATGAGATCAACATGCTCTAACTAGCAATGCTAATTTTGAAAAAAAGAGACATGGATCGGGAAAAGTACCACAAGTTGAAGCTTCTCTGAAAGGTTGATTTACCAAAGTTAGAAACAAAGATGCGAGGGTAAACGGACTCTACTCAGTCAAAAAGCGGAAGTGTTGGCTCAAAAAATAGGAAAGGACGAGTTTGTAGCGTCCGAGTGTTGGATGAATCGTTGGGCGAAAAGAGAAAAAATATATTTCAAACAATGTTACGGTGACCAGAAAGATGCCTGATTCGAATGCCGCAAAGGCTTGAATTCGAAATGAATGGCCGAAGATTATTGAAAAATATTATCCGTCACAAATCTATAACGCCGACGAGACCAAAATTTACTTCAGAGCATTACCGGAACACACTTTGGCAGAATTGCCAAAGAGAGATTAACGATTCTTTGTACCATAAATAAGGCAGGTAAAAGAGAAAAATTGTTGGTCATAGGAAAAAGTAAAAGTCCACGATGCTTTAAGGGCGTAAAAACCTTGTTGGTTGTCAAGTTGGGATCAAAAATTAACACGACGTTGACAATTGTACCGCTCATTCTGTAAATTTAACACTGAAAATATCAAATTGGTCTTTCTTCCACCGAACACTACTTCGCTTGTTCAACCTTGTGACCAAGGTGTGATAAGAACATTCAATACATATTATCGTTACGAGATGCGGTCTAAAGTTTTAGAAAGCCTGGATGAAAATGAAGAGAATGGATTAACAGCTTATGAACTAGCCAAAAAAATTACCGTTCTGGAGGCGCTGGGCTTGTTAAATAAGTCGTGGGAAAAAAGTTGGAGCAAAAACGATAAAAAATTGTTTTCGGTACGGAGAGTTTACAGTTTCAAGCGATGAAAATAAAGACAACCGCGATTCTGAAGAATATTTGTAACCATATGATTTAGGCCAAGAACAATATGACGACTGGCTAAATATCGACAGCGGACTGGAAGTGTCACAACCCAATACTGAAGAAGACATTTGCGCAACAATCATGGAAGAAAATAACGAACTAATAATAAAAAAATTGACTCAAAATTCGGAGGAGGGTGACGATGATGAAGAAGAAATTAAATGCCCAAGTAACAAGGAAATCCATAATGCATTGGACGTTTTACGTAAATGTGTAATTTATAAAGGCAACGAAGAGGATTTTCAAACATTTACGAGCTATGCAAATTTTATCAACAAATTTCTTACTTGTAACAAGCAAAGTATGAATGCAAAGTAATGTATTGTGCAAATAATGGGTAATATACATAGTTAGTTATGTAATAAAATCACTGTAAATTAAAATACTCTAAAATGTTGACTTTTTTTAATTCTCTTGTTGTTAGTCGGTTAATGTTATTAAAATGTATTTGCCCCAAAGTGATCATATTAAACGGTTTTCACTATAATAACAGCTTACGCAACTAAAATGACAACAGATTAATGTCCCAAATGTACATATATAAGTTACATAATATATTTATCAAACAAACGTCGCATTGAATACTTTCAAATTAATACCTAATGACCTTAGAGGAAAAACAGGAAAATTATATCACAAAGTATAAAAACTTCTTGATATTCATCCCCCAAAATACACAATGTAATAAAAGTATCGGAATAAATCAAATTCGATCCCTTTTAAAAACAGCAAGAGGAAGTTTCGCAAATTCCTTAGCTTTAATTTCAATTCGAAAAGCGTATAATTCCGACATCTCAAGCCGGTTCCCGCGTGACGTTCGATGATCACTTTTCAGACCTCGCTCGAAAACGGAAATCGAAAAGTTCTCAGCGCGCAGAAAGGTCGGGAAGTAAATTCGACAGCGAGGTAACCCTCTGAAGACGCGGGTGAACCATCGAAGCGATTAGCAAGGATACCATTACCACGCCGACACAGTCTCGAAATCTCGAAGAAAATACGAAGTGCTCGATAACCATGAAGAATATTAAGTTAATTGAAACCTAGGAATTGTTATCGCAATTGAATATACTCGAAGATTTGTGATTGTTTAAAATATGTTTGTTATAGGAAATACGTTTTCGTTTATATTTAAAATCGACAATAAAAATTCCCACATTTTACTCATTCTTAAGACTGATCCACATTTAATTTTAAAAATAATTTTACACAAAATACTGAAGAAAGCATTCAATTTCAGATTTATCTGATAATAATTAAATCTTTTTTCTTAATCTTAAGTAATTAATCTCTCTAATTCTCGGGTTGTGTTCTCGCGCATTATTCAATTCAAAATGAATGAAATCAAATAGTATTACAAAACTTCCACAATGAACATTTCTGCAATGGAGCAGATATTAATTTTTCGACTAGGTGTAGATAGGTAGGTATCTAACTATACATATACGTATAAAAAGATGCTCCTTACAGAGGAGAAAGACGCTATTCGACGAAGACGTTTTCCAAGAAGGTAAAGTGGAAATCCTTACAGCCTTCTTTGCATTCATCATCTCTCGGGGCGGATGTTATGACGTCCCAACGATCTTTCTTCTGCCGTAAAATAAATCGTTTGTGAAAAAGTAATGGAAAAAATATGCGAGCAAAATTCACAATACTCAGCGTGCTGTCGTAAATACACGCGATGAAATACGTTTATCTCGTACAACATACATAAAAGTATAGAAGTTAAAAGCAGATTAGGTTTTTCGTTCAAATTAGTTCTTGCAGAAATAATCTTGTTAAGAGTTTTTCAAGCCTAAATTTAATAATCACGTTTAACATTAAAGCTACCGCATATATCTTTCAAAAATTATATAATTCCTTGTCGCTTTTCAATTCTTCACGCAGAGATTACTGCAAGCTTAAAAATTTCATTTTATTATGAAAGCATTCACGATCAATATTATAAGTTTTTTGTATTTGACTCCCCGCAATTCAATAATCTTTCCACATTATAGACTATTGTCTTCGCCAAATGTACTATTTTTTTACACACTTTATTACCAAGTATAAAATACATGTTATGATTTACCCCAAATTCCTTTCAGAATTTATCATGCAGCAATATATCGCACTTATTGTTAGGTAGTTACTGCCAAGGCGGATACAAGTTTGATGACATTTTCAACGAATTCACATAAATTTTCTCCATTCATTGAGAAATAGTGTGCATTCCAAAACACCTTTGAAATATTTATCGTTGCTAGAGTAAATTTCAATACAAATCCATGCGAGCTGTGCCATTACGTGAAATTTGGAAGCAATTCATAGATGTACTGGATGGAGGTGAACTTTTCCTCTATCTTAAGCAAGAACAATAAATCTGAACCTACGTCACGTTCATAAGTAGATAAAATGAAGTCAGGTCTAGCATTTATTGTCCCTAGCACAGTTGGCATTGAGGGGTGAGATGCAGTTAGAATTTTCAAAAAATCGATTTTTTTATGTAGTATGTTTCGAAAATATTCTCTGAAAATTTCAAGTTAGTCCGATTAATAGTTTCCGAGATTTCCCACAATTATGGGAGAGGCCTCAGGGTCCCCATGACAGGTAGTGGATGGTAGCTGCAAGCGACCGGTTTCGACACGTCTGTTATATTCTATATATACTGTAATGTTAAATTTGATTTGTAATAAAATTAAGAAAATTTGAGTTTTTCTCTTTAAATTAAAAATTGGGATTTAAATTTAAAAAAATGATCTCAGGGGTTCGTGAATTCTTAACTCTACAGCAGGTGTAGAGAACAGAATACAAGAAGCTTATCGTACGTTGCAAAATACCCAAATACAAAAAAAAGTTACAAAAAAAAATTACAAGACAGAAAGATGTTTTACAAAAAAAAATTATTTTGTTTTCTTCAATAAACCTATAAAAATTTGTTCACACAGTTCAAAATTGCGCGATAATCACCACAACTAAATTATTACCTATTAAAATCTTTTTGGAAGTTTTTGAAAATTTTTCCAACTTTAAATTGGGAAAAAATTTTAACTTTGAAATTTTTTTTTATTTTAATTAAAATAAATAATGTTTTACGTTTTAACTTAAAAAAAATTTACTTAAAAAAATAATTTTTAAATTTTCAAATAAGTATTATTTTTGGACTAAAATTTACTAAGTTTTATTTTTCATAAAAAAAAATATTTTTCTTAAATTTTTTTAGAGAACTTAAAACTAATTAAAATTAAATTACGTTATCTTACTTGTGTGAGAGTGTGTGTGTGTGTGTGAAATTTCGGAAGCTTCTGTCTTCGCGCGCTTGGACGAATGGTGGATGGAGAAAGGACGTCTTTTTCGTGGGAGTAATTAAAATTAGGTGAAAATTTTGATGTTTAAAGTACTTTTTAATCGAAGATAATTGTTTATTTGGGCCCAACGGTGCACCGTGGCTATTTAATAAATTTTACGAAGAGCAAACGTTCTGTTCAACAATCTATGTAAAAAGAGGAAGTTTATTGCTATCGCACGGCTTTTTATAGATGATTCGCAATTGTCTCTCAATTTCTTCAGAAATACCTTTCGAGTCGATAGTCATATGTCAATATCGATAATTAACAGTCGTTGATGGATTAATTTCTACATGTCCGGTCAAAAATTGTATTATACAGGGTCACCGGAAAGTTGTTGAGTGTAATTACGACCTACTTTTTCTTCTTAAAATGCCCCTAACTGGCTAGGTTTTCTTCTTCTGTGTGTGTAATTGTTTAATTTAATTGTGTGCTTTTGTTATAATATTTGTGTGTATTTGGGTACAAAATAAATGATATAAAATTTATTAATTAAATCTTATCTTTCTGTCCTTGTCGTTAGCTGGACTTATAATAAGACCTCTGCTGACCAACACCCCCCCTTCTACGTCAGATGGCTACTGAGCCAAAACATGACATCGACTCGTACATATGTGAAGGAAATACCGATGATGCCAACTTGAAGAGTTGTCCATCCTCTATCATTGGATAGTGTTGAATTAAATTTAATTGAATGAATTTTACACAAATACTTCGCATGTGTGCAATCATAAATATTTTTATAAAATTGAATTAAAATTGATAAGCAATCAGATAGTTAGTTTCATAAATTAAAATTAATTTAGTACTTTTTAATTTAAAGAATAAACATTGAATAAAATTGGAATAACATTACAATCAGATTCGTTACTGAAAATTTTTGGCTGGTATCAGTATATTCGGATTCAGTGGATCAAAATACATAAAATAAATTTAGCTTCATCCATCGAGCTCGAAATTTTACGAAAATATAATATCATATCTACATCGAAAAACTTTAAATGCGTTTTTCTAGAAACTATCTTTTTCAAGTCGGTGACCACTATAATTCAAGAACTACCTACTCGATGAATTTTGATGAAATTTTTACTACTTATTAATACCATCAAAAATTAGCCCTTGTTCGCAGATTTTTAATTTTTGTTGAATGAAATAATTTTTTTTAACAAACGAGTGATTTTTTGGTCATCAAAAAGATCATTTTGTTTTCAAACAAATAAAAAAGTCAATGATTTATTATTAAACTTATGAGTTTTACGCGCCTCTGACTGATCCAGTAAATTTTATGAAGACTCACATACTTGGAAAAACTGATATATTTTTATAAGTAGTCATTTAATTTAAATTTTATTCTTGACCAAAACGTTTTCGCCTTATGTCCCTGGTTTTAATATAAAAAAAAATACTAAAAAAACTGTGTTTCAAACTGCCTGACTCACATATTCAAAACTGTTATCATTGGGTATCATTTAATAATTTTTTAAAATCCTATTCTCCCAACCTCTGAAACTGCTAATGCTACCATCTATTTTACAATTTTAATATTTTCGGGAAAACCATTTTTCAAACGATAAACAAGTGGTAGCGGCGGTAAATGAGGCTAATGAAACTATGCAGATTTTTTTAAAGACATCTTGACACAAAAAACTTGAAACACAACATCTATTAACTTATCTCAGGATTATTTTCTTAACTTCTTGCTTCTATATACGTTAGGGACAATAATTAGTAAACTGCCCTCGTAATAGATGTATTCAGTAAGTTTTTATATATTTTTGTTGATAGACAGCATATTGAAACCGGTTTTGTGTTTGACGATTAACCGTTATCAAAACGAAAATCGTTATCAAAAACCGGTTTTAAAAACCGATTTTTAAAACCGACTTCTAAAACCGGTTTTAAAACCGCTGGAACAGTTAATTAAATAAAATCAGGCTATTAGAACTATTTTACAAGACCGTATAATAACATCTAAAAATCAGGTAATATTGTATGAAATTACTGGAACTGAATGAAATACTTTAGAAATTTTACGAGACACCTTAAAACCATTTACTCTAATCACCGGTCTTACAAGTTCTAAAAGTATTCCTACTATTTCAATGGTGCATCCACTAATAAAACTCTACTAGCGAATTTCCTAAAGATAAAACCGACCGATATGTCCAAGATACAAGATAAAGACATTAACGTTGAAGCTAAAAAAAGACTTAATACTATTACAGAATGTGATTCAGCGAAAATATTTATTACAAATGTTAGCACATTTTTAGACTCACGATACAAAAACATTGAAAGGTATGCAAGCGTATAAGTAAAGGTAATAAGACATAATAATATAGAAAAGTTAATTGAAAATGAACACAAAGATTTGTTGTAAAATATTATTAAAAAAAGCGAAAATGTAGCAGCTCTGGAACTTCTTTTTCCGGTAGATACTACCGCTGATGTAAATGAAATTCAATTAATCTGTTTAACAAGAGCGTACCTTCGGTGGTAAATAAATTGCAGTGATTAAAGCATATTGTTCTGTCAAATGCGACAGAAATGAAAAATGAAATGACTTTTCACAAATATAATAATAAATATTGTACAAAATATTATTAAATATTATCCCACCCTCTTTCTCACCTTAAATTTAAATGTGTGTAACGTGTATGTGTATTTTGAAGGCCAATTTCTACTCCCTCCTCCGCTTAATCCGCTCGTAAAATTTTCAATCGCCTGTAGTTGCTTCCTAGGTTAGCTTAATCTCTCTTGTGATGTCCTTGGACTCAGCCACCAACTTTATGCTTGATTATGTTGTTTTTAGTTCGTTATAATCACTTTTATATCTTTTTATTTTTGATTGAAGAATTTTGTTGAAAATTTTGTTTGTCCGTTAATTTTCAATTCTGTTTATATTACAACTTCATCCCACACTAGATTTCTAATTTTTCTTGTACGATATGCTTATAATTTTGAAATTGATGCCTAAATCGAGTCGTATTGTGTTATGTATGTGTTTTGTATGTGTATGTTACATTAATTTTTAATTTGTTTTCCAAGAATAAAAATATTTAATATTATACTTGTGCTTTTCATTTTTCACCCTGCTTGTCACTGTTTGAACGTTTTTTTAATAAATAATTAATATAAACTATCTGCATTATATGCCCTTACTATATTCAAAACGAAAACATCAAGTACCAGACTTGTGTGTAAATTAATGAAATTAGAAAAAAATGATTTGAATGTAATATAATAATTTTTAACTTTTTTATTGAAATCAGTACAAGTAATACTACTGCGCTAGGGGGCTCAATATATTGTCCAGTCGCCGTTGTTATCTATAATGGATTGACAACGTTTCGGAACACTTTCGGCCAACTTTTCAATGTAACTGGATGGTAATGAGCGCCATATTTGTAGAGTCCTATGTACCAGCTTCTTCAAATCAAGTCCAGATTTTCCTCGTAACTTCTGCTTCATGTAGCCCCATACATTTTCAATCGAATTACTATCCGGTAGCTGGGAAGGTCAAGCTAACACATTAATACAATTTTCTCGCTTCCATGAGACACAGCATCTACTCCGGTGCTTCGGATCGTTGTCCTCTTGTAGTATCCATTGTGAGATATCCGAACCAAACGACTGTTTTAATGAAGGTAGCAGAAACCTTCGGTAAATTTAGACCATTTTCTGGCCATCCAAATTTTCAGTAAACACATGCAACATTCCGAAACCGTGTTTATTGAAACAACTCCAAATATGAATTTTTTCAGGATGCTTAACGGACCTTTGCATCAAGGATTTCCGTCTCATTGACCATGCCTTTCGTCGAGGAACAAATGTCCAAATCGCTGTTACGCTTCTCGAAGTGTAATGTTGGGGTTTTGCTCAAAGAGACGAAGCAACACTCTGTCTTCCCTATGAGACGTCGGACGCGTTAAACCACGTTCTGGCAAATCATCGACATTGTTATAGCGATCATTCATGTTTTACAACCGCCACACTCTAGATCTATCTCTTTTCTAGCTCGACTTATTCCCTCTAAATTATCTGTATGTCCTATATCTCGTAACCTACTTCCGTACAAATCTTTCCCACCGATACAGAAACCGAGCTGCAGATTTCCTTAATAATTTTCGTCCTCTTGAATGTGTACACAAGAACACGGCTTCGAATCTTTTCGCATACGCCGCACTCATTTTATAAACTGTGCTCTTACGATAAGTCACAACAGGATACTGACCTGCAACTTTGAACGCGTTCTAGAGTAAAGATAGGTGTAACGATCGCGTACCTGAAATTATAGGAAAGACGACCAGTTCGATTATTATTCGACGTACGCTCTTGTTAAACAGACTGTACATATATAATAAATATGTTCCAATAAATAAAAAATTGTGGCCGTTAGAATGGTGGAAAAACAATGAAGCTAGATTTCCACAAATGTTCAAGCTCTAAAAAATGTACTAGAAATACCAGCTAACACAGTTGAAAGTTTTTTTTCCTCTATGGGATATGTAATACCTGTTAAAAGAAATAAATTAAAAGGAGCAACTGCAGATATGCTGATATTTTTACATGCAAAAACAACTCCCTAAATATCTTAGCTACAGAAAAATAATGAAGGATTTTCGAACCCAGAAATATTGACGACGTTTTTAGAAAAAACGAATTGATGACTTTCTACAAGATACGAATTGACATTTTATTATGAGTACTATTAAATTGCCTGTAAATAATCATTTACTAGAAATAATTTGAAATTTAAAAACTAAGAAAACATAAAGAACAAAAAAATTGATTGTTAACTACACAACTATTAATCATCATTATAATTTCTGAATATAATGTAAGTTTCTTTTCTTCACGCCAAAGAGCTTAACACGAACGCTTCGCCGGGAAAGTGAACCTTAAATGCACCTTTTTCATCTCTTGCGGCTACGAAATAAATCTAATTCAATATTGAAATAAACAAAAAATCTCCAATAATCTAATTCAATATTGATAATGGGAGCTAACAAAAATACCAGGAAATCCATTATTGAATTAGCTCCTCAGTTTACAACTAATTCCCTAGGTCTCCATCCATTCCTCACAATGGTATCCATATATCACGGTACAGACAACGCCAATAGAGAAGTTTCAATAACGAAAAGAGATCTGGAACTCCCCGAGTACTTATTTCGCAATCTCTAGCGTGTGAAGTTTCTTTCACGCAAACATTTCTACAAATGGCTCTGCTTATAATCAATTCTTTCAGGCAAAAGAAAGTATAACAATAGAAGCAAAACTTCGTATTTACTGTCATTGTTACGATTAAGTTTTTGCGATCACTTCTTGTTCATAGCATGTTACTTTTTCGAGATAAAATAAATTCGTCATCAATTAACTCCGCCACCGTTCAAGACAGAATAAATACTTCTTATTGGTATTATTCCAGCTTTAGTATTGATTTAAAAGCGGAGATTTTAATACCGAAAAAACTACTTTATTTCTTATGTAAAATGAACTACTTCCCAAACAATTTAATTTACATGAAATTAGGTTAATATAGTAAATGGAGTTGGTGCGGAGAAATTACTTATTAATTGTCATTTTCACTTTGTCGCCCTCCATTAGCGAAATAACCTCAACCGAGTGTACAGGAAGCACCCTATTTTCCCTCTAAATTTATGTTGCATAATTGGTCAACCTTGTAGTGTTTATTATTTAAAGGAAGCCTACCAAAGTTTGCTTTGTAAGGGATTATAGTGAATTACGTTCAACGACTACGCATACATTGGCCTAACACTGTCGCTAACTCGCTAGACATGGTCCTGGTTAACTATTGACTAACTTATTATATAACTTTTGAAGAGCTTTGGTTATGACCACCGACAATATAGTTTGCGTTAAATATTTTATATACGCTTTTAATGCAAAGCTTGCCTTGTAACACAAAGTAGTTAAATAGACTAGAAGCAAATTCTTTCCTGTTTAGGGTACTTTCCAATTTGCCGTAAGCTTCACCTTTAGTTGGTAACCGACGTCTCTCGTCAATTTTTTACTAAAATTTCACGCATTAGACAGCTTCTGCAAAAGTTAAATGTGTCGGCAGGAAATGCGCAAAAGTCCTCAATATGCTATAAAGTGGAAATCGAAATCTTCTAAGCTTATTCCAGTAATTTGTTTCTATGGGAATATGAGACAAGTTAAGGTTATCCACAAAAACGATATCTTTGTCAGGAAGTAAAAAAACAACATTAGAATCGTTGTTGCAGAACCCAAATGCCTGCACCCCATATTCTTATTAAGTTTCTATTATTACAACCTATTAAATATATATTAAATGTTAAAGTTATTAGAGTGTAGCAATATCTCAAAAAATTTATTAAAACATTAGCAGTTAAGTACTGTTGTAGTTATAGAGCGGGCATAAGTTGTCACTTGAGGTTACCCGAACCGATGTAGTCAGTTAATCAGATGTAGACAATCAACACAGTCAAATGCAATTTTGCATATATTATTGTAATTACGTCAAAATTCCGAAGAACTAGTAAACGACCATTAACTAATAAACAAAATGAGTTTATCGGAAAAATTGCAATCTAAAATATGATACGACTACCTTCAATGTGCTGAACTGTAGAATACACGTAAGCACTGTAAAACGCAGAAATAAAATGTTTCTTGTTTCATCTTGGATATTTGCTGTAGTTTTTTTTCTTGATAATTAGACAGTTTTTCTTAAATTTTATTAAGACATAGAGTTTTATACAAGATCGTGTTTTGAAGCTTCCCGTGTTATATTTACATCATCTTCAAAAAACTGCAATAAAAGCACTGAAAAACGTTACATAACCTAACACTTTAACATTTAACTGTTCTATTAGTTGAAGAGTTGAATACGGAACTAGTTTCTAGTTTATGATGTAATGCCATCGGAAATTTTAAATCATGTTTTATTAAGCCGTATATCTTAATAAAATGAAAAAATAAAAAACTGCCTAATTACTAAAGAAACAATCACAGCAAATAGAAACAAAATAATTGCCGTCACAAGTAATGCTCCATTTACAGTTGAAATATTATTATAGGTTACAATTTTTTTAAACTTTATATTGTAGTGTTTATGCACTAAAAACTAATTTAACAACTTACCACCTGAATCTCTAACATGAAATATAGTTGAATAATCTTACCTGAAACAAAAATATAAAAATTAGTTTCAACGCAAAATGTAAAATAGTTAATATGTTTGTAACAAGTATAATAGAGTAGAGTAGAGTTGATTATTAACATATTTACAACTCTTTCCACATTTACAATAAAACAAATAAACAGTAATTAAGGTGCGTTTTGGTGATGCTGGATCATGGCTTTAATGATCTTGTACCAATTACTTAAACTGATTTATTTTTATTTATTGTAACAATATTGACCAAAACTAGAAAAAAATGTCAAATCTACATCACCACAAGAGCTCCGATACTTTTAAAACATTCTAGATCATTTCTATTGTAGTAGAAATAATGGAATACACTTTACAATGGACTTATGAGGTTATTAAAACTAGCTTACAAAATAAAATTTTTAGAAAAAATAGGATTTATAGGATGGACGAAAAAGATGGAAGGGGTCTTTTGTTGAGATAATTTTCAGGTCATTAAGACTACCAAAAGAGTCCATCTCCCACCCTCCAAAAATCGAAACCAGTGTGCTCCAATATAATGGCTACACGGACCACACCTCTCCAACCTACAGAAGTATATCTACCTTTAAAACAGCTAGTCGTGCGGAAATAATTGCCATTACCATATACACGCTTCCTTGTGTGAAGAGGGTGGAACAGCGACATGTATCGAATCTGCTGTCTCTCTCTAATGGCAAATTTATTCATATTTAATGTTAGAATAGCACAGGTAAGCGAAATATATGGACACCCTTGGAATTGCAATTGGGATGCATACAGAAAGCGACTAATTGAGGAATTAGGACATTGTGCCACATCAATCACAACTACCTAGATAGGTGCAGCTTTTACTACAATAGGATAAATTGTGATGGTTCGTATACAGATTCATTAAGGAGTTTCAAAGTCTAATGTTTTTTAATTATACATTTTTGTATCTCAGTCAACATCATTTGCTCAAAAATAATGGTGATGCAACAATTCCTTCTTTTATGTCATCTGGCTTGTAATAACTATTTCTAATAATGCAGCTTCAATAATATAAACAATTTTGCTTTCCTGTCTTGCTGGCATCTCATTCAACTTAAAAAAGAAATAAAGTCTTAGGACGCAAACTATCCCATCAAAGCTAAGACATTTTATGATAAAGCCAAAGAATCTGGTTTACAGAACAAGGATAAGAACAGTTTCTAACTCCATACAATTTCGTTCTAACAAAAACGACCTTTACCACTTTCTAGGTTACAAAAAATATTCTGAATAGAGAATGAACAGACAGTGCTGAATCCAACGTTATTTCATTCTCGAGAAAAACAGACCATTCACAACCTTGCTCGAAAAACAGAAATTGCTATTGGCAATTAGGTATGAAGGGCACTTCAACAATGCGTCCATTTGGTCAATAAAGCAAGCCTTCATAAGCACCACTACAAGAAAGACAAGGTTCACGTGGCAACCAATCTTTCCACCATAAAGGCAACAATAGCGGCTTTTCTTATGTAACTACTATGGATTGGTAAAGTAGATACGCTTAATCTAGGTATAAAAACTGAATAAATATTTGTAGCCAATATCAGTTCAACACCTCAGTATATTTTCAAATATAATGTTTCGTTTGTTTAATTTTATCCTCGTTTTAGAAGAGTAATTTCGCTTCCAGTATTGATTTTAAACAATAATGCGACGTTGAGCTATTGAAAATTTATAATACGGGGAATCTGATGCTCGTTTATGATGTCATAACAACGAATTATTGCACAAATATTATCTATTTAATGGTTATTATCCACGTAAGTGTACTCGTACTACAAATAGTACTGTACACTATCCAGTAAAGGGAAACATTGTAAAGTTTATTTCTAGCATAAAGGCATTGGGCTCGTGTTTATAACTTGCCTTTAGGAGTATTGTTAGAGAAGAACACATTAAACTACACAAAGTGTGAACGATATTAAACGAGTTGTTTGAAAGTGCCTACTTTAATGTTTAATAAAGACTTATTGACGAACTTTCGTAATTAATCGAGATGTTACAATGTGATTATTAATTGAGAGTTTGTATCGAAAAGAAACCATTCTTCGAAAGTTTCAAATTGCGATCATATATTCCTGAAGGGTAAACGAACACACGAACAATACTTTGAGATTCTTTTCCAGAAACAACCTCTGATACGGATATATCGGTGAATTCCCCATATTATTTAAGAATATCGCTCGCATTTACAAAGCGATGACTCTCAAAGCTATCATAAATTTCAATTCAGTGAATATAAAATTATATTTTGCTGGGGGAATCGCATCAGTTCCCAGTCGCTATAATGTGTTTTTTTTTATTGCGACTGTCTATGTAATGATATTATGAATGGCTTTTCAGGCGAAAACGTAAATCGAGGCTTAAGTATAAATTATGGTGGCCGCTGACTTGAGTTGAGCTTTGTGAACATAAATAAATTTGCTTATATTTCAATGTTGATATTCTGCTTTAGTATAGTAGACTTTACAAGCTTTGCCTTCCTAGAAATGCGTATATATAAAATTGTTCTATATGTGAAACTACGATAGAAGACGTAAATATTGACATCCTTTTTCCAGGATCTTAATATTTTGTTAGTTGTTAACGTTATAAATACAGATAATATATTTCTGGGATAATTAGGGTCACTTGGGGTAATTGTAAAAGCTTTTTGCATGTCTGACTTTACTGGCGTAAAATCGATAATTTTTAGAAAACAAATTGCACGAGGTCCGGGTGGAGAATTCTTACACATGTTTGCTAATTACCCTTGAAGTAAGAAGTCGGAAATGTACCTAGTTGTTTAATAATTTCGCGTTTACATTTACTCCTACATATTTACATTAACCCCGGCTCGCAGGGGAAAATGTAAACGAACATTTCACTACATACTAGTGAGAATTGTCTGATTTTAGGGGTAAAGCGAAATGAAACAAAACAAGACAGTTTGAACGTTGTTTTATTAGAAAACCAAACGGGCGTTTACATTTACCCCGAAATAAAAATTGAAATTCTTAAAGAGCACTTGAAAAAACTTCTAACTGAAACAGTTACTTTTCATAGACCGCCACTGCGCCTGGAAAAACAGTTACCAATCTGCGATCTCTATATGCCAGAGCTGGCTCTGGTAATAAAGCTACAATCATTTCAAATGTAATTGAGCTCACATCATTCTCCTTGACAAAAAATTCTGTGGAAGTGTTGTTTGCTCGTCTATATCCCTTCACAACTATATCTCCGTCATCCTGGTCTATTTCTTGTATGCAACAAACGTATTTATAATGGATTGCCCTTCTATTACCTCCCATGAAATCTACCAAAAGAAACATTCCCACTTTTAACACGTTCCAGTTTGGTTCATGATAGACAACTTCTGGTATTGCTTCTGCAATAATTGTGGGTCTAAATTCTCGTCATCAGTTGAATCCTGACAAACACCGGATTCATCTACTTCATCTTCGCTGGTATTTGGGTAGTCTTGTTCGACGTCACAATTAGCTTTTCTTTTCCTACCCTTTTGAGTAGTCTTACTTGTAGAGCCTTTATGTTGGGCCGTTGTTCTTACGGTTGTGCCCTTCTGCTTTTTATCTGAATTCTTCTTTGCAGTCTTCAATTTTTCTGCACTTTCTAGTTTATCTAAAACCTCTTGCGTTGTTAAAATTTCGCCATATTTGACTGGCTTTAATCTGGGAATAATCTGCCTTTGAATTTTTCGACTTTCAGTTCATTGCAATTACGACTTGTACTATAGTCAGCAAAAATATTTATAATTCCGTTAGGAGTAAGTTGATCTTTATAACTGCTAGAAACAGGTTTTTTAATAGGAGTTGAATGCTTTGGAATAAGATTTGAAGACTCTGCTTCTAGTGCAAGAACACTCGAATCATCACAGCGGTCACTTGATGGAAATGTTTTAAATCCAGTCTGAGGCTCAGAGTAGTCAGAAAGTCTCAAATGAGCAGAGGGGTCTGCTGGGGATTCAGTTCGATTTATTTCACCGATGAAAATGTCAGAATTTGTAGAAATTTCGGCAAGGTTTGAATTGTCAGAAATGGGGTTTTTGCACGGTAGGTCCTTTTCTTTCATTGTTTCTTTATATCTCTGAAGCATGGCACGGTAAGCAAATATATGATTCTTGGAATTGCAATTGGAATGCTACAGGAAATATACTAATTGACTCAAAGCCCTTTATGATGTTGTTAGATCACAACTACCTAGATAGGTCCATACTTTTACCAGCAATTCGACAAATTGAATGGTTCTTAGACAAATTCATTAAGATTTCAAAGTATCAATTGCTTTTTTATACATTTTTGTATCTCCCAGTCAACATCATTTGCTTAAAAATAATTTGATGCAAGTGGTTGTATTTTATGTCATCTGGCTTGTAATAACTATTTCTGATAATGCAGCTTCAATAATATAAACAATTCTTATGCTTTCCTGCCCATTCAGTCAAAAAAAAATAAATTTGAGGACGCAAATTATCCCATCAAAGCTAAGACATTTTATGATAAAGCCAAAGATTCTGGTTTAAAGAACAAGGATACAAAAACGACCTTTATCCATCCATTCTAGGTTACAACAAATATTCTGAATCCCTGGAAAAGACAGTGCTGAATCCAACGTTATTTCATTCTCGAAAAAAAAGACCATTCACAACCTTGCTCGAAAAACAGAAATTGCTACACGCAATTAGAACTGGAGTTGAATCACTTCAAGAATCCTCCAAAACTCAATAAAGACTTTCATAAGCACCAATAGCAAGAAAGACAAGGTTCACGTGGCAACAAATCTTTTCGTCCAGTTGAAAAACAAATAGCGGCTTTATCTTCCAACTTATTGTCCTTAAAGAGATACGAGTAATTCATATAAAAACTGAATAAATAACAAAAGCCAATATCAGTTCAACACCTCAGACATTTTCAAATATAATGTTTCAGGTTTTTTAATTTTATCCTCCTTTTAGGATGTCGCTTCATAAATGATTTTAAACAATCATCACCCGAGCTATCAACAACAAACGGTGTTTTTATATTATTTGCTCGTTTATGATGTCATAACAACAATTTTGACAAATATTATCTATTTAATGGTTATTATCCACGTAAGAGCTCGTGCTACAAATAGTACTGTACACTATCCAAAAGGAAAACATTGTAAAGTTTATTTCTAGCCCCTAAAGGCATTGGGCTCGGGTCTTCCTTGCCTTTAGATATTGTTAGAGAAGAACACATTAAACTACACAAAGTGTGAATCGATATTAAACGAGTTAAGTTTGAAAGTCCTACTTTAATGATTTAATAAAGACTTATTGACGAACTTTCGTAATTAATCGAGATGTTACAATGTGATTATTAATTGAGAGTTTGTATCGAAAAGAAACCATTCTTCGAAAGTTTCAAATTTTGCGATCATAATTCCTGTAGGGTAAGCGAACACACGAACAATAATTGTGAGATTCTTTTCCAGAAACAACCTCTGATACGGAATTTGAATTCCCCATATTATTTAAGAATATCTACCATTTACAAAGCGATGACTCTCAAAGCTATCATAAATTTCAATTCAGTGAATATAAAATTATATTTTGCTGGGGAATTAAGTTCCCAATCGCTATAATGTTTTTTTTTTTATTGTGACACAACTACAATGATATTATGAATGGCTTTTCAGGCGAAAACGTAAATCGAAACTTAAGTATAAATTATCGTGGCCGCTGACTTCAGTTGAACTTTGTGAACATAAATAAATTTGCTTATATTTCAATGTTGATATTCTCTTTTAGTATATCGACTTTACAGCCTTCCTAGAGAAAAGAAATATAAAATTGTTCTATATGTGAAACTACGATAGAAGACGTAAATATTGACATCCTTTTTCCAGGATCTTAATATTTTGTTAGTTGTTAACGTTATAAATACAGATAATATATTTCTGGGATAATTACTACATTACAACCCCATTTACCTCGACTTTTATCATGGAAGCAATTACATCTTACGAACTGAAAAAATGTTTTATGTGTTGAATAGCTTAGATTATGATATGTTTTTCTGACATCATAATTGGATTCAGCGACCCCAAAAATATATAGTAAACATGGTCTGATCCCCAGCCTCAATAATTTTTTTGTGTGGTTGTGTAATTTCTATTTAAATGCAAGACTGAATTTGACGATGATACATACAAGTAAAAGTAGTTCGAATCGAAAATCAAATACAACTTCTACATAAAATTCTTTCGATTTGGGTGACCAAGGTTTTTCACTAAAAATAAGGAGTCCTTTATTAGATAAGTGCTGCTAAAGAAGCAGCTGTCTTTGAAGTCATTATTCATAAAAGAAGACTGCACTTCTCTGCAAAATAATACTGGAGAAACTCAAGAGAGAAGCGACATTATACCAATTTCCTTTCATTTTATGCAAAATTAGCAGTTACCGGATGTTTCTATCCAAGACCTTTTTTATTTTAGGCAACTAGGTGTTAATATTTCTGCATTCACAATTCATTCACAAAAACAGAAAAAGCATATTTATCTCTTTACTTTATTTGTTTAATGTAGTATGCACTCCCATAAGGTATTATATAACCAACAGGCCCATCCTGATATAAAAGAATTAAGACTGTTATTTTACAATTAACCTTGGCAAAATAAGCATCGTATGATAGTGAGAATGAATATGGCTCTAGTTGATACCGACGATGTGAGTAAAGCAGTGTTAGCCACTGCATATGCCTTGCATCTTGTCTTGTAAAAGGGGCTTCAACATTATAAAAAATCATTAAAAAAATAGAATCTGCCCGATTCATGACTTCACCGAGATAATAATATAACCTAGCAGAAATCATAATGTTTTCTAACAAACTAAATATATAGCTGGCACAATCTATTACAATTATCTTCTCACAATTTAATGTTAAATGAATGTTAATGTTTTGCATTAAATAACCTTTTTTTAATGTACTTCCCAAATTGTTAATAGCCTATAGTAAAGCATTATTGCATTTGAAATGAGCTCAATAAACTGATGTTTTAGCCGGTTAGTGTGAAGCAAGAACGTATAGCTCATAAATGGCTAAAAGCTGTAGTTATCTGAATACTATTTGCGTTAATTGAACTCCTTTTTTACTCGCTGTACACTAAGGTCATATCAGGAAACATTTCTAAACAGTTTTCCTCATGGTCGACATAGAGATATACCGAGTTCAACATAAAACGTGACTGAAAAAACAATGTTTCCATAGCAATACGAAATATGTAATCTAACTTGTATCGTGCTAGATTAAGGCTAAACTTAATTAGCCAATAGTGTAAAATTATCAACTATTATCTGAAGACTTCTACTGATCAACATCATTTGAAGAAATGTAAAGTTAAAACCTCTGTTTTAGGAAATATGTAGATACATTAATCACCCTTTTATACGCATAAGGAGTTGATAAATAACTAAAATAAAAAGTTTTTAAGGTCAGATATTTTACCTAATGAATTAAGTGTTGGAGCATATCGACTGTTTTTAACTGAAAATTTTCTTTAAATGGAATAAAACATTTGAAAATTATAAAAACAAATACATATAGTGATTAAGTGGCATAATTAACACATAGTATCACAGAAAGTAAGCATTTCCAGAACCATGTTTATCTGAACTTTTTTCTTATTTTGATGACTACCACGTATCCTTAAAATATTTTGAAGTTATTCAATTATACAGGGTTACATATAAAAAACTACAATGCATAGCAACATGTGATAGAGAACCAAGAAATAACAAAAAAAGTTCCTATAAGCACATGTCCGATTGCTTTTTGTTTTCAAGTTAGAAGCTGTTGAAGTTAAAAGGCTTTTATTAAATAAAACATCATTAAAATAGTAATAAGATACATATTAGTTCTACATAAGGTGTTCAAATTGGTGAGCTTGTTTCTGAATACATACACATATCTGAAAAAATAATAGCAGAAAGGTTTGCCTTTTATTTTGCAACCACTCGCAAAATTGTAAACGCGGTAGGAAATCCTGTTCCAATAGGTGATGGATTTTTTGGGAATAAAATGGATGAAGAAGTTGAGTACTTTTCTAACAGATTCACGATTGACATTTGGTACAGCTGCACTTATTCTTCTGTTGCTTATTCTAGGATTGTCTTCTACAATTTGCAAAATAGCTTCTTTATTTGCAGCAGTACGACGAGTTCTTTTAACCGCAGAATCATATTTTGGTTTTTTAAAGCAACCATCTTCTCCCAAACGCCTATGTACGCCATTAAATGTCCTAACATTAAGGAACTTGCCTTAATGGGTTTCTTTCTCGATAGATGCGTTGAGCTTCTAAAGCATTTGGAGAAGCTTCGCCGTAACACATGATCATGGCCCTGTATTCCACGAAAGTATAGCGCACCATTCCGCTTCGAAAACTTACCAAATGTTTTGTTTTATGAAAAATATTTTGTATTGCCTACGTAAACGTAGAAACAAGAACAATATAAAAAACAGTTTGTAACTTGAAAACAAAAAGCAGTCGGACATGTGTGTATAGGAACTTTTTTTGTTATTTGTTGGTCCTCGATCACATGTTGCTATGCATTGTAGTTTTTTTCTATGTCACCCTGTATATCCGAACAGTTTCCTTTTAAAAATATTGAGATAGATAATATTGTTTTCGCTTATGACATGAGGCAATGCACTGAACAATAGGTATTAGCACCAGTATTGTATTTCTTTAGCAAACGTTATATAACCTCAATGGATGGGATAAAAAAAGTAGCATATTTTTTTACATGGCTCGTTCTGTTATTACTGGCGAAATACATATTCGTTGTTTCAGGAACATAATAGATCTGTATATGTACAAATATACACCGTAAACTGTTAACATGTTATTATATTTCAATAACCTGCGGCACAATTGTCTATACTCTTGTTTCAAAATGATACGCAACCCTAGTTTCTGAATGAAAAAAAAATGTTGTATATTGCATTGAATGAGCTACACCACGAATAAAAATTGACGTAATGCGTTTGTTTCACTCCTTATGTGCCTACTGCAGATCAATAAAAATCTCTGGAAAAAAAGACATCGCTCAAAATTATCTTATTATCATTAGCAACGACCATTCTCTATTGTATTCCTATTAAAAATAACTTTAACCGTCTTAGAGGGTTGTGTCTGAAAGCGTTTAAATGTATGTAACATAGTAGTCTGGTCCAAATTATCAAAGGCTTTAATTAAATCAACAGACACACTAACCCGTGTCGGCACCTTTATCTCTCAAATAACTATGTTAAGGGTCCATGATTGTGTTTTTGCCAAGGATCACCTTTGTTATGTATAGATTCCACTACAACAAGTAGATTACAGAAAGAAAAAAATGGTACTATACGTTAATACAACAGTCAATGAATAGAATGAATAGATTTTTTTAATTTTCTGAATTTTCAAATGCAAGTAGGTGATTTATTATTCTTAGAAAACATAATACGATTTCCGTTCTATGGTATGATCGGCAATCAGTTCGCCATCAACTGAACAAAAGTCATTTTATAAAATTTCATCTCTTGGCCAACTTATCTCTTCCACTGAGTGGGTCATCATAAGGACTAAAAGATTTACAGAATAATGAAGGCATTAACAAGAGAAGGACGAGCATTAAGACAAAAAGTAAATGAAACTAGTTGCAATATTAATGGAACAGGTTAAGACAGCGATAACTACGTCTAGAAGGAATTTTTCCAACATGGATGGAAAAACATGAAATAAAGGCAAAAATGGTGGACAGAAAGAAGCGCACTATTGAGAATGCAGAACAATACGACATCAAACCTAATACAAAAGAAAACACTAATGAAAAAGCGACAGGATTAGAAGAGAAAGCATATGAAGTAGTCTCTGCATGGTTGTCCACCGATACAATACCTAAAGATGCTTGCCATTTCCTACTGAATACCTTTTGAATATTTTGAGTTTGTATACAGGAAGATTACAGACAAAAATATTATTTATAGTCAGTTATAAAAATCGCGTCAACTAGTGTTATTAAATGTATGAACAACAACAAAAAGAACCGACACTTTATACAAGCAGCGACCATGGTTCTTGTGTATATTTCTAAAGTTTGACCATTGTAAAGCGGCCGATATTACTGTAAACTCTGTTCTAAACAAAAGATTTTATTCATGCTTTCCCAAAATAACTTTATTATTAACAATTATAACCAAATACTCCACAACCGCTCTATCAATTTCCTAATTGCATTAGCTACGCCAACAGGATTATCTTCCAGTTGTTATTAAAACGATAACAGATGATGAAAAAAGAATAACCATTGGATGGTAATGGGAGAACAAGACGGCGCTGATGTATTTTGTTGCTCCATCGCGCTATTACATTGATGGTATTTTCCGTGATCCTCTCCACTCGACGCGGTTCGAACAACTTCCCGGTTATGATTTGAGCAATTTCGGGATAAGCTTCACAATTACGGACGCCAGCAGATGCCGAACTCTCGCTGGTCTTCCGTTCGTTCCGAACGCATTCCTACTGACTGCCCCGGATTCCCAATACAAGACCGATAGAATCCCCAGAATTTCAAACAACCCCGCGCTCGCGATCGATAAGGAATTGAATGTTAGGCGGTTTGATAACTCGCCATCTCCTCAAGTAGTTTATTGTGGCCCTGAATGGATTTAGCAGAGGAAGGCGACGTCGAAGAAAAAGTAGAAGTATAGCCAAGGAATTTGAATAGCTTCTCTCTCGGACGTGTTTGTTTTACCTCGTTATATTCTGTTTGCTTTTGAAGTTTATTTTCACGCGTCCTCTATAAATCGACTTATTTCTGTCTGACAGGAATTCGATAACGAATACCGGTAATGTGGAAAGATATAAAGAAAGACAAATTGGTATTGAATAACACTTACATACATTATTCCAGAGTAGATTTCTTATAATTGTCTACACGAGAATGGTAAAGAATAAAGATAAAAAATAAAAATAAGAATAAACGGACGACGAAGAAAAAGACAAGAAAATCATATGTGTATGTGATGAAATAAGTAACAAAATGAAAAGAAAATGAAAGAGAGCTTCGAAAATCAAACGGAAGCAAATCAAGAAGTGAAAAGAAAAAGAAAGTAAAAATAAAAGCATAGAGAAATAATCCAGAACAGGGAAATAAATAAAACCAAGGAAAAAAGAAAGAATAAAGAGGTTTATTTCTATATTTTAGTAAAACAGATTAATTTTGAGTTATTTTGTAGCATAACTAGATATTTTTATATATTTATGAACAGAACAAATATTATCTGAAGCCATCGATAAGATAACTACAAAATCATAATATTTCCACGAGATTAACACAATCTAGATGTTATTTATATCTGTTAACCAGCATTACTGTGATTTCAACTTGAATGCTACAATTTTTTAAAGTTTAGTTAACTACAATTCACTTAGCAATCTTTTTCTTTCTTTTATAATTCTTTTAGAAATCTCGTTACATTAAATGAACTTTAATTAGAAAGTGCTTTAAGCCCAATAACCGAACCATTCAGGATGTTCTGAAAGGCATAAATGAATTTCAAATAACACTGTGTCTGTTAGATATTACAACAACAATAAGCAACATTTCGCACAGAAACTAATATTTTGCCTATGGCAATCGACTACTACGAAATATTTTGTTTCATTCACGCAGAATACATTTAACCCTAAAAATTTAGTTGACCAAAATCGGTTCACAAGAGAATCCAAATTTAATTTAATTATCCTGGCACAGAAGAATAATGTTCCCAAATACAAAAAACGTATTAAAACTATTGTCAACTTTTTATATGACAGGAATGTCAGTGGTTATGTCAAATATTTTACGGAACCATCAAACTTTATCCTATGGAATACACAATTAATGAAAAAGTGCAAATTATAAAGTGGTTTTATAATTTGTCATAGTATTTGACATAATCACTGACATTCCTGTCATACAAACAGTTGACAATACTAAAACGGATACATTTAATTTTATCTCCCACTGCCTTCTCCTATCAGTAGGCTTTCGTAGTTCAAGTTGTTATCCTGTATACAGTTTTGTTTTAAACTCAGCAAAACACTGTCTATATCATACCATTTCTTGAGGATCTTGAAGGCGTAAAAACAACTATTAACATCCCGGAGCAAAACAGACCGTGGTTACTGGAAAGAAAAGAACGAAATTGTGCATCAATTTGTAAAAAAATAAGCCCAAATCTTTATTTCCAGGCATGGAAATGGAATTGAATATACCCAAAATTTCAATACATCGTATATTAACTGAGCATTTGGACATAAAAAAAGGTTTCGCGTGGTTTATGCCACACAAATTAACTGATAAGGAAATGCTTCAAATACGACATTGTAAGGATCTGATGAAAAATCCATAAAATAAATAAAATCTTTGGATTATTCGATTATAGCTGCTGGTGAAAAGTGGTGTTTGCAACATTATGTGAATACTAATTGCCAAAGAGCGGAATGGAAAGCGTTTGGACAGCATTCAAGCCGTTCAAACAGCGTCAATTATAATTATAAAAAGCAGCTCTAAGCATGAGCTCAAAAATTCATTCGATAAACTAGCTGGTTGGCTGTGCAAATATCGTAATGGAAAGAAATTATTTCGAATAAAACATTTCAATTTCGCAAAATAAACTGTTGCTTTCATTTTGAATAAGTTGAGATTTCCATAGAACAGACTGTGCAGTCTTCTTAGCATGTTAGGATGTGTTTTTTAAACCACAGTATTGAGAAACCGATGTTAAGTTAACCCCACTTTTTTAAAAGTCGAAATTTTGAAAACTATTCCCAGTTGTGCGCGTTTGAAACTGTCAAAAAAGGCAAAACTCAACTCAGCCTCACTTTTGAAATTTAGTTGTTTTAGTTGGTCTGTTTTGAGCGTCTTGTACAAACCTATTGAGATCGAAACTTCTTGCTGTTCAAAATGCTATTTAGATTGAAAACTGCGAACGTTTTCATCCTATTAATAGCAAGCGATGCAACAAACGTCAACATCAACTTATCTTGTTCTGTAATGTCTACATATTGATCATGTTCAATGTATTTGACAAAACGCTCATACATGCATAACATAAATTACTATCTTGTTCTGTACCTAGTAGGCCACCTTAAATTTCATATAATTCAAAAATTTGAAATTCTATTATTGTAAGACGAACTTTAGCTTAAGATACTTGTCATAAAAATCAAATTTTAGATCATACCGAAACATAGATCAAAATACTAACTTACACCATATTTTTTTTTAAGATAGCTTGTACTACATTTATCTGACCACGACTGTACTTTATCGTAGAAAACACAAAAATTGCTGAACAACATGGAATCACAAGTCGGGTTTTCCAGTGGGCTGAAGCCAAAACCCAATTAGAAGTTTCAAAAAATAATTTTTTGGAAAAAGAACATGAGCTCAAGTTACAGTTTATGAGAGAAAAGCATGAACTGGAACTTGTGCTTATGAATAAAAAAACAGCAAATGAAATGAAGTTAATGGAAGAAGAGAGAATAAAACGTTCCGTTTTTAGAAAATCGAAATCTTCGTATAAAATCCAAATCATTCCATTTTTCAAATCGGTTTTCACGAGGACGAAATACTTTGCGATGCCTCTGTCGATTTATAAGATCTACCAATTCTAACATCTCTTCATCATCTGAATCCATAAATCTTTCCATATTTTGAACAACGATATTCTTTTTCAAAATGTAAAACACTGAACTTCCGCGCGGCACTGAACTCGCATTGTACAACTCAAGTAAAACTTGAACTTAGGTTTTCCTTCGGTTTAAGATGAACTCGGGCTTAAACTCGCAATGTACAATCCACCCTGAAAGGTTTAAAGTTTCTACCATGCATACTTCATATATAAAAGATACAAAAAAAGGTTCACGTCTTCTTAATTCTAACGCCAATAGCTGCAATCCCATTAATTCCCTTTACACCTTCATGTATAAACAAAATTTTGTTGACGCCCACTTCCCCTCTCCTTCCCCACGCACACATTTTAAGAATTCTCCCAAACTGTTCTTGATGTGTTCTATATTGTTCCAAAAGTCTTCTACCATACGTAGTATGAGATATAATTCAAAAATCAAACTTTTGAGAATTGTTTCAGATTGCTTTTTGCAGTTTGAAATTTTGAAAGTTGTTCTAAATACTGATCCAAAATTTCTAAAAATTCAAAATTGCAGCTAAAAAATTTTCAACTACACCTACTTAAAAGAATACGTATTGGTTCCCATAAAAATAACTGAAAAAGTATTGTCGAAATTTTATAGTCGAAAAGTCAAAACAAAAGTGTTTACATGAGCTTTTAGTAAAGTTATTCAGTTGTGTATTTATTGCAAATTTATCGTGGATAAATATTTGACGGCCGAAATACATGAGAAATGGTAAAGGAACTTGAATTAAATAGCTCTATTTCAACTCACTTCCTGAATTATCATACACAAAATGAAAAATCTTGTGAAACACAGGGTAACTAAACTTCCTCAAGTGACCATAGAGGTACAATACGATTATCTAAACACCCGCTCAACTCCTTTGATTCTATGGGATCGTTTAAAAAACAATTTTGTATGAAATTGCTTTAGAGTTGCACTTAATCAACTATATGTTTAGTGTATTAAACACAGTTTAAAAAGTAAACTAGAAAATGCTTTTTAGATAACTAGTCCAAAAAATAAATAAATTGTTCCCCTTAAAAGGACGCCATTTGTTTTTTACTCCTTCACATCCAGATCGGTATTAGATACCACCCTTTTGTCGCTTATAATTCTCGGTAATGTGTCGTAGCTATGTAGGGCATACGTGAAATGTACGAGTACTACGACCTCTTCTGCGAAAGTACTACAATGGAGTACAACGCATTAGTCACTTCTTGGGTGCGACTTATATACTGAGGATAATTTGTCAACGGTTTTCCTGCACTTTTCAATCGAAAGACATAATGACAAGCCACCACAATAGGTGATTCTCACGACAAATGAGGATCGTTACAGGAGATGTTTGGAAAAGGAAATACTGATATGGAATTTCTATAGAACATGGCGACAAAATTCCCTCATTTTGTTTTGAACAATATATACTGTTTGTTTATTGTGAAACAAACAAAATGTAATAATGTGTGCAAATATTTTTCTATGTTAGCTGTCTGAATATATCCGCCACTTTCAACTTAAATCCATTACGATAACTTTGTGCAACAAAGTAGTTTATACCTCCTTTGATACCGGTAAATCTATCAGTCAGCTACTGAACCATGCTTAAGGGCATATAATAGTAAACCTACCATAAACCACGTACCTACAGCAAATAAGTTTCAATACCCAACTGTAAAGTTGCTTTAGGAACAAACTTTGTGTATACTTCATTAAAGTGTTGTACGTGGATTCATTTGTTTAGCTTACCACTCTTCTTAAAACTTTAATGTGTAGCTTACATACAGGCGAAAGCTCTAAAATATACAAAACTTATATTTCATTAATTAAGGAAAATTAATTAATTTGAAAAATATATCAGTGTTATAAGAAATAATCACACGCCAAAATTCTCAAGTCTATACAAGAAATATGTAAACGTTTTTGTCATAACTTCTTTGATCAACCTTGCTGGGTATTTGTTTTAAATTTACTTAACTTTACTTCATGATATTCCAAGTATTGTAGTTTTATATACGAACTAGAATTCTTTAACAAAATACAGCAAATAACCAATCCCATATCTATTCAAACATCTCTTAACTGAATGAATATACAGAAACGTCCAGTCTGAATATTGGAAAAGCTAAAATGAAATGGAAATGAACAACGCCAGTACGCAGACATACCGAAATTATCGTGTACTCGCATAGATTTGACACTTTTCATATGCATATATGCAAATATACGTTGTATATTCTCGTATACATGTGTTGACATATGTGCACCTTTTACATTATAGCAGCGGACGCGATGTTATTGAAAATACAACTCGGCCAAATTCCATTAAACGCGTATCAATCATACTGTAAGCGACGGCTCCAGCAACGGAATATGTGCCCGATTCGTGTTTTCGGCATACAAAAAGCAACGATACCGTGCTGATGGATCTTATTTGGGATGAAGAGAAAAGCATTTCTTTGTTTTATTCATGATTAAGGGTTTCGTTAATTAATTGTGCGTCAATGTTTGTAGAACATTGTGTAGTGATGTTTATATTTATGAGCCTTCCAAGTAAAGAGTACAGCATAGCAGATTTTGTTAATTTTGTAGTTAAAATAGAGATTTAATAGTCTTGGGTAGTAATGTTTCTTTACTTTAGAATGCCAACTTCGATATCCTCTTGTTTTTATTCCTACTACATCTGCTCACAGTTTGATCCTGTCGTATCTGGTATTATTTCGTTTTGTTCTCTATCCTTCTTCTGTTTTAACTAAATCCAAAAATTCTTCTAAGCAAATTTGTTCATGTATTTTTAAATTGGTTTGTTGCTATCCAGATTTCACTTCAACAGGTTAGTAACAGTTTCGGAACTACCTAAAGCTAGGATCACACATGCACCATCTCCGTTACTTAAGTTATTTTAATCGTAGTTCAAGTCACTGACCCATTGGAACTTAGCTGAGATGCTGCTTCATATGTTGGATAGTGAACAGCATACCCAGTTCTTTCAGAAAACTTGATCCTAATGAGTTTGTGCCCTACTTGTCAAGAATTTCATTGCTTGTTTTCAAATTAAATAAAGGTCTCTCAAAACTCGACATCGATTTCTAAGGTGGATTTTGGACACTTTCGTCTCTTCATATGTTAAAAAAAAATGTGAAAATTGTTCAAAAATTCTTATATACATCTTAGTAAATATTCTTCCGTATTCTAATTTGCAAGACTAAACTTCTATACTTCTACACTTCTGGGACACATTTGAAAATTAACTCTAATGTATAAATGTGAAGTTAAACAAATTATTGTAACATGTCTGATATATTACTTAACTTATTTCTTCCACGCGATTAACTTCTGCGTTTTACTTATCTTGTTTGCTTTATTTTCCTTCCATATTTTTCACTTATTTTAATCTGGTCGTAGACGCCTAAACCTAATGTTTCAGTTTTAATTTTTACAAATTATTAGTTTTAATTTAATTTGTTGATAAAATCATAATTTTTTATATTATTGCATTATCATTTTAAACTTTCTAAATATATTTCACCATGCGGAGCAACCATAACAACCGCGCAAAGTGTATTCCCCCACTTCTGTATCTTTACCAGGCCTGTTTAAGGGCCATATCCCAAGGATAAAGCCAGGAACAGAGCCATTTGCTGGATATATGTACCTGTTCTATCGTATCCTGAATAACCAAAAACTCAATCCCAAGAAACAAACCTGATTCTTATCTACGTCAATTTTGTATAGATCACGACCATTCCAGATACAAAATCATCTTTTGAGATTAGTACTTCGCTTAACCAAACGCATCTTGCTGGTTATCCTTCGAAATTTCATAGCAGTAGAAGTCCAAAACCTGAACAAATTAAAGTAGAAAGACTCAAGTGAGAGTTCGTCGAGAAGACATCGACTAGCAGCAACCAGACACTGAACCACTAGAGTAACAGAAAGAGTTACTCTAACAGCAACATTCAAGGACTACCCAGTGAACAACCTGAAGAGACGAGCTGCACACGAGGTCCAGTATAGAAATTGCTTGATATGTATTTGCAAATTGTTGTCATTTTCGTTTGTGCGAGCTTCTTATTCCAGATCAAGTTTGAAATAGTTCAGTGTTTTTTTACCATTAATTAGTCATTAGTTCCCTGATTTACCTAGTTACCTGTAATAAAATATATGTCTCAATTGTCAGTCATTTTATTTAATACCCTATGACACAAAACCAACCAATTAAGGCTACATAAACCGTCCGTTTAGTATCTCACTTCAGTAATTTTCTTATTCGCGATCAAATACAAGAACTATATCGAAGTGAAGTTCCCGTTTCCATAAACACCCATACGCAATGATATAAATTTACCTTGAATCCTGCGCACATCCGGCATTTGTACCAAATAGACATCGAGGCTGCAAGCGTAAGCCGTTTCCAGATAATTGAGTGTCGTATGTGAAGATTCACACAACAAGGAAACACGCTACATTGCTCATAACTTCAATCCTGACTACAGGTTAATAAAAAATATTACCCATGTTAACCGTGTCTCTCAGGAAGTAATATAATATACAAGTCACTGATCTGGAAATCAGAACCGTTCATCTACAAGTATATTTGTCTGTACTTCTTAAACGAGACAATCTTTGTTGATAGTATATGACATATCGAATGGGAAGTTTTATGTACAAATTATCTTTCCTCTTAATGAGTAGTTGAGTTATTTCATTTCTTTATTTAGTTTTTCATTTTATTTGAGATATGCTCTTGTTGAACAAGATTGTAAACTTACCAACTATACAAGTAAAATATCAGTCAACACTGTCTAGTTATCGGAATTTTCTTCAATGTGTGTGTAGTTAAATAATGTGGATTTTTTTAGACGTTGCGTTGATCAAATGTAGTGCCAACCCCTATACTACATGAAACATAGCAACCTGAATCCAAACGAAAATAAAATATTTGTTAAGAAAACTTCTTGTTCTGTATCCCATGAAACTCAATTAGAGCAATACAACTATACCTTGTTTTTTATTAAGAGGGACAAAATTTAAAATCGCCCGCCAAAATATAGGCTTACGATTGGTTAATTGCCAGTTATGTTTACACTGCTCAAATTTGCCAATTTTAGTGCGGTTATATTGGAAACACAGCTGATTGAAGAAATATTTTTGTAAAGTATTTTCCAATTTTTTCTGTGTTCTACTTGAACGTGGAGAGCTTGTTTTATGGAGACGAAGATATTTATCTTCGATTAAAAAATATAAAACTGAACAACGTCCAATAGGTATATTCTTTAGATGAAACTTGGCTTAATGAAGGACACACAAAAGCAAAAGTGTAGGTAGATATTACTGTTACAACACGCAGACAAGCATTAATAGATGGCGTAACAACGGGTCTAAAAATCCTGTTGGTAAAGGTAGACGCTTAATTATTTTACATATTGGTCCGAAAAATGGTTTTGTTGACGTTGGTTTGTTGGTATTTGAGGGAAGAAAAACAGCTGATTACCACGATGAAATGGATGCAGATGTTTTTGAGAGATGGTTCAATAATATTTTACAAAAATTACCTGAGAATAGTGTCATTGTAATGGATAATGCATCCTACCATAGCAGGAAGAAAGAAAAAATACCGACAAATGGCTACTTCAAAAAGAAATACCATTTAATCCTCTGATAGTGCGATTAGAATTATTAGAAATAATAAATCGTCACAAGGAACATTACAATGTAAATGCAGTGGATGAAATGGCAAAACAAAGTACCTAACAAAATTGTACTTAGATTGGCACCCTATCACTGCGAACTGAACCCCATCGAATTGGTTTGGGCACAAATAAAAAAGGAAGTTGCTTAAACAAATGAAACCTTCAAATTAGCCGAAGTGAAGGAACTTTTGCTAAGTGCTATTGCAAATGTTACCTCGGAGAACTGGATGAAATGCGAAGAACATGTAATCAAAGAGGAAAACAAAATGTGCAATTTAGATGGCTGAATGGATGACGCCATTTATTATTTCAGTTGGAAATGATGATAGTAGCGACAGTGATTTTAATCTCGATACTGATAGTGATTCTGTTGAAGAGATATAGAATTGTATACATATTTGAGATATATTATTATTCAAAATGTATACAAATTATTGTTGATTCGTTTAATATTCCTGTAATAAGAGTCATAACACGAGTAGTGGGGCATTCCTCCTATGAGCACAAATACGAAGAAAGTTACATCGAAACATTTGAATTGTGAATAAAATGTATTCTTATTTCAACATATCACATATAAATATTTATAAAAACATTTCTTATGTGTGTACATTAACAGTAAACTTGAAAGATATATTGTCTATTCTATTATTGTATTTCTTTACTTAAATATTAATAAACATAACATAGAGGCATAAACTACTACCATTACTTTTTTATAAATGTGATCTGTTCATGAAGTTATCAAACCCGTTTTTACTTAAAATCGTGTTTTCGACTCATAGAAACGTAAATAACTCGAAAACTAGCACATTTAGCTAGAGGGAATGTTTAATAAATAATAAAGTTCGTGAAGAGAGCACTTCATTCCGATAATAAAATACAGGGTGTTCCATTTGAAATAGGTGAGAAAATAAACATTCCGAGTTATGACTCGCCCTGTATATAAATATTGAATACGCCGATAAATAAATAATTTCTGATGAAAGGAGATCACATTAGAAATGTTTCTAGCGTAAATGAATTATTTTATGTGGAAACCGTAGTACGGTACGAGGCGCCAACTTTGTTATTAAATTCATGCAAAACTTCCCATATCCTCTAAAGTAAACTGAATAACATAGCAAAACCCTATATTATAATAAAGGTAAGACCTAGAAGAATCGTAAACAGTAAAAATATACAGGGTGTTCCATTTAAAATAAAGTAAGTTTAGTTTACCCTGCCTTTATTTGACACCCTGTTTAATTAAACTATGTTTAGGTTATAGCCCCACATGAGCTTCAACTTTTATCTCAATAGCTTTTTCTAATTTCTCTTATAAATTAAGTCCGGGGGAGATGGCCGTACGGGAGAGATGGCCACTACAAAATAATTCTAATTATACTACACAAATGCCGTTAGTTGTAATCGAGATCGCTCAGTCTTGCGGTTTCTTACATGTTGATTATAAGTTATGGTATTGACATTTTATGTTATTTTTGTAGTTTGATGTGAAGTGATACCTTTTTACTTATTCTAACCTAAAAGTTACCAAAATTAAACGAATGTAACTTTTGTTTTATTTGGATGGCCATCTCTCCCGGACATTTGGGATAGATGGCCATACCAAAAACAAAAAACCAAAAAAAGTACTGTTCAATCTACGGAAAATAAGTCAATTTAGAAACGTAAAGGAAGTGATAACGAAGATAAAGAGGAGGACAAATGCAGAGGCTGCGGCGATAATTATTACAAAACACAGCTTGCAGAAGGCTGACTGCAATGTGTAATTTGTCTGCTCTAGGTGCATGAAACTTGCACGGAGTTTGAAGATATGTGTTCCAACTGCGGAAATAAAGGAGGAGTTCAGAAATGAAAAGAGTAAGGGAAAAGAGAGGAAATGCACTGGCCGTCTTATCCTGAATCCTATGGTCATCACTCCCGGACACTCCGGATGAGATGGCCATACGTATTCTTTTTTAATTTATTTATATAACTCATTTTTTTAATTTTTGTACTAGCTTGATATTAACATTTGTTAACTATGATAAATAAAGTTTAGTTCAATATTTCAATCGTTGTCTTATTCCTGATGGTTTCTCGGCAATAGGCTCTTAAAGATAGTAAGGCTATCTCCCCCGGACTTACCCTAATATAGGAGTTATTGGACTTCCTCGCAGTAATGCCCCACCCTGTATATTCATATTTCATTTCATTGTATCTATCATTTAAATTTACCGCCAAAACTTTCAGTTATTAAATTTACCTAATGTGATACGGGCTGAAGCATTTTGTCCCTCTTAGGGTGGGTTTATCAATGTGACGATAAATAAACTAACTTGCAGATAAAATTTTCTTCGTAAGATAATTAAATGAAACGTTTATTGAGTGTCAAATAGAAGTTATCTGCAAGATAAAGCATCGTAGTTCCTAAATTTTATCTGCCAGTTAGCAATATCTGCCAGTTACGTACCTAACACTTCTCACATTGATAAACCCACCCTTAATAAAAAAAAAACAAGGTATAATGAAAATGACAGATGTCAAAATAAGGAAAAATATGTCAAATAAACAAGCTAAGTATTCTTACTCCCATAAATGACAAGCAAAATATGCCTAAGAAAAACTGAACTTATTCGTGAACTACGTTTTTAAATACCCTGCAATGATGTTACCAAAAAGAACAATAAACCTTATGATATTTTTGTCTCCTCTCCTCTTATGTGACGAATGATATTTAGGTTAGAGTATAATACGAGTACATGAAATGTTTGTAAAATATGTGATAGAAACTGAATTTATAATTGCATTACAAATTTTCATTTTTAAATGTCGTTTCGAATAAGTAATACTTCTACTAAACCATTCTCATCAATCACCCGGTATATACGATAATGGTTCAAGACTGTGACTGTTTTGCTGAATAGGTTCTAGATGACTTAATAATTATAGTAGCTATAGGTAATGCATTTCAAACATATTAGAGCAATTTTTAAACGTTATACTGGACATTAAACTAATCCGATTTCCAAAATAACAAGGTGTGAAAACTATTTTTATCTCGCCAATTTGGCAATACATACATACATGATATTAACAAAATACGACCAAAAGCAGGTAATTTCAATAATGTATGCTTGATAAATGTTTAGCACTTAATTATGTATTTACAATGCAGATGTATTTAACCGAGCAAGATACTCAGAATTTATATAATATCATAGCTTAAAGACATCCTGTACTCCTTCTTTTCTTTTTCTCTTTCCTGCCGAAAAAGGGACGGCCTCTGGAAGTTTCAGTCGAGTTGCCCGCTTTCTATTTGCATAAATTGTCTTCCGCCTGACAGTTGATCTTTATGTCCAATACATAAAGCCTCCCTCAATTTGTTTTTTAGACTTGTTGACACGGGGTATGACACTCGAAGGATAAATCCCCCGAGTTTCTGCGGAATATAAGTGGGATATTGAGGAGTGGATATGAGTTATGTGCCAATGCTTGTGTATAGAGGTATATATGATTTTTTTTCCAACTGCGGCGAAAGACTAAGCTTTTATGTTATGCCCACGATGATATCGTGATTGTTTATTGGAAAAAGTTTCATCGTTCGAGGATTTTCCTAGTTCCTTCGCTGAAACTTATGTCTATAAGGGTTTCTTTTACAGTTTAAAGTTACCATCACTTGTTATTGAATTGAATTTTTTATAGTGATAAACGTTTTGGATTGGCCAACGTTATCTTCGGAAATATTTTATGATCATATCTATACTTTTGTTAAGTTGTTAGAACTGAATTCGTATTCAGTATAAATCGAATTATTGGGAAAAAGAACTCACTCATATCGTCTTTTAAATACTTTTCATATACATAGGTATTGCAATGATTCTATGAACACAACTATGTCTGTCGCAAAATAAATATACTATTTATCAAAATCTGTTCGAATTCCAGCTAGCTATAAATCTTTAATCGTTCCATGATAAAAACGACGCAACAGGAAAAAATCTTAACGAAAGCAACACAAAACGATTTTCTTGGAAATCTCGAGGGAAATATTAAGTTGTCGCCTCTGGCTGCCTCCAATATGTCTTCAATATCTGCGCGTTCCTCTCACACTAGCCGAAATATCTCCGCAATATAGTCCGCCCCATAAACACAACCTTATGCCGTCACGGAACCAAAACTCTAATGCGAGATTAATGAGCTGTTCATATAGGAAGATAAGAAAGTTAGCAGCTTGAATAGAAGTTCAATGGTTGAATATAACGGCATTTTGTCTAAGCTGAAATCATTTCATTTATGGATGTCAGTTCGGTAAGGTATTTTGCAGCGATTTTTAAAATAATTTGAATGAAATAGAATGTATATACACATATTTTTAAAATGCTATAACACTGTAGGCTATGAGATTAAATAAAGCCTCATAAAAGTTTCATGTTGCACTAAAAACAAACTCTCACATAAAAATACATCTTTTCTTTGTAAATTTTATATTTATGTAAGGAACTCAACATCAAAGACACCACAATATTTATTTAATAAAATGAAATCTCTGGACGTAAGAAACCGTCTTCTCTGAGTGATCTTTGTTTATTTTTTGATACGCAGAGAATACAGGAAGTTCCTTTAATGAATTACATTTAGCTCAAAGGGAAAACTGCAACTATTGATTCAGAATTATCCTTAGAGGTAAAAGCAAATGTACTCTTTGTAGGTTGTAAAATATGAAAGGCGTCTTTAGGAATTTAATATAAACACTCTTATTTCGTGCTTGCAAAGTTGAAAGCAAGAATCCGATCTCTCCTGCAGTTTTATGTTTGCAATATAAAGCTTTATGGCAGACAAAATAGATGTACCCAGCGAAATCAATAATTAAGTTGATATAAACTGGTTACTGGCTTGAATGTAGCTGCGCTATTGCTAATTTAAAGATCGTAAGACTTTTTGGTCTGACAAATGGGCATTAATAACTCCTTTAATTCCATAATGACTCGGTTGAATCAGGATAATAAAAGCAGTTCGAGCTGTTACAAAAGGATTGGAGCGATCATTAGTGTCACAGTTATATAATATGCTATAAAACTACTTGGAATAACTGGCAGAGAGGACTAAAGATCAGTCATGACTCCAAACACCAGAAACATAAGTAATAAAAACAATAAAACCCCGAACTAAAAGACAACCTATTTGGAAGCAGAAAATGACACGCAAATCGGAATTTCTGTTAGTACACTAAACGATAAAGGGTGGAAAAATCATCTGAATAAACACAACAAAGTTCTTCAATGAAAGTATGCGTACCATTACTCATACCTGACAGTCATTCAATTTGACCATCATCCTACATCTGAACGATTTATGGATGATTTACCCGCAACGCAAAAAATTTCATCAACATTCAAAAAGTGTATTAAGAGTGTGTTGTAAAACCAAAACCACTCAATGAAATATCTCACTCAAAAATAAATCACGTAGCTTTCAACTCTAGTATAGTTTGGAGTTTTTGAAAGAACGTACCAAATCGCAGCATTGAAAAATGACCTGCTAATTGACCTGATCGCAATCCACTTAGTTGCACATTGGAGTCTTTTCGAAACTACGCAGAAGTCACCCAAACATTCACATATGTACCTGCTCGTATTAGAGAAGTAAGACATCACTGTTTGAATTTCTTTAAATAATAGAAATATCGCTAGTTTCCGTTAGATCGGATAGACCTGTCACAGTCCTAAATTATTAAACAACTATTATTTTTCAAAAATCGAAAAATTAGCACAGTTTATGGTAAGAAATTGTTCTGCAGAAAATTTTTCTGGCTTAATTTTTTAACCATAGTTTTGTTGGGTGTACAATTGTTTTGATTCAAACATAAAATCAAAATCAAATTACGATTTCTAAAGATATATTTTTAGATGTTAAACGCGACCAAGTTAAAATGAAAACCAAAGAAGCCGCAAACCTCGCAATCAAAGGTCTCTTTTTTAGCAAAAAGCTGAGATGCAGCCCAAAAATTTAAAGAATGCATTGTTAAACTTAAAAAGCTCCCCATGGAATGGAGCAGCCTGACAAAAATGCAACCAAAAGCGTAAGTCAAGCTCAACGTAAAAAAAGTAGAAGCTTGTAGATCACATCTTAATATGATGCTGCAGTCCAGGGAGCGTTCAAAAAGACAAATGCAGACAACTTTTGCAAAACAGTCAAACCAAAAACATCAAATTCGAATCCTGTAGATACCCCTAGATTGTAATAGTAAATTTTGAAACAAATCAATAAATCAAGTTTCCTTAAGCTTCTGCTTCAGTTGAGAGAACGCCAATATAAATATTGACATTTCTCGACGTTTTCATATGTTAAGTCATGGTAAGCCATATACGGAATTCACCATTGGCTGCTGGCAGATCGAGACATCTAGCGGGAATGACAATCCATGAATTGTGCGAGCTATATCGGTATCTGCTGTACCGACTTGTGTTGTGTAGTGCCCTGCAGTGTACTACTTCCCACCTTGCTCACTAGAGGGCATGAGGTTGGAATTAGTCCACTGTCGGGAGTATTATACAAATACGTTGAGAGATGAAAGACGATGAAATCAGATCTTGCATTCGGAGTAGCGCTGATGACACCGGGAAGATCGAAACCACGTAGTCCGCTTCTAATGCTTGATCTATTTTTATTGCATTCATCCGTAGGGTGAGTTCCAACAATATACCATCAGCGTCTATTAGAGGCATTTTTTTGGTTTTTATATTGGCATTTCTCGACGTTTTCATATCTAACGTTCCAATAGAATATTGTCAACTGGGAACGAATGGAGATTACTATAAATCAATCAGATAAGTGAATTTTTGCCTTTCATATATTTTAGAGTTTCGTTTGGGATGTAGCATGTTGGCCTAGGTGTGTTCAAGAAAATCTTATGCTTGTGTTAAATATTCTTCCATTAACATTAGAAACAACTTATCGAAAATGTTTAAGTATTGATCTATATCGACAGCTACTCCAATTAAATAAAGTTTTTCTATTTGTCATGATGTGCTACTCCAGAAATTTCCTTTCCTGATAGATTTAGGTTAGAGAGAATTTAATTAAAGGTCACTAACGTGCTGATTTTTCACAATAATTCTTCTGGATGTTCTTCTATGATTATTTATTATTTTACTTTCTTGCACACATCGTGTGACGACTGATAATTTTATATTTTCTTTATTGTTTTTTAGTGTCGAAAAAACTAACATTTTATTCAGTTGATATACTTATCAACTGAAATGGTACTTGGATCCACTTATATACACTAGTTTTGTTTCATTTTAAATGTAGTGTTAGACGAATGTGGCGCTCCAAATTCGGTGATTTCATTTTAGCTTTTTGGTTGAAATTAAAAAAATCCTATTCGATATGAGTGCTGCCATCTACGGTTCATTTTGACATTTGCTAGTTAGTTTCTTATAGCACCTATTGGTTGTAGGATTGGAAGAAGATTGTTTGGTACAATTTATTGTAAAAATGATTTTAAGTTTTGCCGTTGCTTCGAGGTAAACATCCTGTGCTTAAAGATATTATTTTTTCTCATTATTTGAAGTGTTCACGTTTCCAGTTTATTTCGTCGCCAGTGCTTTAATATCGGATTTCAGAAAAGTTCTGATTGTTGTCGGTTTTTGCGTTCCATCCAGTCCGATTGTTTGAAATTCTATAGGGTTGTTTGTTTTCTTCGGTTGGATTATTTTGTGTTTCGTAAAAACTTCTAATTTTTCGTGTTTTCGGTACAAATTTTCAATATTTAGAGGTTAGTATCCCAAAGTAATTTGATCGCTGTATAAATATCTATCGTATCTTTTTCGCCCAGGTTACCTAAAGTGTGTGGAAGTAAATCAATATGACTGACAGTATTTATTTACACGATAGATTTAATTAGGTCGAATATAACATTTCGTATAGCGATATAAACTGTCCTTAATTGATAAGTAGATTGTATTTATTTTAGCCAAGCAATAGTTAATGAGACATTTAATTTGATAGTCGTCTTGGTCTCTTGGAAACTATCTATCTTTATTGTTTAACACAATTAATTAATTAATAGAAATTTATCATCTTGCTGTAAATCTGAAAGTAGAAAATTTGGATACGATTTAACCTAGTGCGCAAATACTACGTAATTAAAATTACAATAGTGTAGTAATTAAGTATGTATAAACATTGTAATATAATTTCCGTATTATACGCGTACAACTCAAACATTACCCAGCATCCGTCGACAATATCGTAGATTTCCATGCAGAACAAAGGTATTAATTCACGATTTATAGACCAGTCATTACTACAGGAAACGATAACCACAACAGACCCGATTATTAATCTACGGGGGTCGAGTATTCAACCTCCGATATTGCATTTATCAATAATTAATTAAACGATTAGACACATCAAACGAGATAAATACCAGTAAAGAGCAAACAACTTACCAATTAATTGGAGATTTAGAACAAATACCCTCAGCGTCCGCTTTACAAACTTTCCTGATTCATATGTAAATTAAATTGGTCTTGAATTTGCACAGATTTTAATTAAAAATCATGCCCAGGAAAATTTTAATGTGTTCCTTTATTTAGCATGAGCTCGTGAGTTTGAAGAAAAACTAATAAAGAGGTAGAAATTAAAATGAATACATGGAGATTGTTTTTAAGCGTTTCCTAAAATATTCCATAACAATAAATTCTTTCGTTAAACAGGCGCCAAAATTCTTCGTTAAAAATTCTCTCGAAGCAAACGCAGTCCTTTTTCAAACGTTACGACTATTTTGCAGTTTTGCATGTATTAAATTTACCGGACCGTAGCTGAACAATTGCGTTTCTTTTCTGACATCGTTTTAACGGTTCGTTGAACGCGCCCGACACTGGAAAATGAACAATTGCCCATAAATTGAACGTCCCTTACAATCTAAGAGGACTATATACATAAAATAGGTACATCCGAAATCTGTTTAAACCTCTGCTGTCTCTTAATAAATAGGTAGTATGTTTATCATTCAAAAAAGATTATTTTTGCATACTTATAATACTTATACGTGATTTAAAATGTGTCCCAGAATGTTTGCAATAGCTTTGTAAGTCCTGTATTGTAGTCTTCATAAAACAACAAAAAAAAACTTCCCTCAGTTTAAATGATCTACTTTCTGGATTCAAAAGGTTTCGAAAGCTTAGTCGGTATATATTCCACTTCTAATGTTACCGGATTTTGTAAAAAAAAGTTAATAATGTTAAAAAAGTTAGTAATGTTAAAAACAACCGTCTACGAAAAATAATAAACAACAGTACACTGTAGACTAACGATTAAAATGAAAATAATCAAAGTAAGAATAGAACAAAAAAACAAAATCACTCCACGAAACCTCCTTAATTTGCCATGCATGCATGCCACGGTCCGACGATCAAATTCGTCCATAACACTAGAGCATATTGGCTCCTATTCCGTTTGCAGACTCCACGATATTATTCTTCAGATGGTTTAAACCTTGGAACAATCGATAGTTGAGACCTGGCTTTTCAGGTAGCCCCAAATGTAAAAATCTATTGGTATCAAATCTGAAGATCCAGGAGACCGCAGAACGCCGGATGTCCGAGTGAATATTTTGTTGGCTCCGCAAGTTACTTTCAACCATTCTGAAATGCCAGTCGAGAAAGGGCAAGGTGTCCCATCATATTGAAAGTGCATGTAGCCAACCAATTCTAGATGACGCTTCAAATTCATCGCAAATTTGAAGCGAGAAGTCATCTAGAATTGATTCTAGTACATTCTGTCAAACCTGAAGGTACTGAGCAGCATCCATGCGATCTTGTAAAAAAATGATCCAACTAGCCGCATCCTCAGAATTCCGCACCATACATTAACATTTCCATAATACTGGTCTCTACAGTTGACTGTAAAATATGGATTATGATTTGCCTAGTACTAACAACTCTGAGAGAATTCCGGTAAAATTTAGGGTTAATCGAATGTAGGCTTTCACGGCCACTGTTCCATAAAGATGTATCTTTCGGGTATTGCCGTGGTTGTTGTAACAAACTTGACGTTTCGCTGATCATACTGTCAGCTTCTTCAGAAGTTCAGAAGACTTTAGACAGTCTTTAGAGAACTTCTGAAGAAGCTGACAGTATGATCAGCGAAACTTCAAGTTTGTTACAACAACCACGGCAATACCCGAAAGATACATCTTTATAAAATTTAGGGTTGCTTTCCATTTCTGCTTGTATCCGCGCATAAAAATTGAAACCACTTTCATGGTCATGTCGTTCTAACCGCCAGATAAATTTAGGTTTAATGGCTTCACACCGTGTTTCTTTAGTGATTTTTGTATATTACAACGAACTGGTTCGGTTCGGCGTTTTCAATAACTATCCATCGCCTATAGTTCTTCTGAATTTCTTCGAAAAATGCACATTATTGCCGCCAATTTCTTTGATTTTCTCCATACAAAAATAATTATTTGGATTTTCTCCTACTTGGTAAATCTGAATGTCACTTGTTGTAATATTTCTGCCTGACATATGATACTTATGTTCATTACCTATTACCCAGATTCTGCACTGCTCCTTAAGCCAAAAGCCGCTCAGTAAATATCGATTTGTAATTTAGCATCGTATTTTGTAATTCTTAAGCGAACTAAAGATGGCTGCCATAAGAGGTAAAAAGTAATAACGACATAATGACCACGTTGCATAAAATTTTCGAAATCTCTTCAATCCACAAAGCGTATCATATAAATTAGGGCAACTTTTTTGAAATACATTTTTATTGAGACTATAATATAAGACTGGCACAGCTGTTGTGGACATTTTGAGACACGCTGTATATGAATTAAGCACAATGATATGGAAAATATATGCTTTTGAACCCAAATCGTTTGGATAATATGATCATGTCAAAAAGCAAATAATTTGATAATCGAAACTGAGTATCAAAAAAATGGCATTTAACAATTTTGCGCAAAGTTTCAAAAACTTCGTGCAAATAATCGACGTACTAGCGCTTCAAGAATATCAAGTTTGCACAAAAAAGTTTACCTCTTAACGTCTAAAGAATATGTCCCAGCAAAAATGGCAACAACTTGAAACACGTAAGTTAAATACGTACGTCAGGTACTCATTCTAAATATTGATCTACTTTTCAAAAATTGTTAAATATCTCAGAAAATGTTGAACCTAGATTTAGGGAATATAACAGTAACTTGCCTTTACTTAATCTGGGTCATCGAAATATGCAATAATATACATGGTGTTCCGTTTAAATTTTGATAACTTTGATGTGTAACTTTGTTTTGGGACACCCTGTATATTTGAAAATAATTTTAGAACGTGCTTACACATGTTCCAACAAAAAGATTTTAAATATGTGGTACCGTTTTTTGTATATCAACCGAGGCGAATGTGGTGCCCCACCCTGTATAATGTCAAAAATGTTTTGGCTTCTTTGGTTCTTCTTTGGCTAATAACGAATCATACGATTATTGATGTTTGGAATCCTTTCTAAAACTTATTAGTTCACGATTTACCTCTAATAATAAAACTAATAGAGAGAACAGTAAGTTCTCAATTTAATAGCAATGCATTTTATCATCCTTAATCCCATGGAAGAAGATAAAATGTTCGAAGAGGATACTGAAAAGAATGCTTTATCGGTACCGCTAATTTTTTAGAAGCTATCAGACACAAATTTACCCGAATGTAGTTCCATTAAAATTGTAACTAACTTCTTCTTCGAGAGAAAAAAAAAACGGCAAATCCATAAATGCAAAGTCGGCATAGCAGAATCTATATATACAGAAGCACAAAACAATCTTACAGAAATACGATAATCATTTAAAGAAAATTAAATATTTGCAGATTGATTTACGAGTTCAGTTGATACGTGCGCGTTTATAACGTTAATGAATCAACTCACATTCGATTTTCAGGTCACTCATCGATATGCATTGCCGAGCACTGCATCCACAGCACACTCATATGAAAGAGGTTCCCATATTGACTCGCCCCAGTTTCTGCAGCCGTTAAGAGTTAATAGCTAAGCAAACATTATTATCTATGATATTTCCACCATAATAGCAAATAAATTCTATATGACGATTGGTAAATATTTTTAATATTATTAAGGTATTCTAAAAGTGGAACGCTACGCTAAAAATAATCTTTAACGAATTAATCTTGATCTAATGACATCAGCAATTGTCGTCGGAAATATTCTGAAGATTACGAGTACGCATTACTGGATATCTTTAAACGAGTCTGAAACTGACGGTGACCGAAATTGGAAGAGTTAATACGCCGAAATTATATTACGTCCCGTCTAAAAGGGTTCGTCGAATCTGAAACCGGTAATTATCTTGACTAAAATCTAATTACTGCATTTGGTTGCCCAATTTAAAATTTAGCTTGCTAACACTTTACTGTGTATTACTTAATATATAATCGTATTAAAGCGTACGAATAGACATTTCTGTGTAACCCACACACCCATAAAGATAATAGATTAATAACGATACTTAATAATGTATCCCTGAATAGTCACATTCAAAGATACAAAGCTTTACTATCTTTAAGTGATTTCCGGTCTAATGGTCTTGGAAAAGCATTCATTATACATTATTTTAAATTCTGAAATTTATAATCAAAAAGAAAGGCTCATGTCATTGTAAGAACCCTCAAGGTTTTTCATCCTTTGTCTTTTATCCTTTTTTGCTAGTACAACAACGGTGAGTGAAACTGCATCCCCTACAGATGGTACACCATTTTAACAGATACAATACAATATTAAAATCACCAGAAAATATTCAAAAGAAATAATTCCTGCTAATGATTCTGAACATATCCTGAATGTATTTATATATTATGAGCATGGTCATGTTAAAGTAATATTAGTAAAATATACACTACCGTCCATAAATGAGGGATCAGTAACATACAAATTCGTCACTTTAGTAATTTACCTGCCCAAATAGCCCCAATCTAAATTTGTTTGGTACGTTTGCAAGATATTTACAAAGGGAAATTGCATAAATCCCTACAATAAATAGCAAGTTTTCAGATGAGAATAAACAAAGTTCTGTTAATCCATTTATGACCTGCAGAGGTACAAAGCCCGTTCTTATAGAAAGAAATCGGTAAAGCCACTTATAATACTGCAATATTTACGTAATTATTCTACGAATGAAGTATTTAGATATTTAGGATATGAAACACTCATTTATCATAGAAGAAGAATTAGTTTGTGCTTTAGTGCTGTCCGATCAACTTGTGATACGAGTACGTAAGATAAAGAATTGTTTATCGCGAAAGAATGGCAAAACGAAAAGAGTTGAGTGCACAGACACGTAGTGATGTCATTACTTTACAGAAAGAAAATTATTCGTTGCGGCAAATTGCGAAAAAACTGAAATTAACTTACCGAGCTGTCCAAGGATGCTATAAGACAACAGGAACAGCGCATTCCGGAAAGTGATCCGAAAGACTCAAAATAACGAACCCGGCTGAAGATCGACGATTGGAAGTAATATCCAAAATAAAAAGACGCCTAACAGCTCCACAAATTCGAGCTCAACTCAATGAAAGCCGCGAAACGCCAGTGTCCCTTACTACGGTAAAGAGGCGCTTAGCAAAAACAGGGTTACAGGGACGCATTGCTGCTCGCAAACCGTTACTGAGACCATAAAACCGTCTGAAACGGTTGCAATGGGCTAAAGAGCATTAAAATTGGAACATCGATATGTGCAAAAAAGTTTTATGGACTGATGAGTCAAAATTTCAAATTTTTTGCAGTAGTCGGAGTGTTTACGTTCGACACAGACGAGGTGAAAGAATGCGTGATGATTGTGTTGTGGCTACCGTAAAACATGGAGGAGATTCAGTGCTAGTTTGGGGAGCATTTTCCTTCGACGGTGTTGGAAATCTGCATCGAATCAACGAAATATTAACAAAAGAGCGGTACAAGGTCATTTTAGAAGAACATGCTATTCCTTCGGGGTTGCGATTGATTAGAGAAGGGTTCTATTTTCAGCAAGATAATGACCCAAAGCACTCTGCTCGACTTTGTAGAAACTATTTGCAGCAAAAAGAAGCAGATGGAATATTTGTTAACATGATTTGGCCTCCACAATCGCCAGACCTCAATCATATTGAGCTGCTCTGGGATGAGGTGGATAGAAGACTGAGGGAACATTGTCCACGGTCACAACAACAGCTTTGGGAACATCTCTAAGAGGCATGGAACGCAATTCCAATAGAGACACTTCGACGACTTGTATTAAGAATGCCCAAAATATGTAAAGCAGTTATTAAGTGTGAAGGTGGATATTTTTCTGAGAATAAATTAAAATAATTTTATTTTTTTATTCAATATTATATGGCTTAGAATTTGTAAATATTACTTTATTTTTTAAGAATTCAACTTTGTTTTGTTAGAGTTATGTAATTTTTTAATATATGCATCGACTAATTTATTATGTTGCGTTGTATCATTTTTCTTCTACTGATCCCTCATTTATGGACGGTAGTGTAGCTAAATGGAATTATAATTTTAACATGCACAAGTGTGCCCATTATAATTAATACATGATACAGTTATTGATAAAATCATGAATTAAATTGGTCGTTTTGCCCATAATGGCAAATATACATAGAGATCTCTTTCAAAAACATCTGCATCCTTGCCTTTTATTAATAAAACTCGTTTATAAGTATCTATTGTATTATATTTTTAATTTTCAATTGTTTTCTTGTGAAGGTCGAATTCCATGGGGTAGTCCCACATGGTGTTCGCACTGTCCCTATAAGTCTATTGCCCTATCTTAGTTTACAACTCCTCAAAAAGTCAATAATCTTAGACTAGATCGCAGCGATCGCGAGCGCACTGAATGCCTCACAGTAGCATAGTACGTGAAGAAATGCTTCATCACCCTTCGACAGCTTCGACAAGTGGATTCACACACAAAGCCCAAAATACAAGGTGCTTGTTAAGTAAAAGTGCCTAGTTATTAAGTAATGTTACGATATTTCGGTAATATTAATTAAAATGTAGTAGTATATTAAGCCCTGCGAGTTCGGAATATAATTTTCAAAAACCTACACATACATGTAACGCTACTCACGGTCAGGAAAATTTTAAGGAAAATAGGAGGACAAGAAAAAAGGAAAAAGACAATTGGGATCGAAAAGAAAAACAGATCGAATTAATCAAATAAAACATGAAAGTTTTTGGAAAAAGAATACTGTTTCTGAACTTCCGTTTTATATGCTTTTCTTTTTCCAAAAAACCATTTTTAATTTTAAAATTAGGCATACATGTGACTATGCGTAATTTTTTGACAATAATATTTCGAACTAAATTTTAATCAATATCACTAGAATATCATAACAGTAAGTTGCCTCTAATTTTTCCTAGTATAAATAAATCGTGTTGTTGGACACTATACCTATCGCCTGATTGATAACTTCCCGGGTTATCCCACAAGCCAGTTCTAGTCTATCGGCTTTCTGGTTTCCTTACTTACTGTAATACCTAGCAGCCCAAAGCAATATGATTGTGATTTTTCCGACCAGTTCTTACAATAGTCTTAGTTACATGCCCAAGAATAAGTCTTGAAGTTATCTCGTATGATCTCAACGCAGCTGTTTGCTGTCTGTCACCATGAAAATTGTTTTGGCGATGTGATTCCTCTTGAATAGCAACTGGATTGCCTTCATTATAGCAAATACTTCTGTGTGTAGCATGCCGACGTACTGTTCTCAGCTCAGAGAATTTCCTGAACGCAGCTATACCAAACCAGGTTTGTTTGCAAATTTAAATCTATATAAATTATCAATTTTTCCTCATAGGCTCCACTGCTTGAAAGTTTACTGAAGTAAAAAGTCTGTCTACCCTGTAATCCAACTACAATGAGCAAGTTCAATAATTTTAGAGTATTATTTAGAGGTTAGCCGCAGCTCTTGTTTTACCTTTTATCTAAATCCTTCTTTTAGCGCCTCTAATACTACTATTCCCACTATACCCAAGCAAGTCCGCTATTACACCCTACTAAGCATTTTTTAGTACTCTATATTTATGTACACAACCAAAACACAAACGACGCTTAAGTAGTAATGAGTTCAACCATTGCTTCGTATATCCATGGGTCATTCTCGGTGAGAATCCTCCCCTAACACCAGCGTTAGTTTCTTCTCAAACAGGCACCTATCATGAACCCAGTATAAAGTCCGTCTTTGAGAAAATTATATTAGGTAGGTTTTAGAAAAGCTTACCCCCAGATCTGCCTCACATCACTTCTCAACAAACCTTGAGACATCCTTTCGGAGACGCTGCGGTGAAGTTTGGCGATTGTTATAATTTCGATATGACTAGTATAGCCAACAATCGATCGTCGATCAAATGTGACACAGAATGATGGTCAGCATTTAAAACGATAAAGCAGAAGTGACATCTTTCCAACCATATCATCAATTTCAGTACACTATTGCAGTAACTAAAACCTCTTACTATGTGGAATATGAAGGTGCCAATTTAGTTGTTGAGATGTATGTAAAACCCAATATTTAATCATTCTAATTTGAAAATAATTCCTCCTCTAATTAATAATTAAATATAAAGCACCGATGGTCTTATTTCCTTACGGCTGTAATAAAACAGCTTCGTTAGAAATTGATTAAAAAGAAAATATCTTCGAGTATACAGATTTATACCCCAAATTAGAAAATTACAGGGGAGCTTGTAAAGGTTCACGCGGTAAACAGTTTTCGTTTAGTTAATAGATTACAGCCGATACGATAAGGGTGAGTTATAATTCTCCTTTGAGTATAGCCTCAAAGAAAATTACTCTCCGTTTCCCTTTTATTTTGAAAAAAGGGGATTCATTTATGATGGGAAAATTCCCTAAAGATCTCCTTTTTCAGAATTTAATATTAACTATTTCGAATTAATTAATTTAACAATATCGATGGTTAGTAATGTAGTAAAAAATCGTATAAAAGTTTTAATTAATTACTAATACCATCACTGGAACTGTCGCACTAACACACTTAAAATAATTACACAACTACCAAATGCTGTCAAATTTAATGCATTTGCAAATAATTGCGCGTGCAAATACCTTAGATTTGCTTTTACAAATTAATTACACTCCGAGAAGACATTCAACATTTAACAAGCAACAATATTCAGGTGCTTCGAGGAGCTATTATCCGCTGAGATAGGACAATCCCAAATCGATGCCTGCCAGGCATTAACTTCCGGATATCCATGATCTTCGACACTACCTTCACCACCTAGTATTCAAACATGTTTTACGAGGCAGTTAACGTGGCAAAACGGCAATAAATAAGGTGTTGTATACAATACATTGTCATATACATGAATCTTAAACCCATATTAATTAATTCTCTCAATTTCGTTCTTAGAGGCATATAGCGACATGAGGATTATACAGGCCGAATATATGACATATAATTAGTACAATGCAGTAGCCTACGCAAACAAGATACAAGAGCATTTAATATCAGGTCCTGTTATACAAGGAAATTATTTTATAATCTGTTTACTGGAGCGTACTGTATGAACTGGATTGGAGCCCAGAACTGCAGTGGAATTTCATCTGCAAACATATCCGCATACAATAAACATTACACAGCATCAGAATTAATTTGCAGATTTAGATGAAACATTTAGTTGAGTTATGTACATATATTTTATGACGTACTCATATACGATAAAATAAAATAGACAAACAGTAGGTGTTATAAAGGATATAAAATAAACTAAATAGAAGCAATTCTATATTATAACGTCCCCCAAACGAATAAAATATAAATTATCGTGAAATATTTTAATCCATATTACAACTTCACTTAAATATTGTACAATTAAACAATGGAACAGTAAAATTTGTGCTTTTCAGAGTACAGATGCTGGCAATTTTAAAATCTGTTATTTATCTCTATAGGTATTTTTTCCGATACAAGTATACATCTCACACATACATGTTGCAACATATGACGTGGAGTGATAAACAGAGGTAGTCATTTGGTTTGTTTATCAGTGGCGTCAGTGGTACAGCTTTATTTAACAAAACAAGCAGCAATTTATAAAATGATAACATTAATTTATAGGTCTAAATGTTTTAACTGCTGCGAAAACATAAAAAATTAGCATTGTGTCCTATAACTTTGAGTCCGACGTTTTGAAATTTTGAAGGTGCAAATGCAGGTGTTCAAAATTTCAAAAAAATTAATATTATGCAAATTTTAAAAAGTCCTAGATCTTTTAACGGTGTTATGTCGAGCGTGTTCTATGAAGCATAAAGCAATGCTCTCTAGATTGAATTACAAAGAGGAAAGAGAAGAACAGGAGAAATCTTTGCCTATCGTAAGATAGGAGTTGCTTCAGTGTAAAACTGCACACAAAAAAACACATTTATTTACCACAAAAGTTGACATTGAAACAATAACAAGAAATATTAGTCAATTAATGCGCCGCATATATTAGCACACGTCTCAGTTTGAATCCTGAACTACTTTTCCTTTGGCGTACTTCTTGAAGAGTTCATGTTATGTTGTTGTGATTCAGGATAAACAATTGACTTAAGCCTCTCAAAAAGATAAAAGTATCAACTTAAGACATCTAAACTAAGGGGTGGCTATTCATTTTTCCCTAAACTGACAAGTTGTCCAGTCTCGCACAGTTATAAAATTATCAGCTGGACAGTCATTATGTTGGAAATATGTGGAGTATGGTTAGCTAAATCAGAATTTTAAAATTTCGAAGTGTCTTGGTTTAAATTTTGATCCAAAAAAACGAAAAATAAAAAAATAATAATAATATCATTGTAATTCCACAACAGACTTTGATTTTTTTACGAAGGTACCATTTGTGGAAATTGTAAGTTCGACCAAAGACCTTATTAATTTATGAAAGTCTCTAGTCGCAAAAATTTAATTTCCAATCCACAAACAAAAATACAGACGTTGTTCCTCTTCATCTATTTGTAGTATTTGTCTAAACTAACTAAACAGTTTGAAAGCTTTAATTTTGTTATCTTTAAAGATTCTGCAAAAGAAGCAAGATGAAACTTGCTAATTCTCAACTGTACCGATTCCAGTGCCAAAAGAGTTGCAGCCTCGACCTTCTTGAATCTCCTTTTCTTCCTTTTAATGTTAGTAACCGAATCTATTATTAAAAATTTCTGCGCAAGTTTGCACACACCAACATAAAAAATATCGACCACAGAAAACTGTTCTTGAAACTTTGCAATTAGCTACACACAAATTAATGTTAGAGTTTAGAGGATAAGCTAAACTTGTTATAAAGTTATTTTTCTGAAAAATTAAAAAGAAAGTTTTTCTCTTTGTAAGGCAATCGGAAGACATAGGTAAATAGTCTTCCTCTTGCTGTTCCTCGAGATCAGTCATATCAGAATTAAACATTAAACACTTTGTCATGCATGAAAGAGACATCAGCTCGTAAAATAACGGATTTTATGCAGTTAGTAAGGTCGTCTTCATCAGATAATAAAATATAACTTGATAAACATTATCGTTGCACTAGTTTTGTTGAATTAAATGAACAGTTTTTTGAAAAGAAACATGACATTATCCATTAGTAGCAATGCCTTTTCATCCAAATGTTGAGTTTTTAGAAAGATTCTTACTTGTTTAACAAATTTTTGCAGACAAAAAAGGGAATTTATTTCTAATAATCACCATTATTTCGCCCATTCTACCACGGATTTTAAACAATAACAAAATCCAAAGTACTTATGGGATTACCCGGGACTTTTTTGTATATAAATTCGTCCGCGAGTATCAAACATCTAATTTTGCTTTCCTCTTCATTTCATAGTCGTCGTTCTTGTTTACAATACTGTATGTTTGCAGTCCATGAAAACATGGACTACTCGACACGTCAAACCATTGATTTTCAGACAGTAAAAATGTTGAGTGAATAAGTCATTTTCCAGATGGAACACCATTCACCTTCGAACCATCTGCTATTCCAAAACATCAAAACTAAAATCCGTAGAAAGCGTTTTTCATTGGCTAAATTGGTTGTAAAGCAATAGCTCTCAAAATATGAGCTCCAGAATGGAAAAAAATCGTTTGCAAACATACTCGTAATACGAATGTGGCAAGGAAATCCTACATTATATTTTGTACATATCAGTAAATGTTAAGATTTTAGCTGAATGAGAAATACCAGCACAAATAACTCGCTACACATATATGTGTATGTGAATTATTAGAGAAACTTTCACTCACTTTCAATATCAAAGGCATTTCTCCGTCCTTTTTTGTTAATGTTTCCGCTTGGTGAACCTCTTTCGGTATGACCATCAACCACATTAGGAATGCGCAAAAACAAACGACACATGACGACCACCAAACGCGTATATTTTATCGCTGGAAATTCGCCAAATGTACGTCACTCTATCTTTTTTTTTCTGAGCTCTACCTTACACCCACTCTCACTTTCTAAGAGTCCATGATCATTAAACAACACATCATCTTCTCCGACTCCCTATCGTGCCTTTCTTCCCTTTTCCCTTGATCTTCGTAGTTTTTTTTTTGCTTTTACGCGTTTCTCGTTAAGTACACCTACGACTTTCTTGCGCAATAGCGAAGATATTTATCGCTTAACGCTTTTGAATTTCAATCAAACTCCAATAAAATTCGGAAGCACAGCGCGACTGCGTTTTGAATGCGGAATTCGATCTCGATTAAATGTCCATTTCGACACGTGTTCTATTCGCGAGGTGCGATAGAGATGAGAGATACCACCGTCGCGTCGCGACGGTGAGAAGAAAAAGAGAAACAGGATAAGGCGTCCAAATCGATGGTCGAGTAAAACTTCATCGACAGACACGTCAGGGTATCCTGTGAAGACGAGATCGGATTAATGTTGGCGATGTAGAAAAAGAGATGAGACTAGAGAAAATCACCCTAGACGCTGCTGGCTGTGGCGTTCTGGCTTTTATCCTTTTCGACGACGTGATGGGCCTATGTAGATATGCTCTCCCCCGCATCAACTAGCCCGAGTATACCTGCTCTTACAGCTTCAGCTCAAACAATCGAACCTCGTAACATGTTTTCTATCTAGAGAAAAATGATGAAAAGTATGGCCAGTGCATCTAAAAAGCTATACAAACTTAATTACCTGTTTTTTTCGTAGGTTACTAAAGCAATCAATGAGTTAATTTAGCAGTATTTTATCAAGGTAGTTTACAGCCTTTACATTATGTATTATGCCTTTACATTATGTATTTTACGTAAATGGCGCAGTCGGTAGGATTATAGTATGCATCAATACTTTATTTCTATTTTTCCACCCTAGAGAACGCGTGGGGCAGACGACTGTAGCAACAGAACTCAAATGAAACAACGCGTAGGCAGTTTAAAAATAAAAGGAAGCGGAGCTTGCTGTTCTCTTTGATAGCAATATTTAACGATTGCATCAAATAGGTAGTTATTTGGTAAACTCTCATCAAACAAACGGTAGTGGTTAGGGTACTACTTTGACCTTCAAACAAGCTATTGTAAGCTGTAATTTAAAAAGAACTAGCATCAAATCTGTAAATGTTTTTAAAAAGATAAGCAGTGTTCCAGATCGAATAATCCCAGCGCTTCTTACGCTTATTATCATCAGTCTAATTCCATTGCTGTTATTATTCAGATAATAACATCTGCCATCATTAGGGTAACACAATACTTTCAGTATTTTGGACATGACTGTAAATAATACATCTCACAGAAATCGATGATTCACATCTCCCCGTTATAAATAAAATTCTTTTATAAACCACACTAAATATGCTGTTCGTTCTACTAATTTTTTGAAAAATACATAACCATTTGCTATTACAATTGCTTTCAGCAGCTTGCTAACCATAGTGGCAGCATTTTCCAACAAAGAAGTTTAATTATTGGTTCTTATTACTATTGCGGTACCTCATGTCATTAATTCTAATAAAAAAATAAGAACAAAACAATCACGTATTAAATAGGCCTCTCTAGAAAAATATATTCTTCAACAAAAATTTGTTTCCAGTTTTGAAGAAAATAATTTCATTCAAATCTATCCTATTTGTGACTAGTACTTTAATATTTAAAAGCAAACTTAAATGCTTCGTATTAAAACAAATTGTTCTGTACTTATTCAAAATGAAACTGCTAAGAAACATAGTTTTCTGATAGGTAGGAAACCAATTTGTAATAAATATTCTCGTAAACAAATTATGTTTTCGTTTATTTGTAAAAAAGCTCAAAGCTTGCAAAAGTATTACTTTTATTTGTTTTTTCCGTTTTCACTAAGAGTAATGTAAAATTAAAAAAAAAATTATTGTAGTAAGTCTCAAAACTGTTTTACTTTCTGATGGAAACGCGAAACCACCAATTCCATTGGCGCATTCTACACATATTAAAGAAACGTATGATAGTATGTTAAATATTTTTGAAAGCGTCTTTGGCAAACCTGTGGTGATCTTAAGGTTATTTCCTAATTACATGAACTGCATGTGTTTACCAAATACTATTGTTTTTTGTGTCTGACGGATAGCTGAGCAGTTCAGCAACATTACCAAATAAAAAATGCTATCTACGGATCAGCATTGTTCCTAGAAAATTTAATAAAAAATTTGAGCTGTCAGTGGATTCTGAGTTGGAGATTTTATCCTCTCTACACATTAAATTAGGATTAATTAAAGAGTTTGTGGAAGCATTAAAAAAGAATACAACTGTTTTAAATACTTAAGGGATAACTTTCACAAAGCTATCTGATACAAAAGTTTGCGAAGATATATTTGTTGGTCCACAAATTAGGACGCTTTTCAAATATGAAATTTTTTAACGTACCACGAATGATTTAAAGCATGACAGCTGGACTTCCTTCAAAATTGTTTCCAAATATTTCTTGGAAAATCAAAAGAGTGAAAATTACCAAGATATCATAGCTTATTTGCAAAAGAAAGTTATAAAAAATTAGAATGCCGAATGTCACTAAAAGCTCATTTTTTGCAGTCATGTTTGGATTTCTTTCCTGCTTATTTAGGAAAGATGAGTAATGGACAGGGGGAAAGCTTCCACCAAATATTGCAGAAATGGAAATATAATATAGGAGTAAATGGGATGTCGTCATGATGGGAGATTGTTGCTGGTTTCTCATTAGAGGAGGCAACAGCATACATAAAAGAAAGAAATATGTAACTCTATTTAAGCAAAACTTTGATATCTCAGCAATTTTCCTTTGTGTACAGTTAGGTATTTCTAATGTAATTGACGAAGTAGTAAAAGAAATCAGCCGTATTGTTTCCTTTATTTTAAGTAATATATTTAATAAATCATGAATTTAAAGCTCTTGATTTTTTAAATTCTAATTCTCTTATTCCGAAACATTAACAATTGCACTGCAGATTGTGTGATTAAATGTAATATTATAACCAAATTAAACAGGATGAATGCGTTCTGACAGTCAAACGTTGGTAAAACTTTTTCATAGGTATTAAGCGCGCTAGACAACATAAAAGATTCTAATTAAAATTGAAGAGACTGGGATAGCGTCCTTAGGCTTACATAGTAAATATAAAATTACTAGGTTAAATTCACAGTATATCCATGTAACGACCATAAATATTCAATTACGTGCATAAAGCGTTAAAACGCGTCATATGTCTAGAAATAACGTCAATAGATACCCTTTTAATTTATGACATAATTTAACAAAATTAATTATTATTTTCAATTTAATCTAAAACTCATAAACTTCCAAATTACATCTGCTCGTAAGCTTATTTGTCTAAGATTCAATTCGTGCTAAAATGTCGCCTGGCAAAGATGAAATTCTTAAATTTTAATTAAGTTTGCTGGGTATTGTTATTAAAAGCTATTCGATTTGGGGCAATTCCTGGGGAAATACAATAATAGGATGTAATATGGAAACACGCCGGCAATTTCAAACCCACAAAAGCAATACTATCGTATTGGCTAATACATTTAATAACTTCAAATACTTGCAGTAGCTATAGAATAGAGCATACAATTATGGTGGAGGTACCGGTATTACAAAAATGTTGTTTACATGTAGTACTTATAATTGAAATATTCTGTGCGTTCTAGTGTATCGTTAAAATTAATTAAGAACACAATTTGGTTGTACAATGTTTAATAATATACTTACGAGATAAACCCATCTTAGTTAGGTAAATGGGTTACTATCTCGTAAAGACAGCATCAATTTGCTACATTCGTCTCAAATGCCACAATAATTACTAATAGTCTGACAGTTGTTTCAGTAAGCCAAATCATGAATCCATGCCATCAATTATGGTTGCATTTCATTGTAAATAAACTAAAAATAAATAAAATGATTAAGGACATTTTTCTCTTTTCAGTATTCTTTTGCAAAAAGAAGGTGAAGCCAATCAGAGCAGCTGATTTTTATTGTACGATTCTAGAATCGTATCAGACTACATTTCTAGTAGGTACATACGTTATAATGAACAAAACATCGATAGCAAATTATAACTAGAAGAACCATTTATCCACTAGACCATAATTTCAATTGAGTTTAGGCTACAGCCGCTATACCCATATTTTGTAATGGCGATATCTAAATTAGCCAATACATTTTGTTCATCGGATACGATTGACCAACCATTTTGATTCACATTTTCAAAATTTTCAGAATATTTTTGTTGCATATAGATTGACCAACGTTTGACCATGATTGAAAAATAATTGTTTTGAAAACTTACAAATATTCGAAAAAAACGAAACAAACAAGTTCATATCTCCAATGAAATGACATAAATATAATGTTATAACCTCTTGCGTCGCATATTTACAAATTTCCAGAGGTGTTCAAACGCTGAAAATGCCGAACTTATTTCTCGTGTTAGGAAAATTGTCGTTGACTCCGGTTAAATTTTATCCGATCTTAAAGTTAATGTTTCAAAGATTTTCGATTTTTCATTTAGTGGTCAAACGCTAAAATAATAGAACTTATTGTCCCGTCTCTCTAGACATGTTTCGTTTGATCCGGTTAAAATCAATTTACTTGTTTCAAAGTCGCATTTTTCAGAAATTTTGTGACTTCAATCGCTGAAAATAATAGAACTTATCCTCCTCTAGACCACAGAAAACTGAAAGTTATCGTTTGACCATCCTCCGGTTAAATTTTATCCGATCTTAAAGTTACGTATAACAGTTTCAATTTTCGTTTTTACAAATTTTGGGTTCAAACTTAATAGAACTTGATTGTCCCGTCTCTCTAGACCACAGACAACTAAAGTTATCGTTTGACCACCCTCCGGTTACTTTTCCGATCTTAAGATGAACTTTCAAAGTTTTTCGCATTTTTCACAAATTTTGAGAGGTGGTCAAACGCTCGAAAAAATAGAACTTATTGTCTCGTATCTTAGACCACACAAAACTGAAAATTGTCGTTTGACCACCCTCCGGTTAAATTTTATCCGATCTTAAAGTTACGTATAACAGTTTCAAAGTTTTTCATTTTTCACAAAAGGTGGTCAATCGTGGAACTTATTGTCTCGTGTCTCTAGACACACAAAACCGAAAATTGTCGTTTGACCACCCTCCGGTTAAATTTTATCCGATCTTAAAGTTTTAACTGTTTCAAAGTTTTTCGCATTTTTCCTTTTGAGAGGTGGTCAAACGCTGAAAATAATAGAACTTAATAAGTCTAGACCACAGAAAATTGTCGTTTGACCACCCTCCGGTTAAATTTTATCCGATCTTAAAGTTACGTATAACAGTTTCAAAGTTTTTCGCATTTTTCACAAATTTTGTGAGGTGGTCAGACGCTGAAAATAATAGATTGCCCGTCTGGACCACAGAAAACTGAAAGTTATCGTTTGACCACCCTCCGGTTAAATTTTATCCGATCTTAAAGTTACAAACAGTTTCAAAGTTTTTCGCATTTATTTTGTGAGGTGGTCAATCGCTGAAAATAATAGAACTTATTGTCCCGTCTCTCTAACCACAGAAAACTGAAAGTTATCGTTTGACCACCCTCCGGTTAAATTTTATCCAGATCAGAGGCAACAGGTGTCTGGGAAATTAACGATTATGTCATCAAAAAAGTTCAGAAAATAACACCGTTGTATAATACTACCAATTATATTATGCGACATAAACGTAAACATTATCTAAATCTCATTTCATTGGAGATTAACTTGTAATATTTTTAAGACAATCATGGTCAAACAACATACTGCAACAAAATTTTAGAGTTTGCTGAAAATTTTGAAAATGTGAAGGGTGGTCAAACATGGTCAAACGATGGTCAATCGTATCCGATGAACAAAATGTCTATATTGGCTAATTTTAGCATTTTCGCCATTAGACCCCAAAATATAGATATAGCGGCTGTAGCCTAAACAAGAGGTGGTCAATTGAAATCGCTGATGGTCAATAGTGCTCAATAAATGGTCAATCCTTTCTAGCATTTTTGTCGATTTTTGACCACTTTGTGGTGCCAACTTCACGGACCTAGTGCACAATTATACCCATGACCGTACATATCTAAATGAGGAGACTATATTGAAGTTCATGAGAATATTTCATTAGAACAATGGAAAAATGAGCTAAATTCAGAGCATTTTCAAGAAACAAGTATAATCCATTTAAATATTGTCTTCGACATACACTGTCCACAACTTGTTCAGAGATGCCGCTTTTTGTTAGGGCTTGCTTAAGGGAATGGAGTCCGATTTATTTAGTGGACTATCCAACATGTTTGATAAAATCATTCTTGGTCGCCAGAATACTTACTAGTAATCCATCCTCCTGCACACCAAGTACGCCTTAATTTCATGTTTTCTGTGAATTAATTGCCTCTATGGTCAGCGGTTCAATTGTTTATACGGGTTCATAGTTCTTGATAGGACTAATATCGTCACACGCCACTCTTCGCGAAGATGACTTTAATGGCAGAGTAGCTCGTAAAAACCCGTTCTTGAGCAAAAAAACATCAACAAAGCCGTCTTACCTTTGCTAACGAGCATGTTAGTAAAGACGGAACACAATACAAGTCCTAGTGCAAAATTTTGTTACCCTGCGGCATATCCTACCTACGTGGGGCCGAAATTGAATTATTCAAAACCACACTGAAGCATGGCAGGCAGTGTGATGCTCTGGACCTGTGTGAGTGCATCCGATATACAAAATTTAGAATGTATTCAGGGAATAATGGATAAAAATGTGTACCTCAAAGCACAAGTCAGCAATTATGCAGTTTTAGCTCATGTAAAAGTATCCCCATAACACCACCACCCCAGCGACGTAAACGTAATTAAAAATCTCTGGGTTATATTGGACAACAACATGCGTAAACAGAAAATCACCCTGATATTACGCAAAAGCTTATCGCATCATTGCCAAATAGGATGCAGACTACTGTAAACGTAAGGGGATATAACACGGAATATTAAAAGTATCGCGAAATCAATAGATTATCTTATTTCTAGGAGTAAACGGAACTTCATAAAATAACTTATGAAATAAGCTTAGCGTAGATTTACTGTATGTACATGAATATGATAACAGCATTAAAAATGGATAAAAGATAAAGACAGAGAATGTGAGGACAAAAGTCTACAACTGCCGTTTAACATAACTTATTCAACTATTCATTTTCTTTTTATACATATGTTTGTTTTGCCTTTACAATCTCTATCTCTTTCTATAGATATCTTGATTTCAATTCTCTCTCGCACATGCCTTTTTCACAACATTGTATTTCTATTTTTTAAGGATTGGAAAGTAATAATTGTCAAGCACCCTCACCTCTGGCTTTATTCAACCTTACACTCAATCTATCGATCAGTGTATACGTTAATTCTGTAGAAATGTTTTGCGCTTCTCTCCTCATATTTCTCTCACTCGTTAAGTTTGTAATCGAAGCCTTTAGAACTTTAAAAATAGTTAACCCCAAACTACTGCTACTCTACAGAACTTAGTAGTATGTATGTATATTTCAGTATGTTTACACTTCAAACAAATGTGAAAATAATACAACAGTATAAGTGCTGAAACCTAAATTACCTAAATTAAGCACTTCCATTCTCAAGTGTGGTTCAAAATATTTCTTATACCCTGCTCGTTATTTAAAGAGGAATAAAAAATTTGAACAATCAATAACAGAAATTAAAATTGCTCTTTATGGAAACATTTACAGATAATACTGTTCTCGGTATATACAGGGTTTGTCAAAAGTATGGAATAGGCGGTTTATTTCCATTAAATATCCAACTTTATAACAAAATGTCTTTGACAAAAGTTTTTTTACTAATTATTCTCCATGTCTTAGACTACTCGTGGTTCTTTTATGCCAACGTATTTCCATGGAAATGTATTTTTTTAATGGCAACCAAGTGATTTTTTTGCTGATTTTTATTCCTCTTTTTTTTCTTGAAATGACTTGATATTTTTTTCATATGCTTTAATAATAAAATTTTAATAATACTTTATTCACTCAAATAATATTTAACTAAAATTAAATGTTCAAACTGAAGACCCTCTGCAGCTTGACAATAACCTAATCTATCACGAAAATTACGCAACGAATTTTGCAGCCAGTTAGGTGGTATTTCTTCAATTTCATGCCTGATTCTGGCTTCCAGGTCTTGGAAATTTTATTTTTTAAATGACCCCAGAGGAAAAAAATTAAGCGACACAAATCGGACGACCTAGCAGGCCATTCAATAGATCCTCGACGCCCAATCCAACGACCTAGAAAGACTTTATTCAAAAACAGGGGAACATCAACTCTATAATGTGGTGGAGCACCGTCTTGCTGAAACCCAACATTGTGGTTTGACACTCCTTCTCGATTTTCATCCGGAAATAAATGTGCAATGTCAGGTACAATGTGATCACGCAATAGGTTTAGGTATCTATCTGCTGTCAAATTTACATCTATAAAGCATGGACCTATTATGTGGTGCCCAATAATACCAGCCCAGACATTAAGTTTTGTGGATGCTGTGTATGGCGTTCCATCATCCAATGGAGATTTTGACTGGACCAGTAGCGACAATTGCGTCTGTTTACAAACCCATGTAGACAAAACGTAGCTTCATCAGAAAATAAAATTTGGACTATTATTGATCATTTCCATCATTATTGCACAAAACTGCATTCTTCTGCCAGGGTCATCTTCGTTTAGCTCACGGAGAAGGTGTATCTTGTAGGGTTTGTATTTGTTGTTTTTTAATATTCGAACTACCGACGATTGACTAATATCATCATCCAAAGCAAATTGCGTGGTTGACGTAATTGGATTATCCATAACACTAAGTAATACATTAAGAGCTTGATGTTAATTTGTGACTGAATTTTGGACGTTCTCTCCGGATGAACGTTATTAAATAAATGACAAACATCTTGGTGTCGCTCGCCATAACTAACCATCATTAAGATTTCAATTCTTTCAGTTGCACTGAGTTTGACCATGTTTACAAATTAAAATGAAACTATTTTGATTAAATTAACTTGTTAACTTATTGAAAGGTACTTCACAATGACATGGAAAATGACATTAAGAAAACAGAGGCCACTATAATTTTTTGTAGAATTATCCTCACATGAATAAAAAGAAGTATTAAAAAGTAATTTCAACAAAAAAAAGAGGAATAAAAATCAGCAGAAAATCACTTGGTTGCCATTAAAAAAAAATTAATACATTTCCATGGAAATACGTTGACATAAAAAAATCACGAGTAGTCTAAGACATGGAGTATAATTATTAAAAAAACCTTTTGTTAAAGACATTTTCTTATAAAGTTCATATTTACGAAAATAAACCGCCGCCTATTCCATACTTTTGGCTAACCCTGTATTACCCACTTTCAAAATAAGTTATCATTTCTGCCAGACGGCTTATGCAACCGGTGCGAACGAAACAGTCCTCATAAAATGTTACGAGAGGAAGGAATATACATATGCACATAGAAAAGTTGTAAAAAAAAGTTTCAAAGTTTATGTAAGGAGGTGGATACATTCGACAGGATGTAAGCCGGTTATTTTACGATGGATCTAAACTAGAAGAAATTTCGCTCTGATTTGCAAGTTCTCTCTCTGAAATTTATTCATCTATGTGGGTGCGTAAATATTGATTGGCTTTCCTCCAACTCCACTTGAGACACAGCTTTAAGCAGGCACGTTAAACAAAAAAGCTTGAACTTGAACGCGTACAGAACGACGTAGTTCTTTGTAGTTGAAGCGTCTCTAATTTGAAAAGAGCATAGTTGTACCGTTGCACTCTCATATGTCGACAGTCATAATCAAAACATATTCTGCTAGTATTTTCCAGCATTTTCTAACAAATAGATGTTTCATATGGAACGAACGACAAAATCAAATGAAAGAAAATGATACCGTACATAATTAACGCGACGATGGAAACCTGTTGCAGTAATGCAGTACATGCAGTCTTGAATGCTTGAATACTTTTAGAATCTAGGAGGACGTTTGTTTTGAAAAGAAACTGCAACAACTGATTGTCATTTATGTGTCAGAGAATTGTTGTTGAAACTTACATTCGTTACTTTTTCATTTCAATATTAAATTGCATTAAAGGAGAAATGTTATAAAACATGGCATCGTCAATATTTATTTTAAGTTGGGTTTTATTTTTTAAATATTCATTTATAAGTACGTTATACTCAAACAAAGCAACAAAATGTCAATATATTGACTGGTAGGTGGTTATGAATTGACCAAATTCTGAATATGTTTTTAATTTGTTACCTGTTTCATATTACTAAGACTAAGATAATAAAATAATAATCCAAAAAAAAGACAACTCACATCAATTACCTTTCAAAATTGCAGATTAGATTACTTATGAATAAATAACGCAACCAGACCAACCTAAGGAAAACGAACCAACTTTAGTAATGAACGTCTTGGACAATCGAAACTGATGTAGGTTGCAAACATTGTCGCATTGACTGAAGTGACATATTGTAGGGAAAGAAGTAAATATACATCCAACTATACAACTAGAGCATTAGATCTACCTCTGAACTACAGTTTCTGTTTTGATATCAAAATTGATGTGGCGGCATCATATCATTGTTCTTGATTATTAGCTTCCAATCATGTAATTGGAAGTAGGGGTATTGGTCTGTACTCCTGCACGTCATTAGCACCCTTTTTCAATCGTCATGCCCAAATGTTTTCTTTGAAATTTCTTCTGAGGATGAGTTTTCCATTCATGCAATTTCACCAATGCAAACAATATTATTGTTCTAGGTTGTATCTACAAAACAAAGTATATTACGACTGTCGTGATTCAGCTTTTTGCTTATTGACTTTGACTGAAATTAATATTAATCTTTTAAATATGCTGATAACGTTTCATATTGACGATATTTTTTTTGTAATATGCATGTCAGAAATAAGTGTTTAGAATAACTTGCAATTCCTGAATGTGTTCGAAGGCAATTTAAAAACAAATGACTACCAGTGTTAAGAGACTAGTTCACAGCAGCATGAATTGGGCTAGTGGACAAGTTATCTGGTAGAGAGAATTGAAATCAAGATGTCTATACCAAACGATAGAAATCAAATGATAATATAGTAGACTTTTGTCTTTACATTCGCCATTTTTATCTTTAACCCATAAATTAATTTTTACCACTAGTTTTAATATTTGGATGCTACAAACAGCCTGTCTCGTCTTTCCACGTGCAGACCCAACCCTCATCGACAATCGGAATTTTATTGTCCCAGTTGAGATATTAGTTTTCGCAAATGCAATGATACATGCCTAGAATGAACCTTTGAAATTCCTGTGCTTAAATAAAATGATTGCATCGTCAAGTGAAAGAAATAAAAAGAGAAAAATTATCTCTTGATATAATTCAGAAACCTGTGGTCCATATGTTTGTTTTAAGTTTATTACGTACGAACTCTCATGGTCGAAATTATTTACGCTTTCGTATTACTTCCGATTTACCGAACATTCATAATCCTCTCAAAACATGCTATAACCAGGTATGTGAACAATGAAGGACAAATCACCCAGAAAAGCTTGTGTAAAACCTAACATTAAGAAGACTTTCTTAAAAACATCAGTTAGATCACTAAATCGAACTGTATTTTGGGATACTGGTCTTCTTACAGCTTCAATTACTAATAAACCTTATAATCCACCTTCAATCAGTCCTGTAGTCCCTCCAGAATTTGATCCTGGCACCCCAACAAGACAAAAAATTCATCGGGTTACTTTTCCAGACGACCTTGTTACGCTTAGTTGGGGGAAGATGTATCAATCTAAAAGGATAAATGTCCAAATGAAGAATTGCATATTCTTCACATTTCAAAATGTCAATATTTCACTATATAAGCAAGATATACAGCAAAATCCTGAGAATTTGAAATCCAATATATGGTAAAATAAATCAAGATTGTTGATCAACTTACGACGCAAAATAATCCGAAAATTCATATATCAGCCAATAAAAACCCATATGGTGGAATCTTATATTTTGTGCTGGCAATAAACATTCCTCGTAAATGGCTTAATACGGGATATAATATCTGCCCTATAAAATAAATAACCCCCTGCAATATACTAACAGCTGGATCCGCGATTTACCCCTGCCTGATGACCATATATTTTCCGCGCGTCTATATAATATGCCCTGCTGATATTGTTGTTGCCAGTCTTTTTCCTTTATGAAAAATGAATGTTTCAAGGATACCAAGGCGTTGCGAAATAATTGAATCACGAGATTAAGACGCGATCCTCTGCTTTATCGTGGCATTAAAAAAAACAAGGTCTTCCACCTGCCAGATTTTAATTAAACAGTTGAGATGGGGGTAACGGGAAAACAGTCCCAACGGCACATCGCAAGTAACGAGATATCCAGACTGAGAATTTATTATATCCGCGCACAGCGCACCCTGACGACGTAGCGCGGAAACAAGAGCACAACCCTGTGCGTTCACGAAAAGACCTATTTTACATGACCTTATGTAAATAACGTTCATTACGTGAGGGACGGGTCCGACAGTTCGATCCAGCGTCAAAGGAAAACAAACAAGCAACCGACAAGCCGACGTATAACAAGGTTGTCGACACACATTGAACGGACGAACCTCCGTTTTCTGCATTTAATAAAACTCCCGGGATCGACCACCCGTCGTTCGCTGATCGTGTAAAGGTAATGCACAATATCAAGCATCAGCAACAGGAAAAAACATCCACCTCGTTCGTATATCCGAAAGAGGAAAATCAACAAGACAGCTGTCAATATTGCAGATCGCGGTCTAGAAAATGGAAAAACTTTTCATGCATTTCGAAACGTGAAGATAGATTCATCAACTTTGTTATTCCAGTGCAGTTCCAAACACTACTTTCCGAAATTGGATTTTGGTAATTTCCAAGGTTGATGAGATCGAATCTGATAAATAAGAAAACGTATAAGCGCATTTTGAAGAAAATGTTCGTAAAAATAGGCTACGTTTTTAATCTGTAATGTATGCAACAACAATCAAGATATGAGTATTTTAAATTAACTTCGGGTTTGCTTTATTTCTTGAAAACTTTTGTAGCATCACTGACTAATTTGCCAAAATACTACATCAAATTCATTTTGGCCATTTTGACTCATTTTAATTACGAATTCCTCCATTGCCAAATTATAACCTTTAGCTTCATCAGTTGTATATCGACCAGAAAATTGCGAGTACGTAACCGTAAAATCGAAATTTTCATCGTTACTACCAGAGATAGTAAATGTATACCGATAGCAAATTTCACAGTTGATATACCACAATGATTGACGCATATCTTATCCGGGACTAACATGAAATGGTTCTTGTTTTTTCAATAGATTCCATCCCCATAACCACAATGTCGGAGATGAACTTATAAAAATAATATATTGCCCATTTTCTACCTGTGTGTCATTCTACTATAGCCGTAGATGTAGATGGTTGCGAAAAGAAAACAGAAGGCTCCAGTCAAGATGGACCAACTTGTGGAGAAGAAAGATCAGACTGAGGAGAGGTTCTTCTCCTCAGCCTGATCCTGAGAGTATAAAGAATGCATTTTAACACTATGACCAGGTTGAACTCTGAAGCAGGATTCTTTCTTTGGTCGTTCTCATGTGGCATCAGGAAATCTAAAACATTTTCAGCGCCCGTATTTGCCTTTCTTAAACACCTAGAGACAATTCGATGCCGGAGGTTACAGGAACTCTGTCCATTCTCTCCAGACAGTTTTTTAACAGTTTGGATTTGTTTGTGCTTGTTTCATAACTCTAAAAAAAGCCACATCGACGTCACTGATACATATGAGTATAATTAGGTACAAGACACACGAGACGTATATTATTCTCCACATATATTTTCAAGACGTCGTTATCGAAGTCGGTGGACAGATTACCACCTGTAACAGCTTTGTCTACTGATAAACGTTTTGCATGACGTAGCCAGCAGTTGACAAACAAGTCTTTAAATGTGACGCCAACGAGCCACCCGCTTGATATTCTATTATACAGGGTCCTGCAATAGTGCGTCAGGCTTCCATAGCTCCTTCACGAATTAAATTAAGAATTTCATTCATTGCCGACTTATACTGTATTATAGGGTGTATCTTAAGAAAATATTTTCAGTAGTGGTAAACTTCCGGTTGTACCGGAAGTGGACACCAACTTTGTTATTTTAAATGGAGCACCCTATATATTATTGCACTTTTGGATTCCTAGTTAAATTTAAATGGCACTTTGTTATACATACATTAGGTATAAGTCGCATCGTTTTTGAATTACATGACGTTTTTCGAAAAATATAACTGTAGCAGCGAATTCGAAATTTGGAAATATCTCCGAAACTGTGAAAGTTAGACAGATGAGGTTTTCAGTTTTCGCTTAAGCATGAAAGAGTATACGTCTTTTATTAGAAAATTGTTGCGTTTAAATTACATGATTATTAAATGGGGGTCTGTGATTTTCGAACTCTAAAATCATGGATATCTTGATTTTTTTTAATAGAACGGTATAGTAATTTTTACATAAATTGATGTAAAATTTAATTTTATTTCAACTTTATACAGGTGTTATGGTGTCTATCTTTAACGGTTTTCGAGATATTTCCGGTTTTCTCGGATTTTCACAACCGATATGCGTATTACGAAGAAACAAAGGCGGCCATGGAAGAACAAACATGTTGTTTATTGATACAAATTACAAAAGTGACCAACAGAACACAACAAACAAACAAAAATAAACCAAAATAAGTAAGCTACATCTTCAATGTTAAAATAGGCTTGGAAAGTACGAGTATATTTGAATTAACATTATAAAACAAATTTCTTGTTTTTATAGATGTTCGAAATGTCTTCCACTTTGTTGAAGGCATTTACCAATTCCCACATGAAAGTCCCTTTCCATACTTCTGAGCATGGCAGGGCAGGTGTGATAGATGCAAATGCGCCGACAATTCTTTGTGGCATGTTTTGCTCAGTGGTTGGAGGTTCCCTATAAACCAATTCTTTTACATACCATTACCATAAGAAAAATCTATTTTTGTCAAGTCGGGCGACTTTGCAGGCCAAGGAACTGGTCCCCCTCTTCCAATCCATCTGTTTTCATGTTGATTATTTAACAGGACTCTGACTTGTTGCGAAAAATGGGCCGAGGCTCCATCTTGCTGTAGCCACATATTTTATACCTGGATGTTTATAGGTAAATTTTGAATTAATCTTGGTAACTCATTTATTAAAAATTCCAAATACATTTGGCTGTTAAGGTGACCATAAAAAAATGTGGGCCCGCCAGATATTCTCCAACAATTCCTCCCCAAACGTTTATTGACCAGCGTTGTCGGCGATCTATTTACCTAACTATTCTTGGATTTTCGACAGAATAATAATGATAATTATGACTGTTGACGCATCCAGTGTTGTGAAAAGTTGCTTCGTCAGAAATAAGGACGTTCATAAAGAAAAATTGATTTTCTTGAACACGCCATTGTGCCCACGTACAAAACTCTGCTCTCGTCTGAAAGTCATTTTCACGCAGAGCCTGGTGCAACTAAATGTGGTACGCATGAAAATGATATTTCTTTGGAATTCTTTGGACGGACCTCTCACTTATTCTAACTTTTTGCCCTACACTTGCTTGACTAGTATTTGGATTTTCAGTTACTGTCAATAAAATTGCCAACTCATTTTCGTCATTTGTTGCTGTCTTTGTTCTTTCTGTTTTTTTTGTAGCTAACGCTTCCTGTTTCAACAAAGCGCTCAAGAAGTCTGGTAAAACTGATCGCTTCTGGATGTCGCCTTTCAGGAAACCGAGTCGCATAAATTCTACTAGCAAGAAAACAGTTTTAATCACTCTCACCCTATACAAAAATCATATCAATGAATTCTTCTCTTGAATACTTCATTTCTTTTAAATAAAATATTACCTGTTTAAGTACACACACTTATTTCAGATAGGAAAAGTCAAAGTTTGTATCAATAAACAACATGCTTGTTTTTCTATGGCCGCCTTTGTTTCTTGGTAATACGCATATCTATCGTGAAAATCAGAGAAAACCGGCAATATATCGAAAACCGTTAGAGATAGACAGCATAATACCTGTATGAAATTAAATTAAAATTAAATTTTACATCCATTTATGTAAAAATTACTATACCGTTCTATTTAAAAAAATCAAGATATCCATGATTTTGGAGTTCGAAAATCACAGACCCCCATTTAATAATCATGTAATTTAAACGCAACAATTTTCTAATAAAAGACGTATACTCTTTCATGCTTAAGCGAAAACTGAAAACCTCATCTGTCTAACTTTCACAGTTTCGGAGATATTTCTAAATTTCGAATACGCTGCTACAGTTATATTTTTCGAAAAACGTCATGTAATTCAAAAACGATGCGACTTATACCTAATGTATGTATAACAAAGTGCCATTTAAATTTAACTAGGAATCCAAAAGTGCAATAATATATAGGGTGTTCCATTTAAAATAACAAAGTTGGTATCCACTTCCGGTACAACCGGAAGATTACCATTACTGAAAATATTTTCTTAAGATACACCCTATAATACAGTATAAGTCGGCAATGAATGAAATTCTTAATTTAATTCGTGAAGGAGCTATGGAAGCCTGACGCACTATTGCAGGACCCTGTATATCGCTCTCGTTCTTATAAAGTATGTATGTTACAAAAGTTTTGAAAAAAAAATTATTTACTTATTTTTATGGTCTAGAAAAAATACGCTAAACAAACTTATTAATTCAATAATTAATACAATTTGAACTTTATGGTTAATACCCAGCTCGCGGTCATTATTGTTCTATGTGACGAAGTTTTATTCTCGCTTGCCTGGAAGGGTCTACTTGCTCCACCTACCTCCACCTACCTAGCTCCACATATCTTCTAATTACTGTGTTGTTGCGTGAGTACAATGACACTTAAGTAGGTTAAGCCAAAATATAATGTCATCATTGGCATAATAAAAATTAATGAATTCGCACAATTTGGAAAGATGCCTCAGGAGGATGCGCGAAGTTCCTCTCACCACCAAAGCAAAGCTTCCTCAAATTTCTCTGCAGAATAATCTCCTTAGGAAATAGGCATGTAATTTATAAATAATGAGGTAACATGGATCAGTGGGACAACATTAAACCCCACACACTGATCAAACTAATCGCACGACAGTTAAACTGCGCTCACAAACCAAGTTTTCGATTTTTTTTTGTTTTGAACCTACTATATCATTAACAAATATACACCTCAGCAATCAGTATTAAAATAAAAATTTGATCCCCCGAAAATAAAGCTATAGAAATGAAGTTAAAACTAATCTGTTCAATTCAACAAAATATCAGGAATACCGGGAAGTTTTCGTCAATACATCTCCAGTGATCAAAATATACTTTATCTACTGTAACTAAAGATTAGTAAATCAAAAATATTTAACAATATAATGGTTTAATAAAAAACTTTTACAGCTAATAAAAAATCAATAGAATGAATTACATATTCTAAATAGAATGAATTACATATTTTAAATATACTCTTGTCATTCTTCCTGAAAAGGAAGAATCGTAGAAATCGTAAGTGAATGAAGAAAGCAAAAGGTAAGATACACTAAGAAAAAGAAACTAGAAAATACACATAGAATAACTACCTCTGAAAGCATTATGTTCTTGAAGTGTAGAATGCACTATTTTAATCAAAATGGTTTGTATATGTTCACTGTCCTATCAAACTGTCCTATCTAAACCTACACGACGAACTACATACATATATATGACATAAAACATTCATTTACATGGATGAGAAACAGATCAAGGGGTGGAAGTCTTCCACCAGAGATTCAGCAGAGTTTTCTTCTTAAAATAGCACTTTCCCGTAGAGTATTACGCTTCTCGGACTTCTAGGTTACACTTCGCTCCCGTACGCACTTATAATGTACAAAAGATAAACGCCCGATCTCGATGGAATCCCTAATGTTCTCAACCTTGCCAAGAATGTATTGATTCCATAATTTACATCATTAATATACGTCTTCTCGCACTTCGCTATTTTTCAAAAGATATTTATTACAGCAGTTCTATAATTGACATTGACACATGACGTACATTTCCGAACCAATATATAGTATAAGATAGGGTGATTATTTCTAACGTATTATACGAGAAACTCTACGGATGAATATGATGAGATATAACGCGTGAGAAATGTGACTGATACTTATTTGATTAAATCAGAAACTTTTTTAATAACAATCACATTGAATTTATTACGGGAGTTAAAAATAATACAAGGTACGTTGCGATGAGTTTTGGCAGGAAGATAAACTAGTCAGAATTGGAATTTGATATTGCACAAATAACGGTCTAAGGTTACCTTTATTCGAGTGAAAATCAATTTTGCACATGCTTCTTCCGGTTACGACAGAATTAGAACTTCCTCCTTACAAGCGGACTACGTTCGAAGTACCATTTTTATAACTTATTGTACCGGGTGGCCAACTAAGAATGTCCCTCGGCCATATCTCAGAAACGGTTTACTGTACAGCATTGGGAAAAATATTATTGACTAAATTTACCCCGAGAAACATCTGGAAATTATTTAGAAAAGCGTAGACTGGCCGCTAGAGGGCGTAACTGATCACAAAAAAAATTTAATTCTTATTTTACGCAAAATTTACCAACTTAAGGTCTATCATAAATATGAAAATCGGAATCTACTGAAAATTTTGTATATTTTACGTCGGACAACTTTCTTGTATTTTGTCAAATAAGGGGAGGGGAGAGGGGGACTTTGTATTGAAAGAACGCTTATAACTCCGGTTCTGTTGAATCGAATTTTGCAAACTTAGTCTCGTTGGATACAGCATTGCTCCTCCAATCTAATGCTTACAAATTCGAACCAATCTATTAAGTGACGTGCATGCTAGAGGGCGCTGTTTAATTTTTTTCGGGAATTTTGTTTTTCTCGAAAATATTAAATAGAAACATGCATTTTTGACAAAAAATTAAAAAAGTAGGCTAAATTACCAACAAATCAGCGCAACCGGGTATCGCTATCTTTTACCAATCCGAAGATATCTTCGGAGACGTGTGGATGATAAAATATTTTTCTATAAATTTAAATAATTATGCTTCCTGTGAACGGAATTTAGCAAATTTGGTCTTATTAGAAAGGATTTTCATTGGCCTATATTTCATGATTGAAACTGTGTAATATTGTTTTGTCCATTACCGCTAGAGGGCGTTAAAGAAATTTAAGAAATTTTATGATTTTTGAAAAGAGCAGTACGTGGAAGGTTATGTTTATGCTCATACTCTAAAATAACGAATTGAAAGCTTAAAATTTTATTGAAAAATACAACGGTATAATTCAAATAAACAATACAGAAAAACAACAAAAAGGGAAACAGCATTTAATATTAGCGGCGGCCTAAATTTTGAAGTTGTCTCCTATTAATTTCACTCTACAACGAGTGGATAGAAGTACAGCCCCTATTTCTGTCTTAGAAATACTTTGAAGCATATATCCTATTCCCACAACCAAAATGTAACGAGCAGTAGATCGGGTGTCCACATAAAAATTTAAACAAGTCAAATTTGGGATCCTGGGTAGCTATGGAAGGGTCAGAAAATTGCGAATATTTACGGAGAAATACACAGCACACTCGTCACATTGAAAAGCATATTGTTGCGAATAGCTAGCGACATATCTTCTATTCTGTTCTCTTTAACGCCCTCTAGCTGTGACAGAAATAAAGATAATATTCAACAATTTGAATCACCAGCAGTAGGTTTGGAAACATCCATAATAGTCTATTTTTTGGGCCCATCAAGCATTCTACATACTGTTCTTTCAATCTTAAAATCAACGTATTTAAATTTCTTTATCACCCTCTAGCGGTGACGGACAAGATAAAATTAAACAGCTTCAATCACTAAATATAAGACAATGAAAATCCTTTCTAATCAGAGCAAATTTGCTAATAGTACGGGAGCTAGCAACGTTTAAAAAACAAGAATTTCAGGTCAACTGATTTTTTGATATGTTCTCCTTATTGCTCCTTGGGTTAGAGTCTGAGCCGGCTGGCTGGCGGTAGCGGTTGCTTATATTAGTGCGCAGCCTACCTGTACAGGTAATAATCCTAGATTTTAAAAGAATGTTAAGAAGTGTAATTTTTAATTTTGTCACTTTGGATAGGTTTGCCTGACATAAATTTTTTATTGCCAGACATTTTTATCGTTGCTAATTGTATGCCATACGCGAATTTTCTTTTTTTTTAAATAAAAATTCAAAGTATTTTTTTATGTCTGGTATTTATATATTATCTTATTTACGGATAAATAAATCTAAAATTAATTTGCCAGACGTTAATTCAATTGTTTAACTTTAAATAAACACGATAAAGTGTGGCAGTATGATGCTAGTAATCAAAGAGAGACAGATGCAGAATCTATTGCCGAGAATGAGACAGAAAACAATCACAAAGATACATTACTTATTCTTGCTTTAGTGAGTACAAATTTCGATATATAAATATTTTAACAGAAAAGTTAAAATTAAAATAAAAAAATAAAATTAAAATAAGACTAAATTAGAAAAGAGAGAATGAAAGGTACATCATTGAAGTTCAAAAAATTACATTTTTAATAAAAAAAATTCTGGTCACTATACGGGAATTACAAATAATTAATAGGAGTATTAAGTTATAAAAATTTTTTTGTTCTATAATAGTGTCATAAAAATGGAAGCATCTTCGTAATCATCATCGTCGTCGTCGCTCTCATTGCCAGAATTATTTATGTCGTCGTCTTGAGTATTGTCGCTGTCTTCTAATACTCTATTACTTGTAACAAAAAATTAACATTTATTTAAATCTTTTTGTTTGTTATATCATATTTTAGTTATTATTTATAAATGTTCTATTTTATACTCACTTTGAATAATAATATCAGCAACTTGGTATGGTAATTGCTCTCCCACAAACCAAACAAAATCATATTTGTTATCGTTAATAGTCCAGCCGGAAGCCACTGGAGATAAAGATGTTGTATGTCTTAGGTGAGCATTTCTCCAAAGCTTGGTTACGTAGCGAACTATCAATAAATGCTGTTGCAATTCCACTTTACATGGTGGCAAACTTGATGAGTCGAAGTTTTTAAATTTTTTATCGAAGTTCTCATCGATGTTTTTAGACTGAAAAGTAAGAACTTCATTAACATCCGAAGAATTTTTAACTCCATACATTTGACAGACAAATTTTTAAGTTCATGGAAACACGTAAAGCTTTACATAAAGAGTCACCAAGGATTTGGTGTTTCCATGCATTCACCGGATGCAATTATACACGCCAGCATTTTTCAGAAAAGGCAAAGTGAGGCCATTTAAGCTATTAGAAAAATCTAAAGAGTATCAGTCAGCTTTTCAAAATATTACTACAGATGACGAAAAAGTACTTGACAGTACATTTGTAACCCTTGAAAAATTTGTCTGTCAAATGTATGAAGTTAAAAATTCTTCGGATGTTAATGAAGTTCGATTTTTTTTATTCTCAAATACTTTTCAGTCTAAAAACATCGATGAGAACTTCGATAAAAAATTTAAAAACTTCGACTCATCAAGTTTGCCACCATGTAAAGTGGAATTGCAACAGCATTTATTGATAGTTCGCTACGTAACCAAGCTTTGGAGAAATGCTCACCTAAGACATACAACATCTTTATCTCCAGTGGCTTCCGGCTGGACTATTAACGATAACAAATATGATTTTGTTTGGTTTGTGGGAGAGCAATTACCATACCAAGTTGCTGATATTATTATTCAAAGTGAGTATAAAATAGAACATTTATAAATAATAACTAAAATATGATATAACAAACAAAAAGATTTAAATAAATGTTAATTTTTTGTTACAAGTAATAGAGTATTAGAAGACAGCGACAATACTCAAGACGACGACATAAATAATTCTGGCAATGAGAGCGACGACGACGATGATGATTACGAAGATGCTTCCATTTTTATGACACTATTATAGAACAAAAAAATTTTTATAACTTAATACTCCTATTAATTATTTGTAATTCCCGTATAGTGACCAGAAATTTTTTTATTAAAAATGTAATTTTTTGAACTTCAATGATGTACCTTTCATTCTCTCTTTTCTAATTTAGTCTTATTTTAATTTTATTTTTTTTTATTTTAATTTTAACTTTTCTGTTAAAATATTTATATATCGAAATTTGTACTCACTAAAGCAAGAATAAGTAATGTATCTTTGTGATTGTTTTCTGTCTCATTCTCGGCAATAGATTCTGCATCTGTCTCTCTTTGATTACTAGCATCATACTGCCACACTTTATCGTGTTTATTTAAAGTTAAACAATTGAATTAACGTCTGGCAAATTAATTTTAGATTTATTTATCCGTAAATAAGATAATATATAAATACCAGACATAAAAAAATACTTTGAATTTTTTATTTTAAAAAAAGAAAATTCGCGTATGGCATACAATTAGCAACGATAAAAATGTCTGGCAATAAAAAATTTATGTCAGGCAAACCTATCCAAAGTGACAAAATTAAAAATTACACTTCTTAACATTCTTTTAAAATCTAGGATTATTACCTGTACAGGTAGGCTGCGCACTAATATAAGCAACCGCTACCGCCAGCCAGCCGGCTCAGACTCTAACCCAAGGAGCAATAAGGAGAACATATCAAAAAATCAGCTGACCTGAAATGCTCTCTCAAAAACGTTGCTAGCTCCTATACTATAAATTCTGTTCACGGGCAGAATAATTTAAATTTATAGAAGAAATTTTTACGTTTCTTCGGATTGGTAAAAAAATAGCGATACCCGGTTTGCGCTGATTTGTTGGTAATTTAGCCTACTTTTTTAATTTGTTATCAAAAATGTATGTTTCCATTTAATATTTTCGAGAAAAACAAAATACCCGAAAAAAATTAAACAGGGCCCACTAGCATGCACGTCACTTATTAGATTGGTTCAAATTTGTAAGCATTAGATTGCTGTTTCCAACGAGACTAAGTTTGCAAGAGAACTGAAGTTACAATGTTCCTTCAATACAAAGTTTCCCCTCCCCTTATCTGACAAAATACCAAAAAGTTGTCCGATGTAAAATATGCAACATTTTTAGTAGATTCCGATTTTCATGTTTATGATAAACCTTAAGTTGGTAAACTTTGCGTAAAATAAGAATTACATTTTTGGTGATCAGTTACGCCCTCTGGCGGTCATCCTATGCTTTTCTAAACAATTTCCAGATGTTTCTCGGGGTCACTTTAGTCAGTAATATTTTTTTTCCAAAGCTGTACTGTGAGCCGTTCCTGCCGAGCGACATTCTTAGTTGGCAACCCGGTACAATTACATCATAGGCTGTTGCAAATTTTAAGACGTAATAATGTGGGGACCCATAAGAGCGCAACATTTAATTAAGATTAAATAAATATACAGTGTGTCCCAGGATTGATGCATAAATAGGGAAAGAGGGCTGAAAAATTTTGAAATAAAATTTCATCTTCTGAGGTTTAGCTCTGCTTGCATAGAAACGAAATTACGCCATAATTTTAATTTCAAAACATCATGATTCATCAACGGATATTTGTTTGTTAGAAGGTGGGCATCTGACGTGGTTAACACGTCAAGTTACCAGGACTTTCTGCTATCCTCTATCCACGTTTTCCTCCCAAAGAACCCACTTTATATTAGTGGTCAAATGTTGAGCACACGATCAAAACCTGCAAGCTCGTATAATACATACTCGAATCGTAGAAACTTTCGATATCATTTAATAAACACTATCTTTTTCGTATCTCTAGTTTTTTATTTAGAAAAGCTTAAACCACCAAATATTCTTCGAAAAACCCAGTCTAATATCCTGTCGACTCGTCATGTCGAATGTAAAACATGTTTAAAATTATCATGTGTACAGTTGCCAAATAACTTAAATTTAAATTGATTCATATTTGATGAGAAAAACTGTGATCTTTTACAGAAATAGGTATTCAATATCCGCATACACCTTGACTCTATGCCCTGTATAATCTTTCCCACATTTTTTTTTGGAGTTGTGAAAAGTATTGGTGATTTTTTTATCGAACAATATTTAAAAGTTACTGAAATTGTTCTGCTATATATGTTTGTATATATAATTTAATATACATAATATAAAAGGTCCCAATACTAATCTATACCATACCACCACAGAGCGCCGACATTGGATTCCAAGTGCTACAGCTTAGTTCCGGTCGCATAACGTAGATATCGATTCCGTCTGCTGCGTGGTAATTTATAATTCAAGGGATGGCCGTAAATAATTACAGCGTTCGATCTGAATCCATTTTATACGGAAAAATAAACACTCATAACTGGCGACTGTCAATATCAAATATAGCGTTAGGATAAATCTTTACTACATACATATGTATACATATACCACACCTTTATGACATATCTCAATATCAATTGTGTTAAAGTGACAGTAAGTGAAGACTGTTAAATGTTAAATAAGAAACACCGTTCTTTTTTAACAAGTTACTTTGTATTTATAGTTCAAAACCAAAGTAAAAAAAATCATAGTTGTCATAATTATTATAGTTTTAAAAGATTTGTCTTTCTATATCTAGATTATAAAATTTACCATAAAAGAGACCAATTCGGTGAAATGAGTATCAATCATCAAACACACAATTAAGCGCCAGTTATGTCATGAGAACCTAATCTAATCTATCTATTCAAACAAACCAACCAAAACTTAATCAAAACAGAAATAATATTTTCAATCGATATACATATACAGTGTGTTTCACTTTTCATGGGGACACCTAAATAACTTTTTTATTTTGAAAGCAATCAATATAAAATTTTTATCAGTTATGTAGGCCACGACAATGCATCTTTTCATATGAATAGAGTTTTTATAAAGTCAAAATCTAGCCAACTACGATTAAAATAAAAAGTAGCGTTTCAAGTCGGGTCATAGTAGCGATTAAGATAGAGCAAAAAAGTATTAAGAAAAGTTATTACAAATCACTCAAGAACTCCAAATACCAAATTTCTCTGAAAAATTTGTAATTTTACATTTTTCTCCATTTTTATGCCATCAGCAGATGATAATTTGTTATTGCAATAATAAGAGTGCCATGAAACAAGAAAACGATTCATCAGTTCAAACGTCAAACATCAAACGTCAATTCACTAAACAGTTTACTTCAGTTGCAACTATCGAACTTTGCTAAGCAATGGCCGATAGACATTTAAGTATTGCTGAAAAAGTAGAAATTATTCGAATTGTTGGTGACAATGTACGTTCTACCCGAGAGGCGGCTAGAGAGTTTAACGCGAGGCACCCTGAACGTCCACCCATCCGTCATCGAACTGTTGCATACTTGAATAATATTTTCAACACTACTGGAAATGTTACTAAACCACGTCCACGAGGATTGAACAATCGAGAACACCATTTAGGTGCAGTAATATTAGCAGCGTATCGTAATAATCCTCACACGAGTTTACGAGATATGGCTAGAAATTTAAATATCTCTTACTCTAAAATTTGGAGATGTCTCCGTCGTCACAAATTGAAACCGTATAAGCCAAAATATTTACATACTCTTGAAGATGGAGATCTCCATAGAAGAATGGAGTATTGTCTATGGGCTCAAGGTAATTATCTAAATGACAGAGAATTTTTTGAAAAAAATTATGTTTAGTGATGAAGCTACATTTACTACTAACGGTGTAGTTTCGTCCCAGAACTGTAGATACTGGGCAACAGAAAACCCAAACTGGGTCATCAACTGTAAAAGACAATATTCACAGAAAATTAATGTGTGGTGCGGAATTTTAAATGCACGAATCATTGGCCCGTTTTTCTTTTTTGACACGCTAAATGCAGAAAGGTTTTTACATTTTTAAATACTGAATTAATGGATGTGCTTGATGATTTACCATTGGATGAGAGGCGAGATTTGTACTTCCAGCTAGATGGATCCCCGGTTCATAACGCAAGAATAGTGCGAGCATGGTTAGACGAGAACTTTCCGTTAAGATGGATAGGTCGTAATAGCCCGTTAATAGAGTGGGCTCCTAGATCGCCTGACATTACACCACTTGACTTTTTCCTTTGGGAAACTATTAAAAATGTTGTGTATGCATCAAGACCTCAAAACATACAGGAACTGTGTCAGAGAATCCGACAAGCCTGTCGAGAAATTTCCCCAGAAATACTACGACGAGTTGTACTGAATCACAAAAGACGATTGGAAAAATGTATCCGTCTTCAAGGTGATCTAGTTGAAAAAGATCCTATTTAAAATATTGTTCGTTAAATTGTTGCTATATTTTGTTCTTTAATACTGAATAAAATTTGCGAATCGTTTTCTTGTTTCATGGCACTCTTATTATTGCAATAACAAATTATCATCTGCTGATGGCATAAAAATGGAGAAAAATGTAAAATTACAAATTTTTCAGAGAAATTTGGTATTTGGAGTTCTTGAGTGATTTGTAATAACTTTTCTTAATACTTATTTGCTCTATCTTAATCGCTACTATGACCCGACTTGAAACGCTACTTTTTATTTTAATCGTAGTTGGCTAGATTTTGACTTTATAAAAACTCTATTCATATGAAAAGATGCATTGTCGTGGCCTACATAACTGATAAAAATTTTATGTTGATTGTTGAATTACGATACGCTGCTAATATTACTGCACCTAAATGGTGTTCTCGATTGTTCAATCCTCGTGGACGTGGTTTAGTAACATTTCCAGTAGTGTTGAAAATATTATTCAAGTATGCAACAGTTCGATGACGGATGGGTGGACGTTCAGGGTGCCTCGCGTTAAACTCTCTAGCCGCCTCTCGGGTAGAACGTACATTGTCACCAACAATTCGAATAATTTCTACTTTTTCAGCAATACTTAAATGTCTATCGGCCATTGCTTAGCAAAGTTCGATAGTTGCAACTGAAGTAAACTGTTTAGTGAATTGACGTTTGATGTTTGACGTTTGAACTGATGAATCGTTTTCTTGTTTCATGGCACTCTTATTATTGCAATAACAAATTATCATCTGCTGATGGCATAAAAATGGAGAAAAATGTAAAATTACAAATTTTTCAGAGAAATTTGGTATTTGGAGTTCTTGAGTGATTTGTAATAACTTTTCTTAATACTTTTTTTGCTCTATCTTAATCGCTACTATGACCCGACTTGAAACGCTACTTTTTATTTTAATCGTAGTTGTCTAGATTTTGACTTTATAAAAACTCTATTCATATGAAAAGATGCATTGTCGTGGCCTACATAACTGATAAAAATTTTATATTGATTGCTTTCAAAATAAAAAAGTTATTTAGGTGTCCCCATGAAAAGTGAAACACACTGTATATGTATATCGATTGAAAATATTATTTCTGTTTTGATTAAGTTTTGGTTGATTTGTTTGAATAGATAGATTAGATTAGGTTCTCATGACATAACTGGCGCTTAATTGTGTGTTTGATGATTGATACTCATTTCATCGAATTGGTCTCTTTTATGGTAAATTTTATAATCTAGATATAGAAAGACAAATCTTTTAAAACTATAATAATTATGACAACTATGATTTTTTTACTTTGGTTTTGAACTATAAATACAAAGTAACTTGTTAAAAAAGAACGGTGTTTCTTATTTAACATTTAACAGTCTTCACTTACTGTCACTTTAACACAATTGATATTGAGATATGTCATAAAGGTGTAGTATATGTATAAAAACTCTATTCATATGAAAAGATGCATTGTCGTGGCCTACATAACTGATAAAAATTTTATATTGATTGCTTTCAAAATAAAAAAGTTATTTAGGTGTCCCCATGAAAAGTGAAACACACTGTATGTAGTTAAATTTCATAATACTACTAACCAAGAAATGTATTGCGTTCTGCTATTATATTTAAACGTTTTTATTGAAAGTGACTTAGCAAGGTTGATTCCTACTTTCAAACAGGCTGACAGTGGTGAATGGTGTAGCAGTTGTGTAATCGTCATAAGCTTCAAAATCAGAAAAAATGTTGGTAATATAAGGTGTGTTCACATTGAAAGTTTCAGCATAAACGTAGATCTCTCAGCAATATAATATCATCGTGTCACTGATACCCATTACCCTTATGAAATCTTTACTTCCCAAAATACTTATGATAAATTCTACCTACCACGTAGTTTTTATCACAGTTTTCATAGCGCTTTAATTCTATTTTGACAGTTACAAAATACATATGTCAAAATATTTTTAGAACTTCTACTCGTAGAATACAGCACCATAAAAGAGTCGTCCATATCATTGATTAGAGTATCTTCAACACGAACCTCACATAGTAGTCTGATTTTATACCCCCAAACGATAATTGTCGAATGTTAAACCATTTCTTATCAGCGCAATTAAACCTAATTCAACGCCTAATCTTGTTACAATAAGACTTTTGAACATATTATTGAAAGTATAAAGTTGATACCGATTCGCTGACAGCGCCGTCTGGCAATTGTAAGTAATACTACATCCTAGTCAGTCACCAGGCTGGAAGCGTTAGAGTTCTTAGTTCTTCTTCTTATTTACCAAATTATCTTCTTAATCAATTATAAAACTAAGAATCTCTAAGAAACTAACTGATACTGAAACTACTACTGAACTCTCCGTTCATAGAAGCGTCATCTCCATATATAAGCCAATATAACCTCCCTCTTTAGAGAATTCCATATTAAAGTAGCTCCCTACAACATATAACCCACCAACCACATTTTCTCTAAATGTAAGTAAACTGTCCCCACCACGACTTCAAAATCCAAATCTGATATACTCCATTGCATGTGTTAATTTTCAAGCTATTTATATTGAAGAAAGTACAATATTTGGGTAGTTTTAATGTCAACGAAATATCCACCTTAGCTTATAAAAAGTATGTATTTGACCAAAAATGAAAGTGGCAACACAATCTACTCAAGAACAGACATTGAACAACATTCACGAAGCCTATCTCAGGAAAATTGACCAAACGAAAAAAATTATATTGTTTTAAAAGGAATTTATGTTATAATCGGAAAATTTATTAAAACTGATACATTTTTTGGTCATATGGAAAGCGTTATATATATTTTTGACACATCTATCTATCAATATATATTTTAAGTAATAATAAAAGAGACATTTTAAGAATCTCCTAATATTGTCAATGAGCAGAAAATTCAATAAAAAATTACCGCGGCATTATATCGCCTTTTCGACTAACTACTGCCTCGATGCGTCTCTACGTACTTGACACAGTATCCAGTAATATTTAACAATATAATCTGTAAAGATGCTCAGAGCATGCACCTCTGAGACGGTTTTTGTAGGTTATGATCAGAGCTCCTTCTACGTATTTTGTCACAAAGTCTCGATAACCGATAAATCTAGACTGAACACTCACTTTAAAAGTGAAATATTATTTTCTGACATCCAATTTTTCACTTCGACATTGTCCTGTTAGAAAATACAGTCGATATTATTCAAACGGATTTATTCAATTTGTAGTTTATAGATTAGTTTTAAGGACGTTAATATATTTTTCAGCATTCATGATGCCGTCTACAAAGGATAAATTGCCGACTCCACTAGTCGACATGGATCTCCAAATCATCATAAAGGCGAAAAATTTAACTTCCTATTTAAGCCAGTCAGTCTCAGAGAGGTCGTCGTTGGTTCTGCTTCAATTATCACCAACGCAAACTTCAAAACCACCTTCATCACTCCATATAATTGAGTTTCATTAATTCTGTGGCCAAGCTTTATACTCTTTTGCCCGCATAGGTCTATTTATTTTCTGCATTTTTGTTAGTGAAGGCGTTTCTTTTGCCTAAGAATTGTAAAATTAAAAACCGAAAAAAAGTGGGAACAGTTTGAGCTTGCCGCGTATGTAAGTTGTAATAAAAATGGTATACCAAGAAATCGACCAAGCAGGTTAAACCGTTGTTGTCATGTATTTTTTGTTCAAATCAAATTTTTGTACAAACTAACCAAGTTTGAGATTAATATATTTTAAAATGTGACTGGGTTGACTGTATTGAGACAGGACTCTTACTCGATATAATGTAACATATTATATTTTAACTTTTGAGTACAATTGTATGTACACGACTGTATATGCAACAATTATTTTATTCTTACATTATTTCATATCAGTATTTTAATAACTTACATTCGCATTTCTCAATTCGCACTATTCCTTTTTTTACCGAGTTAGTACAGAGTTCATTTTAAATGTTCCTTGTTAAAATAGTTTAAATTTAAAGCAGGTATAATTTGACGTTAATTTGAGTTCAAAGTAGAATTGTTTTACTATACATATTTATAGGAATTTATTCGTTTCAACACATGTGTAATAAACGAAAATCCTTCATTAACCTCGTTTGTTAAAGTACATAAGTAAAAATCATCCATTACACTTTTCTTTAATACATAATTTGCATTAGCTTAGGTTATTTTGCAAACAAGGTTTGATCTTAGAACCACCTGAGCCACATCAGGAGATAGATAGGTAATTAATTATCAATGATTTTCCAAGTCAACCTGACATTTACTATAAAAAGTACTCGAACTCAATTGCTCATTATTCTCGTTACATTCAAAATTTATTCTGACCTTTTTCAGAGTTTAAAAACAAATTAAACCAATGCCTTCATTACGGACAGTTACCGCAAAGTTTTAATTCCCCTTCAAGATCGAATAGCACGCCAAAAATTACTAGGCATCGTTTCCACTTGATTTGAGACAATAATTTTTAATTGAACAATTTTTTTCGATTAAAAAACAATTAAACAATTTGTTCTCACCAATTTTGCACAAACAAAATTTGATAGTGGTGATCCCCGCACAAGAAATAGCAAGTCATGCGGGTCTAAAAGTTTGACTACAGTATTAAGTTTATTTTACAAACTGGTATTCATTACTTGTATTACTTCGTTTAATAAATTTCTGGGAAAAGCAAGGCGACTCATAATGAAATGATATAGTAAATATTGAAATGTTATCCTTGCGTTACCTATGCTGTCTCTACACCCTCCATTAAAATAATTATGCATACAACTTCAATAAATATCGTCCAGGCATATTAAATACATCTACTACCTTTTTCAAATTAAATGTGAACTTTTCAGCAAGAAATTCTCATTTAGTTAACAAAGACGTTTCATTAAAGCCAATTTTATTTCTCAAAAAAAAATGCTACTTTCATGATCTTCAGTGTAATTAAATTAGCTTTAAATCAAAGTCTTCGCATTTAATTTTTTTTTTTTGAATGAACATGTACGGTATGTAGTTCTAGAAGAAAACTAATATATTTGATATACATACATATATTACGAGCAACAGAAAATGTTTTAATAAGAATGACATAACTTGTCTAAACAGCTCCAGATAGAAGAGAATATAGTCGGTATAAATCCGTTTTCAAATAGGAACGGTATGCATATTCAACGGCTTCACACCATCGCATTGCTCAGGTAAACTGTACTAGAGCGTAATATCTACCCTTATTAAAATGCGCTTAACTCAGGCAATAGACTTCAGCACATGCAGCGTAATCGGATTCAATCGTCAGGCGACCTGAAAACCTTACGGGTCATCGGTGCGGCCTCGACCCAGCTCGAACGACTTCTTCCGTGGCCTGTTCACTTACTACCGATTTAGTTCGATAAACAAACGGAAATATAAGGCAAGCAATTTTATTTAAGGGTTATAATTGCGTTAAAGTACTGATGTAAATGTGTTTATAGTCATTTTTGTACTTTAAAATGTTCCCCAGATCTAATAATAGAGAAATTTAATCAAATTTTGAATAGCAAAAAATATTATTGATTTCGTCTATTTATTGCAATAAATACATTATTATTATGTATAATATACAGGTGATTCGGGCCTCCTATTGACAACAATATGTCTAATATGGCGGCAGTTCCGGAAGTACCGAAAATTAACATCAACTTTCTTATTTCAAATGGAATAATATAACTTTCTTTACATTTTTTAAATCTAAGCATCATTTTAGAAGGACTTTTAGCAGTATTCCCTATAACTAAGTGTACACGTTTTTGAGATTATTCTACTTTTTTGGAAAGAAAATTCTGAAATTGAGGTTATGGAAGGAACAAATCTTAATGTTTCTGCTACAGTTCTTAAAATTAGTGCGCAACTTCAAGCCATTAAAACTGGATTTTCTCAAATGTAATGAACCATTCAGTTTTCAATATTTTGTAATAGAATTAAGTTCTGTATTAGCATTTCCTATACCTATCTGTAATCATTTTCGCGTTGTTAACGCTTTTGATAGTTAGGAGAAAATTGTTAACAGCAAGCCGTGGAAATGACAGCAAACGCTCTTGTCAGTAACTTTTATGTTTTACCAAGAATCATAGGTTGGGTTAATGGTTTTACTGGTGTGGCCATTATAAATGCACAGATGTATGAAAATCTTATGGTTGTATTGCAGATCCAGCCAGATGTGATTTTTTTTGAAGTATTAGGTTAAAGCCGTGTTACTTCTGTTGGTTCCGTGGTGTAATGCAAATTGCAAGTGATACCTTTTTCATAATTTTATAACAAATTCTTCAGGAAACTATCTTCTGGAATAACAATAACAGTAACTCAGATCCGACCTATACAATCAATAAATTTGATCAAAATAGCAGCGATTCTGATACTACAAATAACAATTGAGCAACAACTATACTAAAAAAAAATAATAAAACGTAATATTATACCAAAAAGGTGAATAATTATTTCAAAGCATATCTTGAGAACTTTATAAGCGAAATTATTCGAGGTTCTAATTTAAGTTATGGTAGACAATTCACAAAATACTGAAAAACATAAACTCATTCTCTATTAGAACAAACCTCTTCAAAGATTGTTTCCCTGCGATCCTGAGAGAAAATTGTTTTTGTTTTGCTATTGGCAAACTTTTACAATTGTGGAATGTTTAACAGAAGAAACCATCATCATTCGTCAAGAAATAACCTTCTACAGGCAAATCCTAAAGATCCTCAATTTCTATGTTTGGTTTAGCACTATTCCATCCAAAATTATTAACCTTTTATCTAGGAAGATGCCCTCGCCAGCGAAACATGGATTTTATGCGAAATATTTTGGATAAAACCTTAAAATGAAATAGATCTTCTAAGCGGGCAAAATATTTTTTTTAGCAGGATGGAGCGCCCACTCACACCTATCAATAAACTATGAACAATATTTTTAGCGACAGATGGATTGGAAACATATTCGGTTTTTTCTTATGGGGATATCTGAAGAATCGTATCTATACGAGATGATATGATAATTATGAAGATTTGAAAATGTAGTTCGACAAAAACTACATCAAATAGATGACAATATTCTTTTTATAAAGTGTTAGAAATATGTGTTTCTTTGAAAAGTCACTATAAAGGTATTGTCGATACATCTATCTACGTAATATGTACGTAACTGAAAGATCAAAGATAATTTAAGGCTGGAGTAAAGACTGAAAACTTTGGTATCTTGGAAAAGATGGCCATGTGTGTAACTTGCATTTTAAGATCGGCTAATGGCTTTGAAAAAGGATACATTTAGAAATTTTAACTAAGTATTAAAAACGTACGATTTTTTGTTACAAATTATTGATTACGTGCACATTGTATATACGTTAAACACCTGTTTAAAATAATTATTTACATTACAAGATATGAAAATTTACATTTCGGCGTGAGGTGTTTGAATTGCTAAGCCAAGGCCGACGCTATTCAAAACTTTGTTTGGATTTTTATTGTAAAAGTGAGACAGATGAAACGGGAGCCGCTTTTTCTAAGTTGTTAACTACTACAATTTGAAATGTTTTACCGGCACTAATTATTATTACCTAACTAACAAAAATATCAACAATAAATTGTGTAGACACAATTTTGATTAGCTAGAAGAGGCCATCAATGAATTCAAGTCAAACTTTTAAGTATGCCAACTTCATAGTGCTAGTGAAAAATAAGTGCTTCAATAATTGGTTTGGACTGTTCTACGAAGTACTCCACGAACAGAAATCCAAAGAAAAAGAATCTGAGGAATGTGCGGACTACTAAATGTAGCCTGTGGTAGATATTACCGAATATGTTTCATACCGAGGTATCTAACAACGACTCTTACACTATGCACTAGTGCAACAAGTTCGTAGCTCAATCTCCATAGACTTGCGAATGGCTAAGTAGATCGTTTCCAAGGTCATGGAATAACATTTAAGATAAAAAATAATGTCGAAAACATTTCCTGTCATTTTCCCATTATTTTGTTATTATCGTCGTTTTTATTTTTTACGAGTTACGTTTATGGAGACAGCTTATAATAATTTGTGACAGAATACTCTGATTTTGAAATAGAAATTGATACATTTGGATTGTTTGAGAGGCTTGTAGTGTTTTGCAAAATAAGAAAATCTTCACCAAATGCAACTCAGTCCTCGTAAAGTCCTCGAAAGTTATCTGACCAAGCCGGTATACATGGTTTAATTAAAGATTTTTAATCGATATTAATTAGTAGTATCTCATACGGAAATTCTTACAGAGCAGTAAAACAGATATTGGACGTGGAACAGAGGCATATTCATAATTTGAAGCAAGGGAAAAACTATTATCATTGGTGCAATGAAACTTTTCGAGAAAAATATTCAAGTTATTTTTTCTCGTATGAAACATGATTGCATTTGGCAGGATACGTGAATTGACAAGACCCTACTATACTAACAATCCACATGTTTTTATCTAGAGCATGCTTAATTCTATAAAAGTCGGTCTATGAATAGCAATATCAATGTGGAATCTTGTGAGGCTAACCTTTTTCCATTGCACCATAAATGCCCAACATTACCGACAACAAATACTAGAACTATTCATTAACTACGAGTTAAGAGTATACCATTCATTATTTGGAGTAGTATTGTGACCATAGATCGGAATTGATGACCAGCCAGATTCCACTTTAAACAACTATAAAGTTTTATCCACCCTTAATTGTATTTATATCCACTCAAATGGTAGTATTTCACATTTTTCATTAACGTAAATTGAGTTATAATTTTACGACCGCGGATATAGGCGAGGTTGCAGTGATAAAGTTTTATCTTAATTATAATTAATTTTTCATTGTAAATTGAATTATAATTTGAATATTTTAATAAATATCTGCTTATAATAAATTATGTAAATTATTATGATCATTTTTAAAATAAAAAAATGCAAAAATCTCTTTTAGGTACTTAATTTTGTAACGACAAATATTGTTATAGACGTTTAATCACGTGTAAAACATGGGCAACAGATGACATAACTAACAAAATACATTTTTTGTGAAATAAACACGTACACCAACTCCAAAGTGTTGCCACATTAAATTTGGTGTTGCCAACTTTGGACATATCTGTCATAAATCTTTTTGTATATCTTATTTAGAACAGGATATCCTATTTAAATAAATTGAACTTTTTGTTATTTTCCAAAAAGGAATATTTATTTTAGATTCACCACAAACGAAAAAAGGAAGAAGGAACTCCACTGACGACGACCGAAACAAGGGAGGTGTAATTTATATGCAGTCGTAAACATTTGTGTTGACAAAACAGAAGTTACAGGGAAAGCGGACATAAATTCGAACTGGGCGTAACATAGGTAGGTCTAAACCCGCTATAACACTACCCTAAGCACACACGATGAATTATATGATCCTTCGTACTAAATATACCTTTCCTCTGATGAGAAATATTCGGACAAAATTATACCTACGTTAACAATTCTTCTTCGGAAAAAAGCTCATGTTTTTTTTTATTTTTTAATGACCTCGGTTTCTGTTTCTTAATGTATTTTTAATAAATTCGGAATCAATATGCATATTATTTATAATAACTTAATATGATCACAAGAATTTCAAAAATAACGTAATAAAGTATCGATTAATGGGACACACGCAACCCAAACCCGTAACTCAAGTGGGGTGCCAACAATTTTTCTCTTGAGCCATGAATAATGAAAGAAACCAAAAACTTTTAATGCAAAGTTATTGTTGTTGAAAAACAAATTGGCCTAACAGTGACATTTTAGATTTTAAACCCAGAACACCACTAGAAGCCACATTATTAATACTTGACATCGATATTTTTGTCTTATCCTCCCATTACTTATTAAACAAAATTTAAATTTAATACCACTTTAAAATTTCTCTAAATAATACAAGTACCTTAACAATGTTGATTTGCATTATTCGTAGCCATAAAGTATGGAAGTTAAAAGGATTTCATAACTCGAAACCAGTGGAACCGATTAAACGGACTACACCCAACTTTCATGAATAATTGGCAATTTGAGGCAAAACTCGTTATTGTACTTTATATACATATAAAAAGATTTCACGCTGCGCGAACTAAATTAGAATCCTGCAGCCCCCGGTTTTGAGTTTAACGCGTCTCCCCTTTTCGCAGTCTCGACTACCAAACTAATTATATAATTTCTGATAGATACCAGACGCAAATCTCAACATTCCCATGCTTTTGCAAAAGTGATTAAAGCATTTATTCGGAATGATGACGAAATTCTAAACGCCATGCCTTCCTGACTTTGGAATGGGGTTCCGGGACATTCAGGAGGAATGTAAGAAAAATTATAAATTATTGCTTTACGTCAGCAAATGAAAAACGCGAAATTCCTTTAATTTGGAAAGTATTTTAATCATCCTTTAAATGAATTATACACCCCAAACTCACCAAAGCGTACTTGCCCTCTGAACTGCAGAAAGAGATTAATTCGCAAAAAGGATTCCTAATCTAGAAAAGAAGAATGTTTAACCATCAAACAACGTATTGATCTCAAAAGGAGAATTCTTTATTGCCCAGTGCTTCGTACCGGCGTGTGCCTACAATACTACACCGAATCCTTTATTTATAACTTGACCTGCATTTAGGTACATACATTGTATATACTACACCAGGAGAATACACACGAGACAGAAGCATTCACCCGTGGGACTTGGTTTGTACAGTAGAACAGAAAACCACAATAAAATCCGCTGTTTATCTTTGCAAGATGAAAGCTTCCGCGAATATTTTAACGAAGTGGATATACATACGTTGTCTTTCAAATATGTACAGATATTACCATACTATAGGTATTTGCGTGTATAAAAAAGAGGATTAAGAGCGCTAAAAAAGGTTGTCCAAAAGGGTTTCCAAGATAATATTTACAAAATAACAAGTGGCTAGCAAATCAATACTACTACTACTGATGAAAATTGGATACCAAAGTCGCGCATGCGCAAAATATTCATAAAATATTATTTTATCGTTTTCATACTTTGCAGACTTCGCAGTAACACCTGGGTTTTATCACAGCACTACTGAAAAAAAGATTAGTATTAAAAATATCATTGTTGCTTCCCAAATCTATTATAATTTTGCGAGGGAAAGAATGTATGAGATAAGAACTCCCCAATCCACAAACAGCAAAAGAACTAGAAATAAAACAAGAATGCACATTTCATGAGCAATGAATAAGCTGCAATGTCAATGATGGAAAATCGTTAACGCAAAAACGCATCAAAGAAATAAGAACTAAAAAAAATGTTAACCGATAGTATAATTACCTTAAAAGCAAGGTAAGGTTGAAAATCTAAGAAAGTAAAATATAAACAGATTCACAACTTGGGTGTAGAATATACAAGTGGCAGCGCTACTACAATACGGATTTCCCGATGTTGATAGAGCACGAAATGACTTGCAGAATAATCCTAGAAGTAATTTCATCTGAGGAAGACAATAACTACGTTATTGGACGGCAACACTAAAGCTTATTATAGACGTAGATACATACATATACAGAGTGGTTGATTTTTCATTGTGCACTCATTATTTCCGTTAGGGACAAAATATTTAAAAAAGTGAAAAACTAATCTTTTACAATTTTGTGTGCTCTCTCTAATTGTGTAAAATACAATGCCATACTTTAAAAAACAAAAGAAAAGCAAATGACAGTTCGGTTTTTTAAATTGAACACCCTGTATTTTTTTGGTTATTCAGATAGTGTATTAAATTTTGAATACGACTTCATTTTTATTTTATCTCTTTAGGTAATAAATGGCCTCATTATGACGAAAACCCAAATTACTCAAGTAGGCTTTGGAAATGGGATTGATGTGTAAAATACGCCATAGTAACAAAAATCCATATTACATAAGTAGGTTATAAATTTATTGCACAAAAAAATAAAAAATACTACTTCAGAAATTGTTCAAAATGTCCACCATTTTTGTTTATACACATCTGAGCTCTACACAATAAATTAGCATTTCAGGTGTAATCTCCTGTGCGGCTAATTGAATTTTGTTATTTAGTTCATCTAGCGTATGTGACACACTACTATAAACCCTGTCTTTGATAAAGCCGCACACAAAGAAATTCCTTATTACCAATCCACCTATTTCCAAATTCTAAATTTAAAGCGTCTGATACATGTTGTGCGTTATATGGTGGTGCACTGTCATGCTGAAACCACATTTGTCTTCGGAGGGCCAAAAGTAGGGAATCTAAATATTCCTGAAATTCTCTCTGAAGGAAGTTCCTCTCTTGAGTAAGTGTACCGTTATAAAAATAAGGTCCGAACAACTGGTCCCCTATTACGCCTATCCATACGTTCGTAGAAAAACGTACTTGATGTCTACTTTCTTGAATTCTATGTGGATTCACATCGTCCCAAAAATGATAATTGTGTTTGTTAAAGACACCATTTCGATGAAAATTTGATTCATCTGTCCATAAAATTAATGACAAATATTGTCTGCCAGCATTCAATAGCCAATCACAGAAATTTATACGTTTTTGAAGATCCAATGGTTGCAAATTTTTTACTAAGTGTATTTTAAAAGGTCTCATGTTATGCTTCTTAAGAATTTGTATTATTTTGTATCTGGTGACGCCAAGTTCCAATACAGCGTTTCGCGTAGACGAATATGGATTGGCTCTGAAATACGCTAAAATGTTTACTTCATCATTTTCTCGTGCATCGTTCTCATTCCTGTTTCTAGCGTTTCTTATTTTTGTTAAGCTTCCACAATGTAATAATAAATTATGCAAATTTCTAAACGCATTGTAGTGTGGTTGCCTCCGATTAGGGTATAATAATAATAATAATAATACGTTTATTTCAAAGTATACATACATGTAAAAGTAACATATCGAAACTATAATATAAATTTGGTTCTATGCTTGTCTGCAATTATCATTTGATAAATAAAAGCAACGTAACATATCAACTTTCAAATGCGGCATTTGTAAAATTCATTTTTTCAATCAGTTTGATGTATTCAAAAATTTAACAATAAACAAAAGATAGATAGCGATTATACTAAACTTTAATATGTCAAGTGGCGTTTACAAACTGGATACTATCAATACCCGAACATTTAGTATTTTTGAAAGCATTTACCCATCAATCTCATTTCCAAAGCCTACTTGAATAATTTGCGTTTTCAATTTAACAATAAAAGTCATAATGAGGCCATTTATTGCCTAAAGAGGTAAAATAAAAATGAAGTCGTATTCAAAATTGAATACACTATCTGAATAATCAAAAAAAATACAGGGTGTTCAATTAAAAAAAAAAAACCAAACTCCTCTTTATTATATATTATTTTACGTAATTAGAGAGAGCATACAAAATTGTAAAAGATTAGTTTTTCAATTTTTTAAATATTTTGTCCCTAACGGAAATAATGAGTGCACAATGAAAAATCAATCACTCCGTATACAGGTAAACATTTAAATCTGGATGTTGTCATCTATATTTTAGACAAGCATTACAAGAAACTTCAAACACAAACTTTTTAGTCAAAATAATTTCTATTTTCTCGACTTCAGTTAAACAATTTATTTTTATTTAAAACCCATAGCGATATAACAAGCATCAAACTAATTACGGTACGGAATTCATTTGAGAGTAACACATCTCGTATTTTACCGACTTAGTTGATTTTAGTTTATAACCAAATAATATAATTTAGTTCGTGGATATGTCAAATACAGATGGATAAATCTATGAGTTAAATTATTCGCTAAATAAATCATGTTATTCAATTAATTCTTTGATTAGCGGTTGGTCATAAGATCCAAATACTCATAATCAAAATTATATATATAATTTGGCGCTTATAGAGCAACGAAAATGTCTCATTCAACAAACCATGTGCAACATAAACAGACTATCCTAGAAAATCGGCTTCCTAAGCCGTACTGTTTGTCTGACTACTGCTACAACTCACAGTATAGTGTCTCATATACAACTAGGTAACCACCTAACTATGTACTTCGAGTACGCAATACGGATACAGGCATGTTAAAGATGCAAAAACGAACGAAGTTCCAAGACAGTTCACACCAAACTTTATTAATTTTATGTTATGCTTAGGTATATTTTATCATCTCATCCAGGTTGTCAACAGGCAAGATCTTCAAACCTGAACTAGCGATGATAACCTTAGCGTGGTCGACATTAGTGCCTTACAGGCAACAGATGATGAGAATCTCGATTCTCGGCGGCCATGCTACATCTCATGATACCGAAAATATTTCTAAAATAGTGTGCACTTTAGGGTCTGCCGTAATGATCTTGAACGCTTCTTTGACGGCTTGCGAAGTGGCTCCGCCATGTGCGTCCAAGAAATTGTTGAGGGGTACCACCGTGAAGTGGGAGATTATATCTATTGTTGCCATAGCTAAGCCAGCACCGTTTACTAAACAACCGATATTACCGTCTAAAGCGATGTAGTTCAGGTCGAATTTGGCCACGGCTACTTCTTTCTCGTCCTCTTGCGACCAATCGCGCAAGGAGAATATCTCCTTCTGCCTGAAGGCAGTGTTGTCATCGAATCTCACTTTGACATTAAGTGAAAAGAATTTCTTATTTGCATCTTCAGCATATGGATTGATTTCAAAAAAAGGGCATCCTTACTAATAAACAAATTGTACATATTCAGCAATAGCTCTACAGTAGTATCTTTATGCTTCTCCCAACCCAGTTTACCAGCTCTATCATCTTGCCCCGCAATAATACCCATATTTGCATCGATTGGTTCATAACAATAGTTTCTAGACTCTCGACTGCAACTTCTTCAAACTTCAATTTACACCGCTTTGGGATGACGCGATTATAACAGGTCCATGAAATGCTCGTTCCATCATTATAGCAAAATAATATTCTTTTCGTGGATACTTCCTCTCTGCAACCATTACAGCATTACATATCCATCCCTTTTTACCGGTTTGTTTCGTACCTAACTAAATACTGCCCCAACATTTTTTCCGGTAATTTCAGCGGCTTCATACGTACACCACCTTTAAGGCCATTCTTAACTGTGCTTTTACCACGACCAGCAGCTAAAACTTGAGCCTTTAATACGAGATCTTTTGTATTTAATTTGCTGACGATTTCTATAGCTTCCTCCAAAATTAAAACAAAATTAATTTTATGTGACAATTCTTGTGCATTTCTACCTAAAATAAATAGTTGACATATTCTTTCTACGATGTATACTCAGAAATTTTTAACATTTTCTCCGTACACTCTCCACCGTTTCATTGCCACTTCTTTGTTTGTGAAGGCCTCCTTTCCCTTTAATTACCTATACGGTGTGGCTATAAAGTAACCCCCTAAAGTAAGGGGGAGTGGAAGAAAGAGAGAGATCGGTATAATAGAGGTTCCAATTTTGGGTGATTAATATGAAATACTATGTAAGACGTTCTTGAAGTAAAATGTCTACTTAGTTTCAAAGATTGATGACAGGAGGCGGCATAGTACCAAAATTTCTAATTGAATAGGAGGTCAAATTGAATAGCAGGTCTCATTGTAAACTATCAGGCCAAAATTCAGCAAATGGTAAGTCATAAAATTTTGTCCACTCATATAAAAATAGTAAGAGAACAACATTTTATTTCATTATATGTACAATTTATGTTTGCAGTTAACTGGTTAAGGTAAGTTCAAAAAATCTTAGGTCCCTATGAATTGTATTGGTGGCTTCCAATATTATCACATCGCTCTCACTATCACTAACTCTAAAAGGTCGCCAAATAAAGAAAGAAAGCCATAAATACTAACGATACATGATATACAGGGTGCCCACCTAGTCCAATATCTTTGTTGATTTTTTTTTATGTGTGGTGGGTGCTTACTTGCATTGACTCCGTAAGCTGTATTACTTTTCTGGCTATCACCGCAACTCTCGCGGTGTGTTCAAATGGCTTTGTGACAGCATCATATCGCCTTTTATAATGCCGCGCTGTTAATCACTCCCCTGCTTCCAACAGCAAATGGTATAAGTCGATCCAGATTTCAACCCTCTGAAAAAATGTCACCGTCCCTCTAGGGAATTGAAACCCGGCTCCTATCATCCTGCCACAACGATAGTCAGCCGCCTAACCACTGCGGCTATCGACCCGTTTAATAAGATAAGAGAGATAATTGAATCTTTTTTATTTCATATGCCTCGTTTTCTCTATTACAAACCTAAAATAATGCCGATTATACATGGTGTTCCATTTCTTCTACTCAGAATTTTTTTTTTTTTTTACGGACGAAGAAAAATATGAAAAATTTCCGTTAGTTCAAATGAAACTCTCAATTGTATTAGGGATCAATCAACATTCTTTAACTTTGTTATAGCATTTCCTAAGTTCAATACTTCAGATAAAAAACACAGGATCATAGTAAAACGTGAGTAAATTAAATATTAAAAAAAACAAATAGTTAACTCAAAAAATTTAAAAAGACAATGAAGGAAATTCTTCGAAATGTTCACTGTTCAAAAGATAATCCAATCCAAGTTTAAAACAAGTTTTATTATTATTAGTTTCTTATAATCTGTTCGCAGTAGTTCTTTTATTGTAGTAGACTTGTTTCTGCAAAATCTGAAACATTTTTGCATTATTATTTGTTGTGAAATCGTATTGAACACGAATATTTTTCCAGGCAATTCGCATTATTCTTATTATAAACATACATAATTATTGATAGTTTCACCTTTACCGCTGCGTGTACCAGCAATTGTTATCAGATATGGGAAACCGTTTGCGGTTTTGTGAATGCACACAAAAAAAACAATCAAGAAAAAAAATGTTGTTACTAATGTTTTATTCACGACTGAATCGTGATTTTGTAATACACGAAGTGCCAAATCAAGACAATTATTACAATTATGCAGATGAAGACCCCGGGTTATTGCGGTTGGTAGATAATTAACAGTATTTTAAAATGAGGATATGATCTGGAATATATGGACAATATGCTGTTGAGGTACATTTTTTCAAACGCAATTTAACTAAGAATATGTACATATTTGAATTTTTAGCAAAATGAGTTATATATGCTGCTAATAAACAATCTACCCAGACGTTAATGATCGACACTGGTTTCAACATTATGATGCTCCTTTGCATTTCATATATCTATGTAGGTATATGGTACCTATGGTCGCTAAGAATAGGGCCCTCATTTTTAATCAATATGGCCAATGAATTCATATAGTGTCGGACCAGTTTTTATCACCAGAGAGAATCTAACAGCAGTTGTTAACACATTAAAAGTTAGTTTCTTATAATTCTCAATGGACTATACCACATCTAACACAGTTTTAAAAAATCCTAACGCAACCGATAAGTATCATAGGTTTGTGCTTTTTCACAAAAATAATACATGCAAATCTATCAATAGTTATCTGGTACCTATTTTTGTAATTTAAGAGTTTAGCTGAGTTTCGAAATAAAATTGCTGAACAGAGACTTTTAAGAGTATCTGGCAAGACGTATAAAACAAAGAACCATAAGACTTATTCAAAAGATTTGTTAATACATTTAACGACATTTAACTAACTAGCTAGTTGCGATGTAGAGTAGATTCGAAGCTGTAATTACTCAAGGCAATCAAATGAGATATCTCTAGAAATATTCAAATAGAATTAATAATAGAACTAAATGACTAAATACAAAGAGCAGTTGAGTAAGCATCGATTAATGTCTTATTTAATCAAATAAAAAGCATACACGAATAATAAATAGGAGTACTTTAAAAAAATAGATAGCGGATTAATTAGTACATATTTTTGAAGGACGATAAGATAAATCGTAAAAAATACGCAGATCACCAACCGCATAGCTTCACGAGAACGTATTCCTAATGGAAAACGCAGGGCGCGCAGCCAGCAATTGAAAATCTCCAACTTTCAACCATTCGGCGAAAGCTGCTGCACCGGATTTATATGGTTTTATTTCCTGGACTCCCTTTTGTATTCGAAATCGATTTTTCTCGCCACTCCTATTTGTTGGGTTGGTCTATTAACCTAACAAACACGGTCAATTTGAACGTGTAAATACAATGATATACGAGGTCTCAACCAGCAGGTGCACGCCTTAATTCATCACGTGCAATTATAATTTCTAACTCATTGACTGGCGTAGCGAGAACTTCGCCAATTAATACGCGAAGTTAAAACCCACGCGAAAAATTTACGGTGACACCCACGAGAAATTCATAGGTAGATAGTTTTTAAAATCCAAACAATTGAGCAACAGATAGACAATAAATACGAGAGCAAGAACACATGTAGTAATACTCTGGCAATCTCTAGCACAAAGATAGATTTAAAAGAAAAATAGAACGCAAATAGAATTAAATCAGAAGATATAAAACTACAAGAAATATTAAAATGTGTATAGTTCTAAAACGGCAACTCCTTGTATCAATCAAAACATATTTGATATAGTTTTTTCATACATAATTACGGTATAATTGTAAAAGCTTTTAATAAAACCTCAACATTGATAAAACTAAATGTGTTGTTCGAAATTATAAAATAAGGCGTAATTTAAAAAGCAATTTATTTTATCGAATACATTGTACAAGTTTATTGTAAATTAATCACTCAGATCTTGACGTTAGACATTTTAACAATATGTAATTATGTTCAATAGTTGCGCATACAGATTCCAGAGAGTTATAAAACTATGGACAAATAATTCCTCATTTAAGTACATATGTATATACATACATGCGAGACAATTCTAAACCAACTATAATAACAATTACAACAAAAAATATTTCTTGAGTGCAAGTAATGTTTCGGCAAACAAATCAGGATTTTACAATGGTTGAAAGTTTTGCAGTATCCGCTGAAAATTTAAACCAACACCGATAAGTATTTCACGACTTTAACATTATCCAAAAACAGGAACTGAAATGAATTTCAGAACTATAAAAAAGAAATGTTTATAGTGCAAATTTGATCTTAGACATGAGAAGAATCATCTTAAAAGTTCCTATAAAATCTGCAACCAAAATTTAATGTTCGAGTATCAACTTTAGGTAAGCATTACAAAAACCCCGAACAACATTTAGAGCTGGTCGCAAGCAAGAAGTTTTAGATGAGAACATCACCGCTTTGGCAAAATAGTTAGAAATATGTGCTATCCACAGTGAAGGATTGGCTACATAAGAATCATTACATTTAGTGCAAAATTTCTTGACCAAAGTAATCTAAAAACAGGATGGATGGATAACAAACTTGGTGACGTTGGACCAAATCCTAATTTAAGAATCTGGAAAGTAAGTAATCAACATATTAGACGAACAAACGGTTTTACCGTACATCGGTTTTACAATTATGACAAAATTTTATTTAGCCAAAAAGGGCACAAACAAGGGAAAAACAATAGTACTGTTTTGGCAAGCGGAGCAACAAAGGGGTCAAAGATGACGCATTTAATTATTTTCACTGGTGGGTAGGTTTGGGGTACCTCGAAACTAAATAATGATTATAAAGGAGCAGAGCCAAAAGAAAGGCTGAACAAAGGGTTCAATCTTCACCAATTGGTGTACTCAGGTGCTTGAAGCCATACTTCATGCAACCATTCAGCAAAAAAGCGCATTCCTCTAAAAGGAGCTTGGTGTACCCTTGATTCAATTTAACCTTAGACATCGGGACACATCAATAGGGAAAAAAAGAAATTTTCTCGATACCTCAAGAGTCTGTGGGAATAAAATTTTCATTCACAAGACGCTTATGATCCTCCCAAGTTACACAGCTTTAATGTGACACAAAATTCTAAGACCAGAAATAATATTCCATTACTATTAAACCGAAAGCAACAACACCTACGATAACTTCAAGTACTTCTAAGCTTGCTATCTCTACTACACTTAGCAGTTTAGACCAACTTGAGATTTCAACTCAAGAAAAAACTGTATCAAAATCAGATTCAATTCACAACAATCTGTGCGGTTTGAGCCACTCCTTTTGTAGACATTAATCAATCTGGTTGTTCAAAGGCTATGCAACCATTAACGAAATTTGAAACTTTTATTAGATTTAACTAACAGAAAATATCATGAAATCTAGGCCAAACGTGGTTGTAAATAGAAACAAAAAAATATCAGAGCACAAAGGTGAAGTTCTGTTGTTATCACAGAACAAAAAAGACATGTCATAATGTCAATTCGAAGGCTAAATCAATCGAAACAAACCTGTCTACGAAGAAAGCGGTAAAGACTATTAAAATAGGTGACCTCCAGGAAAGCTTAAACCCCAAAACAGTTGGAAATGTGCTATGCAGTACATTATATTTATTTTTGTCATAATACATTCGCTAAGCGATAAAATTTCCTGATAAAGGTTTATATAAAGTTAAACTTTTGAAGAAGAAACTTAATGCATTCAACTGGCCACACAACGATCAGATCCAAAATGCATCAAACAGTTTTGTATAGTTCATTTTAAATTAGTTGTCATACAGATTGTATTTTCCATAACGCTGTTCAACTAAATTTTAACCGTTTTTTTTAATTAAAAAATATTTTCCGTTAATTTCAATTTTTGTTATCATGTACTTCTACATTAAAGAAATTTATTTGTTAATAAGTTTACATAAAATATTAGAGATAATTAAATTTAAATGCTACATTTTAGAATAGTATTTTCAACCATAAATATTTTAGGAACTGCTGTAAATAATTTTTAATTGAAAAATTTGGCTTATTCAGAATTGTCTATAGATGCCTCCTACTTCAACTTCTGATTTCACATCAGAGTATCTGGTGGTCTTGTACTACTCTTTAAGGGCATTAAGAGACAAACATTTATCCAACATTTCAAATATTTTTTCAACCTTGGATTTTAGATAGTGTTAGTGAAGCTAGATATAACCGAGTTTTCAAAGTTTCAGCATTTAACAATCTCTCAACGATTGTAGAAAGGTCTTCTAGGTCGGGTAAAATTTAACCAGTGGATGATCCAAAGATGATTTGTGATTTGCTATGATTAAGTGGCCTGAAGCAAGAGGTTGTGGCATTTTCTTTGTTTGTCCTCATTTCAATAAAGAAGAAGCAATTTTTTTCAACCACTGTTAAATTTTCAAATAAATTATTTGGTGATCAAACATGATTAAACGTTGGTCAATCCTATCCTGAAATCTCCAATCGTGAATCGGCCAATAAATGGTCAATCTTTTCTATAATTTTTGTCGATTTTTTACCACTTTGTGGCGCCAACCTAGTGGACTTCCTAGTATGAAATGATGTGTAATTGAAACATTTAGTTACTTACAAAAAATAGTATTGCTAGTATACCACAAATAATAATAATAATAATGCTTTATTTGGCCTACAGAATCTGAATATTCCAATTACAGGACAACTTAAATTTTGACAAAATCGAGTTATACTTTAACACGTATAAAAAAACAATAACACATAATACGTCAACAGAATATATATTATAGCAACAATAAAAATTGATAGTAACCAGTACAGGATAATTACGCAACAATGTAAGAGAATCAATAGTGAAAAAAAATCTATTACTGCAGATTTATATATATTGTGTAAGTGAGACCAAATTAATATTAATAAGTTAAGAAAGATTTTATTCGTAAATTAGTTCCATGGAATGGTAGATAGAAGGTCGCTGAAGATCGCATGGCAAACTGGGGATTCAAAAAATTAATTTTCGATAGTAGATCTGAACAGTCAATATTGTTATGGCGAATCTCGAACAAGAAAACTAATGAAATAAAGATTCGCCTAAAAGTAAGTGATGGTAGACTGCAACGAAACCAGAGAACACTTTGATCAGAGTTCCTAGCAGGATAAGTGCCGTCGATCTTGAACCACAGGAACTTGATCGATCTAACAAGCGATACATAAAGAGACATTAACGCATCTGTGTTGCTAAAGGATCTGCAGCTCCTGAATATAAAGCCAAGCGGTTGTTGGGCTTTTAGTGTAGTATTTGCAAGGAGGTTGGCAAATGAAAGTTTGCAATCAAACAACGTAGATCCTTAGTGGTATTAACTCGAGGTATATCATTCGCAGGGTGATATTGAAGAGGAAGTGAATTAATTTTCTTTGTAAAACATAACTTTACATTTTGCCGGATTCAACGGCAGATTATTTTGATCGCACTAGGCACATAATGTTTTCCAAGTCATATTGCAGAATGTCACCATCCCAGTCATTCATGGAGCGATAAATTTTTAGATCATCCGCAAACAGAAGTTTCTCCGATAGAACGTGTTAAGGCAAGTCGTTAATAAGAATTATGAAAAGAAGTGGACTCAGATTAGACCCTTGGAGTACGCCAGATGAGGGAAAGTACGGTTTCGATAAATAACCATTGAAAGTTACGTATTGAGGTATATGATTCAAAAGTCGAACGTCTCCAGCTTCAACGGAATTAAAGTATGATCAACGCGATCAAAAGCTTTGGCAAAGTCGGTGTATAAACTGAATGAAAACTGCTAGATTTGTCGTGATAGATTTTTTTTCAGTGAAGCCGTGTTGATATAGAGAAATTTCAGTTTTTATTTGTGGATAGATTTTTCGATAAATTACTGCTTCAAATACTTTTCCAAAATTAGATAAGATAGCTATAGGACGATAATTATTTATTTATTATTTATTTTATTTAAAATTGATATTAAGCTAGAAAATTATTCGGATACTCGAGTCCTAAGACCCGGATTCAGTATTCGATACTCGGATTCGGATTCGCTAGCTAATTTTCGGATCTGTTCTTCGTTCCTTTAAATCAGGATTCACTATCTAAAATCGCGGATCCATCTATTTTAAGATGGATTCAAATAAAGTGCAGTGGTTTTTGAAATCCGCCAAACGTAATTTTGAATCTCCAAGATTTCGGATAAACACTCTGTATATTTAATAAATTACAAATAGCACCTAAGTACATCATATTTCCCGCATTCCCGCCAACTATTATGGTAGTTTCTATTCGATATTATATTAGTAATACATATTATTTACAATTAGTACAAAATATACAAATACAGAACCCCTACAACATTCTAACGGTACGCCATATAAAATTTGAACTAAATTTGAAACATGTAATAAGAAAAAGCTACAAGAAATAAGTACTTTATATGCTAAAAAATTGCGCAATTGAAGATGACATTCAAAACTTTCCACGTTTCATGATAAATATAAACAATTGCCTAACTTTTGGGTCATATTTATTGCAACTGTTACAAAGTGTATTCTGAACCAATACGCATTGTACAATTAAGCAAATTTAAAAGAATTAAACGCTGAAAGCTGAGCTTAATATTCAAAATAAGGGAAAGGAAAAATACAGAAAAAAGGATGATTAAGGTATAGGTATCTAATTTATTTAATAAACACAAACTTAACGGAAAATTTACATTCGCTAGTACGTAAAACAATTAACTACCTAATTCAAAGATTTACTTCATAATTGATTGTATATGCAAGAAGTCATATTTATTAACAAAAAATCCAATAAGAATTTACATATCCATCTAAAAATTAAAAAAAAAATTGCATATTAACAAAAAATAAACAATAGTATCTGCCCCCTCAATAAACAACAGCACTGATACATTTGAAAATAATCTAAATTATTTACAGCTAAACAAAAACTTCAAAATTACGATGCTTCAAGTAAACATAGGAATTTTTCAAAATTCTTGCTTATTTATATTTACGTACTTTCATTTGATTACTTTGTTGATTTTATAATACATTTAAATATTAAATTCATCTGTATTACCAACATAATGATAAAGATAAACGTTTATACAGGTTTGCTATTACGAAATTGATACACAGGTAAATGTGTACACGTTGGACAGGTATGGAGTTGGATTTATTGAAAAGGAACAATATTTTGGCACGCCCACCTGAATCGTATAAATAGATATAAATAATTCACTCTCTAAATCTTGTTTTTCATAGTGAAAACTGTTTTTTAATACACCTTGACGCACCTTTTAAACTGTAAAGAACAACATGATGTAATGTTTTTGACAGGTTATAAACAATAACCCACTCTTAACAATAATGGGGCTTGTACACCGGAAATTAATTCGCAGCATAAACTTACCAGTTGCAATACGGTGTTTACAACCTCCCTGTTTGACACCTGTCCAACCTCGATAAGTCCAATTAACACTGCAAATTTGAGACTATCATTCATAGCCATCCTAACCACTTCTTCTGGATGTTTAATATCACTTAAAGGCGGTTTTGTTAAGTCCGCCATCGTGTTTGTTATTAAACTACTGTCCCATGCACAAATATTATTATATGTTCACCAACATTTACACAAACCACGAAAACTTTTGCATCACATGATAATAGCACGAACAGCTCTCTGCCATGTTGAAAATTGACAAGCCGGTTTCCTCGTCACCGTCTCATATAGGGTTGTTTGATAACGAAGGGTTGGCAGTGCAGGTATCGTTGCATATTGGTTTTTTGATGTATGTGTGGTGGTTATGGATCAGCTGTTTTAACCTTACAAATTTTGTTGTCATTTCTAGTGTTTAAAAAGTAATTGAAAAAATATATATACCTATATGTAAATATTATGGATTTAAAACCTGAAAGGTATTTTTACAAAGTATAGTAGTATATTAATATTTAATAAAATAATGTATTTATATGTTTGGAGTTTTTACATAAATATAGTTATTAATAATATACATATTTACAGCTCCAATGGTTCCACAACTAAGAGATTAGATTATTTAGAGTGGGAAGAATATTTTATGGCTACAGCTTTTTTAGCTGCGAAAAGGAGCAAAGATCCTTCAACTCAAGTTGGCGCATGCATTGTCAATGAAGACAACCAGATCGTTGGAGTAGGTTATAATGGTATGCCAAGAGGCTGCTGCGATGATGTATTTCCATGGGGAAAATCTTCCGATAAATTAAAATCTAAATACTTATATGGTATGTTATTGTCAAAGCTGAGATTTACTTAATCCAGGCGTTGCGTAATGAGAAAAACGTTATGCCTAACCATATGTTGTCACTTAACTAAAGCTGATTTAATACACATTATTATTGATTAGTGATTAATGCATGCAATTCTTTTGGGTAGCTATGTGTATGATTATGTATGGTTCTAATACTTAAAAATGATTATGATAATTTGTAGTATGCCATGCAGAGGCTAATGCAATTTTAAATAAAAATTCCGCTAGTGTGAAGAATTGCACTATGTATGTAGCATTATTTCCATGCAATGAATGTGCGAAGCAAATAATACAATCAGGTATTAAAAAAGTAGTATACGTTTCTGATAAACACGCACATAAAAAATCTACAATTGCATCGAAGCGCATGCTGACAGCTGCTGGTGTAGAAACACAGTAAGTAAGAATTTGCTTTTGTTGAATTATATAACAAACTTTTGTATTGCAGGCAATACTGTCCTAAGAACAAAAAGATTGAAATTGATTTTACTGAGCTGGATTGGGATCAGTTACCATCAACGCCATTAAAGAAAAAAAAAGATAATGATTCGTTATGATGTAGATTTAAATCTTTTATCATGCTCTTTCTTTATTGTGACCTAATTTTACATATCGGGAACCAAAGATTGTCCTTAGTGTTCAAAATAATTGTATTGTGCCTTTGTGATTTTCTAGGTCAATTTTATCTCTTCATATACATTTTTATTAAAGATCGAGATTTTAATTTAAAAGTTATGTGTCATTTGCCACAATTATTGGTATTAGTTTAAGGCTTTAGAATTAACTATTTGATCTGTATAACAAAAAGTTTTATCAGATATTAGCCCAGAGCAAGGTTTTTTCTATACAGGGTGTCCCAGCTGACGCGGTTTCTTTTCGTTTCAGGGAAAAATGTATATTTCTTTTGCTACTGTCAAAAAAGACCACTTCAATTTGCATGAAGTAGGCTACGTAACAATAATATTATGGCAGATATCTTTAATAACCATTTGTACATACCATTTATAATTGTACATAAGTAATAAGCTCAATTTAAATTTGTATTGTAAATAATTTTAACAGAACAGGACCTTTCAACAAATAACAACATAAAAAACGCAACAAAAAGAGTTAAAAAAAAACGTAAGGAAATGCGTGAAATAGGAAATGCACATTATAAATGTAGTGTCATTAAATTCATTAATTTATTTTTCGAAATGCCTTCCGCTTTGGTCAAAACAATTACGAACACGTTTTTTAAATGATTGTTCAACATTTCTTAGCATGATTGGGCTGATTTCTTGAAGCACCAGGATAATTCGCTGTTGCATATCTTCTCAGCTGTATTTTGTCACAAAATAGAAAGTAATTACATTTTTTATAAAAGGATTGTGAGCAAATGTTATCATTCTTAAAAATTGCTTTATAATACAAATTTAAATTAAGCTTATTACTTGTGTATAAATGGTACAAATGGTTATTAAATATAATATCTGCCATAATATTATTGTTACGTAGCCTACCTACTTCATGCTAAAGTGTTTTTTTCGACAGTAGCAGAAGAAATATGCATTTTTCTCTAAAATGGTTGAAGATAAATTGGTACATTCTAATATCAGAAGAAAGAGAATTTAATTTTACATCCAACTCTGCAAGCAAATATAGGATGTCCCATTAAAAAAAACAGTTATTGGCATTCAAATGTTGGCGCCAGTAACTGTATGCCAACAAAAGGACCCGTACATGTTAATATTGGAAATAGTAAACTAATTGAAGGCGTATCAATTCGCGTAAATCAAAATTTTCTACCTTTTTTAGTTTTGATCCTACAGCTCATTAACGAGAGCGCTGCAATTGCAAATTTTTTGATAAAATATTTATTTTCTCGAAAACAAAAGCACATAGGTCTAGAAAGATCTTAATAAAAGTTACTTAAAATATCATGCAGAATCTAAAAAATGTATAATATATAGGGTGATCCATTTAAAATAATAAAGTTACATACACTTTTTCTATAATTGGGACACCTTGTATATTTGAAAATATTTTCTGGCTATGCCTTGTCTAAATAGGGACAACTTTTATTTGAAACTTTTTTCTCTATACTGTAAAATAAACAAATTAACAAAGAAATCGCGTCAGCTGGGACATCCTGTATATTTAAATTATTTTTTAATGAATTACACATTCCTGATTTACTAAACACTAAAACAAGATTTACTCATATTAATATGTAAATTAGTCATATAAAAATAAAATAGAGCCCTGAAGAACTCCCTATACAGGAACCATCTAATTTTACATTCTATGCACAATTTGTAACTGTTCAGGAGAGTCAGAGCATTGTTATGAATGCCTACCCACTGTGGTTTATCAAACAAAATGTCATAGTTAATAGTATCGAAAGCGTTGCTGAAATCAATATTAATATCTTGAAGAGTTTCTAGGCAGCTGCTGTTACTATATCATTTGTTAGAGCCAGCAACGCTATTTTGCAACTAAAGTGTGTTCTAAAAGCGTACTGAAGGGCCGGTATTAGATTATTTTTATTCATATATCTCAACCATTTGATTCTAAATTGCATTTTAAAAAATGTTTGCGAATGCTGGTGAAATACTAACAGTTGGAAACAGTGCCGCTCTCAATAATGCAAATAATGATGTTTAATATAATATCGCAATCATCGTGATGTTAATATTGTCACACCCCGCGTTTGACTATTAATTTTATCAATGATAGCTTAAATAGTAAAACTATTGACAAACTGACATATAACATTTTGTGTCGGTATCAAACTGTTTCCCATTTTTTTATTTATCTCTACATAATTGATATATTTCAATGTGTTACTCAGTTAGTGTTCTAGAAACGAAATAAGAATATCCCTTTTGATAGTAACACTAATTTAATTTCTAAAAGCGGTAGTACGGTAAACAAATCTTGGTAAAACGCCTACAGAAGTGTGTCTATCAAAGACGTCAAGCAGTGCATTCCAAAAATAAATTGCAAAGGTATATTATGAAGATCTGTAAGAAAGCCGTCTAGATTGATTACGTTGAAATCTCGATAAGTACAAAATATCGGAAGTATCTTGTAATTATCAATAAGGAGTTGGAAAAAAATAATATAATGATCAGCTTTACAACTGGATAGCCACACAGGTAAGAGGTTATAGGTATTCAGCGTTTCGGATCTTGGGGTACGTTTTGCTAGATCGGCACACCGGTTCAGCTGCCATTCGTTGTTGCGGACAACATTATTTATGACGAAGTAATGTTGTAGCAAAGCTATAGAGATACATTTACACAATAACTGCATTGGTAGCCTTAACAAGCAATACAACTGAGGACACTGCTGCAACTGCACTCACTACTTAAAAATAGTTGACATTCAACTATACCGGACCCTTTAAAACTTGATGTATCAGAGGTCAACATCACGAAACACGTTTTGGCAGATTAATTAAATGTTGAACACAGGTAGTTTCTAAAAACTTAGGAACTAAATTTGGCTGTTTATAAACTGCACTAACTGTGATATTGGGGCTTGCTACTTATAATTTAACCCCTACTTGTTTGAAATTTCTTCCCTCGTCGGCAACTGAAAACTTTATACTCTTTTCGGCGCAAAAACTGATATAGACTAAGAAGCAGGTCCTACAAGCCGAAATAACCTGATCTGAGATTGAGACTCATAATTTGTCTTTTATTCTAATTCCTCTTGTTGGTATATTTTTAAATATACGTAAGTATTGTCTGTAAGGATCTTTAATTAGCTACGCCAACATATATCTCGGTAATTACTTCGAGTCTCTTTACTGTCTATTGCAAAGATGTTATTGAGTGCTAGCTTCGGTGAGTTTGATTAGCATTAAGATTCACTTAGAACTCGTGTCCAAAAACAAATGAATTGTAAAATTAACTACAATATATAGGTCCGTGAAGTTAGCCCCTAAAGTGTCAATTTTTTGTTTCGAAAATGTCTTGTTCGTTAGTGCTTCTTAGTGCTTCAACTATTTTCGTTAGTGCTTTTTCCGTTCTCTGCATATTAAGGGTTTTGTAATTTCAAGGTCAGCCCCGACAATCTATCAAAATGGACGAAATTTGATACTATGGTTTAGTGCTTCAAATAGTTTCGATAGTGCTTGTCTAGTTTTTTAGATATTTTAGATTTTAACTTCAAGGTCAGCCCCTAAACATTTTCCTATTGACTCAAATTTGGTGTCAGTTTTTAGTGCTTTGTTAGTGCTTCTTAGTGCTTCAAATAGTTTCGATAGTGCTTGCCTAGTTTTTTAGATATTTCAGATTTTAACTTCAAGGTCAGCCCCTAAACATTTTCCTATTGACTCAAATTTGGTGTCAGTTTTTAGTGCTTCGTTAGTGCTTCTTAGTGCTTCAAATAGTTTTGATAGTGCTTGCCTAGTTTTTTAGATATTTTAAATTTTAACTTCCAAAATATTTTCCTTTAAAAAGTTGCATTTACGATTGGTTTTTTTTTTCGAGATATTTAACTCATATATAAACTTCATTTTCAAGGTCCGCCGTAAATCGTATGTTATTGACTTAAAATTAGAATCGTTTCTTGGCGCATCGTTAGTGCTTTTTAGTGCTTTACATAGTTTTCTTAGTAATCACTATCAACTGTTTCATTTTAAATAAAACACCGTGAATATTAGTGACTTGTTGGATTCTTCTTAAAATGGAAATATTCTTTGTATAACACTACCTAAGTATAATACCTACCTATATCTTACTATTTTCGAGATATTGGCAGGTGAAAAGATGACATTTTCCAATTTTGGAAAGCTAAACGATTTCTCTCATGAAAACAAGTTTCATAATCCTATCTTAGTTCTTAGACCTATCAAGTTACACTAAAGTCCATTTTGGCAGGAGCTGCCAAGTTTTCACAGGAGCAGTTAAAATAAACTGTAGTATCCTTTAATAGCTCTTAAAAAGTAAGATAAGATCGTGCAAGCCGTTTTGCTCTAATAGCGAATTCTATTGGTAAACTTAGTGTGCACTGAGTGTATTTCCATCTCTCTTTGTAGACTTGAGTAAATAACTGATAGAAATACACTCAGTGTGCCCTAACTTTACCAATAAAATTTGCTATGGGAGAAATGGTTTAGATTCTATAATTGTCCAAAGTTGGAAAGTAACAACTTTTCACCTGTCAACATCTCGAAAACAAGTGGAGATGACTTAAGCTAAAATTAACAAATATTTGAGACTCGTTTAACATTTATTATTAATATATAAAGGGCATTAAACACTACACTGGTTTTCTATTCTCATTAAATTATAACAACATTGCTTGAAAATATTAAAAGGATATTTAACAGTCTACCGTGGAAGTTAATTCTACGATTTCTACGTATACATAAAGAAAGTATGCAACTGCCACTTAAACATTTAGTTACTTGTATTTAGTAGTTTTTTACATATACCTGAGTATTAAAAATATTTAACAGCCTATGGTATAGAATACCTAACTACGTACCTAATCATAAACAAAATGTATTACTCCTAGACTGTATAAAGTAAAATTTGAAATGTAAAGGACGTTTCTTTTCCAACATTTTGCAGCTTATCTAAAAGGTCGTCGTATAGTTCGTAGCATGCATCATTTCTCCTACAAATAGCTACATAGTGGCCAATTGTATCAATAGTAGGTGGTTTGTGAAATACAATTCCTGCTCGAAAAGTATATTGTTTCCTATTTAAGTTAATTATAAGTGGTATGTTTAGGGGCTGACCTTGAAGTTAAAATCTGAAATATCTAAAAAACTAGGCAAGCACTATCGAAACTATTTGAAGCACTAAGAAGCACTAACGAAGCACTAAAAACTGACACCAAATTTGAGTCAATAGGAAAATGTTTAGGGGCTGACCTTGAAGTTAAAATCTAAAATATCTAAAAAACTAGACAAGCACTATCGAAACTATTTGAAGCACTAAGAAGCACTAACGAAGCACTAAACCATAGTATCAAATTTCGTCCATTTTGATAGATTGTCGGGGCTGACCTTGAAATTACAAAACCCTTAATATGCAGAGAACGGAAAAAGCACTAACGAAAATAGTTGAAGCACTAAGAAGCACTAACGAACAAGACATTTTCGAAACAAAAAATTGACACTTTAGGGGCTAACTTCACGGACCTACAATATATTCGTATTTACTTAAACATTGTTTAAACACAGCAGAAAAAAATTATTCTTAATTATTTATCAATACTACAGTATTCTACACTAACACACAAATTAATAATAAGTGCATCAATATCCTTCGATATGTATATGTCAAATATTTTGGTCATCCTAATCCTAATATATAGAGTCGGCAAAGAGGGGCAAGTTTCAGTATAGTGCGGAGAGCAACGTAGAGTTCGTGGTATGGAAGCTCGAGTGTCCGTATCAAAGCACACTTGTTCAGTATTATTCCACTGGTCGTTGAGAGTGCTTATCAGTACACATATACTTAGAAAATATCACATTTAGGTATGTTTGGAAAACGGCGTATTTCGAAGAAACTACAAAACGTAATAGCGTTGAGTGAAGAATAGGAAAGAGGCGCAATGCAATAGTACAAAGCGTACCGCAAAAGGTTCCGAGATATAGGGGTCTCTAGTAGTATTTGGGACCGAGATTTGTTAGTTCACATCGTTCACATCGAGCTAGCAACGAGTGAGGTAGTTGCTAGACGATATGATGCATGAAATATCTTTTCTTAAAAGTGTATTGCGCTTATGTTAGTAGCATGCGTGAATTGATAATTACATGTAATATATAGCTTTTCGATTAACAGTGTGCTTTGCTTGTTTATAAGTGTTAATTAATCAATAAGTATGAATACAACTGCAAATAAGAGGTGTGTTTATTTTAACTGTTCCAATACAAGAAGTAAAAATAAAGATATAACTTTTTTCAAATTTCCAACTGGTAATAGTAATCGCACAAAAGAGTGGCAAAAAAATTGTGGGAATATTAATATAGCCCTGAAAGAACCTGAAGATTTAAAAACTAAATTGATTTGTGAAAAACATTTTTTACAAACAGACATAAGAGTGAATAAGAAACGAAAATTATTAACTAAGAATGCAGCCTATAGTATAATAAAAAGATATGATTGTAAAGAATGTAAACAATTTTTAGTTTCTAGTGACGAACTTACAAATAGAAATGAATTGCTAATTTTCTATAAGGATTATGTAGGTTCCCAAAAATCAAAAGATATTCAGTATCTAAGCATGAAGCATTTACTAACATTGTGAGTCACCTACTAGAAGAATTCAATAATGCTTTTAATAAATATAAAATAGCAGAGAAAATTGCTCACAATATCGAAAAGCATTTATCAAAATGCTTCAATAATCTCGATAAAGGTAATCAATGTTGTCTAACGCATAAAATAGATATTATTCGCACATTAATTAAAATTAAAATGTACAGGAATTTGAAATGGGAATCCGAAAATATCGGTAATATGAAAAACAGAAAGTCGCATCGCAAAATTCAAATTTTGAGTGCGTAAGGCGAATGTAGGTTTTTCATACTTAAATTGTGCATGAATATATTTTTGTTAAAATTTGTTTTTTTATTTTGTTAAAATGTCTATTTATGTTGTTGAAATGTGTTCAAAAATTTCCAACTACACAGATATATTTCAGAATGATTATTTATTATTGTTGTCATATGCAGAAAAGTTATTCAATAAACATTATTATCATTAATCACTTGTCTATTAGACTCTATGTATATATGCCATTCTTCATATACCTACCTATTCATATTTTTATTTAAAGAAACATTACAAGTATAATATATTAAAAACATTAAGGTTTCCATTTTCTTCTTGAATAATGTATAAAACATTATCTCGTTCTGATCTGCAAAGTACGTCGAAAATAAATTTTATCGGCTACGTAGTTTCATTCAAACAAAATTTCCACCGCCGCGCCGTTTGCATTATAATAGCGTCCAAGTCGTTTATGTGGAACTCTTCATAGATTCATCTACAAAAATTACATGACTTACTATACTGTTTTAATCTGCTAAATTATACATAGAGGGCACCATTTACCGGAGAGCAAGAGACAAGAATAAACATATAGCTAATAAAAGATGGAAAGTGGGTACGCAAATATCCATATAGTTGCGCCTCTTTCCTATTCTTCACTCAACGGTAATAGCGAGTACGCCGGATATAAAATACGAAAGTGATAGAATTAAATGTGTAAGCTGCGATAACTATTTGACGTGTACCAGCAGGTGGAATTGTGAACACCACCTAAAAAGTATAAAACATTGTTCTGCAATCCGCGGCAAGCGATACAACGAATAATTAACATTTCAGATACGTGTTTGTTTTATTCTATGTAATCTACCGTTTACTTTACTAGGCCAAGAAGAATTCGCCTCGTTCTGGAGCAAGTATTCGGATTACCAAGTCGTTACCGCATCGTCTATTCTCACTGATGAAAGTCGCGAACGTAAATCACTTCCACGTTATTTTCCGCACTGCACTTGCTCCTCTTTGCCGAGACTACAAATATATCGTAAATTGTAGAACTATCATATTATTTTTGATTACCACGAAAAATGCATTACATACTACCAAATTACACATGTTTGAAAGTAAATTTTATTTTACTTAATAAAATAAATCATACATCAATTATTGTATAATATGTATAAATATCGTAAAATATATTAAATACTAGAAGTAAAATAAATACACTAAAGGTATTACTATAAAATCTATTAGCAAATGATGAGATTCCCAAAAAGGAAGTGCTTCAATATCCTAACATGATCGGTCCCAAAATGTTTTCAACGTAATCGTAAAGTGTTTGACAATTTCTTTTAGAATTAACGTCCTTGCTGCTTCCCCATATGATCACACCATCTGTATTCATTGCTTTAAGTACTCTAAAAACAGTAGCCAAATTCTCCTGAAAAAAACATGAAAGATTTGGATATATAAGATAAAATTAAAAATCACCCTTTTACCTTAGTCATGTACTCCTCAGTGTCTCTATACTTTAACCATATATATGGTATTATCTTTGGTTTGCTTGGTACTTTATTCAGAGCACTGATTATCCGTTGGGATTCCCTGATGCGACCTTGTATCATTTGAGCGATCATCTCATCGGAAGTTAATACGCTTTGAGAAAAATACAAGGACGGATAATAGGCTGTGCTGGTGCTGAATAACCATTTTATTCTAAAAAAGAACGATACATTACAGGTTTGCATGCCAATCTATTTTTAGAACACACTAATGATAATAATAAACTAGCTGGTTTCCTTCAACACAGCTTTTAACATTTAAAATTGAATTTTTCATTCACGGAATTGGTTGAACACTGTAAACTTTCGATATAATTGAAATGTTTTCTATATTAGAAAAACTTGGTCGTAACCAAAAATTTATGTGAAAATGAAAATAATTAAAGACGACGAAAATTTTGGAACGACTTTGTTTCCTGAGAATTTATTTTACTTCCAAAATCAGAAGGAACACCTTTCCTTCTCTTTCTGTGGAAAAAACTGAAACACTAATTGTCACACTAAATCCCAATACAATTTTCAGGTAGTCAGTTGAGATTTATTCTACTACCTTGTATGACTTAAAAAAAAATCAAAATGAATCAACCACGTAATAAAGTATCTGGACGTTATTTGTAGGTCAAATACAGACATTTACTGTATGTACAGTGTGTTGCCGGATAGGTGTCCCAATAAGAAAAAGTTTTTTATTATGGATGTATGGATAAAATGTTCTTTGTAAAAGTTTTTAAATCTGAAATACACAAATAATACTAGACTTCTAAATTAATATGATAATAATGCGTAAAATAGTTCGTTTTTGTAAATTTTGGAGTCACATTTTTCTAATAATATTTACTAAAAGGGACTCACTGTACGTTATTAAGATTTTTAAAAGTTAAACATTATTTGTGTATTAATTAAAAACGTTAATAAAGGATATATTTTTTATAAATCCGTAATAAAGTTTTCTCTTTTTTGTGTCCATATTTTGACAATTAAATACTGTATGACAGTAGTTCCTCTAACACATGCCTAACCTTAACACGATAGGTATGCAATGCATTACGTTCAATGCAACTAGATGTGAGTGCAACATCATAGGGACTTAGAAAAATGTGACTCCAAAATTTACAAAAACCAATTATTTTATGCCTTATCATGATATTAATTTTGAAGTTTAGTATTATTTGTGTATTTCAGATCGAGCAAAAACTTTAAAGAAGAATATTTTTTTTTCATACATCCATAATAAAAAGGTTTTTCCTATTGGGACACCTATCCGGCAACACACTGTACATCAAATATTTATGCCAATGATACATCGATAAATATCTTTTGTCTGTATCAAATTAACGTTAGTTACTAATACCAAATCTAGTACATACTTCAAAAGTCTTTCATAACACCACATCCGTCATAAATATCAATGAAATATGTTGTCGTATTAACATCAGTGTGTTACTTGAGTTTTCTGAGAGAGAATGATGAATGCGAATATAATTGAAATAAAATCTTATAAAACTGATTTTACTGACGCATTATTCTAGATTAGCCCTAAATACACAGATTTGTGCCCCGAATTAAAGGCAAACCCATACAGCACATAACATCCACTGAATATACATTATGTATGATGCATCATGGTATCCATGCAATGCGAAGGGCATTGTATGGATATCTGCAGTAAATCCATTGTATACGTGCACCGTATATCAGTAGATATCAAACACTGTTCTACATGTATGTCCAAGCTATAGCAAAAAAGGAGCCGATAAAGTAATATTACGTAATGTTCTTTTTAAAACACTTTTGCTCTGAAATTCGGAATAAATAAATCATAGGAAGAAAAGGTTTTTAACGATTCATATATTTCGCATTAGAAAACATTTGTAGGTACCTCGAATGTGGCAATAACGGTTTTGTCCAAAGTCGAAGTATTACAAGAGGTAAGAGCAACATTTGACATGATATCGAAGGGTTTCACGGTCTGAGTCTCTGTTATGAGAGCTTCCGAGTTTTACTATACAAAAATAAAACAAAGTAAAAATAAAAAATACAAAAAATATACCTATACAACAAAATATATACTCAAACTCGACGTTTTGCGACTAATGTAAGTGATTTCTTCAGGAGCAGAAGTAAGTAATGGGTGCCAAAAGGTCACGATAACTCGACAATGCAAGTGGAAAAGGCCAAAACCTGCTGATCCATTTTCTACCACAATACTAGTGGAAAAGCAAAACAGATGCATTGATTTCAAATTCGATGAATAGTCGATTTTTGATAAGGAATTACTTTTTTTTCATAGCAACCGAAACGATGATTAATTCGATGCGACCGTCGCGTTGTCTGCTAAAATAATATTGTTTATTTTTTTCAAGAGCTGTTTAAATTTAGATTATTAAAATAGAATTGAAGTATAATATGTAGTGGTGTATCGGTTAGCTATCCAAAGAAATATTGTTATGTGCCTTATTATAAATTAAAACAAATAGAAAATGGCGAAAACCGGAAGTTGCTATCTTTCCTTGTTATAAAAATAAACTTCAGTAAACTAAAGCCGACTTTGTTATCTTTATTGAGATCATTGCCGCAAAGTTGTATGAATTGAGTAGGTAACTATAGTATGTTACTGTCAGTATAAGTAAATAAAATGAATTACAAATACCTATCATTTTCTTGAATAACTTGCTGACTACAATCTGTTTCCATATTATTTGGTGCCATATTGAAACAATACGGATATGCATAATAACCCCATTTAGCTGCCGGTCTTAACTCCTTCACTAAGTATAATGTCTCTTGCATAAAATCCCTGGCATATAGTTCGAATCTTCTACGTGCTTCATCGGTAAGTTGTTTCTTAGTCCAAGTTGGATGTCTTCTCTGCTCAACTTTAATCGATAAATCTTGATAAGGCGAAAGTGTACCCCAATTTTGACGATATACTGGCCTCCAACTTTCGAAGTCAATTATTCCGATTCCTAAAAAATGTAAAAATTAAAAACCCAAATTACTATATCCTCATCGTTGTTATTAGAAATAAACGCTTCCGCTGATAACAATAATATTACGAAAATAATTTACTGTATTCGTAATAATTTCTGCGTTTTCTACGAATATTTATGACACTTTTATCTGTGAACTATTCCGTAATATGTTTTCAGTGAACGGTAACATTAGACCTTACATGGTATTATTTTACCATGACCTCGAATTATGTAAAAAAGAACAAATTTAAATAAAAATGGTCGTAAATATCGCGTGGTATTGAGTATTATTTATAATGTTTAAGTATTTGGAAATATTAGCATACTGTCTGGGATCTTTTATCTCCAAGGAAATCGCTTATTTACTTTAACGTTTCTTGAGGAAAAAACAAGAAGATAAGGAAGAATCCAACAATGACTAGGTATGTTGTGTATATAATGATTAAAAGATGAATGAAAAGGAACTATATTACCTTGTAAAGTATTATGTTTATGAATTTGAATACGGAATTATTAACAATGACCGAGATTCTCATTTTGCTTTTCATAGTATTAAGTATGTACTGAACAATTTCAAAAGAGATCCATAATAGCAAATACAATGTAATCGTGAAAACGAATACCAATTCGGTTGTTTTATACAAACACTTTATTTTTGTGAAGAAGTATACCTACCAGACGATTGTAGCATTTAAAATAACTTTTGAAACTTTTATATTTGGTTCCTAATAAAATCATATCCAAAGACAGCGATGCACAACAACAATATTCATTCAAGTTACCCCGTCTAACAACTTGCAGCGCCAATTTGATTTCGATGCCAAAAATGTGTACCATCGAAAACCGAAGGAAAAACGCTGCTGCATTTATTTATGAGAAAGTAGTGAAACCATTAAAGATCAACAAATAATAATGATGGAGCCTTAATGCCACCACTACAACTTCTACCACTAATTTTAATTCCGATGCTAAAACTTTGTGTCTACACTAGAGCGGAAAACCTTCTGGTCTCACTATTCACTATTCAATATTTATAATTAATAATCAATGATATCTATCATTAAGCGTTCTCAAATTATAAAACAAATAGGAGTTACATAATTTGGAGCAGCACTATTTCCCAGTATCCCAATTTAGATTTCACGGCAAAGTATGCTGAGAAATTTTTGTACAACAATGTAGGTACAACGTTATCTCAATAAAATAATAAAAAAAAGAAAATATACTTCACAGTCTTAACGTAAATTAGAAAGGCTTACTATATTTATGTACATATATACCCATCTCCACCATTACGCTTCCTGATGTAGACATATGCCTACATTCGTCTGTATTACATGATTTTCTCGTTTCATACAAATCTGCATAATACCCTTATGCGGTGTATGAAAAAAGTTGTATCAAAGATATCTGAACGCTCTCACATATATTACACGGGTTCTGCTATTTATTTACATAATAGTGTATGGTATGTCAGACGTCTATATAACATATAACTTGCAAAGAATTTATTTTACAGAATAGATATCAAGTTAAATTGCTGTAAGTTTCTCCTCTACCTTTAATTAAAAAAAAATACCAGACTGCACATACTCATAGATATCGTAATATGCAAATTTATATATGGGAATAATTTAATTATTACTGTTGTACCTATTAATATTTCTAACGATTAGGTGAAAGATAATTTAAAATTTCATAAATGTAATTAATTAAGGAAAATAATTGTATATATCAGCAATCCAAGAGGACAAGGTTATGGAAATATGAACATGAAAAGCCCTGATAATCATTTGCAAAAAGTTAGATTTTAATACTAAAGCCATATGTTTGTGATATGTGCAGGCTACAGTTTAAATTTAGTGATCAATGATACTGCTAAATTGTCTTCAAAAGTTACTGATTTCTCCATTTGAAATTGTGCAAGAATTATGATGCTCCATAGTTACTCGATATTGGTTAAAAAAAAATATCATTATTGAAGAACCACTGAAATTGACTTTAACATCTTAGATCAGACCGAAATTTTTTGAGAAAAAAATGTCTAATTGTTCTCCACCCAACCCTAAGTAATTTAATTGAAAGTTTTGCATAACATTGATTTTAACTATACACATAACCTTCATATTAACCATCTTTTCTCTGCATTTGCTATACCTAATAATTGTTTGTTATTGTTTTGCCTTGTGTTGTTTTATATTTTTTGTAACTTTAGCCTTACTACGTTATTATGTGTTAATATTTATTTTATGTGAGAAAATTTGGTTTGTTTATGCTAATTATTTAGTTTGTTAAATAACCGATTTAATATGCTAAGTTCCAATGTCCAAAATTTTTCCATTTTTTTATTTTATTTGTTTTTATTGCATTACCTGTGATATTATTTCTGGGAAAGCAGAAGTTTGGAAATTTCCAATCATCGTTAATCTTTTTCTGTTATATGTAGTATTATACTGAAATATTCTAACAGAAAGTTAACTTAGCATATAATCAACATTACATAGTTATATAATTATTGAAGAAATAACATTGTAAAGAAGTTTCTCTAAAATTAAGAAACTTCTAATTGAATTGTCGCTGAGGAAAATAATCACGTCTTTCTTGTATCTAAAAATTTCCATCAAAATTTGACATCTGTCGGTGTTCCTTTGTGGGAAAATATATTATAAAGGTAGGTAGGATAATCCTTCTTCGTGCTACATCCGTTTATCTCGAATTTAAATGAAATTTGGCTGAAAAATACAAACTGTTCACTTTTCAGACTTTAAAAAATCACTAGATAACAACTGAACTTGTGCATATAAAACAAGGTTAGTCGCGGAACTGGTTCGTTAGAACTTGTTGGTATTCCCGAAATCCTCCAAGTGATACAGAAGCGTAAATAATTTTGCCAATAAAGCCGAATAAGGCTATTCGTAACTACTAGTTTACAGAATTTTACGATTTCGAGAATATCGCAAAGTTCTAATGAACCATTTTCGTAAATAACACTCTATACAGGATGTTTCCTAATTGAATGAATTTTAGAGGACGATTTTTTGGTCCATTTTAAAAAGAAAACTTCATATGAACATATGACCTAAACGTCTGTCAAAATAGGTAACTGAAATTCTGTACGAACGCCACTGGTGGAATTTAAAAAAAAATGGTTCACTCAATAATGCCTCTTGACACATACTACACGTATACCACATTTCATTAAAATATCTAAAGTAGTATTACAGGAATTAATGAAAAACTATTTATTTTTGAAAACTTTACCATCCTGTATCTCAAAACTTAAGACGTTTAGGTCATACGTTCATATGACGTTTTCTTTTTAAAATGGAACAAAAAATCGTCCCCTAAAATATTGACATTCAATTAAGAAACACCCTGTATATTGTTTAAAATTTTAGAAAGGAAATAATAAATTTAAAAATAAATAAACATGTAATCATAGTGCACACAATTTCTTACATGTCTTACATCATCCTCTGACCAAATAATTACTATAGCAAAAAAATTGTTAGTTTTGTTTGTTATTCCCCATATAAAATTGAAAGCAACATTATGTAAATAAACAAGTATGTCTAGTATTTCTGACAAAAATATGAGAATAGTACGAAACCGAAAATTTGGGTTTAAGAAATTTTATTTTTAATCGAGTTTCATTCAAATCCGAGATACGGGAATATATTCCGAAAATGAGTATATGCAGGGATATTTAAATATACCAGAACACCTAAATATTTAGAAACGTTTCTCAAAATTCTTCTAAGCTTTAAGTTTACAGGTTTGAAGAGAGTTATTGCCAAAACGTTTGTGTTATGGAAATCGTATTCAACTTGCTTTTTTTAAATAGCGAACACTGCATATTTTTACATCTTTGAAACTTTTCCTAAATAGAGGAGCTTAGAGAAATATAATCTTTTTGGACCGATGTTAGAGTAGAAGTTTGAGTTTCTCTCATTTTATTGACTTAAGCATAAAAAAGCGTGCCTAAACAATCAGTGCAATTTAAATTAGTGGTCGCCTCAATGTTTATCTAAAACGAAAGCCGTGAAAAAAAAAAAATGTTATTACTGCCTTTTATAGAAATTGATAAGTAGAGTTATATTCATTTTAGCAAAAAATTAACCACTTTCATTTTATACAATGTGTTATTTTAGTACTCTTGTAAGGTGAGCTATATTTTTTTTTAGTAGAAATCACTAAAACTTTTAGTTAGAATTTGATAACACAGAATTCTGTCATAAAATTGATTCATTATTATCTATATTTAAATGCGTCAGATACCTATATTACTGACTTATTTTTATATTAAACTACTTATTACATTTTCTTTCGATTTTATTTTTCAAAATTAGAGTCGCCTGTTTGAACATTCTAAGGAACAATTCGAAACCTTTTTTTGTGTGTCAGTTTAGCCCACACTTTATTAATAAACTTGCAAAAAAATCAAGCTTTTACTTAAACATTGATTTGAAAAATTTGTAATCCCAATCACATACATTTAATAAAAATTACAAAAAAAGTAAATGTCCCCAAAATTGTGCTTGATAGAGACATAACCGTATACTGGGACACTTTAAAATCTTATGAGGAGTTGAAGGAGGAAATGTAAAAATATAAAATGAGTTCTGTTTGAAGAAAGCCAGTTGGATACAAATGCCGCATCAGCATGTAGAATATGTGGATTAAAAATATATTTTGATGATAATAGCTTGTTTAAAAATGGATGAGGTTCTAAAAGTATTTAGGCATTCCGGAATGTTTGAATATTTTTGTCTAAATATACAGGGTCCGGCAACGAAGCGAAGTGCAAATTAGCTACTAAAAATACAAGCATTTCTCATTAATTCAACGAAATTGAAATTATCAAAGAAATAATTAGAAAATGATCTATCCTAGGTGCATCAAATGAGGTATCAATAGAAAACGTAGTAAAAGGGCTTTCCAATGAGCTAACAATGTACAGGGTGTTCCATTTAAAAATTTCAGCAAACATTAAATTAATATAAAGATTTCTTCGATTTTGCAAAATTGTGAACACCCTGTATAAAGCGAGCAGTTGCAGAATTTATTTCACATAGTAACGACAAGCCATACTAGTAAAAAATATTCTACTCTGTTGGTTTCGAGCCTTTTGTTTTTCCCTATGCAGAATAGCCTACTGAAATGTATCAATTTGTCAAGTAAAATAATTTTTTACACAGAAACTATCAACTTTAGACCGATACAACATTACATCGTTGTAACCAGCTTTCAAGCGCGGATCATTTTCTCTATTAAGATACAGAGTGTTCCATTTAAAAAAATGCAACTTTAGTCTGGCATTTCCATCTGGAACACCCTCTATAAAACAAAATATTTTTAAAACGTGCACTTGATGGTGCGGAAGAATATCCGATGATTAAATATTTGAAAATCTTTCAAGTAAGCGTGTAATCTTCCGTCCCCGCTTCGTTGCCGGACCCTGTATGTATTGTTTTTAGTAGTAGAAGGGGGTGGTATTGACTATTGGTTTACATTATTAAAATATGCATGGGTGAATTCATGTTCAGAAAGCTTCAATAAAATCAAAGATGAGACTGCACTAGAGTTACCATTTGGTGAAACCTTTATACTTTTATTCTTTAATATATTTTTTTAAATTTCGAAAAAGATGTTATATTTACAAAACTCCGTATATGAAGCTTCAATGAAATCTGATTCACCGATAGTGACTATTACTGAATCACGTCATATACATACATCTCAAAAAAAACCAATCAACTTTTATTTACTCCCCATGGAAGCCAATTACAGACTGAGGTATTTGTTAGGGATCTCCAGTTGCATCGACACGACTCCCGAAAAATGTTACTGATTTTCATGATAGCCCTCATCAACGTTCAAGCCTTACAGTCACTAATGATCGAGATGAAAAGTCTCATGCGACCAAATGCCGGTTTATGTGGTTGCTTAAAGTTTCCAAAAAAAAATGCACCCCTTAATCACCAAAATCCAGCCATGGACTATTTGGTGTTGATTTACGACGCAAAACAGTGGCGTAGCCATTTTGGTTTGGGAGGGGCCCAAAAGGGTTGAAGAACTAAAGTTAAATAATAAAATTAATCAAATTAAACGCAACCTGAACAATTTGAAATAGCTCAGTTGGATTACGTTGTCGCCGCTCAAATTGCTAAATCGCCCAACCTGGCAACTCTCCCCAGTAGGCTACGCCACTGATGCAAAACGTCCTGTTTAAACTATTTTCGCGTTGAAATCGTTAATAATTTCTGCAGACAAACAATATACTTATAATATAATGACAGTGTTTGCGTCTTTCGTAAACCTGAATTATCTTCTAAAATTAAAAAAGCACAGAACTTGATTGCTGTATCATAAAATATGTTGTCGAATTTTAAAAATTGGCAAATTTAGCGGTTTAATAAAATTCTCGGAATAAAATATTGCGAAATTCACTTTGTTAACCGAAAGGTTAGTAACGTATTGAAAATATTGGTTTGTGTTTGGTAAAACACCTTTCTATCACTTAACCGCAATCACTTTATAGAAACATTTTATCGTATACGAAAAATTCTATACAAAAATTCACCTAATACTATCAACATCCCGGAAATACTATACTAGAATATTAAAGATTTGTCTAATTGTACTAAAAATTTTAACGAAACAAAAAATCCTATAATTTTATAGAATTCAAAAAATATCTTAGATCTCTCCAGATATATTTATAACGAAAAACGTAATAATTACAAATTACAGTAATTAAATTCTTTATAATACTAAAGCTACATACAAATGTGCCTAATCGAGAATTCCTTAAACACTTTCGATGGAATAATAATTCAATATAAAATTTGCGAGAATCAATATGTAATGTATGCGCGAATCACAAAATTCATAGTCATAACTCATAACATTTGCGTGAATTCAATCACCTTTCAAATACGCGTTATTCTGAATATATTATGTACACTTACCATTAAAATTAACATCGGGTATTAATTGATTTATGGCATCCTCGAATAATAAAAAATGATGGGTCAAATTTCCCTCCTGTGGCACACCACCATTTCGCAGAATTAATTCTTTCGTTTGAACGTTTTCCAAAATCGCAGGAAAATTTCCAGGATCATATAGAATTGCTATTTCTTCTCCTCTAAACGAATCGTTTACATTCTGAACTATATTGAATTTTCCTGTGATGTTCGTAAAAAATATCTTGTGCGGTTTACATTGGAACGAGGGTATATTCCAATAGACAGGAAAATTTATATTTTCATGCGTTTCGATTAAAACACTGCAACAACGAAATCATATTGTACCGTGTCTGATTAAAGAATACTTTAGAATACCTGTTTCGCACGTTACTATAACACTGTAAGATTAAAATGAACTTAAAAGTAAAACGCATGTTGTCTCGATGAAGTCGCGCAATAAAAAAATCTATACCTTCTATTGGTACATTAATTTATACTCTTCTATTTGCATAATATTGTTTTGAAATGCAGATAACAGACAATATCCTTTTAAAAACAAATGGAACACTAGATTTACATTATTATCATATTTTAAGTACAATTTGCATGTGTTTTATTAAAACTTACGCTACATATTAAAAAGCACATGCACTGCAAATTAACCGACAATGCGAATAACAATTGATTAAAACTTTTCGCTTTTAAGTTTTCATGCCATTACATTTTCTCTATTGGCTGACATATTAACATTGATTAAACAGCAATGCATTTAATTTTCATTCATAATTACTGGTTTAAAGCGCTATTTCGCAATTCAGAATCAGTGCGTTGATTATGGGCGAACTAAATTGAACTTATACAGCATTGAAATTTATACTTATTATTATTTCATGAATCATAGATCTTTTAAGTGATATCATTTAAAACTAATTGTCATATTCCGACTCAGCGTTACAAATAAAATTTTGACCTCTATGGAATATGTACGCATCCTTTTTAAGTTTGTTATTGTCCACTTGTCGTTTTTTTTCCTTTTTTAGAACAATGAAAAATATATTCCAAGCTGTTTTCAATTCTTATACATTCTTTAATTTTTTTGCTGAAGAACATATTATGAAACTTTAACGCACATATATAACTTTTATTAGACAAATAAATTTGGTTTGTTTTGTAGTAGCTATATATTTTCAAATTTGAATCAGAAAATGACGATAATGCTGTGTCTGAAGTTCAATCACAGCTAAATTATATCTTAAAATGTAAACTTAAAGCTCCAAAAATGTTGACCCATGCATTTATGGATGACACTGTATATTACCAATATTACATAGTAATAAACCATAAACATCGATAATACGTGGCTGAAGTTTTCGACAGATATGTTTTACTGTTCTATTGATATACATACTTGTCCACGCATAAAACCATTCGTAGACACTTGTTTTGGCCTAGCTGGAAATATCCAGTGGCCCGCAACCATATTTGCTCAAGTGAGCATATGGTCGATGGAAAAGGCGTTGCAAAAGTGTGCTGTCAAGCCAACGGTGAGGAGGTAGATCAACGCCATGATACAAAACAGTTCAGTGTCGCAGGAATGTTCTCACCATTGCTATATATGGTACCTGCTTTTTGATCTTCGGACTGCGAACTTTCATGCACAGGGCTATCCTGATGATATCACCATCATTACAGCAAGTTCGTGGACGTGGTATCAAAGGGGATGCAAGTCGCGCTCAAACTCGTGAGGAGATGGTAAAAAAGACGAGGATTAAACGTAAACTATAGAGAAACGACTATATTTCCGTTCACTTGGAAAAGGAAACTCTCCAAACTCTACTGTTCGAGGTCAAATAGCTAGATGTGATCTTGAACGCTAAACTACCGTACAAATCATACCTAAAACATGTGACAAATAAACTTATTCTGGATCTATAGAGGAATGTCTGATAAAACATGGGGGCTAAAACTTCTAATGATGCATTGGCTGTAGATACGAATGTTATACTACCTTCTATAAATATGCGTCGCTAGTCTATTAACGAGGTCCTCTATAGGCCATGTCTTTAATGCCGACGACGACCATGGAGAATATTTTTAGACTTTCCCCACTGCAGTTTGTGTTGTAGTTAAAAGCAACGCTAGAGCCTTCAAAAACGCCAAATGTAATAAGTATTGCAATTTGAAGAGCTGAAGAAGTGGGAGGGAGGCTGAATTCTCTGCTAAGTACCGCACCTACTGGAATAAACTTGCCGGAGTGAGACACTGTAAAACCCTCGGGATTCATGCAAATGAAGAAAATTGCAAGGCAATTTTTATGAGCAGAAACAAGCTGAGAATCTTAAACACCGGAAACTTAAACGGTCACTGCATACTGAATAAACACATGTGTCGCATGGGCCGCGTGTAAAAATTGCAGGACTGTGGAGCCCAGCTCCAGCCCATCTTTTTACAAACTACCCAGCCGCAGACAAGGAAAACCGAATTTACTTGGGGGTCGATCAATTAAATGATCCCCGAGTAACCAAATTAACTCCCGACTAAGTTATGGACTGTTTTGTCCAGGTATAACCAGGTTAAGAGAGCTAAAACGGCATGGTGGCACAGTAAGCCTTTTTAACCGAGTTGTCTTTCGGAGTGAACCCGCCCATGCGAATTGCTACAGCGACTACCGAACGAGAAAAACGGAACATCCTAACAATTATTGCATCAAATTCTGCCGCTAGGGCAAGGCAAGTTAGAGATGCTGCAGGAATATCTGCATCATTCGATGCTCGCGATTGAAGAGAAAACCTGCTTTAATTGAATAAATATTATATGCTACATGGGTTGTTTGTGGTGACTGGGAGGTCACTTTTGTTGGAATTGATTGAGATTCTCCACTTGCGCAAGAAATTCTCTATGGTAGGAAGGTTCTGCTAAGTTTTTGAAGGGATGTTTCAGAATGGTGGGAATAGTGTAGATGAGAATATCATCGACGTATACAACGGGTATACGTCGCGAGACACCAACTACAAGTATTTGTTGATTGAAAACTCCTGGGCTCCTATTCTCCAACTCGAGAGAATGGTCGTATCATGAGAATAGTGGGCGTGTTTCTCATGACGTTAGAATTTGCTATTCTTGAAAGTTTCACTTCTCTTACAAATCGTAAGAACTTTACTCTCTTGGAAATTTGTAGGAGAATCTTGAAATGTTAGAAGAAACATTCCCACATAATATAAGTTTTGTTCGCTTTTAGGTCGCTACGGGCGTGCTGACAAATTGAATATGATTAACATAACCAATAATTGACGAAATTTATCAAAAGATGTTACTCTGAATTTTGTATTTCATTAAATTGGTTACAGGTAGGTTGTTGGTTTAGCTGCAGGCGATAACTTTGATAATAGAATGCCTGTAATGAATTGATAAAGTATTACAGCATATATGTTGAGGGAATTTAATCGTGTTCGATAGAATTTGAAAACGCGATTTCGCTCAAAAAATAACTATAAAAAAATTGTCTTGTTCATACGTTTCTTAGTTTGCACATGTTGCTCCGAATCGATTACATTTAAAACGGCTCTCGCTCCGCTAATTACCGATTGTTTTATTGCCTATTGATTGTAATTACTTCACCGTCGATTTTATTCTAATTGTATGCGAATCACGCTTGACTGAGGGAACCTACCTTTTTACTACAGTCTCTCAGGATTTAGTCTAATAGCCGAGCTCGAATAAGTTAAAAAGAAATGTAAAACGTTTTGATATTAAATCGTGATTGGTAAATGTACTTGCAACTTACTTCACACTATTTATGGTATTACTTATGAAATGTGGCAACGTTTACCTTAATTCGTAAGGTTCGTTCGTCATTTTTAGCAACCCTGTATATTTTTAAATAATGCTGACAATTATCGAAGCTGTAAAGCATATGATTCTTTTTTTACTGTAAAACCCAAAGAAATAAGTCTCTTCTATCAAATAAAACCACGATTCAAAATGAAAAGTTAAAAAACAGATGCAATATATTTTGTTGTAATTTTTTTGTTATAAACACACTAGGATATGTCCTAGGAACTGCTAAAACTCAAAGGAAAAATAAATAAGGCATTCATATAAATAATCATACATTAATGTATCTACTACATTAGATTTGATGGGTATTTGAGAAAGACGCAATTCTGTAGTTGATAGGACTGTCATACAAACCATATCTATCCAAAACGATAAAACACGTGCCTATTATCCTATCCTTTTTCAATGATGATTTTGAAAGTCTATATAATAAAAGTTATAATAATTATTATTGAATGTCTTTATTTAATCTATATGTATTTGTATCTACTAATAAAAAACGGTGATGTCCACTTTGGTAAGTATTTAAGATATAAATTAAAAATACTTATATTACTTGGAGATGTGTATCAAGTTGCTTTATTGGAATATAAAACGTTTTTGTACAATACTTGTTGTACAAAATGCGAAGCGCGCTTTTGATTGCTAGCGCGGCACAGATTGATACGTGTATTATTCTCCCCCATCACCACATACATAAAAAACAAAACCGGTTTGCAAATCACTACCTCACAAAAATGATGTAGCGTTTGATTGCTTAGTCAGCGTACGACCATTGATACGTGTATTAGTCTCCCCCATCACCACATTAAAATTACATTGAGTTGGTACGACGATTTTGTTGCCAGTCTCACGATCTCATGATAAAAGCCATTTATCTCACGATTTTATTTAGAAAAATATAATACATACATATACAGTATGCGCGCGTTCGACCCGCTGATAGATGCATTAGCAATGTGTGGGCGACTGTAACTGGGAAGCGCTCTGTCTGACACTCTCGATGTATTATCAATTTCTTCGCATCACCTTGATAGCTGAGTCTAATGTGCATGTACGCAGGCGCTAGTCTGTTGCTATCTCAAATGCATTCTGTCGTGTTTGAGCACTTCGATCTGTTGATAGGATCTTCAATGTGTTAGAGCAGGCATAGGATTTTAATATGTTAGATAAAGAGATACAATGAATGCATTCGTCCAAGCAACCAGTACCGATATACGTTTCCTGTGTTAACTAAGGGACGTCTCTTCGCTATTCTTTTTCATCTTACACTAAACGTATCAGCAGCTCGTGCGCGCGCGTCCGGTATATAGATCGTTGCATCGCAAGTGCCGTCAAACGCTCGCTCCGATTGACGTGTTACTTCGTTGAGCAGGTCTTAGCGTTGTAGTATGTATTAAAATTGCCAAATTGTTGGGTCTATCGTTTTCAAATGTATAGATCTTAGTTTTCATGTATCCCCATAAGAAAAAGTCATTAGGGGAGAGATCTGGTGATCCAGGTGGTCAGCGAATAGTTCCCCAGGTACTTAGAACACGGTTTGGAAATACATTATGAAGATATTCCCGTACAACTCTACTATTATGAGCGGGACACCCATCCTGTTGAAACCATATGTTATCCAAGTTGAGCGCCAATTCGTGGAGGCGTGGGATAATTCGATTCTGGAGCAAGTTAAGATACTTCTCGCGTGTTAAATTGCCATCTATAAAAAATGGTCCAATTTTATGCTTTCCAAGTAATCTCGCCCAAACGTTTAATTTTTGGGGATACTGAGTTCTAGCATTGTATGTTAGGTGCGGGTTTTCTCTTGCCCAGTGTCGAGGTACAGCGGGATTATGTCTTCCGTGCAACGGGAAAGTACTTTCATCCGTAAATAATATATTTGCAATAAAATTTGCGCTTTGATTGCAAATATGCATCATATTTTCGCAAAATTCCATTCTCTGTTCTTCATCTTCGGGAAATATTTCATTTGTTTTCTGTAATCTGTAGGCATGGTATTTATTTTTCTTTAAAACACGGCATACTGTGCTTTTAGAAATATCCAGCTGCTCACTAATACCCAATGAAGATATTTTCGGGTTCGACACTGGCACAAATTAAAAGATCTTTCGTCTTGGCGAACAAATGGCTGCCTATTATTACGTTTGTGCTTGTTCGGCATAATACAGCCCAATCATTCAAAATTATTTATTATTCGCTGAATTGTTTTTAGAGCGAGTCGTGAAGATAATTCTCATAAAAGCGCTCTATTATTTGCCTTAAGGGTATTTCCTGATGATACCACTTAATAATTTGTTTTTTCCACTACTAGCGTTAGAAGGCGTCATTATTTGGTATGTTTTCGGGCCGAGAAGATGAATTTCTCTCCTAGTAGTCAATAATAAAAATTATCTCCTACTAGTAAATAATAAAAACAATTGGCAATAATAAATGTCGTATAGATTTATTCAATGAAATCCGCAATTCTTATTCAATATATATATATCAATACTTATTAAAATAATAATTAATAGCGCAATTATGGCAGGTTATGTTAATTCCTGACGTACTGGCTTACAATAAAATCTCGTACACCTAGGGCTTGTTCGTTGCACCTACATTAACTACAATATTGTACAATAGGGCAGGAATTCTAATATAAAATGTGTTCCTATTGTACAATATTGTAGTTAAAGTAGGTGCAACGAACAAACCTAGTTTTACCTATATTGATTTCAGAGGGCGCCGCCAAGTATCAGCGACAACAGATGGCGCCATGAGGTAAAATGCAGACCTGTGCGCAAATCTCATTATATCAAATATAGCTCAATATTTCGCGTTGAAACAATCAATTATGGACAGAAAAATCATCCGTGTCGGCAATAAGAAATTATGAAGACGATATGTATTGATTTAATCATATAAATTAACGATGTAATGTGACAGAAAAACAAAAAAAAATTGCAACCGATTCAAATTCTAATTTGTTAACGCCATGAGAAGGATAATGACAGCAATTCTTTAAAATTTCATAAGAATCTGAGCAATATTTATTGAGAAAATGAGAAAACTCTGCTAAATAAAATGTTCTTATAACCCACGTAAAGATTTCTATTGGATTCCGACCGAAATATGTTTCAGGTGTTGCCTCAAAGATGGCGTTTCGAGCAGTACTAATTGCAGTAAAAAAAAAGCTGTGGCGCGGTGTGCTGTCATTGGCCAATTCAAAAATTTAAAGCGTTGGCGGTCAGAGAGAGCGACACCGCTGAAAATTGACCCAACTTTGTCTTTTTGCTGTAGGGCGTCGTATTTTTGTAGTTGCATCCTTGTCTAGTATAGCGAGCATTTCTTTTTTTTTTGAGGCGCGAAAATTAACAAGCTTTCTCTTTTAAGGGGGCAATAGACGATCAAATATTTACATGTAAAATTGTCGCAGAAATGTATGCAAAAATTGATGTAAGGTATCTACTAACTACAAAAACCAAATGTTACAGGAATTATTCGCTAATTGTGGCTAAATTCCATGTTATTATACGAATTGTCATCATCAGTCTTCTGGTTGTTATTTGTTATTGTCATAATCTTATTATTGGCTGTGAACTAACGTATAACAAAGTGCAAATTGAAATGAATCGACAGACTTTGTCAACAGTTTTAGTTATAAATGTGACTACCGCTATAGCAGCATACCTTTTGAAATCCAAAAAAAAAGACGTAACCGAAAGTTATGGGTTCGTCCATGGATAGCAAGACGTAACAAAAAAGGAATTATGAATTTAATAAATAATGCCCTCCTACGTTTAGTCTTGTTTTTATAATTATTATGGCTAACCAAGTACAAACACTCGTGTTGTTCGTACAGTTGGATTAAAACTTCCATGTTGTCAAGTCCACATATTAATACGAAAGGAATACAAAACCCAGAACAATACACAATATAACACAATACATACGTGGTAATTAGTAGCTATTAGGTTAGTAGTATGTACAGTCTTTCCAAAATTAATGTCTCTTGATGTGATGGAAGATACATTATAATTTCTGTTGCAAAACGAATGCACTAGGTTTGACCGACATTTATTTTAGAGCGCAATTACAATATTGATATTCATCAATCAAAAATTGTGTCGAGTTATAGGGAAGAAGATTTTTATTGGTTCTTTTAATTGCGGGGGCGACATTAATTTTGGAACAGACTGTACACGTACTACGAATGTATACATTGGAATTTATGCAGTATAATTGATAAAGTAACGTTAAGTATTTATGAAACGCATGCAAAGGAGAGGCAAAAAGAGGTTATGTATTAAATATAAAATAAAAAATTGTTTTTACATATCTTTGAGTTAAATTACAGACGCCATTATTATTGCAATTTTTGATAATTCAAATGCAATTTTCTTTAAAAAATGCCATCGAATAAGGTTATTAGTATTAATAGGAATAAAGTACGATTTGTAAATAAATTAGTGAAAAATATCTTTGACGTTTAGTCCAAATTGAGGCATTTTCATGCTTTCAGCGTAGATATAATTTATAATAATGGGAATTGACAGTTCCTTTTATAAATATATGCAAAGAGACTGCAAGTTTATCTTAACTAAATTTGTTTAACATTGCAAGCTGCAAGTCGTAGAAGTAGAAAGAAATAATATTGCGGGTCTGTAGCAACAATGTTCACATTATATAATATAGATCTGGAGGTCACTTTTATAAAGGATTAGTTAGTAACCACATAATGCCTGAATTCAGAAAGTGCTATTCGGTTTTTGTCAAGTCAGATTATGAGTTGATGGTTGAGGTTATGTTATAAATTCATCTACACTCAATTCGTTCCTTTGTATTTTTGGCTTCGTTGCAACACTGTAAAAATTGTAGTGTAAATTGCACTACACTGAAAAGCAAAGGAAAAGGCCTCATCTGAAGCTGGTTGCTTCAGCCGGAATAGTATCTTATGTATTTTAGACGGAGGGAAAGTGATACTTTTCATGGCGTGCTCGTGTTATAGAGACCAAGCCATGAGAAGTAACTTTTCCTCCAAATAAAATATGCTATTTTTTCTTCACGCATTGACAAATTTACGCAAGATTTTTCTATAAATTTACAATTGAAAATAAGCAGGTTTGCAAGGCGGTTTGGACGTTTAGACAGTTGAATAGATGTTACGAGGTGTTTCTATAGTAACTCATCATAAAATGTCATTTACATTTTTTTCACACCACGCTACAGCTCACCGCGACGACGCGCCTGTCAGAACCCGCCTTTATTCACCAATCGTATTTGTGTAGAAAACGATGGTGTATAATAAATTTAAAGAAGTAATGATAAATAGTTAATAATAATAGATATTCAATTAATTTTTGAATTAGGAGAAAAAGTACAGGCATACTTCGGTTTTCGACGCTTCGGTTCCGTCGATTCGCTCTTTCGTTGATTATGAATTACAGACATGCCTCGGTTTTCGACGCATTTCTATTTGTAGTATTGAAACCAATAAAAGTAATTATATACCAAGGGAGAGAAGACATTTTTCTCAGCCGAGTAGCATAGCTAAGAGGCTGAGAAAAAATCTTGACTTACATTTCGTGGTTTATATACTATTTTTTCCACTACTAGCATATTTAACCGCTTTCTCGATAATAATGTAATATAATAAGCCGTTCCGATAAATGTTTAATTTAAGATATCCATAGAAAACATGTTAGTCTGTAAAAACAAATGAATAAACATTTAATGTCAAATTGAGATTTTATTCATGTCTTGTCACAATACCAAAAAAAATTTTGTATGTCAGACAGTAGTTGTACTCCTGCAGAAATCCGCAAGGAAGCAAATCAAATAGAGTATGAAAAATACTGGTACACTGGCTAGCAATAAAATCTCGTACACCTTAATGTCAAGCAAGCTAATTTTTGAAGATTATTTTTCAATGTAAGCTGACTTTAGATTTGACGGATGTGACACTATGCATAGAGGTTGTGGTGACTTATAAAAAATAGTGTACTTTTGGAAATGAAACGTCAAATTAGAAATGTCACAAAAGGTGAAATCAATTTCTAGGTAAAACTAGGTGTACGAGATTTTATTGCAAGCCAGTACGTCAGGAATTAACATAATCTGCCATAATTGCGCTATTAATTATTATTTTAATAAGTAGTGTTTACCAAATTACGTATTTCCTACTTTGTTTATTTATGTTAAATGTTAACCTAACCTTTTTTCTTGAATTGCGGATTTCATTCGTAATCATAATTGTATTAGTGTCAATTGTTTTTATTATTTACTAGTAGTAGATAATTTTTATTATTGACTACTAGGAGAGAAATTCATCTTCTCGGCCCGAAAACATACCAAATAATGACGTTTTCTAACGCTAGTAGTGGAAAAACCAATTTATACAAATTATTTCGAATCGTTACCGCTCGCGCCATCTCGTGGTAGTTATATATATCTTACCTCGTCGGCGCGCTCTTCAACTTTTGTGACATTTCTAATTTGACGTTTCATTTCCAAAAGTACACTGTTTTTATGTCACTACAACCTCTATGCATAAGGTGCTTTCGTTTTACATGCGCTTCTGAAGTTTTGCTTCACTTCAGTTACCAGCTGCGTTCTTTTTAAAAATCAAGTGATATAGAAATGCACTTTTACGATATACTTTACTGAAGTGCTTCAGATGAATGTGAAGCAGACTAATAGCGCGTCACTTGTTGTGATACGCTTCACCTAACCTATAAGAAGCGTTCGTTTTTGTGTTTCACTTGGTTCTTGCATTTCCGTAATACTTCAGCTAACGTCACAACTGAAGCGAAGCGCATGTAAAACGAAAGCTATAATAGTGTCACATCCGTCAAATCTAAAGTCAGCTTACATTGAAAAATAATCTTCAAAAATTAGCTTGCTTGACATGAAGGTGTACGAGATTTTATTGCAAGCCAGTGTACCAGTATTTTTGATACTCTATTTGATTAGCTTCCTTGCGGATTTCTGGAGGAGTACAACTACTGTCTGACATTTTTTTTGGTATTGTGACAAGACATGAATAAAATCTCAATTTGACATTAAATGTTTATTCATTTGTTTTTACAGACTAACATGTTTTCTATGGATATCTTAAATTAATCATTTATCGGAACGGCTTATTATATTACATTATTATTGAGAAAGCGGTTAAATATGCTAGTAGTGGAAAAAATAGTATATAAACCACGGCAGAGAAGATTTTTTTTCAGCCTCTTAGCTATTATTTCCCTCGACGCTTCGCGTCTCGGGAAATAATGCTACTCGGCTGAGAAAAATGTCTTCTCTCCCTTGGTATATAATTACTATTCTTTGAACTAAATTATAAACATCCATTATTTTTATAACATATAAATACCAAACTAACAAACTAAATAAATCTTACACTAAACTCTGCAGAAAACCTAATAGAAACGACGACAAAACACTAAATAAACGAATATGTTTAGCAAAAATGCTTGAAGAATGAGACAATTAACAGATTACGATATACATAATAAGAAAATGCAAATGAAAAGAATATTGTTTCAACAAGAATAATAAAAAAATGAAAATGTAATATAATATCGCAAAGCACTAGAACATATGAGGCAACTACCTTCTACAATGCCTAACTGGAGACTGCAAATATCCAAATATTCGTACGTATTCTCTGCAACATGTATCGGCGCCGGCGCGGCATATGGACTTAACTAAGACATACCGTTCAACTATCGATATATTTTGACGGCACTTGCGATACAACGATCTGTATATTATATATATATATATGAAAATTTAAGTGTTCGTGCGTCAACATGATTTAGGCCTGTGGTGTGGAGACTATAGCTAAATAGGCTTTGAACGAGAACAACAGCGGCATCTCCCAGTCATACCGGCAGCATACCGGTATTAAACGAATGTCATCTCCGGTCATCTCTCTCACTCAGTGCGTAAATTTACCTTTTTTTGATGATTTTTTTGCTGTCACCATCCTGTCACATTATTTTCTCCATTGTCTTCTGTCATTTTTGTATTGCATATTATTTTAACATTGTACACAAAAAATGCGTTTTTAGGTAGAAGCGAACCGAGAAATTTAACTATCTAATAAAAAGAAGTGTTCTGATCCTGGTTATACAGATATCGCTTCGCCTATGTACTAGGTAATTTGAAAATATTGCTTAGGTATATTTTAATGAATAAAGTGTATACGTATACAGGCTGGGGCACCACATTCGCCTCGGTTGATAGATAAAAAACGGTAACACATATTTAAAATCTTTTTGTTGGAACATGTGTAGGTTCATTAGGAGCACGTTCTAAAATTATTGGGTATCCCAAAAGAAAGTTACACATCAAAGTTATCAAAATTTAAATGGAACACCATCTATATTATTGCATATTTCGATGACGCAGACTAAATAAAGGCAAGTTACTGTTATATTCCCTATACCTAGGTTCAACCTGGCGTACGTATTTAATAGTTACGTATTTCAATTTGTATTATTTCATTAGCACTACCATTACATCTGATTACATCTAATGGCAAAATAGATATTTTCTAAAAATTATACAGGATGACAATAATTATTAGAAACGTAGTATTCGGAAAAACTAGACATTAAAAATGTATTTTCGCGTTGTTACATTGAAGACATTATCTTTGTTGTAAATCTAAATATCTTTTTTAAAATTAAATATTCTTTGATTGCGAGAAAAATGAGAAAAAATATAAAATTTTGATAATATTACCTTTAGAATATGTAGAAAAATATACTGATACGATCTGTATTGAAATAATTTCAAAATATGCAGTATTTTTTTCAGGAAGTAAGTTTAGGGGCTGAGTATCAACAACAGCCCCATGGTTGAGGCCATACATTTTCACTATATTGTTATGTTATAATTTGGCAAATTGTCAGCTGGAACTTCTTCAAAAATTCTCCGAAAAATGATTGTAAGTAAAATCATTTTTCATTAGTATGAAGCAATATTGTAGATGTCTACCACAATAGGACGCCCATAGAAATAATAATATAAAAATTTTCAAATCATACTAACGACATAATATTAATAATTCAATTCAAAACTACCTTAGTCCGCTTATAAAAATAGGTGAAAAGCGCACGATCGCTGAAATGCTAAATTTTTGGCCACAACAACAAAACGCATAATAAGAATTAGGCCGAAAGCTTACTGGGAATATTTAAAACTGGATATGCAGTAGACAACAATCTGTTATTAGATCCAAATTGATCATTAGTAAAATAATTTCTGCAAACTCTTCGATTTTGATATACATTTTCTGGTGGCAAACTACGAATTTCATTATCACAATACTTAATTCATTTTTTAAACATATCCATATTTTTCGCTGGATTAGGAAAACAGTGTCTGCTACCATATTTTACTGCAAAACAAGTTTTTATAACGCAGCGTGGACCTTCCATATTAGTTAATTATTAAATTATGATAATATGCTAGAACACTAAAATAATTATTAACATGCAACTAAATACAAAGTGAAACAATAAAACCAAAGTAATTAAATATTGTGTTTCAAGAAAGAAAAGAACTCGAAATAATCAACAATATTGAACACGATGCTTAACGCAATTATATATTGACAATTAATTTGACAAATGTCAATTAAATCAAAATTAAACAAATTAACATTTGAACAGCATTATTGCATAGCAGCGCCTCTCATGGGGACGTTCGCATTAAAAATATTGGTAGTAGCCATGGTAATCTAGCGAAACCGGCCTGGACATGAGTAAAATCAATCGGCACTAACGAGGACAAACGCATTAAAATTGTTGGTTTAATTATTAAAAATTATAATTTATGTCAATAGATTAAAACTTCGAATGTGGAAGGATAACCAATGTGAGAACGGACGAATTTCTTGTTGTTTTTTATAAAAGAGGAGTAAGAAATTATAAAGTATTTAAAGTATAATAAGGACAACAGCTGATTTTTCTATTGTTATCGAGGGTGCGTCGTTTGAGGACCTTGAATTCGTATTCGAATCCGCCATATTGTAAACTCACAATAAGCATATTTTCGCGAGTTACCGTTTCGGTAACAGTTATGACGTCACCAGTTACAACCGGTATCCAATAAACAAATTTCGACACGAAAATGAGAACGGTTACCCAGTGACAGAAAACATAAAATTCAAAACATTTTGACGTTTGCAAACTGGTACGTGATTTAATTGATAGCAACAAGTATAACAAAAGTAGGATAAAATTATTGTTTATTACTAGATAAATAATGATAATAACACATGTTTCATTCAAGCAATGCATCGGCAACTAAAGAACATATCGTAGAAAATAAAAATTAAAGTTTATTAATGTTATTTAATCATCACCATTTAGTAACATTTCTGCCGTTTTCATGTCTGTTTGCACCACATAATCTATACCTCCATCGTTCAATATTATTTGCACTGTTTCGTGTTTAGCTTCATCACTAGCTGCCGTTTTCATCTGGTTTTCTTTTAGGTTGTAGGTTATACCGCTGATAACATACCTCTCGAGGACGGTAACAAACGTTGTTCAACGGTTACAAACTGTGACGTCATAGCTGTGACTACCCTGACTAATATATCTCGCCAAAACATTCCGGTCACGTTACTGCTGAAGACTGTTGATAACACGGTCTCTCGCGAAAAAATACTTAATGTTTATGTTTTGATAGTTGACAGTTACCATAAAAATGGTGTATTCAATTTTTTTATAGGCAAATATCGTCGTCTTGGAGGAGAAAGGAGCTAAGCCACACACTTACTATTTTGAGAAAAAGAGCAATAAAGTTTTTAATTTTATGTTAAAGCAAATGTTTTAATTGAATCTACGTTGTTTATTTACTAAATATAATGAAAGTTGGTACAGACGTAATAAGGCCCTTTATTTTGAGATTGAATACAAAAAGTTGAAAAAATGTTGTATCATTAAGCGATAATTACCTAATTACCACTTAGCTCATTTCACCACCTTAATACGTACAACCACATACATATGTCATTTTAAAGATGAAAAGAGCTAAGCGATTGATAATAATACATTGTTATTATATTATTACAAAACATAATCTTACTACCTAAAACTGTCTTTACTATAATAAAATCTATCTAAGTCTACTCAGAATCATCAGAGTTAATACTCTCAGTAGAGTGTAAGTTTTAAGTAAAATTGATGATAAGCGGTTGGTATTTTAAGTGTTCTACATAAATACAGTAAATCTTTTAATTTTTTTTTTCATCAATTGGAAGACGGGATTGATAGAGTTGATCAACACTATCCACCGTACTATTTGCCTTACGGGCAGGCCTTCTGATGCACAATTGTTTGAATTCATTGTCGGCTCAACTTATTTTTATAGTAAATGAGCAATGGTGACTCTTTTCTGAACTGCAACCATTTAACATCTAACCACCTCATAACATTGCCATCTACATCTTTATTTCTATTTTTTATTAATTTTTGGCTATATGTTTTAAAATCTTGAAACTGAGTGTGATCCATTTCTGTTACTATATAAGGTGGATTGCTCAATTTTGCAGTCCGTGCCACTGTGTACCACTGGTCGGGAACAAATATATTTATTTTTCTCCCTCTATTCTCAATAGTTGAATGGACACTGTCACATTCCATTTCGGAATGTCCAGACTCCATAAACTTTTGATTGATAATTTTTAAGTGATCTGATAGAGACAAAGCTCTTAAAAACATAGCAGACAAAATCGTATTTCTGTTTTGCCCAGAAGCAGTGTCTGAATAAAATGTCACTTCAGACACTTCTAGAGGTAATAGCTTGGAAAGTAACTGCCACAAGCAAGTGGCTACTTCTGATGCTCCTTTAGTCCCATCAGTTTCATGCCACATATAATTAATGACACTTTTATCAGCAAGAGTATATACTGTAAAATTGTAGGATTTCAATTTTTTCATGAAGTACACTTGTCCAATTCCAAGTTGAGGTGTGAGTAAGATTTTTTCCAAATCCATGGTGTATGACCTAAAACTTGAATCATTACGAGCCCGTTCTTTATCTTCTTTTTGTGTTCTCGTGCTTCTTGTTTTCTTAACATGTGCAAATCGAAGTCTGATTGACACTTTAATTTTTCATCTTCTGATTTATTTGTAAACTGAGCGCAATAATCGCATTGATCTTTTTAGGTCGGTGAAAACCATAATTATATTCATTAGTAAAAATGTGCTTGTAAAAAAGAAGAAGTAACAGGGGTCACCTGGCGCTCTTCGCAATATATCAGGTAATCTTGATACAAGCGATTTTCAGATAAGCCAGTTGGGAGGTACATCCTCTTCAAGTAGTCCTACAATAATGTGATTGAACTACTGGAATTGAATTTATATGACTTCGTACAATGTCTTTACGATCTTCTGAAATTTTATTGGGAGAAGGATTTAAACCTCTCTTATCTTCTTCTACAATTCCAGTAACCAAAGTCTTCTTCATCACTGTTTCGATTTTCTTACCCGAAATATCTAAAGTTCCTAGAAAAAAGTGTTTGCAAACTTGGTGCGTCCCACTTGTAGATGTCAAGCTGTATACTAATGTATGTTGCCTTCTTGAAGAAGTATTTCCTTGATCACCCACTGCATACCGTCTTTTTGGTACTTTCCTTGAGACACATTTGTAATAAAGCTCCATCTAGATCTTTCATCGCTAAGAGATAAATAATGTTGAAATATTTGTTCCCTTTCCTGAATGCTAAACTTCTTATTGCAGTTATAATGACATTTACACGACACTACTTTGACAGTTTTCCCTCGAACAATATTTCCCTTTTGAGATAAGTGTTCTTTGCCTGCAAGCCTAAGCTGTCGTTGTTTATTTCTTTTCCAAGTCTCTGGTACCCGTTTTTCGTTTTCTTGTTAGCTGTTTCTGTTGATTAGGTGCAAATTCTTCATCATTCGGTATCCTTTCATCTACTGGTATAATTTCTTGTTCAGTGAATTGTGCATTGGTGCTTTTCTTTTTCTTTGAGGTTCTGAATCTTCGCTTTCCGAAGAATCGGAAGTACAGTGGTCTTCAATGTAGTCTGGATCTTCTGAGTCCGAATCAGCAAAGGGATCTTCTTCAGTTGTATCATCTGATAAAATAATTATAACAATGTAGTTCAACAAGCAGACCACAGAGAGTTAGGCTGTTGGTTTGATTCACAGAAAAAGGTGCGTTAAATCATCCGTTAAAACATTGAGTTAGTTTTACAATTGAAATACAATTATCATACATAACTTACCAGTGATTTTTTTTGAGGTACTAAAGATTCCTCCTCGTTGCTCTGTTTAACGTCTTTGCTGTCTAGGAGTGATACCGCTCCCATCTCTTCAACGTCTTGTTTATTTCCATTTTCGTTATTAGTAACACCGTTTAAACATAGTGCAACCAGCAATTTGCCACGTGAATTGTGTGCCATGGTAAAACTGAACACTAATTTTCACTATTTCAGAACTATACAATGTCTTTATCATAAAAGCAACTAAACTTTAGGCACAATAATAATTATTGGTAAACAAACTCACACAATTATTGACAAGCAAACTCACATACTTAATGCATTAAATTCGCAACTGACAACTGACAGAGTGCTGTATAATTTATAAATATAGCGCAGGCGCATCACGAGAGATGGTCGTTAGATGTCATCATAACCAATTGCTTTGCGGTTTAGCTCTGTTCACCACTAAAAGAAATTGTATACTAGTAGCAACTAGTAGTTGGTGATGGAATTGGTGAAGAAATCTATGCCGCTTACACATGTTTCACCACTGACGTAAAATACATTATTTTCATTTAGCTTCTTTCACAGTTTGCCCGAATTTAAGGTTACAGTTTAAGAATCACTTAGATTTCTTCACCACTGTATTTTTCATAGTTTTCTAATTCATATGGTGTAGTTAACTCAGTTTATCCCGAAAAGTGGCTTAGCTCTTTTCACCTCCAAGACGACGATATAGGAAACAATTTTTAGTTTTTTTAACGTCCAATGTCCAACGCATTGCATTTAACTGCTTTGTATTTCAAATTAAGAATAAGCGAAAGAAAAAGGAATATGAATTAGTAAATTCATATGTATTTACATATGTACGTGAATATTATAACTATCGTAACTTGTAAGAACGGATAGATGAAAACTACTTGAACTTATAATGCACACTTGAGAATTCTTAGTTCTTTATAATAAAACAAAGGCTATTTACGTAACATATTTATTACAACAATCTGAAAACATTATAAGTGCTCTAATAGGTACAGTCTCATCCATCTCTACAATACACTTTGTCGGTGATGCATCGACTGTAATATTTTACAATAAATTGGTATATAAATTGCTCATCAGTTATTTATAATTCACACCTAATTTTATAGCTGTTAATGGTTTCACTGGATCACAAATAAATAATGTTGGTTTAGCATGCAGTTTCAAACGATTTTTCGTGAAATTTAAAAACATTCTATCTTCAAAATGTTTTCCACATAGATAGGTATTATAAAGCTCTCCAATTAATACCTCTTTCTAACAAATCTTCACGCTTACATATTTTTAGCCATTCCAAAGCACTTCAAAAGGCCAAAAATTGAAATAGTTGTCCAACGTAACAAAACACTTACAGTTTATCATTTTTAAGGTACAGGAACAAGCTATATCCCTCTGTTAATGTCGTATTGTTTTTGCAGGAGCGAACACTAAACCACCGGCGATAAGATTTTATAGAAATTTAGAATAAATTAAAAATAACTGTAGCCTTAGTAAACACACGATACGTAAACATAAACATTGGTCGCGTTCATCAGACTGAGCCGCTCGGTAACAGTTACCGCTCCGCTACATCTACAACAGTTCCTGACGTCATCGCATTCTGATGAACAATGGTCGCGTTCATCAGACTGAGCCGCTCTGTAACATTTACCGATTTTTCTGATGAACGGTTACGCTATACTACTACGTCATCTCTACATCGAACGCTTCCAAGAATTTATATGTAGCGGTCGCCATTTTTTCGAGCGCAATTTTCTTACGCTCCCAAGATCAAGCGGTGAGCAGTATTCGTTTAGCAGTTATTAGATAGTGGTTTAAATATGGCGGACAGAGAATGCGTATATTGTTCATCAGAATGCGATGACGTCAGGAACTGTTGTAGATGTAGCGGAGCGGTAACTGTTACCGAGTGGCTCAATCTGATGAACGCGACCAATATACGCGTTCTCTGTCCGCCATATTTAAACCACTATCTAACAACTGCTAAACGAATACTGCTCACCGCTCGATCTTGAGAGCGTAAGAAAATTGCGCTCGAAAAAATGGCGACCGCTACATATAAATTCTTGGTAGCGTTCGATGTAGCGATGACGTAGTAGTAGGTAGCGTAGCCGTTCATCAGAAAAATCGGTAACTGTTACAGAGCGGCTCAGTCTGATGAACGCGACCATTGTGAGTTTTCAACATGGCGATTTACGGTCATGCGCATAAATTCCATGATCGGGTCGTGTCCCTTTTATTCTGTGCTCTAAATCATGGTACCACCTCTTATTTAGGGAGATTAAGCACCGTGATTCCGTCTATCTTGCGTCTATTGATGTATCAGTCCATATCAGTCTTTGATTTGAGAGAGTGAAAACCTCTGGAAACTATAGAACCTATAGATATCACCGTGTCCGTAAATGTTTGAAGCTGACGTCTATCTTGTAAAATATCTGTGCTTAAAGTTTACCACCCTGAGAATGTCAGTTGGTTTATTCCTGTCTAGCCATAGTCGCACGTCTATATTTTCGTTGGGTTTGTATTTTTGTCATTTTTATAACTATAATTTTTTATAATTATGTTCTTAACTAATTTTAATTAGCAATAAACGTTTCCAAAAGGAAGAATATTGATTTGATATTAAGAAACAATTTTTAATAATTATGCTGACAGTAACTACCGCATGGGACGCTAATGTTAATGCTTGCGATCGTAATCAAATGTAGTGTTACAAACTAACTAAAACCTATACATTTATATATAATCTCTATGTGCCTCTATGCTGGAAACAGGCTAGATTTATTATCAACTGCTAACATGTCTGACGATGAAAAAAAAACTCTGGTATGAAAACCTATTTCAATTGTAGAATATGTGGTATACAGGAAATAGAACCGAATTATTCGTTATATTCGTTGGTATAAAATGTATGACTTATTTATTCCAGGATTTGTATGAAAGGGTCCGTGGTGTACTCGACAAGTTAACTCCTCGAAAGCTCGAGACTCGTCTACACCAAATTAAATCTCTGACAATTGATACAAAAGAAAGGCTCCAAGGTGTTGTAGATTTGGTGTTCGAAAAAGCTGTAGATGAACCAAATTTCCTGGTAGCTTACACATTAATGTGTAAAGAATTGGCATTGATGGAAGTCCCTGCCAATGTACTTAGAAAAGACGGCGATTCTGTCAATTTTAGAAAATTACTGGTTACTAGATGTCAGTTGGAATTGAGTTTGATAATGGAATGCTAGAAATGCAAAAGTGAAAGAAATAAGGCAATGTACAGATGCGGTAAGTAGATTACGATAATATTTTATTTTGTCTAATATTAGATTGCAGGAACAGAAAAAGGAATTACAATTAATATTAGAAGATGATGATCTACGAAGAAAATCTCTAGGAAATATTAGATTTATTGGGGAATTATTTAAACAAAACATGTTAACAGTAAACATCATGATGAGATGTCTACACAGTTTACTTCTAAATAAAGAAGAAGAAAGTCTAGAATGCCTTTGCGAATTATTATACATTGTAGGCAAAGAAGTTGAAAAAAGGATGGATTTAAATACCATCTTTATTATTATCAGAGAAATCGTGGATGGAAAACATGGAGAGATTAGTAGTAGAGTTAGGTAATTATGATTAATTTTGAATGCAGGTAATCGTACTATATACTTTTGTCTGTGTAGATTTATGCTTCGAGATGTTATTGATTTGCGAAATTCAAAATGGATACCAAGAAGACAAGACATAAATCCAAGAACGATAGATGAGATAAGTGATGAACAACTAACAATTCAAGTAAGCCTTAGGGTTGGTTTATCAATGTGAGGATAAAAGTGTTAAGTAAGTAACTGACAGATATTGCTAACTGGCAGATAAAATTTAGTAACTACAATGCTTTATCTTGCAAATAACTTCTATTTAACACTCAATAAACGTTTCATTGTAATTTTCTTACAAATAAAATTTTATCTACAAGTTAATTTATTTATCCTCGCATTGATAAACTCACCCTTATTATATTAATTTGTAAAATAATATATATAGTGTCAGCCATTTAGTTTAAAACAGATTTTTATTATTAATTGGGCAAGAAAAATGGTTTACAAAAGTCTTTAGTCCAGGTGATATACAGGTGTTTCGTTAAGGCTGACCACTGGCCATATCTCATATACTAGTGAACATAGAAAGTTGAGAAAAATATTTCATTATATGAGAAAATTCTGGAAATTAATTTTAAGTTCCGCGTCTCACCACCAGAGGGCGCAATCGAAAGTCAAATATTAAAAAGTTCAATTTCTCCGAAAATTTCCACATTGAGGTATAGTTTTGGTAAAATCATTAGAAAGCTGATAGGATTCCGCATCAATTTGGTGTAAGGCTCATTAGTGTACCAACCTTGATAAGAGCGGGGGAAGTCATTGAAGGTGTACTCATTTAAATCGCTGTAACTTCTAAAGGACTTATCCGATTTTAGTGAGAAAAAGCTAGTTTGGAAGAGGAAGGTAAGTATTTTTAACTGACGTATTAAATTGTACCCTACATTTCCTAATAAATTTCCTAGAGAGCGCAATTTGTCACAATTACAGATTTTTTTATTCCAGAAACTTAAATCATACGGTATATTTTTGACATCATAAGCGAAAAGTAAATTAAATTTACTACAAAAAACGTAAATTACGCAATTCGATGTCTTTATTCGTTCCAGAGTTATGGCGAAAACACGACTTTTTAACCGTCTAATTTAAGAATTGATTGTTACTATGGTTTCTTAAGGTGTGTAGTTGAATTAGTAATACGGAATCTGCATTTATCGTAGTCTGCGCCTTCCTTCACATTCTATCTAGGCTTAGGACAAGTCCAAACTACGCAAAAAGCAAAATTTAGAGCGTGTTTAGAGGCCAACGGGCCATAACAACAATATCAAAATACTGATTGAAAACTTTTTAAGAAACTTTAATAGAACGGTAAAAAATCATGAACGACTTTTAAAAAACAATTGAAAAACTATAAATATTCAAATTGACGGCCGTATTGTAAAATGCAACTATTTATTCTTCTTCTCGTACTAGAAACGGCTGTTTTGATTTCGGCTCGTGGAATCGAATTTATTGCAATTTCAATTCGGTGAATCATGTCCTCTCGGGTAGTTGGTCTCGTTTTGTAAACAATGTCTTTTATTCTTCCCCACAAGTAAAAATCTAATACAGTTAAATCCGGGGATCTAGATGGCCACGGAAACAAACTACCCCTTCCGATCCAGCGATTTGGGTATCTAACATTTAAGAAATCACGGACCCTTTGGGAATAGTGCGAAGGACATCCCATCATGTTGATACCACATGGATGCTCTCACGTTAAGGGGAATGTGTTCTAAAAGACTTTGTTCCGCGGCTAACTAGATTATTATTTTAAAGCACACCACATTAACTCTGGAACGAATAAACCATACTAACAACCAATTCTTAAATAAGACGGTTAAAAAGTCATGTTTTCGCCATAACTCTGGAACGAATAAAGACATCGAATTGCGTAATTTACGTTTTTTGTAGCAAATTTAATTTACTTTTCGCTTATGATGTCAAAAATATACCGTATGATTTAAGTTTCTGGAATAAAATCAAAAAAATCTGTAATTGTGACAAATTGCGCCCGCTAGGAAATTTATTAGGATCTGTAGGGTACAATTTAATACGCCAGTTAAAAATACTTACCTTCCTCTTCCAAACAAGCTTTTTTCCCACTAAAATCGGATAAGTCCTTTAGAACTTACAGCGATTTAAATGATTACACTTTCAATGGCTTCCCCCACTCTTATCAAGGTCGGTACACTAATGAGCCTTACACCAAATTGATGCGGAATCCTATCAGCTTTCTAATGATATTACCAAAACTACCTCAATGTGGAAATTTTCGGAGAAATAGAACTTTTTAATATTTGACTTTCGATTGCGCCCTCTGGTGGTGAGACGCGGAACTTAAAATTAATTTCCAGAATTTTCTTATAGCCACTTTTATAATGAAAAATTTTTCCCAACTTTCTATGTCCACTAGTATTTGAGATATGGCCAGTGGCCAACCTTAATGAAACACCCTGTATAACCTATGAACTTCGTGTTATTAGCTATATATTTTTTTTGTATGATGGGTGCTTAGTTACAGTGACTTCTTAAGCTGTGTCGCGGGTTTGACCATCAACTCTGGCCCTTATAATGCCGCGCTGATAATCACTTTGCCTCCAACAGCGAATGGTAGGTCGATCATATTTCAATTCTCCGGGAAAAATGTCGCCGTTTTTCCCAAGAATTGAAACCCGACTCCTATCATTCCGCCACAACAATTATCAGCCGCCTAACAACTACGGCTATGGACCCGTTTAATTAATTATAATAGATATAAAATGCTTCTCTGAAGTGCTACCCGCTAACTTATCATCATTTTGATACAGAAGTTCCAATTTTGGGTAATTAGCATGAAATATTATGTATGTATATACTTAGAAGGAAAATCTTTTCTAATAAGATTAATTTTGCTAAATTCCGTTTAGGGAAAGCAGAATAATTTAAATGTAGACAAAAATTCCTACCATTTATGTTTCTCAAGATATATTTGGACAGATATGATATCGATGGCTAGTTTTCGGAGATGCGTTGGTAATTTACCCTAATTTTTTTAATCCGCGGTCAAAACTGCATGTTTCCATTTAATATTTTCGATAAAAAACAAAATTTCAGAAAAAGTATAAACAGCGTCCTCTAGCTTTATCGTCTTATGTGACAAAAAAATAACTGTCCATTGTAAAATGTGCGGAATTTTCAAAAAAATTCGATTTTTATATTTGTGATTCTGTAAATTTTGTATAAAATAAGAATTTAAATTTGTGATTAGTTATGCCATCTAGCGGTCATCCTACACTGACCTAAATAATTTGCAGACTTTTTTCTTGGCCACTTTAAAGTGATTATTTTTCTCCAAGCTGTACTGTGAACCGTTCCTGAAATATCCCCACGCCCTATTCTTATTTGCCCAGCGGGTACATTAGACCGAATACTTTTCAAGATAAGACAAATATATTTAATGCAATAGGTTTTCTCTTAAACCATTTTTATTTAAGTATTACAATCTCTACTTACGCTAGCGAACGATGTAAGCATAATCATGCGAACTCATAAAATATTAAATCAAGAAAAGATCTTAATCACTACCCAGAAATAATAGTGATTGTTCATTTATTTTATTGCTCCACCTATAACTCCTTGTAAACATGATCGTTCTGTGCCTCGATCTGGTAGTTGTAAACGAGGTTCCAGAAATACCAATGATCAAGAAGGTTGGTCAACAGCATCCTCTCGTGGTAGAACGCCGTTCCAGTATTGCTTAAAAATAAACCTGTAAGTGTTCTACGAAATCTATTGTAAAACGAAAAAATACTAGAAATACTTCATTAAAAAAATGTGAATTCATAAATCTCCATAAATGTTACGTTCGTTATTCCAGTCACAAATAGATGAACCATTAGGTTCAAGCCGAATGTTTGGAACATGGGTACGATCATCAAACATTAAAACAAATCCTCCAACTCCATCTATGGGAGATATGTTTGCTACACTTGAAAATATAGGAACTGAAGTAGACAAGAGAACTTCAATGAGTAAGTTTTAATTATTATAAATGTAACAATAAATGGAATTTCATTCTCTACGGTTCTAAAAATCCGTACCATTCGAAAGCGACTAATTTGCAGCGCAATTTGAAACATTCTTTCGAGGGTAACAAATCCTATAATTTGCATACAAGTAAATTTACGTAGAATACTACAACTTCCTGTACATGAAATATAATATTAAGCATACATAGAATCGGACAAAAGTAAAGTAGCTTCCTGATTTTTACAAATATAATTGCGAATTGCACATAACTTACTATTACCTCAGATAAGTACATTTCGCCATTATAGAAGCAATCCATTATGGCTCGTATAATATGTATTTACTTTAGTATGTCGCGGTCAAAACCCGAAAGCCCTCATAAAAGAGACTTGGACCGTGGAAGTCTTCGATATTATTTATATTGAAATGTTATTTAATAATGTTTAAGCGTCTTAAGTTCAAATCTTTACTACACGTTCAAAAATTGTGGAAGAAATTTTACTTGTTTCTTTTTTTAGATGGACGTGAATCACGCTCAGGGTTTATACATAGAGCACATGACTCGCAACGATCGAAACCCATGCCAACGAATCAACAAAATATTCCTAAAAATAATCCACCAGCTACCACTAAACCTCGACCACTCCCAGTTGAACAGATGTCACCAGAATGTGTAGAACAAATAGAACGTAAAAGTAGAAACATATTAGAAGATTACCTGAATGACTGTCACTCAGTCGATGAATGCAATAACGATGTGCGTACCTCACTACCACCGACAACGTTAACAAAATTAGTTTCCGAAAGGTACATTACAATTTTTCTGTGTACGCGTATTATATACATTCAAAAAATGTTTTTTGTTACAGTTACATCTACGTATTAAACAGATCAAAAACTGCAAGATTAGAAATCGGAAGTTTATTTGCAAATTTACTGAAGAGATCGATATTGTCAGTGGATAATTATTGTTTCGGTTTGGAAGAAGTTCTCAGTCAAGCAGATGATCTAACGATAGATATTCCGAAGATATGGGATTACTTAGCCGAAATAATGGGTATAATATTTATAATGGATAATGTACATATTGACTTATGTAACATTTCTTTTCAGCGCCTATTATAAATGAAAATGTTATTCCTCTGAAAAGACTATATAAATCGTTTGATATTCTAATCAAGCAAGGTCATGCATCAAAACTATTAAATCCTCTCTTTAAGTTAGTTATAAACGAAAAGGGTCCAAATTACCTACTCAATCAATGGGAAGAGTCAAATCTTAAGTTTTCTGATTTTATGGAACCATCACAAGTAAATACTTTTATCCAGGAAAACGTAAGGTACCATTTTTGGATAATGATTTAGTTTTAAATATTTATTTATTTATAGCAATTGGAATTCTTATTGGAAGGTAGCAATATTGTAGTAAGTCAAAGTGAAATGACATATGAACAAATTCATAAAAAATTGTTAGAATTCTTTGCAAATGACACTTCGCTTAACGATATATGCCGTTGGATAGAGGTAAGATATATGATTTTATTTGCTCATTCTTCAATACACGCCCTTACATATTTTTAGGCAACTGTTGGTGAAAGAGCGCACGAGAAACTGTTCGTCAGGACTTTGGCTACAGCTGTATTTGAAGATTCAATAGTAAAGTCCAAACTAAAGGATGGAAATTTAAGAAAACATTATTCGCTGTTAATACGTATTGTAGATGGTCGTCTAGATTACGAATTGGAATGTTTATACGCACTGCAAGCCCTTATAAATAGATTAGAGCATCCACCAGGTAAAATGGTGACTTAGACATAAATATACTTTTAGTGAAATTAAAGTTGTGTAACTATTTTAAATTTTCATTTGCTATACGTATTACCGAGAAAAGAAAGAAAGTGAACACCTTATTTTTTATATTCGCCTAGTATAGAAAATTGAGTATAGCAATATGAAAGGCATCAATTTTCCTTTGCTCCCAATAATGCATGTCCCATAAACAGATTAATTTTATATTATATTTAACGGACATAAAACCGTCGTTTCAGGTATCCTGTTGTCGATATGCGATTCCTTGTACTATGATAGCGTATTTTCCCATGACGGTTTTGCTAAGTGGGAAACTAGTGATAATCCTGATGAACAAGAAGGAAAAGGTAAGAAGCCATGAGAAATTTGTAGTTAAACGAACATAATGCTTTTGTCGTAAAATATCAACACGTTTATTCGAGAATTTCTGGAATATTTGAAGACGCCTAGAATTCATAGCGAAGTGGAACCTGGAATATACGTGATTGACATACAATAATGAGACTGGTTGGAGCATGGTAGGAGGATCTTTTGCATCATAATATGTTTCATGACTTCTATTTATGTACTTACCTTCCAGTACTTTGTGAATTGTATTGCTATTTTTTAAATAATGCTTAATACTTTTTATATTCGAACTGATATGAGACAAAGTTGACATTAACATTTCTCAAACATTGCTACTTACAGCGAGTTTAGATAGATACATACATTTAAACACAGTCCGTAACAATGATGAGAGAATCGGTAGTAGGTATATAAACTTGAACTATTCATAACATCAAACTTTGCCTGGGTGCTACAAATGTTACATTTGAAAATAGCATTTTTTAATTATTGCTATATATCGCAGTGGTAACCTGAGATCTATGAACAATTACTGCGTGATTAGAGAGATGTTGTATGTGAAAATCGTTTACATTAAAAGAAATTGCAAGTCGTGCATTTGTCCCAACAGGATTGGTAATATATAAACTGGAAATACTTATTCATAACATCGAACTTTACCTTACGGCCGGTTTCATAGTCAAATTAAACGATACTTTAGTTTTAAAGTAACCTTTTAAAATACGTCTCATAATCTCACTTTAAAGTAAAAATGTGAAGTTAAAGTTCCAATTTTGTCGCTTTAGCGGCTTAAAGGTCACTTTAGCTATGTCAAATGTTATGTCAAATAACTTTAACTTAAGTCACTTTAGTTAAAGGAGCTTTATGACTGTTTTATCAAACCGGTCGTTAGTGATACAAATTTTAAATTTCAAAATAGCATATTTTAATTATTGCTATATATGGCACTGTAACCTGAGATCTATGATCCATTACTACGTGATTAGAGGGATGTTCTATGTGAGAGTCAATTACATTAAAAGAAATCGCAAGTCGTGCATTTGTCCAACAGCGATCGATAGTTTAAGCAAACACTGAGAACGACATCCGAAAAGCAAGCAAACGAGTACGATATATTCAGTCCAGGTTCTTGATATTATTTTGTCTGCTTGCGCAAATCGTTATATCACATTTGACATGTCTTTATTATTGTTTTTTAGAAAGATTTTACTACTATGAATAATTTTTAAACAATACAGTTACATACTACTGCTATTGCTACTACATCTGACCCAATCCGATTTTAATCCACTTAGAATAATTCTGGCATAGTCAGATTAGTATAAAATTTGATATTGTCTTTAAAAAACAAGAAAATTTAGAACTGATAACCACAGAAGTAGTTGGTATCCAAGAGTTATGCAACATAAGTATTGTACATATACCACAGACCCAGTTTCATGTAATTGTATTAATTACATTGACATACGTATAGCTGTGTAGATAATTATTGAGTTGTGCTCACTATATTTATCAGTTTACATATCATGGTTATTGCTATATATAATTGTGTTAATACATAATGAAAATAAATATCTTTACTATCGGAATTGTTCTTTATATGCAGTACTTTTTGCAGTTTATTTATTATTCACAGGAGTGAATATTGGATTAATCTTCAAACGTATACTATAAAAAAAAGTCAACATAATTCATAGTTTGATACACATTACTATGGTATATTGATATAACTCAACATGGATATGAACGGTTACTTCGCAGATCTATATTTGTCATTGTTAAATTATAATAGCACTAATAAAATGTTTTATTTTAAGGCATCGCTCTTAAACAACTTACCAGCTTCTTCACGCAATTAAAGCAAGCAGATGAGGATACGTCGTCAATAGAAGATGCCTAGTAGTTCACGGTATTAATAGTAACGGCCTCCGTATAAGACCTAACAAATTGATCATAAGACATTTTAAGTGAATTAAAAAGTGATTTGTAGTCATGAAACTGTTAGTTAAAATTTGTACAATTGTTTATATTATATATATTATACATATAAAATATACAATAAACATGATAATAACGGACATAAACATGATAATAAACATGAAAATAACGGACCCAAAAAATTGTTCTAATTTATAAGTGATCGTGAACTTTATCCTTTACATTATTTCAATTTACATGTCTTCCCAACAAACAATGCATTTATTTTATACATATTCTCTATATCTATGGTACATACCTATAAAAACAAAAATTAGCGTCATTGTACACGATAGAACAAATGTAGTATAAGTCATGTACACCAGGGCTGGACGAAGTATCGATACATCGTACAGTATTTGATACCATTACTGGTGTCGATTGGTCGATACCTTAGATAACATCGATGCCTTGAAATTGATATCTGGGTATCGATGCTTTGGAATCGATACCTAGGAATAAATACGTAGGTATCGATACCAACGACCTACGGTATTATATATATATATATACGGTATTTACCTACGGTAAAATTATTTTTACACGAATATTTATTGAACTAGTTTTCATATATTGACTCATATATAATTATTGAAATCAACCTAAAAAATCTATACCTACAAATCAGTCCTAGGTATCAATACCAAGGTATCGATTCAAAAAATCAATTTGAAGTATCGATTAGAGGTATCGGTTCCTAAGTATCGATACTTAAGGCTTTACCGGAGTGTTCGTTTTATGCATGTAAATGAAATTCTTGGATTTTTCCACATTTTTGAATTTGGAGCAGTTCTCGCGTCCTTGATTCATTAGTCGCATTTATCTCTAGCGCGGAAGGTGATTGCTTTCACAAATTTATGTTTGGTTTTTGAAGTAAGTGCAAAAAACTGAAAATTGTATTTCTCACGTTACGGCCGTAGCCATAAGTTTTAATAATTGGCACTTATACCAATTTGTAGAGTACATTTATTGTGAGCACGGAAGGTCCGTCATGTTACAATGAAGGTCCAAATTAAGCAGTAAATAAATATCAAAATAATTAAAAGTAGGCAACTTCTTTTGCATCGCGTCTCAGATTGTAAGCGCAGAGACCTATGATTTTGTGAATTCAAATTTACGAACGAAAAATAGCAGCAAAGTAGATTTTATGACCGCTTACCATCATTTGCATTTTACGACTCAAACAATAAGTGCACCCTGTAGTGAGGAGCCGATGATTGACAGGTGTCGGGACGAACAGCTAAAAAAAAACTAGGCAACCCATTATACTTTACATCGGAAAAATATTCCGCTCCGGTAGACCTTTAACCGATTCCAGTACTCAGAATCGATACCCTGAACGGAATCGATATATCGGTTAGTATCGATACCCGATACCAAAAATGTCGGTATTTCTCGCCAAAATTTGCTGTCATTTCTTTTGAATACACATGTTTTAGTTCTTGTTCTTGCTTATTAATAGCAAAAGTGTGGGTAATATCTTTTTCCAATCTGGGATATTAAGTATTACTAAATTATATTGTAATTACGATAACCTGCAACCACCAATAGTTATATAATAGATAAACATACTGGTTGACTTCAGACATAGGATAAATAACGGCGGTAGGGGCAACGGGTACGAAAATTCGCTAAGAAGTAGGTAGGGACACAAAATATAAACATAAGCAATAAAAGGAAATAAAAGTATTTTGTAAGAAGTTGTTCAAATATTGAAGAGTAAAACTTTGAACTCTACAGAATGTTATGTATGGTGTAACCTATATCTCTTACTATTAAAAATAAGATTAAGAAGCAACCACAATAATAAAACAAATATGAAATATAAAAGAACGTGCATAAAATCTTATCTGATACAACTGTAGTGTTGTTCATTGCTGAAGTTGTACGAAAAACTGAAACATACTGAATTGTACTGAATGGTGGATGTTTTGTGATTACTTCAATGTTTTTATATTGTGTTCAAACTTGTGGAGTCAAATTGGCCAAAATAGAAGAAAATAAATTACTCTTGCTGATTTAATTTTATCCATAGACAATAGAAAATTTAGATTACAAAACATAATTATATGTATTTATACAATTACAGGGGCATATAAAACTTTGTCAGTGAAATAAATTAAAAAATAAATAAAATTTTCCTTTTTCTAATGGAGAATAATTATTAGATATATGAAAGATTAATTTTATGAATTGGTACATATCAACTTTCAAGTATTCGCCTCATATATAGCCAAGCCAGTAATGAAACACAAAGTTATAACAGCAATAACACGCGTCAAGAACTCGAAATCGATGGGATTTGACAATTTGCCAGCTTGTGTTTTTAAGTGTATCGGTCTGAGCTTTTACCACACATGTCAATGAATCTAACAGGATGTTTTCCAGATTGTCTAAAAGTGAGTAAGATTACTCCAGTGTATAAGAGAGAGAGTGCTACGGATTGGAATAACGACAGGCCAATTGCCCGTCAGTCTATTTTATCAAAAGTATTTGAAAGGCCGATGTATAGTAGAGTCTGTTCATTCTTGAGTAAGCATAAAGCACTTCGCCCACAACATGGTTTTCAATCTAGATATTCTACTATCACGCGCCTGGTAGGCATTTTACAGGAAATCTATTCCAAGATAAGTAAAGGGCACGTAGTTCTAGGAACTCTGTTAGACTTCACTAAAGCTTTTGATACACTGTATTAGGAAACATTGGTCGTGTTCAGTTAGCACATTGGTAAGTCACCCGCAAGTACCAAATGGTGAAGTACCTTACTGAATATCTGCATCCCAATGATATAATACCTACAATTTAGATGTTCAGTTCACTACTTCACTATTCGGTACTTCGCGATAACTAACCGCTGCGCTAACTGAACACGACCAAACCGGAAGCTGTATGTTTAAGAGGTACAGTGATGTGCTTTAGTAATGCGCCATAATATACAACAGTGAATTGCGCGCCACTGTTACGCGCATGTCTGCTTTTTGACGTATGATACTAGCAGTGTTATGTGTTTTTAGTAGTGCGAAGAACGTTGTTATGTGATGTAAGTTAATAGTTGAAAATAGGTCTCACGACTGAGGAAAAAGTGTCTATTGTGCCAACGGAAGGGAAGGTCTGGTAGGGCAGTAACTGTGAGAACAAATGAGAACCATGGACGTGTCTTCAATCAGGTTTTGCAATCACCGAACCGAAGTCTTCGGCGAACGGCATTGAAGTTGAATATCAGCAGTACATCGATTCGGCGTTTGTTCATACACATAGGTGGGTTTCCGTACTGAATTCATCTATCTATCTATTCAGTTAGGGTTGGACACCTATAGTCCAGGCACTTGAGCTGGGTGCTCTTTGTACCATCCCTATTGAAGCCATCATTTCCAGTTGAGAAGTTTACTGTTCTCTATAAAGTCCAGTAACTTGCCCACTGAAAACTTGAGTACCCTCGAACGCTCCAGTAGATCCTTTCCGAAATGTTTCTGCCTGATGAGTACCATCAATTCCTCACATGTGCAGATTACATGTAAACTTGTTTCCTCCTGTAACTCGCATCTCCTGCACCAGGGTTCGCTCACCCGACCCGTGTTGCATAGATGCTTCCTTAAAGGAACAGTGTCCAGTTATCAACCCAATAATGGTCTTAACTTGTTTTTTATTGCATCTAATTAGGCTTTCAGAGAACTTAGCGTCCCCGTCTCCTATTAGCGCTTTAGTATGGAGTTGACCCTCAGTCGACCTCTATTTCCTTACTCTTTCTTTATCTAACCAAGACCAAATCGCCCTTCTAGTAGAATCCCTTGTGATTTTACATACGGGTTCTGGTCCTATGAAGGGTTTCGTAGAACCCCCCTTGGCTAGTTCATCAGCTATTATATTGCCTCTAATATCCTCATGTCCGGGCACCCAGATCAAAGATACCTTGTTGTCTTATTTTACAGTCTTTAGCCAGCTTTGACCTGGTAAGAGGATTCATAACTGTCTTACTAGCAGCCTGACTATCGGCCTCCCTTTGCAATCAGTTCTGCACAGGCTGCAATAGCGAATACTTCTACCTGGAAGACCGTTGCATGGTCTCCCAGGCTTCAAGATATCCTATGTCTTGGGCTCAAACCATAAATACCGGCTCCTGTGCCCTTCCTGGAATTGGATCCGTCCGTGAACCAGTTATCAGCGGCAACGAAGTCACCGCGTGGCTGGTCTCTGTTCGCTATTGAGATTTTCACCTTTTCAGTGAAAATAATTTCTGGTGCCGTACTGTCTGTTGGCATTTGCAGCAAATGCCCGTCTAGTACCGTAGCCGTAGTATCTGTGTGCCCTGCTATCCAAATATTGGGGTACCACACTTTATTGGCTTTCAGTCTAAGACTAAGTGATTTCTCCAGTTCAGTTTAGCATCAAGCGTAACGCCCAGATAATTTACTTCCTTGGTTAATTGTAACTCTTGCTCAAACAGTTTAATGCCGCCCAGATCATCGAGTTTCCTCATATTGGTGAAAGCAACCAACTTTATTTTCTGTGGATTAACTGAGAGTCCTTGTGTAAGGCACCATTCCTCCACAATTCGCAGTGCATAACGCATGATGCCTCCCACTACGCCCGGGAAGCAAAACCCTGCATCCATATCCCTCTGTCATTTAATAATAAGTATAATATACTTCAGTAATTTCAGTGTTGTATTTTGGCGCATACTGTATATACTCGTACGATAGGTGCGCGCCGTTAAGATCGCTCCCGATATACTGCTACTGAAACCGGACCAATTCTTGCGGTGTTTAATAATAAACTTCTGACAAGTCCATCGTTGTACATATTCCACTGCATAATTTACATTAGGGAACATCAAAAAGAATATACTACTCACAGAAACAATCATAAATATAACAATAAACATACCACAGACTTTCAAATATCTATTTGTAAACTGGCAGTATATGGAGCAAACCCTGCGTATAAGGGAATAATAGTCTACAATTACTTGCCAAAAGAAATTAAGAGTACTATTCCGAACAGATTATTCAATAAAATAAAACACTGGATAGTCTACTTTGCGGCAGCAAAATATCGTTTATCACTTCATGAATTTCATGAAACTAGCTGGGGACTTCAGAACAGACGATCTTTCATGAGAATATACTAAAAACTCAGTTTTGTTAATTTTTTTTACTTCTCTGCCAATACACCGCTCTTTAAAGCTACTTTATGTTCGCTTATACCCAGCCTTCGATTTTTTCGATAAAAACTTGAGTTGGAGTAACACTGCCTTCAGTTTTTGAAAAATATGAATTTTTTACTCTACGAAATATAGTGGCGAAAATTGCGTGAACAGAGGGTCCCCGCGCGATTTTCGCCTCTATTTCGTAGAATAAAAAATTCATAACTTTGAAACCATTGCAGATAATCGATTGAAATTTGGGATTATCAAATCATAATCTTTCTTTTGGTGATATAAATTTAATTCAACTCTCACCACAAAGGAGAGGTGAATTTTTCCATGCGTACCGCAATGCCTGTAACTTTGTTCATAATTAACTTTAGAGAAATATTCCACATTTAAGCTGTTCTTGTCGTTAATCATCGATTTGTAGCGAAAGATTTCATTTTTCATCTTCTATTTGTAAAGCAAGCGATTTTGTCACCTGTATGTAGACATTCGTCCGTATGTGTATATACCCAACATTGAATAAAGACGACTCGCCTGCGCTAGAGCCATAAATTTTATCAAGAGTAAAGAGTTGAACTCATGATTTTTCTCAAAACTTTGTAAAGAAAGGGAACCTACTGACCACTGCATATTCTTAAAGCGCATCAGTTAAGTAAGGTCATAGATAATATATACATTTCATTCTCTATAGATTGGACACTTCTAATAAAATTTTGTTGGCGTGTTTCTGCGTCATCTAGTGAAATGTGTTAAATTTAAAACAGACCATACTGGGGCACGAAAAGCTTGTTTATTATTGAAAATTGAATTTCTAACTTTTAAACTAAAAAACAAAACGCTTTTATATAGTTTCTGAATATTGTCCTATATTTTCATTAAAAATATTTTTACAAAAATGTTATCTTCGTGGAACACGACGAAATAAAATTTCATTCCCTAACGCTTCTCGTGAAGTTTCAATTTGGATGATATTTGTCACGTATACCTGTAATATCGAAACCGAAGGTTAGGTAATTTATAAAAATGATCTCAAAAGATATTTAAATTTTAACAATCTCGGAAAGCCATTAAGGGGTACTATTAGAATGTAGGTCTAATCCATAACAGAATTTAATAACACATCTTGTATTTACCTATTAATTGGATGTTGTATACTGTACTCTCCTTGGCGAAGTATATTGTATCTGGTGTTATCGCCTTGAAGACATTCAACATTTCTTGTACTGCTTCAATTTGTATGGGATAATGCGATATGAAAATAAAGTGTCACTGGTTTATGTCAAAACTAGTATGTCAGCTCTTGTCAATTAATTAGAAACGATAGTTTCATCCTTAAGCGGTATTTAACACTACTATTTAAGGTTTAAACTAAACCACGTCCAACATAATCCTTCATACATACATACATAATCAAAGACCTCTTATACCCGAAGGTGTCGAGGTGTAAAATTCTCTTAATTCAGTTCCACAGATTCAACAAATTCACGCCACTCTTTCCTGTTTCTGGCTAGGGTCTTCGCCTCGTTCCATGTTTTTTCTCTTTTTTTCAGAAGTTCACCCGTACTGCTGTTCCACATTTTTCTGGGTCGTCCTCTCCGATTTTTTCCGATTTTCCTTACCTCCCATACCCGCTTCACCTGTCTAGTTTCGTTCATTCGATCAAGTGTCCCCACCATTTCAGTTTCTTTTCTTCTACTTCAGTTCTTAATGATTTTGTTGTCAGCATCTGTCTAATGTCACTGGATTGTAGTCGTTTTGTTTGTCTTTCATCAAGTATCCAATTTTCTGCTCCATAGGTTAAGACTTGTAAGTATACTGCTTGATACACCGTCATTTTTGTTCTTGTTATCTCTTTTATTCAAAAAGTTTTTGTAGAGTGCATAATCCTTCAACTTATATTATATCTTCTCCAAGAATGTCACAAAAATTTCCATATTCTACTAATACTGTTTTTAAAGACGTTTGCGACACAACATACAAAATCAGAATGACAATATAATGTCATAATGACACTCAATTTCGCGCTTTTCATATTTCAAATTTCAAAAAGCAATGCCAGCGACACCTGGTGAAATGTGTGAGTACCAAAACTGTGACGACAGTACACGGGACCTTCTGCCGTATCTATAGTACGTTAGTATTATATTATCTATGAGTAAGGTGGCTGTCAAAGGGACAAGCACTAGCTTGATTTTCGTACTTTGAAAAAAAGTTTTGATGTTCCTCAAAAAAGACATATCCTTGAAAAGTTACGAACATTTCACTGTTTTGATTATACAGAGTTTGAAGTTGGACTTATGTGATCAGTGAACACGCATTGTTCAGGAACATGCATGACATACTTAATACTTTACGAACCAACTCCCTCTCTCAACAATATTTTTCATCGCTGGTCCTATACCTATTTGTCCAAAATGTAAGTAACATAAAAAATATTCCAAAAAACACGTTAATCAATTTAATGGAATGTTTATTTTCAGTAGATATTTTGATTTTTTCTACAATCACAATAAGTTTAATTAAAAGTATGTGAATATAGTACCTACCATAAATATAATCAAATCAATTATATCTAGAGTTTACAAATTCATGAACACTATAATGTTTAAATCACTTGTGACCTAATTACAAACGTTTTTAATTAGTTAGTTAAATAAATTGCATTAAATATAATCGGGCCCGATAAAATGTTAAGTATACCTAGCAGTCTAATCAACTTGTTGAATCCATATTACAAATATACCATACCACTACAATGCTTAGCTTATGGCTTCTTTGTACAGATAATCTTTTTCTAAAACTCAAAACCAATGTCCTAAATGAAAAGCAATTGTATACAGAGTGATTGGTGAGAATGGTCTATTAAAAGTGTTATACAAACGGAACGGAATTTTAAAACAAAATCTTGCAGTTGGATATGGTTGAATATGAACTAGCGCGTGAAAACATGTTTGAATAAATGTCATTTCCGGTTAACCGGAAGTGTGCATCAAGTTCTATGCTATAAATCTAATTACACATTCAGCTTCTACGATATGCCTTACATATAGGTATTTCATGTATCGTATCCTATACCTAAATACCATTCCTTCTAATAAGTTATTCACAATTAAAGAAAAAAAGTGACAGATACCGATCTTACTTTATAGTGATATTATGTCACGTAGGAGTAAAAGAGACGAATAAAATTTTGCATACGCAGAGCTGATATTGTGTAGACACACAAATCGGGAAGTGATATTTATTCAAAAATATTTTCACGTGATAGTTCATATTCAACCACATCCAACTGCAAAATTTTGTTTTAAAATTCCGTTCCGTTTGTATAATACGTTTAATAGGCCATTCTCAACAATCATTCTGTATAAGCAACAATCTTGTGAACTTTTCAACATTCATTTATTATTTATATTAATTATATAATGTAGGTATGTGTCGGCAAAAGTCGGTTAAAAAAAAAATTGAAATTTTATAAGTAATAATTTCGTGCTACATACTTTCAATTTAAAATAATATTAGATTTCTGCTTCCTCAGGTTATACCGGATATATGGCTTTGGAAAGAATAACGCGAAGGAGAAACAAATTTTTTTTAAAGATTACATAATTTACTTCTAAGTAGATATGTTTATACTTAGTAAATGCTGTGAATTATCCTAGCACATTCACTATAGGTAATTATTAGATTACAGAAATGTTGCTTATTAAATCCAAGTCGCAACCACGACTGATGATAGTTAGAGTTTAAATTCGCAATCGTATTTGTAGTAGAATTGCAAATCTTGTAGTGCTGTGCTTCTCTACTCTGTAAGTTTTTCCCATATCACAGGAGTCGTCTGTTAAACTGTAACTGCAATTAAAAAGTCTAATCATAAGTAATAGGAGATTCAAGTATTTTTATTTATTTGTGCTAACTTCCATAAGTTAGGAAATTTTGCAGCATAAATTTTATTGCATTTTTCAAAATAACTCTAAAACTATGCATGTAATACATCTGCGTGTTTTAGTCATGGGTAACGCAGCGCTGCGTTGCATTATTGCGCTGATACACAGGTGTGCGTTACAAGTATCGATACAATAGTCACAGCGCAATGACGCAATTCGGCCAACTGATACGGGAGACTGGAAGATAAGGCAAGCGCAAGAGTCATCGGGGTTTCAATATTTAAGTGTAACTTCACTTCAGCTACAGCTGTCCAATATGGCAGTTTGTTATTGCTTACATTAGTAGTGATTCATCTGTTTAATGTATACGATTCGAAAATGCGTCCTCTTTGCGCCTATAAAATGTAAATTACCCTGCGCCTCTAGCTTCTAACAATCAGCTCATAGTAAGCTTCACTTCAATAACTACAATACAGCACGCCATTGAGTTACCGTGTCATATTAGGTACCTACGTCATATGGGGCAATTGCGTTAACTCATTGCGTTGATACGCTAAGGTGCGCTTGAGTTATTGTATCAACGCAGAGAAATTTATTGCGTTACCCATGACTAGCGTGTTTATGTAATTCCGTTCATCATAAGAGACTGTTAAGTTGCCTGCCTACATTAATACATTTAAACGATTTACAACGAAAACAATTGCAGATGAGCGCATGGTGAGCGGCAATTTTGCAATGTTGTGGTCACAGGTTGTGGTCATGTCGGGTCGTGTTCACATTTTATCAAGGTGGACAATCATTGTCGATCGCCCGATAAGTCATGTTTGGCTGAACGCTACAACGAACACCAAATAGCAAAACCAAATTTACACTTCTTCTTTATTAGTTAATATTTATTGTTTATATTTATAAATTTGTACATTTTTGTACGATTTTAATTAACATTTTAAATAACATTTTATTTTTCATACTGTTTATGAAATAGAATGCAGAAAGTGGATTTTAGAACGTACACCTAGCTGTAGACTTCGAACCAATCACAATCATTCATCTAAAATATCACTATCCAATGAAAATGTAGAATGCGAAAGACAGTTGTTAACCGTTTTCAATACAAAACAAGAAGTCAAAGAATTGTTTACAGTGGTTTTTATTAAGGTTTACCTTTAAATATACACAAATATGTCATTTAATTTGGTTTAAAACTATTCTTCAAATAGCAACATGGAGCCATCGCAGGAACCTATAAGTGTTAGAATTAACAGGATAAATGCTTATATACTTGGAAGATTAGATGCAACAAAAAATTTCACTCATGCTTTTACTAAAGAAAGCTTATTAGATGCTTTACAACTTTTATATGATGAATGTAACACGGATCATTTAAAAAATTCGGACAGGAACATAAAGCAATTCATAGAGAAAAACAGGAAATCGATTAGCACACTTAAACAGCTTCGTGTTAATCTATCAGATTTTGATATAAAAAATGTTATTGGCAGAGGACATTTTGGTGAAGTACACCTTGTGAAAGAAATACAAACTGGAGATATATACGCTATGAAAACGATAAAAAAATATAAAAGTTTAGAGCAGAAATATACGTCTTTCGAAGAGGAAAGGAATATTATGGCATTTTCTTTATCACCGTGGATAACAAAACTGCAGTATGCATTTCATGACAGTGCCAATTTATATTTTATAATGGAATATCATCCTGGTGGAGATCTATTAGGTTTATTAAATAGACAAGGCGGTACATTACCTGAAACCGCTGCAAGTTTTTACATTGCAGAAATTGTAATATAATTTTTTAATGTAAGTGTACTTAATTCTTTTATTAACTAGATTTGTAGGTTTTAGGTTTAAATGATTTACATAATATGGGATATGTTCATCGTGATATAAAACCCGACAACATTTTATTAGATCGTTGTGGACATATAAAGTTGGTAGATTTTGGTTCGGCATCAACATTAGGTTCTAAAGGTGAAGCATCAAACATAATACCAATAGGGACACCAGACTATATTGCACCAGAGGTCTTGCAAAGTTTGGATAATAGAAATCAGAAAGCGCAGTATAGTGTAAGTAATTGCTTTCGTAAAGTTTGTGCTTCTGTATTTCAAATAAGACTTCTTATTTTGTGGAATTCTTATAAGTTATATCTATAAGTTGCATGTTAGATTTTATTAGCAGTTTCTTAATTTCATGCATGTATTGGAAATATTTATTTTACTTAGTCTGAACGTTTTGATTATCAAATGAGGTAGTTATTTTACATCGATAAAAATTACATTTTCCAGCTTTAATTGTTTCATATAAAGAAATGATAAATGAGTATAAATGCAATTTTAAGTCAACATTTCAGCCCATCCAGTGTGACATATTCACCCACTTGGTTTTTTTTTAGACTTTTACATTTTTCAAATCTGTCTTTTATGACTAGACTTGGCAAAGAGGAAGAAGTTACAGTGCAGTACGAAGAATAACATGGAAGGGTCGAGCAGGTCATATTTAAGTCCGCTAGGTTGTGTCGTTCAGTAACATTTGTAATGACGTTTACGTCAAATCATGTATGTGGATGACTTTCATGAGTGACGCATGGATGTTTACACATGAAATCAATACATGTAAATTCTTGAATCATTAAATATGTTTAAACTTGTTTTAGTCAAATTAGTACGGCGTGCAAAATAAAAAAATGTTAATGATGAAATCGACCCTTCCACATTGTGTGATGTCATATTTGCAAATTTAAAGTAGTCCTTGTGATGACTTAAGGGATCTTTCGACGCACCTTCACAAATTTGTCTTACAAGGGAACACCGGCAACTGTCACACCCTGATTTCGATGAAACTACAGTTCGAAAGAGTATCTTAATATAAGAAACACGTATTTCTCTGTTTTGGCGGAAACGCCCGATTTTGAGGTACAGCCCCTTCCAAAGTTTAGATTTTTAAATTTTTGCAAATTTTTAAGCTAAGAGATATTTTTTCTTCTTAATATAATTTGCAGCATATTACATAGCCCCAAGGATGACGCCGTCCATTTTCGCAAAAAGCTTTTAACGGGGGACGGGGTACCCCATATCTATCCATTTTTTACATTTTTATTTTCTTCATCCAAAAAAGGTCTTTACATACAAAACGGTAATATAATTTGCAGCATATTACATGGCCCCAAGGATGACGCTGTCCATTTTCGCCGCGAAAAAAAAATTTATAACGGGAGACGGGGTATTTCCTTATATCTATCCATTTTTTTAAATTTCTTATTTTCTTCATCCAAAAAAGATCTTGTATGGAACATTTATTTGAAACTTACATACAAAACGGTAATGTATAATAAATTTAGAAAATTAATAATTTTTTCGGATGTAGTGGTGATTCTTATGAACCATGACATAGATTTACACCAGGGAAATAATATTATTAAGTTACAATCTCTAACCCATAATTAATTTTCTTCCCCAAGATTTTTCGACGTTTTCAAGTACTCGTGGTATAAGGGTGGGTACGTTGAGGAAAGACCTGGGCTCTTTAAAAATCCTGTAGAGTTTTGTTTTAAAAAAGATGCACAGTCTACACGCTTGTGTAGTATTTAATAAACCTGAGATTGTGCGCGGTTCGTGGTGTAAGCAAAATCTGTGTTTTGAGCACTTTTGCACAGACTATCGCTATTGTAATACTTACATGTGTTTAAACATTTATAAGCATAGTCCTTCGTCTTGTGTAGCAAATTTTTTCATATACAGCGTGTCCCAAGATTGATGTTACAAGAGGCGTGCGGAACTAAAAATCTTTGAATCTCAACTTGATCTTTTGCAAGTAAGCCCTACTTGGTTTGAAACTTATTTTTAATATACTTTCGAGTTTGTAAAATCACGTAGGCCTTGGCAGTGAACAAGATCTATTTCCGTTTCGATCCTCCTTCATAGTATACTAAAATATTATTAAGAAAACTTGTTCAGCATGACAAACTATGACCCTATACAAAATTTAAGGAAGATCTACCGACCTTGATTAAATCGATATTTTTAGATTCAACAAGTGTTTTTATAAAAAAAATTATTCCTAGAACATTGAAAAACAGAAAAGTATTTACAACACGTTTGACTTACGAAACTGATCTACAATATTCATTTCTTCTCAAAATTGTTGCTACTGGTCTACAAAAAATCCAAACTTTCGGATTAATTGTAGAAGACAGTATTACCAAAACGTGAATGTGTGGTGTGCCATTTCATATCAATTTGGCATTATTGGACCTTACTTCATAGAGGGACGGTTAAATCAGGATACTTTCTACAGCTGCTTGAAAGATTCAGGGAAGAGTACTTACATGATGTGCCGCTGACGGAAATACAAGCACTTTATTTCCAGCAAGACGGAAGCCCTGCACATTCAACAGCACGCGTAGCTGAATGGATAAATTTGGTGTTTGGAGAAAGGTCGATAGCTAGAAGTAGTTCGATTGCGTGGTCGCCAAGGTCGCCCGATCGCATTATACTAGATCTTTTTTTAGGGGGTCGCCTCAAAAACCTAGTTTACACTCAGTCGATACCTAACAGTGGAGAAATACTAAAAGAAAGAATACGAAACTCCGAACACCAGGTAATTCAGAACAGTTTCAGAGAATTCGGGCATGATATAGAACGTTGTGCAAAAAAAAGGTGACGGTTATGTTGAATAAATGATTGATTGTAGAGCACCTTTACATTTACATTTTGTACCCTTAATTTATGAAGAAATATAATTTTATTTTGTAGATTCAAAAAAATAATTTTCTGAACAACTTTTCTTGGTAATATTTTAGCATACTGTGAACGAGGAAAGTACTTTGCCTCAAACGGAAATAGATCTTGCTCAACTGTCAAGGCCTACGTGATTTTACAAACTCGAAAGTATACTAAAAATAAGTTTAAAACCAAGCAGAGTTTACTTACAAAAGATCAAGTTGATATTCACACCTTTGTAACATCAATCCTGGGACACGCTGTATATGCTCTTATAAAATATAGTATTTAAAGAATCAACATTTTATTAAGAAAATATATCAAACGCAAAGTAACTAACTACACTGATAAAATGATTTTATTTCTACAACCGATAAAAGTTTCGTGTAGTACATATTATATAGTATAAGTTTGTCATAGAAAGATTTGAAAAGACGTAGCTTGACGTGTAAAATGAAGAAATATTAAAAGTGAATAGTGGCGTAACAATAACCGAGAATCGTTGTTACCTCCGTTGTTATTTTTATTATTAGTCATCCAAATTTATTGTACATCACCGTTTTCGGTGTAAAAGAGACCTTTTTTCGATGAAGAAGAAAATAAGAAATTTAAAGGAGGGTATGGAGTACCCCGTCCCCGGTTATGAACTTTTTGCGAAAATGGACGGCGTCATCCTTGAGACCGTGTAACATGGGCAAATTATATTAAAGGAAAAAAATTATATCTGTTGTAGTTTATATCGATTTATATCGATAGACAAGTTTATTGATTTTTAAGCCTTATTATTATTTTTCTATTATTACTATTAATTATTTTCGAAATTTGTTATACATCGTCGTTTTCTATGTAAAAGCGGCTTTTTTTTCGTGATTAAGATGAGGTAAAAAATGGAAGGTATAGGATACCCCGTCCCCCGTTATAAACTTTTTGCGAAAATGGACGGCGTCATCCTTGGGGCCGTGTAATATGCTGTATATTAAGAAGAAAATTTAATATCTCTCATAGTTTAGGAATTATTTGTAAAAATTAAAAAATCGTCCAAACTTTGGAGGGGGCTGTACCCCAAAATCGGGCATTTCTGCCGAAACTGAAAAATACGTGTTTCTTATATTAAGGTACTCTTTCGATCTGCCGGTGTTCCCTTGTTAGTATGGAAAAATCTAAATCCTTGTCAATAACACTTTGGAATAACACATAACCAGAATTTTTATCGTTCAATTCTGCTTTAATCCTCTTTTCAACATAATCACGAGCAGATGACATAACGTTTCTTATCGATGTCTGATTTGGTAATGTATAGTCAGAATACTTGCTCCGGAAGGAGACAAATACTTCTTGGTCTAGTAAAGTGAACGGTAGATCACATAGAATAAAACAAACACCTATATCAAATGTTAATTGTTCGCTGTATCGTTTACCACGGATTGTAGAACAGTGTTTCATACTTTTTAGGTGGCGTTCACAATTCCACCTACCGGAACACGTCAAATAGTTGTCACAGCTTACACATTTAATTCTATCACCTTCATATTCTAAATGCGGCATACTCTATTACGTTTTCAAGTTTTTTCGAAATACGCCGTTTCCCAAACGTACCTAAATACGACATTTTCTAAGTATGTATGTACTGATAAACACTCACAACCACTAGTGGAATAATACTGAACAAGTATGCTTTGATACGGACGCTCAAGTTTCCGTGCCACGTAGTTCGCCCCTCCACGTTCTCCATATATTATTTAATTGCAAAATACATAATATACCTTTATAATTAAATAATAAAATAAACATTTTGATGGAACTGCTATTATCTGCTTTTTTGTTTTACTTCTTTATATTTATTATTGATATGCAAACGGTCTGATCGAGTTATGTATAAAGGCTCAAATGCTTTCGTATCTACATGAATATCTTCATTTTGTAGGTCAGTTGTATTCAGTTAAAAATTTCACCTTTGAAATTTTCTAATCTATTAACTGTAAAATTCGCCTTCAGTACCATGTCTCCTCAAAGTATACAGCATAATATTTTTCTAAATGATTCTTCAAAATATCATATTGTTAACTGTCACCTTCCGAGCCTTCTTCCAAATTTTCATTCACTTTCAATCTCATAGTTTCCTCTACTTTTATCTGTTTCTAAAGTAATATGGGCTGGCTTTCAAATTTGTTTTTTTTTCATGATTTTCTCATTTCGATTTATCTTTTTACCCCTCTTAACTTACTTTTTTCTTTTAGTTGTTAACGTATTAATTAAAATTCAACAGAACCCATGTTATGTCATAACACGTCTTCTGAGCATAAATTCTGGATTTAAACTTATATAAAAAACGTATTACTTTTGCTGCTGAAGTCCCATCCATCGTAACTACAATATTTTGGTAATATTCAGGCAATATATCGCTATCCATTTTTATCCTCGTTTTCCGCCCTGATGCTGCTCAGATTTCATTGCTTTCTCAGCCACATCTTTAAGCCACAGAGGTTTTAAGGGGTTTGGACATTTAACGAATATTACAAGGTTTCGCACTCAGAGCAGCGGTATTTATAGCAGATAACACTATTGTAAGCAGCCAAGATTTAATCTGTAAATTGCAGGGCACTGCTTACGTTCAAATATAGAAACTTTTATATTACAAGTCTCAACGATCACGTTTATCACTCGATAATTTCATTGCTGTTTAATATTAAGAATTAAACTTAAAAAAATTAATTTATATTCAACAGGTTGTCTGTGACTATTGGTCTCTGGGAATTTTAGCTTACGAATTGACAATTGGAACGACGCCCTTCTTAGGCCAAAACACAACGGGAACTTATTCAAAAATACTTAATCATAAAAACACCTTAAAATTTCCGCCTGATGTAGTGTTGTCTCAAGCTTACGTCTCCTTAATTAAAGGTCTCTTAACAAATCAAGAATCTCGCCTATCATATAAAGAAATTATAACACATCCATTGTATAGCAACACTGATTTTACTACTTTGCGAGATCAAGTGCCACCTTTTGTTCCTAAAATAACATCCGTTGATGACACCAGTAATTTCACAGATATTCTAGACAGAAAAAAGGAGCCTCACATCGACGATTTTAAAACTAAAACTCAATTCTCCGGAAAAAACTTGCCATTTGTTGGATTTACGTACACGTTTAAAACGGGCAATGAATACAAAGACAATAGCTACTCTTCAAATAGTAGTTTAATGAAGGACGAAACCTTAGCGAGCATGAAGAAGGAAATCGAACGATTGCAAAAAGCGATACGGAAAAATGAAGATTCTTTTCAAGAAATGGAAAATATAGGAAAAAAATATGAGGAAAAATGCAGGAAATTGGAAAATGCGGAAAGTGTAAGGAATGCTTTAGAAAAAGATTTGGCAAATAGCATAGCAGAATGTTCTGCTTTGAAACGTACTATTGAATTGGAAAGAAAGGATCGCAAAGATCTCGAAAGAAAAGCCTTAGATTTGATAAAATCTGCAAAAGTCAAGTGGGAAGCTGCGGAAAAAATTAAAATAGATTCGTTGAGTGAGGATATGAATAAACAGCAGGACAAAATAACACGTTTAGAACAGGAAAATAGAGCCCTTCATGATCAGATTCGCGAAATATCTAAACTAGAAAATATGCATAAGGTGAGTTGTCACTTTAATATATCTTTAATTTTTACCGAATTATTTTGTTAGGCATCATTGGAAAGAGTAGAAAACCTCAGTAGAAGAAGTGTGGTCAACTTGGAAAGTAGACTACAAAAAGTAACAGTACAATCTCAAAATGATATTACCGACATTCAAACAAAACTTAGCGTCGAAACCAACAAAAATTTTGACCTTGAAAATAAAGTTATGAATTATGAGAAATTAAATTCTTACTTGAAATCTGAAGTGGAAACTCTTCGGCATAAAATTCTTGTTTTACAAAAATCCATAGACCAATCCACGATTACAATTAAGGAACAGGAAGATGTCATAGAAACTTTAAAACATGCTAAAGAAAAAGGTTTTAAATTTAAGGAAAAAATTAAAGACATACAAGAAGAGAATGCTTCATTGAAAATGAAGGTAAATAATTTGGAATCAGTTGAGAACATTTTGAAGCAGGAGAGGAGCAATTGTACTCTGTTAACTAAGGAGCTAGAGGTAAAGAACTGAACTAAAGCTAATATTTATATCATTTCACATTGAACATTTTTTTTCTTTTTTTTCTACATTATACAGTTAAGTTTTGATCATTTACTGGATAAATTGACTTTATTATACAAATTATTTCACTGTGACTTACATGTAAATGTGGACAATATATTGGGTCCCGTCTTTGTCCCAAATGTCAATAATTAAATAAACAAATTAATGAGTTTCTGTGGTTACACTGTTATTATAAATTCCCCGACAATACGCCAATATTTGACGTGTTTTAAATTTTTAGGCTTTGAAAGCTGACTTGGAATTTGAAAAATTATCCCATCAGACTATCTTGGAAGAAATTGCCGAAAAACGAAAGCATGAAGTTCAAAAATTAAATGAAGAATTAAAAGAAGCTTTAAATAAAAATAGCGAGAACGAACGTAAACTGAAAGAAGCTGATTTGAATGAAGAAAATTATCGTTTTAAAATTAAAGCATTAGAGGATTTATTAACGGAATTACAAAGTGGTGTTAGTAAATTAGAAAATTCTTCCGAAAAACAAGGAGTTTTACAGCAACAAATTGAAAGATTAGAGCAACAATTGGTTGAGGTTTGTTCATCATTATTTTTACTTTTACAATATTAATACGTATTTATTTTTAGGTCCACGAATCGTTTGCCGTGGAAAAACAAGAATTTATCCAATTTAAAAGCAAACATTGGCGTTTAGAAAAGCAATTCGAAAATGCTACATTAGATAAAAAAATTGTAGAACGTGATCTAAAAGAAATTAAAGAAGAAAATATTAAATTAACTAATGAAATAAATTCATTAAATACAACGTTAGGAGAAACTAAAAAGATGCACCAAAAAGCTTTATTGGAATTGAACAATTTAAATGAAAATCTAAGTAGCGAAATTATGAAACTTACAGATATAGTAAATAATTTGGAAGAAAAACTGCAATTCGAAAAAGAAAAATCGGATGACGAAAAAACTATTGTGCAACAATTAAATAAAGAGTCTGCAGAGAAGGATAAGGAATACCAAGCCCTACAGCGAGAATACGATGCTTTAGTTTTTGAGAAAAATAATTACCAAAAGCAGTTAGAACATTTTGAAGCAAGTAATTCGAAATTAATTAATCAATTCGAAAGAATTATGAAAGAGAAAGCAGATTTATTTAATGAAATAGAAAATTATAAAAAAGAACAACATAATAATCAAGTGGTATGTAATACATTCCAACAAAGTTATATACATATATTGATGTGTTATTTATGTTTCAGAATCGAAATACTCTTCGAGAAACATGTGTAGTCCTTGAAGATCAATTAGTAGAATATGAACAGCTTTATAAAGAGTCAGAGGATAAACGTAACATACTAGCAATAGAAATTGATAAATTAAAAGCTGATCTTGCTGCTGAAAGAAATAATATCATGGAAGCAAGAAAACTAACCAATGAAGAGAAATCATTCAAACTGCTTGCTGAGACGAAATGCAGAAAATTGGCAGAGGATATTGAACACCTTCAAGAAGAAAACTCTTCGTATAAAGACCAGTGCAAAGAATTTAAATCTTATTCATCAACTTTATCAGAGGAATTAAATGTTGCTGAACAAAGAATTACAGATTTAAAAATTGAAATAAAGAACTTAACAAGACAAATAGAGAACTGTTTATCCGAAAATCAAATGTTGAAGGAAGAAAACTCCAATCAGTTAACACATCTAAATTCTGTAAAAGAATCGAATTATAAATTAGGACAGGATCTAAACGAATTCAGGGTACGGTCATTTATTTATCTGATATCATAATACAATAAAAATTTTCTGTTTTAGAACTTGAACAAGGCATTATTTGAACAAAGTGAACAGCTTAATAATCTTCTGATTGAGAAAGATATATTTTTGAAAGAAAGAGAACTTAAAACTGAATCAACTATACATCAACAAACTAAGTTAATCGACTTTTTACAATCAAAGGTAAGTCGGCACAAATTAGACTACACATAAATATCCAAATTATGTATGTTGCTTTAATTTATAGTTGCAAATGGAGGAAAATAAAAAGAAAAAGACACTTTCAGATAAACTATTTGGTCCTTCAAAAAAGGAAAATCAACCACCCTTGTCGCTTGTTTTAAATTATCGAGATCTAGAACATCAATTAACTAAAGAAAGAGATGTTACAAAAAATTTACGACAAGAAATAATTGAATTAAAATCTAAATTATACCCAGATAGTTCAGAAAAAGTAAATACTGTGCTGGATATTAAAGATCACAGAAAAGTACTAGCGCAAATTGTTCAATCGCCACAAAAGAATGAGCTATATAGACAGAATTCTGTTCAAAGGATGCACCACAATATACCTCACAGGTCAGTTAACAAAATAACTTCGGCTTACATTTATTTTACAAAATATATTTCTAGATTTGATACGAAAATATGTGCTAAACCTATAACCTGCAACCAATGCAGAAATCAAATCGCTCTAGGACGTACTTCCAGAGTATGCAGCGAATGTTTAATTACAGTTCATCCGCAGTGCATATCAAATTTACCCAGTACATGTGGACTGCCTCATGCTTTTGCGAAGCATTATTCTGATAGTTTAAGCAGATTACATGATTCTAAAGCTGAAAGTGCAAACGAAATTTCTAACGAAACTGCTAACATTGATATTGAAAGTTGGGTCAAAATACCTGTGTAAGTATTTTTTTATTCAACTTTTATTTAATTTGTTTCACACACTTTCTTAAATTTTCAAAAATCCATGTGCCTCTGTTGGTGAATGGTGGATATTTTTCTGACACATGCGCAGTAATCGATTAATTAGTTCATCAATAGCAAATCATTCATATTAGGCTATTTAGGTTAAATATATTTGTTTATATTTTTGTAGCGATTTATCTGTACAATAAATATTTTCGTAAAATGTATATACACAGTTTGAAGGGCTTTTATTTTTCTATTTCTATACAGATACCTATTTACTTAAATAAAATTGCATTTAATTTAACTTTCTTTTCCTCAAAATTAAAACACCACTACTGGATGCCTCATTTTCCGACGAAGATTATTACAGGACACGCTTTGTTAATATAGAGACGATGTCACGAAAGAATTCGGTCAAAAGCTATAAACTTTGACTGCAGGAAACCAAAAACAAACTGCTCCCAATTTTAAATGTACTATGCAACGCAGCTAAAAAAAGTATCAGTTTTTATTTTAAAATAATAAGATATCTTATTTTCTATGTAGGGTGTTAGTAAATAAGTGCGACAAACTTCAGGGGGTGATTCTGCATGCAAAAATAATGACTTTGTTATATAAACGTCCGCCCGCAAATGCTTAGTTTCAGAGTTATTTATTTTCAATAAAAGAAAAATTAATTACTTATTAACAATAATTTTATAGCTAACTAAAAGCTTAATAATGATGAGTTGCTATTTTGACACTTCGTTAAAATATTTGTATTTAACAATGCATTGATATTGAATGTCGACAGTAGCCTACTAGATAATGTATTAAAGAAATGAAAAATACACGTTAAGATGTTTTATTTTTTTGCATAAAAACGACGCCTCACACGAAAAAAGGCAAGAGAGGTTTTTTATCACAAATTGAATGGCAAATTCAAAAATGATTTTTAATTTGAAATATCTCAGTGGCGTACCATTTTTTTTTCTTAAAAAAATAAGATCATTACCCGTATGCACGCCAATGATGAATATAAAATTCTTGGTTGGATGTCAAGAAATGCGCAATAACCATTTCTTAAAACCCACCATATTTCATTTGCCTATCTCGACCGGTTTCAGAGCAATAAATAAATCGTCAGTTTTTAAGAAAAACTTTAACAACCTATAACTCTGAAACTAAGCATTTGCGGACGGACGTTTATATAGCAAACTGTCACTATTTTTGCATGCAGAATCACCCCCTGAAGTTTGTCGCACTATTTACTAACACCCGGTATAAAAAGTTTGGATTGTTTTTTCAACACCCGGTATTGTTTTATATAGTTTGTAATACTACAACACAGTTTCCTAAATAATTATCTAATTTTTTTAAATCTATACATTCGTTAATCTTGTTTATCGACGAAAAGAGAGCTTACGACTCAGTTATACTAAGTAAATTTTTCCTAACAACGAAGAAACTAAAAATGTCATCCTCTGAAGTGCATTGAATAACGATCGAAAAGAGGCGGATATTTATTTCGGCTATGAACCAGCACTGCTTTGTGCCCCCTTTAGGACCTCTTTATCAAAAGTTGCCACACTTACAAGCGATTTCAATTGTCTCTAACAGACCAATCGCATCGTGGCAAAAGCAAAGGTTATCTTGATAGTGGTAGAAGCTACATAATGTGCGGTAACGCTTTCTCGAATCTCTTTGTACCCTTTTATCCAAGAAATTCCACTGCTTGAGTCTAAATGTCAAAATCTCGACATTAGACTCAGTGAGTAGAAGTTCTCTGACCCAGTCGTTGATTTCTTATTAGTTGTTCTTCAATGTTTTCTTCACACTTGACTCATCTTGGGTTAAGATTTAGATTATTAGATGGACAGTTGAAAACTGTAACATTGTTTTCTTCTAAAAACTCCGCAAATTGCGCAGTATACTTAGGACCGTTGTCTTGTTGAAACAACCATGTGCTATTCTGCATAAGACAGCATAACTTTCCGCAAAATCTCTTTAAATTACTTAGTATTCTGTCAATCCGTTTTATTGGACCAACACCTCTCCAATAGAAACAGCCCCAAACCTTCTATATTGCCCCCTCTATGCTGTATAACTAATTTCATGTATTTGGGATTCAATTCTTGTCCTTAATTAGTTGGCCCCCACTGTATATGTCGTATAGAAAAATGTTTATTATATACAAGTGCTGTCCAAGAAGTACTATTAAGATACTTGCTAAAAATGGAGTATCGAATTGTGTTTCTTAGTTAACTTTACTCTTGAAAACAAAAATAAACATTCATTATATTTTAATTCTTTTTTAGGAAATCATCTTGGGAAAAATATTACGCTTGTCTCACTGCAAATACAATCACCATATATGAAGAACCGCCAAATAATGAAACCGTAAAGGTCGTAAAGTCACTAGACTTAAAACCTCCAGATAGCTATGGTAAAGTTACCATGGAACCAGTTGTGTCAGAAATTGGAATTCCTGTAGCAAATAGCGATCTACCATTCGTTTTAAAAGTTGAAGTTAGCCCTAATACTACATGTTGGCCTCCAAAGTACTTAATATTTATGACGCTCAGTATTGAAAATAGAGATAAATGGTGCAAAGGTAGGAAATTTTTTACATACTATATTTTATTCGAATTAGGATCAGATAGCTAATATTTATGCTTTGAATATAATCAACACCACACTCTCCGTGAGAATATTACTGTATTTAACTAAAGTAGTGTACAATTTGCATATGTATACTGTATTTTACGAACAGATAGACTAGTCAAGCCGCGTGACATCTAGGTGATTGATTCGTTGGCTTCATTTGTAAATCGGACTTTTACAGAGTACGTCATAATGTTTCATGTCAACAAACCAAACAATCTGAGAAACAGTTAATTCTTGAGTTAAATTTGTCAATTTTTTTAAGCTTTATAGATTGCTTTATAAAAGATAACTTTCGTGTAATTACAACATTGCAGACTTTCCAACATATTTCTCTTAAAATTATTATAAACGAATTCAGTATAGAGGAGCACAGCTTGGTCATATTTTAAAGTGAAAATAGTTTCAGTGGGATCGTAAACTCTTTGAAGTTTCGGGCACAAATAATCCTGATGTACATACGAAATTGAACATAATGATTACCGAAAGTGTCTGTTGAAAGGTTTTTGCAACTTGCACTGCCTTTTCCTTTTATTTATACAACTATCGCCGTAATTTTTTTACTTCAAAAGTCGCTGAAGACGGTTTTACTCCATTCATCCTAAAATTTTTATTGTACTCGTAAACTTATGCAAATTATTTAGTCTAATAACTTATAATTTTTTTAGCACTTGAAAGAATTTTCAATAAAACCGGAGAAAAATATATGGGAGAAGATATATACGAATTAACAAAAGAAATCGATGTAAACTGCATAATAGAAGTCGACAAAGATATAAAATTATTCGGCGCAGATAAAGGATTATTTTCATATAATAATAGCACATTGAATCATATATCAGGACCACTCCATATACAACAAATAGCAACTTTACCGAAATTAAATCTCGTTTTAATGATTGTCGATGAAAATAGGGTGTTGATATCGTGCGATTTAAGGCATTTACAAAGCTTATGTGAATGCGCGCCATGTTCAAAACCTTCTCTTCAATTCCAAACAATAAATATAAAAAATATGAATGGATTCCATTTATTTAGAACATCTTGCGATAAGACGAATATGTTATGTATTGCTAACGCACGGCAATTAACTATAATGAAATACGATTTTAAATGTAAAACCTTCATACCGGAACGTATATTAGATACTGCAGAACCCACAAGCTGCATCCTATTCACAGAACACAGTTTAATAATTGGTGCTGATAAATTTTTCGAAATTGATCTGGCTACGTATCACGCAGATGAATTTTTAGATGTCTCGGATCGGAAATTATCCTCGGCAATTACTTGCTATAAACTTAAATCTTTCCCCCTTTCGATACTACGGATTTCTAAAAATCCTGTGGAATATCTGCTTTGTTTCCATGAATTTGCAACGTTCGTGGATGAATACGGACGAAGTACTCGCGGAAGTGACATAAAATGGACTCACCTACCGCATGCATTTTTCTACAACTCCGGTTATCTGTATGTCGTTCAATTTTATGCGATCGAAATTATAAAGATTACTTTAGATACAATGAATGATTCGACGAGTTCGACTGATTTTGAATCTTATAAAATGGAGTTTCCAAATGTAAAATATCTCGGACACGGTGATAATGGCATTTACATTAAAACAGGAAATTATATAAAATATATTAATGCAAGTAATTTAAATCCTGATACTTCACTGCCGTTAACTGTTGATATCGAACAGATTGATTGTGATTCCGACAGATTTAGTTTTACAAGCTCAATAGTACAAAGCCTTGATGGTCATTTGAGTGATACCGAGAGTGTTCCAACTTCAGATCGAAATAGTGAACTACATAAAAAAGTTAAATTTTCCACCGATTTGTAATTGATTTATGAATACCTTTACTAGTTTCTATGTAATTTAAAGATTTAATATAGTTTCTTTTATATTTTTAATATATTGTATAAGTGTACCATTTTAAACTTGCCTATATTTGTATATAATTGTTGATTTTACTATTTATGTAATGTGTATCAAATACGTCTGAAATAAAAGTGCTTATTTTGTAAGTTTTGTTTTTACTTGTTATTTACTGTTTTCAGTGTCATTCATGTTCTCGTACTTATTTAAAGCTTATGTATCAGCAGTATATTTGCAAATTTTGGTCAATTTACAAGTCACATTCCAAATCCGATAACCCTTTTACTAACAGACGTTCAAATGAGAGTGAATTTGTGTGTGGCTGCAGATCGGACGCATTCGTGAACATTAAGATATGAGCTACTCTGTTGCACTATTCACGCTAATACTTTAGGAAGCTGTTTTTTTTTGTGGTGGGTGCTTAGTTGCAATGACTCCGTAAGCTGTATTACTTGTCTGGCTATCAATGCAACTCTTGCGGTGTAGTTTGGTGTGTGTAAGTTGTGTTAAATTGGCTTTGTGACAGCATCATATCGCCTTTGATGATGCCGCGCTGTTAATCACTTTGCTCCCAACAGCGAATGGCAAATCGATCCGGGATTAAACTCTCTGAAAAAATGTCACCGTCCCTCCAGAGAATTGAACCCCGGCACCTATCGTCCTCTCACAACGATAGTCAGCCGCCTAACCACTGCGGCCATCGACCCGTTGAAAGCTGTAATTGTACATTACAAATAACAGTAATTTTCGGTAGCATTCGCACACATTTTTTGCATATAATTTTCTCCCACGTTTTGATATATAGTAGGTCCCCCGACTGAGTTACAAAGATGAGAAAAAAAATCACTTTATAATAATTTTTCTTGTATTCAAACTCTAAAATCCAACATTCATTTGTGTATAGCTACTGCCTGTTACAAACAAATTGGTTTTTATGTTTTTATAGCTACAGGCAAACTAACGTTGAATTTTAGACCTTAAAAACGAGCAATACTTATTATAAAGTGTAATTTTTTCGGAAAGATTGAAAAAATTTTCTCTGTATACCTCAATCGGGGAACACCTGTATACACTGTGTCCAAGATAAGAATGAACTGCACGGGGATCTCGGGAACGATAAGAGATACAAAGTTGCTTAAATTGGAGAAAAGTTGTGCATTTTGGTGACCTTTTACATGGCGATGGCGTTTATTTAATTCAGTTAAGTTGTTTAGTTTTTGAGATATTTAGTTTATTCGTTTTTATTTTTTCTGACTTTATTTGACAAGTTATCGAAAAATAAATATCAGTTCTTCATTGGCACTTTTATAACTTGAAGACTGTATTTTTATATTTTTTGTTCGACGTTTCGTTTTTGAGAAACCATCATCAACTTCTTTTTTATATGGACGGAGAAAAATTACATACTGTATCTGATGGCATTTTTCGTTACAAATTCAACGATGTATCACACATTATACATATTTTAGAAATCACTTTTTGGAATAAAGAAGTAAACTTATTTATTTTTAGATTCTTTTATACTAGGCCTGGTAATATTAACGCACTATGACAGCTAGCATATCGAACCTCTGCTACCTGTCATAGTGCGTTATTATTACCAGGCCTACTATAAAAGAATCTAAAAATAAATTTACTTCTTTTTGCCAAAAAGTAAATTTCCAAAAATTAAACAACTCAATTGAATTAAATAAACGCCATGTAAAAGATCACTAAAATGCGCAACTTTTCACCAATTTAAGCAACTTTGTATCTCTTACCGTTCCCGAGCTCCCCATGCAGTTCATTCTTATCTTGGACACACAGTGTATGTATATATATTTGCACTTATTTTTATTTCTATATTTTTTGTCTCATATATTAAATCGATTATTTATGTACATATTTTAAATATTAATTGCATATTTCTTATACCTGCTAAATTCACCGTTGGCATCTATTTGCCTATACCCTATACATATTTATATACAGTGCAGTGTCTAAAGTCCCTTATCCTTCCCCTTTAACTTTTGAACGACAAAACCAAAGCAAATGAAATTTAGCTCACGTAGTATAGTAGTATAGCTGAAACTTATTTTTTGGTAAATTAGCAACATAATCAGTGAAAATGACACTGTAGCGACATTGTTAACTTTTTTTAAGGAGCCAGCTAAACGACTTTAGGCGCTCACTAGATATAAATCTACACAGAATAAATTGAAAACTAGCGATTGGCGCCATTCTCTACTTACTTGGACACTAATATCGTATACAAACAACAAATTTAGAATTTTCAGCAAAATAGGTTCATATTGGAAATAAAAATATCTTTTCCCCCAAATAATTCAATTTTGAAGTAAATCAAAAAAGTTTAGAATAACATATTAATAGAGTGATTTCAAGGGCTGTGGGCTCGTAGTGTGGGTTCTGACTACATCATCAACCGAATATTTGGTATTCGGTTGATGATGAAAACCAACGCGTTCTCGAAACACGTGCCCCGAGTAATCAATCCAAGGCGTTTGGTGATACCGATATTATATAATAATTATATTGTATATGAAATAGAAACGAAATATTGGAATTACAGAAAAAATAATCCTGTAAAAGAACTAACCTTTTATTTTAATTAATTACTATAATTATTATATTCCACATAATACATCACAAATTGGATACATAAAAGATAAAGTATTAATTAGATGAAATAATCACATTTTATCATATGTACTTACTGTCTTTCTTTTTCCTGTCTCACTTCTTCCTTTTGTAAGATAAAGTTGGTTTGCTATAGGTTCATATTGTTATATTCTAGTGTATGGGCCTAAAATTTAAGAAATGTTCAAAAATAAGATGAAAATGTGGAAATAATATATTTGAGTTCTTACAAATTAAGTTCTGATGTAGCAGTAGAGAAGTGTTTATTTATTTATCCGGCACGTTCATGACAGACAGAATTTTGTTTGATTTAGACAAAGACATTGATGTCACGAATTCTACATTTACTGAAATTTGTATATTCCTATAATAATGTAGAATATTTGCATATTTTAGAAACATTCCACTTTACCGAACAGTACCAGAACGCAACAAAATGGAGTAATTCAAAATGCAGAAAAATCATAAAAAAATACAAAATATATATAATAACGACGAAACACAAAAAATGAGGATAGAAATATAAATAAAACGTTAAAGGTCAATTCCCACTCGTAATATACAATTGGTCAAAATAAGATGAAAAATTACCAAAGCAAAAATAAAATCTTCATCACCTTGTATATACTATTCAGTCGATATTTAAAAAGCCTATTCAAACGTCGTATTCATTCCCACCCTCCCAATATCCCCACTGACTTAAATGCGTCCGATCAACACACACATACTTGCAGACATCTACTCTTTGTGTAAAATTTGAGCAGTACATAAAATAAACTAAAACTGCCGTGATACATTTTGTATCCTTAATATAATAAATAATATCGCAATGGACAGCAATAAAAACTCTCATGCGTAAATTCAATTATTAATAACTATTGATATGCCTCATTTTTTTTTAACTGCTTCGCCTTTTGTTGTTAAGTAATCACATTATTTCTTATGTAGGTATATTCGGAATTTTCTACGAGCCTAGGTATAAGTAAAATGCAATAGAATACAAAATAAAATATTACAGAAAATCAATAAAGCATCTATAGAATTTATTCTGTAGTATTTATAAGTATTCTTATATCTAGCATTGATAATAAATCTAAGCTATACATAATTACCACTAATAACATTAAATACTTTTTTTACTACTGACAGAAAGTGCCACATTTGGTTTATGTTAGTAATACACTTATTAATTTATAATTATCTAAATTAACTTCATTTAAATTAAAACAATTGACTATATAAAATGTTATTCTTATTCTAAAACACCCAAAAGTGTTATTCAATAAAGCCAAACATATCACACAATTAATTCGACTACTCTTGCTGACAACAAGCATATTATCTCCTTCTTCATGAATATTACAATAAAAACTAAATAAAAGTGTTAAAATCAGGACACTTTGAAAGATGTTAAATTATATTTTAATATGTATCAAGTTTCAACAAATAAAAATAAAATCAATATATAATAAAAATCTGTTAATCTTTTGTAAAAAAAGTCTCTAATAAGCCACCAATCATCAACATGTATAAATAAATTTAATTGAATTGCAAAAATAGAATAAGTATTTAATGAAATTGTAAGAATTAAAAAAAGTTAAAATTAGAATTTTTTGTCAGTAGTAAAAAATAATACTTTGCATGATGTTAAAGTTATCTTCTGAAGGCTCTTTACTACATAGCTTTCCCAGTCAAAAAAAGTTAACTTACACATCACTAAATTCTTCAAAATTATTTATCAATAAAATATTAAATAGGCTTATATAATAATGTAGTAACGTATTTCTTGCGATATCGATGTGTCGCACTTAATACCATAACACCTTCCTTAATTGACAAGGCATACAGATGGTTTAACATCACGTGATTTGGTTCTGGTAAAAGTGTAGGTTCACACTAAAATAAAGAAATAATTAATCACATATAAAACTATATACAGTACATTAGTCTTACCGAAAGTGGAGTATCTTTATTTAATATAACCTGTAAGAGATGTGGAGGAAGAATGGGTGGTCCAGAAGCTTTCTCCCATGGCTTACTAGGAGGAATAATCTGTGAATACTCTTCTTGTATATCGCCTTGTGCATTTTCACTATCTTTCGCTAAAGCTTGAAATACTTCGAAATCAGATTTTTTAACGACGACAATATTATTCTTTGTGCCGGCATCAGACTCCACTATATTAGTAGATGGATCATTTCTCCACTCTCCATCCACAAAAAATTTATATTGATGTGATCCTTCAGGTAAATCAATAATAGTAACAAAATCACCATGGCTTTTCACCATAGGTATCGTCTTCCAATCAGAAAATGTACCACTAACCAACACATCTTTTCCACCACCTTCCCAACGAAAAACTGTGGGGTTTTATCGGAAACATTCGTCTTTGTCCCTTCAGATAACGTATTAGATCTTGGTCTAGAAGGATCATACGCATCTTGTACCGCTGGTTTTGTAAAGTACGGTTCCTCATCCTCTTGCGAACTTTGCAAAACCAACTTATCTATCTTTTTATCAAATGAAAATGCTTGATCTTCTCGAGAAGGAGATGGTGGTGCTGTATCTCCTGATTTCTGTCTTTCTCTAGTAAAACCACTTGCTCCAGCATTACCCATGTTTTAAATATTATTTTTCTATAGATAGGTTAAGCTTGTTTTTGTTATTCGTAAATAGTATACTGATGTAAGCTAAAAATAGATAAAAAGAACAACCTATGCGATATTAGCTAAAAATCATATTTATTAGTTAATTTACAATAATAAATGTTAAAATCTCTATCATATTGCAACCATATTAGAACAAAATTATGAATTTTAATTTTGGAAATTAATCATGTGACCAGAATGCATGAATCTGTTTGTGCTCTAAGGTTACGTACAGCGTATAATATTAGCATTTTTTTTAATGCCAATTTGGTAGAAAATGTTAGTAACTATTAAAACTTGCCAAGCACACACATTCGGTATTGTAGCTTCTCTATGAAATATAACGAATTAAATACTTCTTATAATTCTAAAGTGGCCTCACGTATGTACATTGAAGCAGAGAATTTGGTATTAATTAATCGATGAATATTTTTAATTATCTGTAAGTTGGTCATAGATGATTAAATAATAAACATACGTGAATATAGTTAGAAAAGTTATTTCTCTCAATTTCATGTTGGTAATGATGTTTTTAAATATGTTTTTGGAATAACCTTATAGTGCCTACTGGTTTTTCTTATATTTTTGTTAAATAAAACTTTGTTTTCAAAATGGATCAAATGCTTCCAAGCCCCGGCTTTAGCATACCCAGTATAGGTAATTCATCTGCATATCTAATGAGGCAGTATTATATATGTTTTATCAATTTTTAAACAGGTACTCCTTTACATCAACCCGAAGAAGACCAACAGATCTTACCAAATGCTTTACAGCAACAGCAACAAGTGCCTCCGTTAACACCGGTATGTGTAGGTGGAATGACACCAACGTTAGGTTTAGGGATGGGCATGGGAATGATCCCCCTACGAAACATACTTATGTGCCAGGTTTCGCTACACCACAGAGTATGATGCAACCACAAACGCCGGTATAGTTATTTTCAATTGTTCTTTTTCTGTTCTCAAAGTTGTGTTTCAGCAACAATCTGCAAACGCATCTCCAATGGTCAATTTGGGAGGATCTAGTAATTCTGGACCACCACCTAGCTTAGGCCCTGCAACTCCTAGTCCGATGACACCAATGACTCCCCACTCTGCTGATCCAGGAATTGTGCCTCAATTACAGTAAGTACAATTGTTGTGGAAATGATTTGTTTTTTTTTTAAGTTTGTAAATGTCGCAAATACTTTTTATTTAATAAAAACATCCAGGTCCTTTTGTATTCAAGGAAATCAATGTGTGTAATTATTAGCAAATAACTAACATACTATTTTCTCCGATAAGAAAATAGGCTTCAGTTAATTGCACAACTAAACTAATAGCATAAAGAATTGCTTATGGTAAAAATATGAAATTTATTCATTATTATTAAGATCCATCAATTTTGTGTAAATAGTATTGTTTTACCAATAAATTCTGTAGTAATTTACACTTACCTAAATCAAACTAACTATTATTTATGTTTCAGAAACATTGTTTCAACTGTGAATCTGAATTGTAAATTAGATCTGAAAAAAATTGCTTTACATGCTAGAAATGCAGAGTACAATCCTAAACGTTTTGCTGCCGTTATCATGCGAATAAGAGAACCTCGAACAACTGCCTTAATATTTTCATCTGGAAAAATGGTGTGTACGGGGGCGAAGAGTGAGGATGACTCTAGATTGGCAGCTCGAAAGTACGCTAGAATCATCCAAAAATTAGGTTTTCCCGCGAAATTCTTAGACTTTAAAATCCAAAATATGGTGGGCAGTTGTGATGTGAAGTTCCCTATCAGACTTGAAGGATTAGTGTTAACTCACGGCTCTTTCAGTTCTTACGAGCCAGAACTATTTCCTGGTTTAATCTATCGTATGGTGAAACCTAGAATAGTGTTGCTTATTTTCGTTTCAGGTAAAGTAGTGTTAACTGGTGCTAAAGTACGACAAGAAATATACGAGGCCTTCGAAAATATCTATCCAATATTGAAAAGTTTTAAAAAGCAATAAAGATTCTCTTTGTGATTATCTCTGATTCACAAGTGCTTTTGATTGGTACATTCTGTTTCTTGTTCTAATTTAATTAGTAGGAAAGTATTAAGGGTTTTGATGTAAATATTTGAACATTTTTTATACATATCTAGGTAGGATTTCCGCTGCAGAGAGCAGCTTATTTATTTTCGTATATATTTAAAAGCAGTATCATGTGTTTTATCTATGCAAAATCATCACATGGATAAAAATTGTGTTATAAATATATGATTTGCATAATAGTGCAATTATTTTACAAACAAATATTACATCATTTTTAACAGAAACAGTTTATGTCAGCATAGCCTAGAATTCGTTTTATTTTTGCACAATTTGCAAGAAAATCTTGAGTTAATAAAATTTGACTATATTTTATGATAATGGTAACAATAAAGTAAACCACTGCATGTGAATATTATTGTCAGGAGTATATTATCTCACTATTGCCTTAAAACTTATTATTTTTTTAAATATACACCACTGCATGTTCTCAACACGACTCTTCCCGTAAATATCTCCTCGAATGAGTACAAAATTAAGATTGCATGTAGATTAAATTGTTGATATATTTGTGTTATTTTGTAAAATAAATTGGAAATATCACAAAGTCGATGTATATTTTCTGCCAACGACAACTGTTTATAATGTAAATTAGAAATTTTAAGTTTTACTAATTTTTACCATTTCACAATGAATCGACGCTCTATAAATTATATTTTGTAGGATTTTTCCAAAGAGTTTAGCCCAAGTAGAGCATTTAATTTGCAAAACACTGTACAGTTACGTTTGTGTTTTAAATGATAGACGGACTTTAATTGATGTATGTACAAATATAATAATTTTATTTTTGTTTTTATTATAATTAATAAATAAACATTTAAAAGAATAAGTTAAGACATACTTTTTATATTTCCTATATACCGGGTGTTAGTAAATAAGTGCGACAAACTTCAGGGGTGATTCTGCATGCCAAAAATAATGACAGTTTGCTATATAAACGTCCGTCCGCAAATGCTTAGTTTCAGAGTTATATGGTGTTAAAGTTTTTCTTAAAACTGACGATTTATTTATTGCTCTGAAACCGGTCGAGATCGGTAAATGAAATTTGGTGGGTTTTAAGAGATGGTTATTGCGCATTTCTTGACATTCAACCAAGAATTTTATATTCATCATTGGCGTGCATACGGGTAATGATCTTAATTTTTTAAAGAAAAAAAATGGTACGCCACTGAGATATTTCAAATTAAAAATCATTTTTGAATTTGCCATTCAATTTGCGATAAAAAACCTCTCTTGCCTTTTTTTCGTGTGAGGCGCCGTTTTTATGCAAAAAAATAAAACATCTTAACGTGTATTTTTCATTTCTTTAATACATTATCTAGTAGGCTACTGTCGACATTCAATATCAATGCATTGTTAAATACAAATATTTTAACAAAGTGTTAAATTTATTTAGAATTTAGCTATAAAATTATTGTTAAGAAGTAATTAATTTTTCTTTTATTGAAAATTAATAGCTCTGAAACTAAGCATTTGCGGGCGGACGTTTATATAGCAAACTGTCATTATTTTTGCATGCAGAATCACCCCCTGAAGTTTGTCGCACTTATTTACTAACACCCTGTATATATCCTTATATGCAACTTTAGAAGAGAGTATGGTATTAAAGTTCATATACTTGGTCCCACACACAGCATTGTATATGAAAGGTATAAGGAGATTCAACCATAGAGCTGTATATACCTTGGTAAAAGCAACTTGCATGGGAGGGTGATCATATTAGATGTCCTATACTAGTTGTATAAATTTCCATATTTCTCTTGCAAAAGATGTAAAAAATTTATAATTACCATAGAACTAAGTTACTATTGCGAAAAGTTACTATTGCGAAATTAAATTTAGTTTACGCTTGTGTAACTCTTGCTGCGTAATTTGTGTGTATAATATGTTCAATCGACTTGTTATTGGACTATCTGACCGCTTATTATGCTGCGCTGTTAATTAGTTTACTCTCAACGGCAAACAGGGCAAGCGGGATACAATTCATCGATAAAAAAGGCACCACTCTCTCGGAGAATTGAACCCCGGACGTCAGTGATTTCTGACATTGGGTAACCGCCTAAACACTGCGGCGATCGACCGGTTAAAAACGATATAAAACAACAATTGCATACTCATGAGCGAAAGTACACAGTATTGTATGATATACTTGTACACCTACTCATGTAATTAAACATATATACCTTTTGTACTGTTTGTTATATATAGACTCGGCAAAGAGGGGCAATTCTATCTCCTTCGTATTCTAAATCCGCCATACTCGCTGTTACGTTTTCTAGTTTCTTCGAAATACGTCGTTTCTGAAACTTACTTAAATGCGACATTTTCTAGGTATGTGTGTAGTGAGAAGCACTCAGAACGGCCAGTGAACAAGTGTGCTTTAATACGGACGGTCGAGTTTTCATGCCACGCGCTTCGCCCCTCTACGTTGCTCTCTATACTGCACTGAAACTTGCCTCTCTTTGCCGACTCTAGTTATATATTACTAGAGTGCGGCACAGGTAGTGAAGTGTTAAGAAACTCATCGCTACTACTACTGAATAGTCCGTGCCTAAACTCATATGAACAAAGTTTTATTTATTTATTTCCCATAGGCAAATCATGCAATATAAATTTCACGTCTCATATACCTACGTTGCAACAAGACTTACGATACAAAGACATCAAACGCAAAACATTAGTGATAAAAAACATATGAGAAAACAAAATGCTATCTTTGTCATAAGATTCGAAACAGGAGTTCGATTACAGTTGAGAGTAATGCATTCGCTGCTATAGCCAGAGATAAAAAGTTTTTATAGTGTACAGGATAAGATATACTGGCGGTGATCACTGTGTGCAATTAGTAGTAGTAAAACTGATAGACATATATCGTTCCATATTTAAGAAATATTATAACTAAAGACCGCAAGTGTGGTCCGCTAGCAGGGGCGTAACTACATCGGCTTTACCGAAATAAAAAAGGGCGTTATTTAGAGAAACAAACACGTTGAAGAATTTTTACGAACTTTCGACATTTTGAATGCGTTGCAATCGAATAGGTACGCGTACCAATTTTTGCGGTCTTTAGTTATAATTAAAGACCGCAAGAATTGGTCCGGTTCCGCCGGCAGTACATCGAGAGCGACTTAACAGCGCGCGCCTATCGTACGAGTCTGTATGTAGTGAAATATGTAGTTTGTAGGCAGTCATCGTACGGTATT
>CM043018.1:118483184-119076531 GCA_023690525.1 Holotrichia oblita
TCTTCAATAAGAACAATTTCAGCAGTTTCAGACGAGACATTCTCAACGACTGGAAGTTCTTCTTTCATTTCAATGTCGCCCCCATCTTCAGGTTCCAGGCTGTGAGATTGCTCAGCGATTGCAGCCGCGGCTTCTTCTTTCAACAATTTGAGTTTGGCAGCGGATACTTGTTGCTGCATTCACAAAAATGCAAATGTCAGTTCTTTTCACGTTTTCACAATGGATTTTTATTTGTATTTTATTTATTTTTTTCGTTTTGCCTGACACACAGCTCACAAAAATGTATCGACAAACTTGTAGGTATTCAACATTTAAAGAACTAAACTTATTAAATAAAGTGTATTTTTATAAACTAAACACAAATAAAATCACTGTGGGAGAGTACTACTACATCTATAAATACACTCTAGAAACTGTACATGTGTATTTGAGAAAAAAGAGATAGTAATAGAACGTGCGCTTGCTACCATATATATTTAGAATCACATTATTATTATTATGAGAAGAATATAAACATTTTTCGTGCGTTTATATAACTATCTCCTTTCTTCTACAAGGCCTCTACACGACATTTTTGTTATTTTGAAATGTATAAAAATAAAAATCACGACAGTGGTGGTCTCACACATTAAATATTAACACAAAATATTTAGCTGCCTGAATATATAATGCCTTCTACAACTATTTAGAATAATATTTTAAATTATCTTTATATGTACGTAATATTCTCAGTGTCATCTATGTTTAATTTAACACACCTTCAACTCACCCTGCCACCTCTAGAGCCTACTCCTCTCGCAACCCTCCTCTTCCCTACCCCTTCCAGATCCTCTAGGTTTTCTAGTTCGTATACCTAAAGTAGTACGTACAGAAGGCCCGCGGCAACTACGTTTAGGTCTACCAGTATCTTCAGAGCAGGTTGTTCTTGTTGTTGCAGTATCTCTTCCTCTTTTACATCTTTAAACTCTTCCCTGACAACAAGAGGTACTTTTCTAGGTCTACCACGTTTTTTCGAGGCGTAGGTGTAGTCACCTGCTGAACAGTTGTAGGAATACTACTTTTCATAATAACAGCAGATTCTGGTGTTATTTCGAATACCGGTATTTTCTAAAGGATCCTCGAACATCGGTCGACCAGTAGGATTTATTGGTGTTATATTAACATCATCTTTAATGATATCTACAACCTTCTCGGTTTTTTTGCATCAGCGTCAATCGGTGTAATCGTAAGATCGTCGCTCTCAAACTTCGTCCTCTTTTTGATCACAATCTATTGATTCCTCTAAAGCACGTTTTAGCTTACTCTGTTCGGAAACAATATGAGCGTGACCACCTTCTTTAGAAAATTTTAATTTTATTTTTGCTAATTTTTCGATTTCTTCAGTTGAATCTCGCTTTCTCGAATCTTTTCCCATCGAATTCTTATTGATTTTCAGTACGATTCTCTCCTGCTTAATTTGTTCTTCAAAATCTATCAATTCGATAGGTTCCGCTTCATTTTCAACAGGTTTTACGACTGGCTTAATAGTTATTTTAGGGCTTCCTTCTTTCTTATCCAATTTACTGAATTCTTCCTGTTTTAATTTTTGATCTTGTTTGATGTTCGATTTATGTTCGTCCGGTTTAAGTATAGGCTTTATAGTTATTCTCGGACTGTGCGATCGGTCAGCACCATCTACATCTGAAGTTCTTTTAATACCTCTTGTTCTGGCGAATTACATGCTTCTGGTTTTAGAATAGGTTTAATAGTAATTCTTGAACTTTGGACATCGGATGTCGTGTATTCTTTTACATCATCTGGTTTGGGAATAGGTTTTATAGTAATACGAGGGCTATGCACCATTTCACTTTGACAATCATCGGGTTTAATAATAGGCTTAATCGTTATTTTTGGACTATGACATAACTCTTCTTCTGGCGGTTTAATTATAGGTTTAATAGTAATTTTTGGACCCGACGTAGATGATTCTTCCTCAGTTTTAACAATTGGCTTTATAGTTAGTTTTGGACTTGATTTAGATTGGCACTCTTCAGGCTTCAAAACAGGCTTAATAGTTAGCTTCAACGGACTTGTTATCTCAGATTTCTGTGATTTTACGACTTTTGGGCTTCCTGGCCTATTTGGGCTCATATTTCGAATAAATAACTTGGGAACAGTTTCTCTCTCAGCTTCATCAATTTTAGCGGACGGTGTAGGACTTTGTTGCGATTTAACGATAGGTTTAATGATTAATTTCGGAACAGTTCCTTCTTTCTTTTGCGATTTTTTAGAATCCATTGTATCCTTGGGATCGTATATTTTCAAAATGGAATGGATTTCATTTGTGACAGGAACTTCTGCCTTGCTAGTTGACTCAATTTTATGTTTTGTTATGGTCATCTTCAAATCCTCATTTTCTGACATCTTAGAACTGTAATTTGAAGTAGAAATTTCAACATTCGCTTGCAATTGTGAGTTACTTTCCATCTCTATTGGTGTACCAACTTCAATCAATAATGGTTTAACTGGTTCGTTTCTAGGATGTTCAACTGCTGTAGACGTTATCTGGCAGTCGACTTCTTGATTAATAGATTCTGCAATTTTTACCACAGTAGTACTTGAAACTTCCGCTACAGATTTTTGTCGTGTGTTAGATTTTAAATCATCATATTTGTAATCTGTATCTTCTTTCTGACGTATCTTTTCTTTTTTTGCCAATATCTACTTTGCCTGGTAATACACTTACGTGTTTCGAATCACTACCAGATTGCACAACTTCTTTTATTGCCGAATCTTCGGGTGTCTTGTACTCAGTATGAAGTTGATATTTATCGGCAATTGCTAAGTCAGCACTTTTTGTTTAACACTGATATAAGTCTGATCCTCTTTCTGTATCTTTTCGTCCACTCCCTCGGCGTCTTGATAGCTATTTCCTTCTGAAACCACGTCAGATATTTTATCTTCAATAACCTGATTCTCTTCATTTGCTATTTTATCTGCAACATCACTAGCAACATTATCAACAGCTGTATTTTCTTCTGACAATCCTTGAGTTTGTAACTCCAACAAAGACTCAATTTCTCTGGCAATAACATCATTGAGATCTTTCGAATCGCTTCTATGTAATTCTGCAATCTTCAATCCATCTTCCGGTATAACTTGAACATCCAGATTTTGACTACTTGGTGCAATTTCTGAAATAATATCATCTGTATTTAACAAGGAGGCCTCTTCTGGTAACATTAGGTCTATTTGCTGAGATTCAAATGTTTTCGGAGTATCCAAGTTCACTTCAGTTATAGTTGGCACATTCACAATTGAATCTTCAGATTTCGACTCGAAAATAACATGTTTTAGTTGATCGTCCATGTCTTCGAGCATTAGGTCAACAACTGGTTGAGAATACATAGACTGCATTTCGACTTCCGAATTAATTTTCTCTTCGGCTCCATCAAATTTGATTTCCTTTTCAACGGGCTTAAGTTCGGTTTTTGCGTCTTCATGAGCTTGTTTTGCAGTTTCAAACAATTCTGTATCATTCAATTGATTATCTTGATCAATACTAACAACTTTATTATCTACATTATCCTCCGTACTTTGCTGCTCAACTTGCATATCCAAAACCTGCTCAATTTTTGAATTAGTGTCCAATTCAGGAGTATTAATTATTTGTGTAATTGCATTTTGTAATTCCGAATCTTCTTCTGTCTCCTCAGAATTATCAATAATTTGACAAATTGCACTTTGTAATTCAGCTGATTTAGAATCATCCGTTGAATCGGAAGAATAAACAATTTGTGATATAGCATTTTGTAGCTCAAATGTTTGACTATCATCCATTGCCTCGGAAGAATCTATTTGTGCTATTGGAGTGTGATCTGTCAAATTGGAATCGCTCATGATTTCGGGAGAATCTATTATATGCGAAATTGCACTCTGTAATTCGGATGCCTCAGAATTATCTGTTGGCTGCATATCATCCACGATTTGAGAAATTGCACACTGTAATTCTGAAGGTTCATCGGAAACATTTTCTACTGGGCAGTAATCAATTGCTTGTGCAGGTTCTATTTGCATGTCAGAAGATTCGTCTATATTAAGACCATAATTTTCTTCCTGGAGATGTATAACATCTTCACTCTCCAGTTTAGTTTGATGCTCGTCTTTGTCAAACATTTCAAATGATGTTTGTACATTGTTTTGATCTAAGTTCACGGAGTTTTCTTGACTTTGCGAAGCAACATTCTCAACGACTTGAGAGTCCTCAGATATAAAAGTAAGAGATTGCCCCGTAGATGAATCTGCAGTTTCTTGTTCAATGAGTTGAGCATTATCATCGGTAATTATTTGAGCATCTTCAGCCATTAAAGGAGAGGTTTGCTTCAAGAAACTATCTGCAGTTTGTTGCAAATTCCGATCTGCACCTTCAATCTGCATCTCCGCAATATTTGTATCAGATTTATATTCTCGACTTTGATTTTCGTCCGAAGAATCAGGCAACATTTCTGTATTGTCTTGTACTAAAACAGCAATATCCTTCGAAACTTCTTCGACTTCGTCAGTTATTTTTTGATTGACAACTTTTGTTTTTTCTAAATCTTCTTCGACTTTAGATTCGCTTTCTTTACAAGATTCAAGTTTGGCATTACTTTCACTACTTTCCTGCAGTCCTGTTAGTGGTTCTAATTGTGATACAATTTCACCTTCGATATTCTTATTAGATTTTTCATTATCTTCTAATTCTTCCATAGATTCTGGCGCAGTCCCCATTTCATCTTGTATTATTTTGACGGCTAATAATGTATCTACTTCTTGAACATCTTCTTTTACAGAATTAACTGTAGTTGTTTCATCGGATTCTTCCATTATTAGATCGTCATTTTTCTTATCTGCTTCTACATTTTGCTTAGTGGCATCATGATCAACCATTTCTGTTGCATCAAACATGCTTAGTGCTTGCTCACTTGAGTTTTTGTTCTCTGCAGTAGCTTCTTTAATGTTTAGAAGGTCTTGTGTAACAGATAATCCATTATCCTCGAGTACCTTCTCAATATGGTCTGTTACATGTTTATCATCAGACTGTAATTCCTCTGTATCATCGGAATTATTTACTTCGGCTTCTGGAACTATATCAAGTTCCATAGGAAGCAAATTTTCTTTTTCAATTTCTCCTACTTCATCAGATTCAGAATTTAATTTGCTTTCTTCATTTACTTGAACGTTGCAAAGTAATTCGTCTTTGCTTGATTTAGTTTCATGGGTTTCACTAAATTCTTTGGATAAAATTTCGTCAGCTGAAGAAGCATTGTCCGTACTAAATTGTAATTTCTTATCGTTATCGGGTATCTCCTCCTGGATAACATTATCATCCAATTTTCTTTTTGTTGATACATCATCTTTTTCGATGGTTTCTAGGGTATATTCATCGTGTTTGTTGCTTGTACTTGCCATTTCTGGCACTTCAGAAATTAATTCCTCCTTATTTTCTGTGGAGCTCTGTAGATCTAATTTAGTTGTATCTGATTGTTGACATATTTGTATATCATTTACTTCGAGGCTTTTGTCATCTACGATGTCACCAACTATTTCATTTGTTAACATTTTGTCGTTATTCTCTTCTTGATCCTCAATTACTTGAACATTCTTTTCTACTGAACCAATATCAATTTCTTCAGGCTTTATGATTAACGCATCAGCTAATTTCTTATCTGCAGAAATGCTTTCTACACATTCAGGAATATCAACATTCGCAGATTGTACCGTACCTTGACCTTGAGTGTCTAATATGGATGATTCTTTATTCGTTTCGCTTGTATTTTCTGATACTGGACTCTCTTTTGGGCATTTATTATCAGTTGGGATTATTTCCGACTGATGCTCCACATTTTTTTCGTCTAAAACTTCTTTTGTTACATTGTCAGTAGTTTCTTTTGAAGACTCCAAGTTCTCTTTAAGTTCTAATAAAAGTACGTTTTCGGATTTATCTTCTAGTATAGGATGATCAGTATCAAATTCAATATTTTCTTCATTGCGCTGTTCTTCTGATATATCTAAAGCAGCTACATTAATCACGTCATCCTTTGATTTAATTTTTGTAATTTCTTCTAACTGCTCTACATTTGTCGCAAAATCTTCGTGAATGCTTGCTTCGTTTGCCAAATTTCCTGGTATTGCAACTTCTTTATTTGTAGATAAATCGGAACTTTCTGCATCAAAAATGTCTACAGGCACCTCAACTTCAGTTTGCATGGAAATTAATTCATTTTCTCGTTCTTGGTCTTGTTTATTTGTAAGTTGATCCGAGTCAATAGTCATATTTACATCTGCGTGCTCTATTGTTTCAGGTATGGATTCACTTGGTGCAACAGGTGAATTTATTTGCAAGTCCAAATTTGGTTTTGGTATTTCATCTGAGGTTTCTAAATTTTCAGATAAATTTTCTATTGCATCACTAAGTATTACACCATCCATAGCATCAACATCTTTGCACTTGTGCTTATCATCGGATTGGCTATTTGAAGCAACTTTTTCAAGGTTACCGATATCTGATGATACATTAGACAAAGTTTCTTCCATAGGATTAACATCATCTTCTTTATATTTACTTTCCACAATATTCTCTTTTGGTTGTATTACAAGTTCACAGTCTTCTTTTATTTCTTCATGTGTTTGATAAATAGCAGTTTCTTCTTCTTCTTTCAAGTCATGTGATTGTGTTTGTTTTTCAATTTCCATAACCTCTGCATTATCACTGAGTTGTATCGTAGAAGCTGCCTCTGTGGGTTTCTCTACAGTTATAGTCTGCTCGGTATTACTGTCCACACATTTCAAATCGGAAATATTTTTTTCTTGATTACATGCATTATTACTGTTTTCCATATCTTTTTCTATATTATCCTCTTTCATCTCAATCGATATTTGTTGTTCCGTAGGTTGTTCATAAAATTCTAATTGGGTAGCAGTTTTATCTGTAACGATATTTTCTGCAGTGGCAAATATTACAGTGCCCGCATCTTCAACAACTGTTTCTGAGGATTTATCATCTATTTGCGCTTGGTTTGAAGTGGATTGCATCTCAGAATTTTTTCTGCCTTGAGTAACGTATCTGCTGAAATTTTTTCAATGTTTTCGCCAACAACCATTACATTTTCATGATCATTTAAATTACTTTCTATCATTTGGGGCTCCTCCTTTTCCTCAATATTTTCTAAATTGTCCAAAGCAGTCGTTGTCTCATGATCATCCATATTTTCTACATTCACTGATGTTACTGCTTTGTCCTCATTGGAAGCGTCTTTTGTATCTACAGCTATTGTTTCTTGGAAGACATCTACTTCACATTGTTGTAAGGCTTCACTTGTGGTCTTAACTACTACTAAAACATTTTCATCCGCTTCATTTGTTACTAAAGTCTGGGTAGAATTTGGTTTATCTTCATTTATTTTTTGATTCACAATATGCAAATCTAAATTACTATTTTCATTTTCCTCGACAAATGTGCTTTCTTTATTTAGATCTTTATCTGAAGATTTTTCTTCATCGCCTTCCTTCTTCGATGAATCACCTATACAATCTGCAGTATTTAAATCATTTTGATTGATATGAAGTGATTTGTCTTCACGACTAACTTCAATTTCTATATTTTGAACTTCGTTACTTGAGTACGCATGTTGAAAAACATCTTCGGATATTTTTTCATCCGGCGTATCTGTAGACGTGTTTATAGGTATTAACTCGCCATCATTATTTGATATATCTACAGAACTATATTCTACAGGCGACTCAGTCTTCTCATTTGTCTCTAAAATATCAGAGTTATTACAAAAAAGTACGTCTTTATCTGCCAAAACTTCTTTTTCGTCATGCGATTTATCTAAATTAATTTCGACTTGCGAAATCACCTCGCCTGAAATGTCAACCTCTGCATGCTCCCCAAATAAATTTCCAGAAATGTTGGTAGTTGATGTTGAAATTTCTTTTAATCTTTCGCTAGTATTTGTTACTACAATTGAATTAGAACAGATTACACCGTAGCTGTGCGTGGTTTCACCTAAAAGATTCTCTAGATCGTTAGCAATATCTTCAACATCTTCAGATATTTTTTCTGTAGCCATAGATGCTATACTTAATTCAGATGTAAAAAAGTCTGAATCGGTGCCTAAATCATTCGTAGACCCGCTAGTCTCGACACCAGCAATAAAATTAAGGTCAGATGTAAGTATATTGAGATTCATTTCATTTTCGTGTATTAATGAATCTGATGTACTGCTAATAGGGTCATCATGTATTGTTTTGACAATTGATGTTTGCATATTTGCATCCGAAGAAGAACTAGGAGTAGAATCGCCGACAGAAATTGAATCACTATGATTTATTTTTTTTTCGTGGCCATTATTGGTCAATACACTTTCTGCGGTAGAGGTTAGATCATCCGATACTCTGCTTGATTCGTTCGCTTCCATTTTGATAATCACGTAATAACACTAACGCACAAAATTATTTAAGCACAGAAGATAAAACACTACATTTAGTTCGTTAAAAGTTCACAAAAGTTGCGAATTTTTTGTTTATCATTTTTTTCTTTTACAACAAACGCTAACATGAGACGCACAAGAACTACCAACACGACGAACATCTACGAGACTAAACATTTTTGGCAGAAGGGATCTTAACCATACTCACGTATACATTCTATCTAAAAAGATTAAATGAAAAGTACCTCTATGATTTTTATTTATTTTCAGTATTAAACCTGTTTCAGAAACGATTGAACGTGTTAACTAGCTTAAAATTTCATTTTAACTTATTTAGTCCTAAAATTTTTATGATAATTAATAAACGTTTTTTCCTTGACCTATGTAACAAAATTACTACAATTTGCTGCAATTGGCTACAATTGTCTAATATCTAAATGTCACATTTTGACAAGTAGTGATCAGCATTTGTTTACCTCAATTGTTCTTTTGTTTTGTACCTGCAATATATGAAATGACTATTTAATTTTTATTATTCATAATAATCGAAAAATGCATGAAGCATTTAATATTTCTAATATATTACAATTGACTGTTCAAATCGAATGCATCGCCGCTCACGGTAAATTGATTTTCTATCTAAGCCTTTATTATGAATGTAATAAACTCACAATAATTTTATTTTTAAGATGAAACGTTATTTTTGGGAACGAGGCAAGGGCATCTGTACATGTATTATATTGTTCGAAAGATGATAAACCGGATGTTAGTCTAATGAGATTAAATAAGTCATTTAGTAAGAAAGCAATTCAACAATTAGGAATCGTGCCAGATCATCAACTTCTTATAAGTTTATCAGGTGTAGCTTCTACCTTTCCTTCAATACTAGAATATGTCATTATTGTAATGTTGCAGATAATTTCATTCAAGTTCATGATATAAATGGTATAAATTTTCCAGTTGTACAACAAATTGAAAATTCCAAAGGTGCCTCATTATTTGCACTAAATATACAGGTAAAAAAATAAGTATTTTTATAGGATATGATATTTTATAGGTCTTCAAACAGTAAGTGATTGTTTTTTTTTAATTTTACACCACAAACTGAGTAACATATACAACATAAATAAATCTATTATACAGCTAATATAAGCGTCACACTGAAATTTCATATTTCTAACAGTAATATTTAAGCTGCATTTAGATTGTAACTAATTTTCAATCTTTTTAGCACCATAAAACAATGTCTGGCGAAAACGTGGCTGTTGTTAGAATGTGTGTTGCTGTTAAACGGAGATTGTACCTGTACTACTGGAAGAAACCTGAATTTGTACTGTTTGCAAATTCTGATGTCACGCTAAAAGATATACCAAAGACTTTAGTATGGGGCGAACAGACTGTATGTGTTGGCTATAAGGGAGAATATTGTTTACACAAGGTAACATACAGAGGAATACATTTACAGTGTAATTCCTTAAAATCAATTGCTCTAAATAGTCTAAATTCTTAAATAAAATATATATACAGGGTGTAAGAATAGTGCGATATTCTTCCATATCTCCATTTTTATGCAAAATACAGCAAATATTTAAATACAAAAGTTGTTTAGTTTTATGAAATTTATAACGTAAAATTATTCTACGATATACAGGGTGTTTATTTTGCCCGTAACCATCAGTATCGTACATTTTTAAATGGAACACCCTATATTTATATGATCACATTTTTGAATTGCCTGAGGAATTTTAAAGCAACTTTATACAGGATCATATTCAATTAGTTTCATTAGTTTACAAGATATTGACATTTGTTGGAAAATTTTGACATTTTGCTCTCTTCAGAAAAATGCCATTCTTTCGGTAACGGAAAAATGTAACATTATGAAACTTAACATAACGTTAGAAGCATCTCCTATGATGACAAATAGATGTAGACTTAAATACATTATATAGAGTGTTCTAGAAATCAGTATCTTTTTGAAACAATTGAAATGCGAAAATCTTTATTTTTCAAACTGAAACACTATATTTTTATGGGTTAGTAGAAAGCGAAATTTAATTATTTATTCGTTTGAATAAAGCATGTATGTTGTTAAAATTAATGGTTTTAGAGATATTTCAAAATATTTCTCATTTCGGTGTGTTGTTATGTAGGTATGCCCTTTAAAAGAAAGTTTCTTTCTCGTGTTGTTGGGGCTGTTCGGTAAACTTGCTCTTTTATGTATCCCCAAAGAAAAAAATCACATTTGGTCAGATTGGGTGACCTTATTGGCCTTGCACTGGCTCTCCTCTGCCAATCCATTTATCACGAAGTGCATTATTTAGATGATTTCAGACATTCCTAGAGAAATGGCACGGTGCCCCATCTTGCTGCAACCACAAATTCCTTATCATATTAAGAGGAAGGGTGCCTAGAAGATCTTCTAATTCATTCTTTAGGAACGCTAGATAATTTTCCCCACTGACTGTAGCATTAAAGAAATATGGACCAAGTAAGCGGTTGCCTACTATTCCTTTCCATACATTCAAAGACCCACGTTCTTGGTAATCCACGTTTATAAAATGAAAATTTTCGCGGTGATAATATAATAAATTGTGTCTATTAACGTAACCACTATTATGGAAAAAAGTTGAGACGATTTTCAAAATCATTCCCAGACAATTCCTGTAAATAATGTATATATGGTAGCCATGAAATTTGTGTTGACGTAAAATCCGTGAAGGCGACATATGGCTTATTCCTAATTGTGATCCAATTTTTCTAGTACTAGTATGGGGATCCTCGACTGACATAGCAAGTACTGCAAATTGATTATTTTCATTTGGTGCGATGGTTTGGCACGTTTATATTCTACATGTCCAGTTGCTTCAAATCGATCCCGAAGTCTTTCAAAGACTAAAGGTTCTGGATGTCACTTTATATCAATTACGTTAACGTACCTTCATATTTTAGATATAAGTACAATTTTAAAACGTACGTAGATTTACAAAAGTGTCAGCACAGCAGACAAATGGTAAAGAAAGTTCAAATTTAAAATTTTTATTTAATGTTTGGCCTCCAAACTTTCTTTTAAAGAACACGCCAACATACAGAAATGAGAAATAATTGAAAAATCTTTAAAACCATTACTTAACTACATACGTGCTTTATTCAAACTAATAAATAATTAAATTTCGCTTTCAACTAACCCGTAAAAATGTAGTGTTTCAATTTGAAAAAATGAACATTTTCGCATTTCAATTGTTTCAAAAAGACACTGATTTCTAGAACACTCTGTATAACGTATTTAAGTCTACATCTGTTTACTATCATCATAGGACATGCTCCTAACGTTATGTTAAGAATCATAATGTTAAATTTTTTCGTTACCGAAATAATGGCATTTGTCTGAAGAGGGCAAAATTTCAAACTTTTCAAATAAATGTCAATACCTTGTAAACTAGTGAAAATAATTGAATATGACCCTGTATAAAGTTCCCTTAAACTTCCCTAGGCAATTCAAAAATGTGATCATATACAGGATGTTCTATTTAAAAATGTAAAGATGCTGATGGTTACGGGCAAAATAAATACCCTGTATATCGTAGAATAATTTTACGTTATAAATTTCGTAAAACTAAACAACTTTTGTATTTAAATATTTGATGTGTGATTTCTAATAAGACCAACTTTGCTAAATTTTGTTCACGGGAAGCAGAATACACTTTAGTTAGTCATAATATTTTTTTCCCAAAGCTGTACTGTAAACCGTTCCTGAGATATGGCCTTAGTTGGTACATATCTTTATTGAAAAGTAACTAATGCGGCGCTTATTGGAATAGCGGCGCCAATAGAATAAATACACCTAAATTCTATATTAAAAAAAAGCTTTTAAAGCAGCTCTGTGTGGATCAATAATTACTATGATTTGAAAATATTCTTTAGTAGCATTTCAAAGAAATGCGGTACATTCAAGTTATGTTTTTTCTTGTGGAACACCCTATATTTAATTGCGATTTTAAATTCTACTTAAAAAGTAAGTCCTAAGAAGGGATGCCCTCAAATATGCGACACTTAACGTGTTTCAGTTTTTGTTTTACTGAATCTCGTTTATCGTTCGGTTAATAACGAAACAAATTTTATATATGTTTAAATATTAAAGTTGTAGAATTAATAGAGAGTGGATAGAGGACTCCAATACAACTTCACTTGCTAATATAATTTATGCTTGATTGATTTGTCGACTGATTAATACTATTATCAAATTAAAAACTATAGTTGACACACACAACCAATACGTCAAGTTGACGTTTATTAAAACTGTTAAAAGTTAATAGCAAAATGTCGAAACTATCGAAAGACATTGATAACAAAAACTTATTTGAAATGTTACATAATGCTGTTCGAGCTGATCAACTTTATTGGATACGAAATGATGCTAAAATACAAGCGTCATATACATCAAAAAATTACGATGAATTTAGAGAAACTGTTGCTGCAGCTCATTTGCGACCGCTAGGTCATGATGATAAATTGAAAAAAAGTTATTTGGAATTCGATTACTCAAGATGAGAATAATGAATAAATCAACAGTACAAAATTCAGTGGGTGTAGAGATTACTGTGATGCCGAGATTAATCTATTTCCGCGTATTTTGTAATAATTGAACATGTATTATCGCCCATTGTTTTGAAAAATATACAATAAATTTATATTTCAACTATACAAGGTAGAACTTTAATAGTATCATTAGTCAGCTTGGAAATATAGAAAATATGCGATACTATAAATATTCATTTCAAAATAAATATAGACTTGATTGCAAAAAAAAAGTGGGACATCTCTTCTAACTCATTACTTTATATTCGCATTCGCTTTCATATGTCTTATGAAAATTCAACGTATTTATTCAGCAAAGCAAGTTACACTGAAACAAATAGGTAATATACCATTACGAGAAATGAAAAAAAAAAGATGAGATCAATTAATTACAAATGATACGTTCTGAAATTAAATTGATAAATCTGAAATACATTTGACGAATCCTGAAATAGAGTTGACCCTTTCTGAAATACAACTAGAAAAGGTGTTGTAATAGATAATGGCGCCGTTCCTATTTATAAGTTACTGTAATCTCGTTTGAAATGAATAATACATATTTTCTTTTAGAGGTGAAACGATAAATTATTCCATACATTTTTTACTAATGCACATAGTTCTTGAGAATTTCTTGGTCGTACATCTAATTTTTAGATACTTTTAACCATTAATTTCCATCTGTTGGTCATATAATGAAGATGTGAACTATCTGATGGCTAAGGCAAAATAACATTTTCGGGGTAGGCACTAACGTACAACTTTTATTTTCATGGCGCATGATGAAGGATGCATCATACGTTACAGAAATATTTTCAATCAATCGCAACATGTTACGTACCGTCACGGGCTTTAATGATGCGCGGTCGCTAGCGGTAAAGCCTATGCTCCTTTCACTAGATCGGTTTATCGTTAAAGAATATAGTGACAGGAGCACAGGCGGTACTGCTAGCGACCGGATATTATTTAAAGTCCATACTGGTACATGTAAACTTGGATTTGAGATTCATTACAATGCATTTTTGATGTCTCCATCTACTTGATGGTATTCCTCCTCGTAGTATATGCGAAATTACAGAATTTTCACTCACTTTCTTGTTGAATAGATCGAACGATGTGGCTCTCTAAATGGGTAGCTAGAAGTCCATATGTGTTCTCCTTGGACTTTTTTTATTGGGGTTATTAAAAGCTACTAAAATGTTTGATATGTAATATTAGAGTTAGCCTTCAAGATTTAGAAAAACTGAAAACTAGAATACTAAGATTGGAGTCTAAAGTTTTGAAATTTGCAAAATCTTGTTCACAAGACCACTAATTATAAGTGAACCAAAAACCAATCTGAAATCTACTTGTTAATAGCCCTTAATATAAATTTTTCCAAAATGTTGATATATTTTCGGGAACTAAAACGCCTGTTTGTCTCCCAACAAATTCCAAGACCTTTATGATTATCGAAATTAAAAAATATTTTTCGTGGGGTGGTCTACATAAATACATGAGCATGTTCATGATTATATGGCTGCATATTGCACTACTGTGTACTTTACAATTATTTACACTTAATATGATTTATTGTAGGTGTTACAGTCAAAGGACGACGGTCAACAGGATCTTTTCACAACAGGCAGTAGATCCAGCGAACCATGTTTAACGAAAATAACGGATACTTCCTTCGCTTTGGGAAGAGAAAATCAAACCGTTGTGGTGAACGATAAAGGTTCCGCTGAAAAGTCAAAGGTTTTGAAATGGTCAGATACTCCTACAGGCTTGGTGTGGGACAATCCTTACCTGTTAGGTATACTTTCGGATTCGATAGAAATACAACATTTGGATCCAGGCGGATTAATACAAACACTCCCTAATTTACCTAAAGTCAGATTTATTGTTAGAGCACGACAAGGTTTGCTAATTGCAGCGTCTGTTAGCAGCGTTTGGTATATAAATGCCATAGAAGTTGCAACACAGAGAAAAGTCTTATTAGATAGTAAACAATTTGAATTGGCAATACAGCTAACCGTAAGTTATCTAGCATTTTATAATTCATTTAAATTGCATACATGATTTGGCTAAAGTATGAAATCCAGCGAAATGGAGAATTTATACTAAAACTCCTTTTATTTAATTTAATTTGAATTTGTTTCAATCCGTATTACGATGTGATTTAATACATACAGTGTTTTCCGGTTATAAGAAACCCATAAACAAATAAACTTCGCATTGAGATTATGCCTTACGTGGTTATTGTATTTTTGAAATCAGAGTTTTAATAAAAGAGCCATTACGTGATGCATTTTTCGTATGGCACGTAAGCGTATACTATAACTAAATTACATCGCGCTATTTTATCTGTTTAATCAGCAGTAAAGCTCCAATAGTAACAAGTTACCAGTAGATATTATATTTCTTATTCAAAAGATCTCGATTTTAGCACACTTCGAATGAAACTGAAGACGAAAAGAAGGAAATTATCCACCATATACATACACTTTTAGCGTATGACCTGTTTAAAAAGAAGGACTTTTTCGCTAGCATGAAGGAGTTTCTTATACTGAAAACCGATCCTTACGATGTTATCAGATTATTTCCTGATCTCCTACCACAATCAACCCCAGCTACAAATCAAGAATCGCATGAAAATCTTACCGATACCGAGAAAGAGAATGGAATACAAGCATTGATTGACTATTTAACAGAAATTAGAAGAAATACACAAACAGATGTACAGGTATTCATGTTGATAAGTTCATTTTTCAGTTGTAATCTTTGGATTATAACCTTTTCCTCGTCTATTAAAAAGACTTCACATCAGCGAATGCAATCCTATCCTTGAATATACATTTTAAATCGTTAACATAATCGCTTTTGTTAGTGAATGTGATGGACTAACTTGAAGTTATTTTCTTAGGGATCAGTAAATGCTAGCGGTAACCTCAATGAAAGATCCGCTTGTACTAAGTCGACACAACAATTACTGCAGATTATAGACACCACACTTCTCAAGTGCTATCTCCAGACGAATGATGCCTTGATAGCACCTCTTTTGAGATTAAACTATTGTCATCTAGGTGAAACTGAGAGAATCCTGAAGAAACACGAAAAACATAACGAACTCATAATCTTGTACCAGGTGAAAGGACATCCCAGGAAGGCTTTAGAACTTTTACAAAGCGAGGGTACTATCGACCGAAATGTGAGCTATTTACAGAAGTTAGGTTCCGATCATATTGGATTAATTTTGGAATTTGCCGATTGGGTTCTGAAAAAGGCACCTGAAGAAGGATTGAAGGTAAATTAATTTTCAAATTTTAACGCTGTTTAAAATAATATAATCTAATGCTTTAGTTGTGTACTAATTTGTGACACAATTAAAAACTGTCAAGAGTTTATTATTTAATTTATAAGTAATATGCTTTAAATATAAATTTTATTCAACAAATGTTATTCCTCTCTCTATCTCTTAGTTAATACTTACAAGGACACTAAAATTACTATTTCAACCACAAAACTCACGCGTTTCAACATCGAAGCCGTCATTGTTAAGGTGATAATAAAACTAAAATTAAACCTTCGTCGTACCTATTAATATTTTGAACAAGACAAATAATTAACTGTGTGGTATTTTATGAGTCTTGTGCTGAACACAATGATAGCATTATTATTTTTAACAGTTAACTGATCTAAAAGTAGCAGTTATGTAATCTATAAAGGAAAACCTCAATAATGTATTCTTGTAATATACAGTGACGTTCTAAATTTTATTTTGAGACATCTACAAGCCAGTGTTTCGGGCTGCTCGTATAACGCTAAAACGGTAGCAAAAGTCATTCCACATCATTATATTTGCGCGGTTCTCTCCTCTTAAAGAAAATGTATAGCCTTTTAAAAGCTTGTAAGTCGAATTTTTGTTATCCTGTAATATTAATAATTAGTAATAATGAGAGATGATGAATCAACCAGTCACAATAGTTTTTAATATATTGCAGGTTTAATATTATCACATTAACAAGAGCAGCATCCGTTTTGAAATGCGTCAGCTTTGTGCTAGGTCTTTGGTATTTTGTGGGTAAAATAGTAATTTTAGTATTCATAGAAGCGGTAATAATAATAAAAAATAATTGCACCTGACTGCATTCACTATTTATCATTCCCTAAATCGAGATAATGCACAAATTCAATCAACTGACGCAAACATAAATTATTCATAAACGTGGGCGTCAATATACAGTGGCAGAATAAAATTATCTTTCAAAGTCAATGGTGGTTTACAATACATTTTCCTTAATTCTTATATTAGTTGATAATTCGTTTGACAATTGTTTTGTTTAATTGTAGATATTTACAGAAGAATTACCTGAAGTAGAACAATTACCAAGACCCAGAGTATTAGACTATTTGATACGGTCTCACCCATCACTGGTTATTCCCTACGCAGAACATGTTGTGCATACATGGAACGACACTAATCCACTTTTCCATAATACTTTAGTACATTTTTATAAAGAAAAAGCTCTATCAGGAGATACATCGGCTGTTCACGCACACAAAAAGCTCTTCGATTTTCTGCAAAAGTCGCCGCATTATACTCCAGATACGGTTTTAATGAGTTTTCCAACAAATAATCTCTTAGAAGAAAGAGCGATTATCTTAGGGAAATTAGGCAGGCATGAACAAGCTTTAATTATTTATATGAGAGTACTGGGTGATGTTGCAAAAGCGATAGAATACTGTGAATCCGTGTACGATCCTATGCAACCAACCAGCAAAGATGTAAATATAACATTCTTTCATACTACTTTATGTACTACTATAACTACTTTATGTAGGATGTATATAAACTTAGGTTAAAGCTCCATGTAACAAAATTTCAAAAATTTTGAGATGAAAACAGAAGTCTATTTACTGAAGGACATATTTGGTCCAATTTACTCAATAAATCTCGTAACGTAGGTTTACACGACTCAATTCCTGAGATATCGAAGACTGAAGTTCAAGTTCTACCATCTAACAATATCTTCTCTTTATTTTAGGTATATATGTATTTGCTGCAAGTAATTCTTGATCCAAATAAGGCAACACTATTATTACCAGACGTCAATTTTTCACCAAAAACATCGGAACCAGATGTGGAAATGGCGTTGGAATTTTTGGAAAAATATGCTCCGCGAATAAATCCTTTTAAAGCCTTAACTGTACTACCATCAAATATACCAGTATCTCGCATCAATAAATTTCTGCAAATATCTTTACATGAAAAAGTAAAAGAAAGAAGAAGAGTGCAACTGTTAAAAGGATTACTATATGCTGAAAATTTGCAATGTCAAGAAATCCGATTGCAGCTATTGAATAAAAATTTTGTAATTAGTGATTTAAATTTATGCCCAGTATGCAAGAAAAGATTTGGAAATCAAAGGTAAGTCAAATGGTTCTCTGAGATTTCTCTATACAAAACACTGAAACTATTTGTTTATTTTTTTGTCCCTTTAATTTCTCTAAGCAACCATTCACACTTTTGGTATCTAGTTATCTGAAGCTATTTTTTAATTTTGGTTTAAATGTTATAATTTTTTAATTGAAACACTAACAATACGTGGCTATACTCCTAATTTATTTAGAGAGTAAAAATTTACCTATAAAACCTTCACAAGGAATTCATACTAGTTAGTTTATTGTATTTAAAAAAATAATGTTCCCTTTTCACTTTTTTTCAGTGCATTGGTCCGATATCCAAATGGAGATGTAGTTCATTATTCATGCCAAGACAAGAAACTATAGGAAATATATATTATATAAGAATGAACATTTTATATATCAAATAAATTAAATTATAAAATATGCTTAAACCATGCAGTTTTGAAAAAACAAAAAATGTCTGTAATAGGTGCTTATGGTATACTGTTGAAATCGTCCTGCGAGCTGGTGCAATGAAAATAGACCAAGCATTAGAAGCAGACCGCGTGAGTTCGACCTACCAGGTCTCGTCAGTGCCCCTCCTTCATCGCAGTTTGCTATTCAACCTGTATCGTACAACAGTTGCGATAATGAGCTAATTCCAACCTAATTTCCTCTAGTGGGCCAGGGCCGGGTGTCAAACAACTCAGGCCGGTACAGCAGCTACCGATCTAGCTTGGACAATTCGTAGATTGTCAGTGGTGATTCGATGTACGGCATACCCTGACGTAACATTGAAAACGTCGAGAAATACCACAATACAAAAAATGCTTATTTCTATTTTATTTTGATGCCTGTAGTAGACCCATTACACGCATTTTTTGTTTTTTTTTATATTGCGGCAGTTCTCGACGTTTTCAACGTACAGTGTTAATAAATCGTAAGAATTGTGGAACTACTACGCATGTAAATTAATACAGAGCCTTAACTTATTCCGAAAAATAAAATTAGTCAGTTCGTTGCGAAATTATCAAAAAATGTTAATCACATTATAACAATAAACTATACACCGGATCTTTCACAAAACACGTTAGTCAGGGTTGGCAATAAACCAGGTTTTTTTAAAAAACCAAAAAAATCAGAATGTTTGGTTTAAACCGGTTTTTTTGGTTTAAACCACTTATTAATTTAAATTATAAATTATTAGAAGTTAGAATCTACAGGATATGTAACGACAAGCTTAAACTATCTGTGTATTGGAAACTAATAACACTATATTTATGAAAGTTTGTAGACATGAATTATAAATTATAGCAAATTTAATCAAAATATTTTGACAGGCATGCTACTTCCAGTTATACCGGAAGTCCGGAAGTGAACAGCAACTTGGTTATTTTAAATGAAACACCGCTATATGTCATTACATTCTCAAATTCTACGTAAAATTTTGGAGTAACTTTGTGTAGAACACCCTATATCTGAAATGTATGCTTTTCGAAGTACATGTTAACTTTTTTAGTGAAAAATTGACAGATGGCAGATAATAAAAATTAAAAAGAAACCAAGTGATTTAAACCATGGCCAACCCTGACGTTAGTTAGAAAGTTTATGGAATCTACTCTTAGTGCAATTCTGAAATGTTGACAGTTGCATTTGTGGTATAGATTCTACTGTTTTAAAATATTTTCAACGAAATCCGACTTCCGGTTATACCGGAAGTAAATAGCAAGTTTATTATTTTAAATAGAATGGTATAATTTTTTCAATGCACCAATGAACCAATAATCTCTAATAACTCAAAAACTAATAAAGATAGATATACGAGACCTTAATACGAATCGATATCTGTATAAATTTTATTGAAAGTTACGACAGTTCTCAGTATCTATGACCCTCTCCAAAATTGTAAATATCTTTGAAACAGTTGAATTTAGGGATAGGAATAGGGATTTAGGGATAGGAATAATACAAAATATTTGCAAATAATCCCTAGAATCGATCGCACTGAAAAAAATTATACCATTGTATTTAAAATAACAAAGTTGCTATTTACTTCCGGTATAACCGGAAGTCAGATTTCGTTAAAAATATTTTAAAATTGTAGAACCTATACCACAAATGCAACTGTCAAAATTTCAGAATTGTTACTAAGAGTATATTCCGTAAACTTTCTAACTAACGGGTTTCGTGAAAGAGATTTGCAACCACCCACCACGGCTAGAAAGAGCCGTCTCCCGTAGATGAAGGAGCTTAACCAACGAGATTGGCAATTACCCGCACATTCATAGAAGATTCTTGTTCATCAATACAAAAATTACTGATCTTCGGTGAAAGTTTATTATAACCATGTACAAAAAGTTAATCGTGCTACGACCTTGCTCTCATTTAATTTTTGTGTTCTTTGCAGACATTATGGATAGACTTGAATGCCATTCGATATTCGATTACCAATCTGTTATACGAGCTCACAGTCCTTGAAATCACAGTTCTATCATAATAGTTATCCTCAACACGATTCCACATAAATATCCTTATACTGCGCGGACTAGTGGTTTAAAAACTTTCTTTCCTTAACCTATTTCATAACCTTTCAAGGTAAACGTCGCTGTAAGAAAAACTTACCTATTCGTTAAAAGATATGTTTGAAATTTTAGTCAAATATGCAGGATGATAAGGAGTACATTTTAAAATTACAATTATACAGGATAATTGAGAAAAGTACAGTATATCAAAGTAAGGTTGTTTTTAGAGGAACCCTGTAGTATATACCATTTTCGGATTCTACGTCGTAAATTAGGATAACTTTGTTGATAGTTCCTGTACCTTTCTACTGCCAATTTCGATAAAATTTGATGTTTATGAAAATGTAGGCTTTCTCGAAAAAATTAAAAATACGAAAACTATATGGCTTGGGAAGATTTACATTTGTAACAAGTTATTGTGACGAAGCGTGCTTTCAATAAACCGGTAGAATATCTTGAGACTTACCCTGTATACATGTGGTTGGCTCGGTTTAAAAGAAATAGATACTCGTTCTCGTACGAATCGATTTTAAATTGATGTGCGTTTCGGGTGTAGATATGCGTCCTAATTGCATAATATCAACTTAAAATCGTTTATCTGCATGCTTAAACGTGAGAAATTGTACGAGATACATGTCGGATATCACTTCAAATATTATTTCGATGGTTGTAGATTATTAAATCTACCATCAAAATCTTTATTTAATCAACAATATTTAGGAAAAAACTAAGTATCAGGTATTGATCAAATAAATAAGATCTACTGATAAAAGTCACAGAATACATTGAGATGAAAATAGCAAAATAATTACAAAATCAAATAAAAACCTCGGGTAACTCTATAATTCTTAATGGAATAATTACAAAACATACATCTATTTCTTTGACTTATTTTTAGTTGCAGAAAACAATTGTTATTGTTTCTTGCTCGGTTTTTCTATACCCTCTATATATATTTTTTTTCAACACGTTTCCAAAAATACTTACATCGTACAATTAATATTTATATCTGTGAGTGTTTGGTTAAAACTTCAACCAACCGCTCTGTCTTATTCTGCTACATTTTTTTTAACAAAAAAAAAAATTAATTTGAAAACGTAAATTATACACGAAATAATTTTTGTCAAAAATATATTGGATAAAAAATCTTTCATACAAATAAATACAAATACAACATACTCTAGAAAAAAGTATATCTACAATATTCGGATAAGAATTAGTAAAACAATAGTTGATATAAAAGACATATTCAGAATACTTATATTTTTTAAATGTACATTTTCATGCACCTATCACATAACCAACGACAAATTATCAGATAATTATCAATTGGCGGATTTTAACGATTTAAATTTACGTACAAATTAACTAAAGGCCTTCGTAATGGGAAATGCCTTCCATTCATTCTATAATACTTATACACGTTACACGAAAATATGTTTTCCAAATTCATACAACACATATTTGGGAAACCTATATATACATAGAATGAATGACGTGTATTAAATGCAGATATTATATGTATATATATACGAATTTGGACAAGCTAAATCAACTAATACAGAATTTAAATATTTCTAATTATAGAGCGAAAAATTTTTCCAACTATGCTCTCGTTTGTTAAACTACATCTTTCCTGTACTTCTATTTGTTCGCTCTATTAAAGATATTGTTCGTACAATTTCAGGATGATAGTATGTTTTAAAGCGATTTCGAGCAACATAAATTTGCTTTTGCAACACATTTTAAACTGCAATTAATTTATGGTATAATTATATGTCGCAATGACCGCTTTCATATCTCACATATTGTAGCAATTTATTTTTTTGAGGTTGCGTTATAAGCACAGTTTGCTCAAATTACGGCATTACGTTGGATGGACTTGGTATAGGCCGGCGTGCAGTGCGACAATATTTTTGTAACAAAAAATGTCGTTTCTATTATAGTTATTTATTTTTGTTTTTCTGTATTCTAGTATTCCATCCCATTTGTACGAGTTTACGCTTGAACGGATAGACTTTTCTATTTGTTAAATACAACAGCCATTCTCTGTTTTGCTTCGTTAAGGTTTATTGGTTTTCAATTATTCAGTATTTTCAACAGTCTTTTGCAGGGTATTCGGACAATTTTATGTGTTACGCTTTTTAGATAATCACTGGAATAATAATTTAAGTTTAAAGTAGTAGTAGTAGTATAAAGTAATATCATGTCTTACTGTTTAAATTTCTTGTGTTAACAACAGCCAAAACGGATCGCCTACGCCTAGTCTATACGTGTATATCCACTAGCGACAAACATTGAACGAGACGGAACGTGGAAATATTTTCGAGTATGGTAGAAGTATCTTTCGCTATATAATCTGTTTGATCATTTTTTTACTCCGGTAATGTAGCAGTGCGGCGTTTCGTAAAAACAAAAACGGTAATATGTCCTGTATGCTTATCTGGGAGTACATGTATGTAACTTAATTCACTGCTGTACACATTTGCATGAAGGATGGTCTCTCAATTTAAGCAACTCTAAAAGTTAGTTTCCGTTCATACTATTTGAATTATTTTTACAAGTTTGCTTGTAATTTATTAATTCTAAAACAATGTCTTTAATGATCTTTATTTACAATTAGATGTAAAAATTAAAACGGAGGCTACATATAACACGATCTAATTGTTTCAAACCATTTGTTTGCTGACACAACTAAAGGAGGAAATTTCTAATTAAACTAATATTATATTTATTGATGACAGTAGTAGACATCTGTGTGTTAGATAACAATATTTATTGTGTTATTGTAACACAAGCGTACAATATCTAGGTATCATATTCTTATTCTTTATATTATTATTTATATTTTCATTGAAATCTAAATATTTCAACAAAATACACATTTTAGATACGGAAATATATATCTTCAGATACATAAGTATATAAACACACTAGATACGTTTTTCAATTACATAGAACTGTGTAGCTTACGTCGACGCTTATTTGTATAGGTAGTTCCGTAACTCGACTAATGAATTTATTGATGAAAATTACCAAGATGCCGTTGAGCTAAATTATTAATACCGGATACATGATAAAATTATAAATAATATTCTACTTCTTAATACAAAAAATTATTCACTGGGGGTTTTCCGACATTCAATGTTGAGTTCCTATTGTCTCACTTTTTGTATAAATGTAAATTGAAACATCACTGGTACAATAATATTAAATAAAGTATCAATAGTGCAAGCTGAATAGAAAGGCTATAATCAAACTGTTTCGAGATTAAATGTTAAATCAGGTTTGAAGGTGCTAGATTGTATCCAGAAATTAAAAAACAAATGTTGCAAAAATGTGATACTTCTTCATTTTTCACGCGTACAGATAAAGCATACCCAGTCCGAAACAAAGTCCGTCAAGCAAATTGAAGTTATTAGAATTTTTATTATAATTTATTATATATGACAGGCACGCGAGAGAAAATAGTTGTAGAACAGTTTTTAAAAAAGTGAACAGAAGATCGCAACATATCACTACAATAGCAAGTCTAAGAATGACCTCCGACTATCGCGATATAGATATCACATATAGTTAAGCGAGAACTACTATGTACTAATATGAAAATTCTATTACAACCAAAACTACGCAAAGTAATATACATCTTCAATACAAATTTTACAAATTCTAAAACAGGTCTACTTTTTTATGTGTATATGCTAGTTGCTGTGGCGTCTTAAGCTGTATCGCTTGTACGACTACTATCGCTGCAACTCTTGCGCTGTATAGTTTGTGTGTGTGTCTAATTGTGTTAAAATGGTTTTATGACAGCATTATTTCGTCGCACTGTTAATTATTTTGTTCCCGACAGCGAATGGTAGATCCATCGAAATCGAATTCTCCGAGAAAATTGAAATTGAATTGAACCCCCACTCCTAAAGCTCCACCACAATGTTAGGCAGCCGCCTAACCACTGCGGCTATCGACCTGTTTTATATTATATTGATTCATAAGATTTTATAAACTCAACTACAATTTATTAATTAGCTTTGGCTATTAAACGATACGAGAAACATTCCTTATGAACACAATTTTTTACTAATCCGCGCATTATGCAGTGAGGAATAGAGTGTGACATAAATATATGTTAATTAAACGCACATAAATAACTGTCCCTAGATTAAACATAACCAACTTTGTACAGTATGCAATTAATTTTATGTTACGGTTTTCAATCTCAATCACTATGATATATTTTATTTAGAAAATATAAAGCGGTTTTGAAATGGTATTACTTCACCGGGAAAGATTAAATTAGTTACCTACTGATCAGTCGAATATAAGCGCGACAAGAGAAAAAACTGGCAACACTGATCATAAGCATGTCTTGTTTGAGTAAGAGCCAAATTTGTCAAATCTTCCATGTGATTTCTATGAAACGTTTTAAAGGGCTTAACAATTTGCAATGCAAGTGAATATTGTTTGCTCAAGGCTGATGTAACTGTTAACGTTTTATGTTGTCAACCAGAATAACTATGTGTAGTAAAATGTTAATGAAAATTCCATAATATTTAGTAGGTACTCCTCAAATTGATCCTTGTTGACATAAGACCCAAAACTTAAAAGTCCGTCGAGATCCCGAGGCAAAGATAATGTAATAGCATTTAAAAATTAATGTGTTTCGTATTTACGACACGGAATATTGCACATTCTATTTTTATATTTACAAATTATTTGATAGAATTATGTATGGTTTTAAAAAATTCCATAAAATCGAACGATACTATCCACTGCAAGGGCTAGCGTTGGCGCATCTATCACGTAATCGATATTTCGTCGTCGTCAAGTAAAGTATACGAATTTCAAACGAATAATTAGACCTTAATTTGTCTTTGCCAAACAGATTGTTAACGGATATGTTACACAAAATTGCACTTTCATATTTGCCATAACTAAACCGAATTGATTATCATAATGTCATTGCAACGAAAACATTAAAACTCAATTTTTGAAGAAGCTCTCGGTATAAACGTATCAAATTAAACATATTACCCGAATTGAGTAGGATTTCAAAATGTCTCTAATGGAATGGGATATTATAAACATTCTAACAAATGGTTGACGTATAATACTTACGAATACCTTACAGATCTTAAGTTAGATTAGAAATTTCTCCAACATAGAAATACGAAACAAACAGTATCTAACTAGACACCTAAACAAAGTTTACAAAGAGATGAAATCTAACATTAAAACTATACATATATGTAAGCTATGCTGAAATTTTCTTGTACTGGATATCTAATGAGGATATATACATATATGTATACCAATCGGTAAAGATTAAGCCAATTAAAAATTGATGGGATTCTTTTATACAAACAGTATTTCACATAAATTGCAGGTACATATTGTTTATATGAAATACCGTTATTATATGATACAAAGAATACAGTCGCTACATTATCTATTCCGTTTTCTGCCGTTATGAATATTAATGCTTAGATAATTATTGGTCCGATAGTAAGACTAGTGCCTCTACTACTATTATTAGCATCATTCTTCTCTAGCCACAACTAGCAGGTTTTTTTTTCTGGGTTATTTTGATTGTTTTGCATCTTCGCATACTGATAGAGCCCAAACCAGGTTTCCTCGTAATGACATGTATTATAGTTGGTAACAGATGTCGAAGTTCTTGCTACAGTTAGTGCTACATAACAATCGTGTCAGTCAATCAACCATTAACTTCTGTGATACATTCGCCAACTGTTCTTTGAAGTTCCTAAACGAAGGTCTGTTTTCTGGTAGCGCATGCCAACATTTTTTCATTATCTGAAACAATAACGGAAAATAAGCTTGGAGTCACTTTGATGTATTATGATGAAAGTCATATCATCATGACTTGGCTAAATGGTGATATTTACAGTGGTGAACTAAACTAGTTTGAATTGATGCAATGTATGACGCAGAGTCGCAAGTTTAAGTATGGAATGGATATGATAATGTCATGAATAAATACATTCGTTTTCTGATACGAAACATATCTGTAGAAACTAATATATATCAATTATTGTTACGGAAAAAAAGTACTTACCTCGTACACCTCTTTATCACATCCTTTTGGTTTTTCCAATATAATCCCCTTCTGTACTTTTTCAACTACCTCGGAATTTTTTAATCGCCCATATGGCATTTTGCCGCAAGTGAATACTTCCCACATCAGTACACCTAGAAATCGATGAATTTATAGACCGATAAAACAAAACAACACTGTATTACTAACCGTATGCCCAAACATCGCTTTTTGACGAAAATCTTGTATAATTTAAGACTTCAGGCGGTGCCCATTTTATCGGAAATTTTGTGCCTCCAGACGATGTATATTGATCATCAAGCACATACCTTGCTAATCCAAAGTCGGCTACTTTTACAGTGTTCTCTGATCCCACTAAACAGTTTCTAGCGGCTAAATCCCTATGGATATAATTGTGCCTTTCTAGATATGCCATTCCTTTGCAGACCTAAAATGTAAAAATATATTTTAACAGTGTTAAGATTATGTTTATTGATTTAATTCCACACTTGATGTAGTTATGTAATCTAAAATGTAACAGTGAATGCTTTCGTTACTTGTAAAAAAATTAAATTATCTACCTGAACGCACATCTCCAATAACAAATCTTGATTATTATTTAATGACTGCTCGTGTCTTCTTAAATAGTTCAATAACGATCCGTGACGCATGTATTCAGTAACGATGAATATAGGCCTGTTTTTACTACATACTCCATATAATTGGACAAGATTTGGATGTTGAAGCTTTCTGAAACATTACATTAGAATTTGCAATATCGAACATCCATTCAAAGCTACTAGATAATTTATTAAATTATTAGTTTATTTTTACATACATCAAGATATTTTTTCAAAATATCTAATTATGCTATACTAATTTTGATAGTAAATGTTAAATGACTTACGTCATAACTTTTGCTTCTTCAATAAAATCATCTTCCGACATTGTCCCTTCTTTCATCATTTTTACAGCTACATCTATAGATCCTCTCCATCTTCCGCGCCTTACAACACCAAACTGACCGGAACCTAGTTCTTCTAGTAGCATTAGTTCATGTGGATCTATTTCCCACTTATCTGAAAGCAAGATTGCGATAGGCAAATCAATAATACAAAAAAGAAAATCACTATCGCCATCAACAGCAATGAATAAATCTAACAATAAAAAAAAACATTAATATAATTCACCTTTACGGTGCAAATACTAAATGCTGATGTAATTTTAGAGTATAATACAACGATGAAATTGTCTGTTTCATATTAAAAATAGATCATTTTCATAGGCGTACTACGAGGAGCCTACTATAGAAACAAACAAAATTTGAAAATTAAAATATTTTATTATTATACTCTCCACTTAATTGGATATATTTATTACAACGAATCTGCAACGTCTCTAGTCTTTTGAAAAAGATATTTTTATCTTGCTCGGCAAATTAGGCCTGCACAGCTTCTATCACGTCTTCGTTGGAAGAAAATTTACGACCTTTCAACCTTTTTTTCAGTTGAGGAAAAACATGATAGTCGAACGGAGCCAGATTTAGTCAATAAATCACGAATTGTTTGCATGACAACACGCAATTTGTGATCAGGGCCATTGTCCCACAAAAAGAAAACACCTTTGGACAACTTTCGGCGTCTTCTCTCCATAATTTTTCTGGTAGAGTGGTCGGTAACGTCGAATAATAATTCCGAGTTATTTTTCCACCCTTATCTAGAAAATCAATCATGATTACTCCATAGCAATCCCAAAAAACTTAAATAAGAACTTTTCCAGCAGATTCTTGAGCACGAAACTTCTTAGGCCTTGGAGAACCAGAGTATCTCGATTCCATTGATTGTTGCTTTGTTTCTGGGTCGTTTCATCCATAGTAACAATACAGCTTAAGAGAAACCTGCATCATTTTCAAACCGAGCGCAGATCGTAAGTTGATACTTTCAACCTTACACGCTTCTGGTCAACATTCAAACATTTGGGGGTCCATTTTGCAGTAATTTTTCTCATGTCCAAATCGACGTGAACTATATGATAGACATGTTCATATGAAATATTCAGTGCCTCAGATATTCGTTTTAGCCCAATTCGACGGTCTGACAAAATCATGTCATGAACTGCATCAACATTTTCAGGGACAGACACAGAAACTAGCCTTCCCGATCAGTGTTCATCTTCAATGGAAAATGTACCCCTATAGAAACTTGCAATCCAACGAAGGACATTGATCGCCAAGGTTATTAAGGATATCTTCGTAAATCTGCTTACCTCCTTAACCTTTTTTTTTTAATTTTATTAGTCAAGTTTGGTTTGACTTTTTGACGTGAAATCTTACACTGACACTCCTCATATGTTATTTTTCGTTGCTATGGTATCGCAATATTTTCTTTATCTACAGAACCGGTCTGTACTAACTAGATATCAATACATCCTAGTATTTAGCCAGGTCGTAAGCAAATAATGTAAGGTTTTTTGTAATCATATTTCTAAGTGAAATAGAATTATTAGGATAGCAAAGTAAGACTCTATCTTTTTGTAACTTTTTATAATTCTCAAACACTTGAAAGCAGCAAATTTATACTTCAATCAGTGTCAACATTAGTGTACACAAAATAGCATGTTCTTACCGTGACTTAATCCCGCAGTAGCTGGCGCTTGGCGATCACAAGGACTAGTTTTCAATCTGGATGCTAAACCGCCACTATTGTGCTTGTGGTAATTGATAAGATCTGGTATTGAACTACAACAATGCTTCTCGGATAAATAAAATTCACCTCTAGAATTCTTTTTAATGTGGTAATGCTTTACATGAGGATGCGGTCTAAAACAACAATTAACAATGAAATCGTGAATTTCCTTCTATCAATTTCAATTGTATTTAACAATTATACACTAATTTAAATAAATAACTAATACTATTCGAATTGCTTTCATTCGACTTTTTCTGATTCCCTTACATTGTGACTCAGCCGTCTGCACAGGTTTAATTAAGTAATACAAGTAATATTACCTGTTCAGGCACCTAGTTATTTATTCAATAATCAAGCGGAATGTACTTACACTTTAGTATACAACGAAAGTGTGTATAGTCCCTTGGTTGAGGAATTTCTCACTACAAAACATCCTTCTTTATCTTCTTGTTTCAAGAGTGATTCTGATCTTTGTCTAGACATATCATTCACGTACCAACTGCAAAATTAAACGAATCAATCATAAGGTGGTATTAACTCAATGGTGCTGCAAAACTCTATTCGGTCTGAGCTAGAACATGAATTGGATCTCACAATCAATTCTAGACTACAGCTAATAAAAGGCCAAAAGTGCGTTGTTTACTGACGCTATACAATAGTAATAATTTTATTTCTAAACGTTTCTATCATGCCAGACCGATTTATATCTTACCGTTGCATTAGTAGGAATAATTTTGAAGAAATAAAAATGAGATGTATGCATGCTCTACTGTTAGACAATAATAAGAAGCGATTTTTTTTTTCAAACATAATGAGAAAAGATTGGTCAGCGCGTTGAGATAATATATGTACTGCGGTCAGACAAGTTTTCTCTCATAATAATGGATATGTAAATAGACCCAACTACCATTATTATGCCAGCAAACCTCACAAGAAGCACGTTCTTGACAATAAGCACCATATTAAAAAAATAAATTAAACATACAATGTCTCACATTTTCTGCTCATATTTGTGTAATGATTATAAGCATCTGAAATGAATCTTTTTTCTTTAGGATATTTGATTTTCTAAACCAACGTGACTTCCAAAGAAAGTGACTTCTGTCATACTTAATATAAATAAATTTGTTTTCAAGAAAATTACTCACTCGTATTGCTGTAATCCAATAAGTTCTTTTTGTCGCACGTAATTGCTTGGGATAAAACCGACATTTCTGAAAATACAAAATTCATAATAAAATTATATGCATTTAAATCATTTTCAGTTTATTTTACCCCTGACTGTCTCTAACTTTCCACCAATGTTCCTGACTATTGTCTATTACTTCATACTCAGCATTCTATAAATGAAACGAATATTAATCATATATATTTACGTAATTACAATATGCACATACTTTTTTTAAAGAAAGATCACCAGTTTCCATTGCAGCATAATTGTACAATGCTACAACTATCTTTGGTCTTAAAGCTTGATCTTGTCCTGGGATTGCTCCTCCTGGCATTATTGGTGTCGACTGAGCACCTTAACAAGACAGGATATTAGTTGTTACTCATGTAAATGTTTAGAAAGCTCAGACAAAAGGAGATTCAGGGTTGGTTAAACCCGGAATGAAGGCGCAAACTAGGCTCTAGTGGTTGAGACTTGATTAAAAAGGTACCATCAATTTGTTTGGCGTGGTTCGGTGGCGCAATGGGTGAAGAGTTATACTCGAATTCTAGTATGTTTTGTTGAAATACTGAGTTATGGCGTTTTTCAAAAGAACCACACATATTGCGTTTTATTTTAAGGTGGAATATTTACAGTGCAACTTAAGCAATATTTGTTGAAATAGAATAGATTTTATGGAGCTACAAAGAATTAGTTTATTGTTAAAGTGCATTATAATCTACTTTATTTTAATAAAATACAAATTTCTTTATAAAGAAAACCTTAAGGAATATTACTTTAAAACAGAATAAAAATAAATGAAGGAGGGTGGAATCAAACGACCAATAGAACAAAAAAAATACGTCCGACTATTAAAATTGCAACGATTTTTTTATGTACTTGAGTGACAAGTTCAGAAGCTTATCTTTAAAGTAATATTTATGTATAGACGAGCAAATGTGCTCCACGAAAGACAGGCACTACCCGCATCTATCCGTCCAACCCAACAAGTGGGGCTTCAAATCAGGTGTAAGCTGATTTGCTCATAAATTTGAGATTTAAACGGGGCAAGAGAATTCAAGTATACTAATGAAAATCGATTTAGGAGGAAGCTTCAAGGTGGTGGTATCAGTTGGTCATTCCATTCTTACAAATGGAAATTATAGAGTATACTTCGATAACTATCTATTATTTCTCGATTCCTCTGGATTGCATTATTTAGGCAATCGTAAAATATTAGCTTTGGGCATCATTAAACGCGGTAGAGTTCCAAATCGAGAACTTGCTCAACATTTGTGAGGAAATTCTCGAAAGTACAGGGTTTGTTCGTAAAGTAATAGGACTGAAACGATTTTAAAAAATTTATTGAGCCAATCGTTACAATTCTTTAAAAACTTTCAAAATAGGCTCCTTCTGCGTCGATGCAGCGCTGCCAGCGCGATTTCCAAGCATTGAAGGCGTCACGGAAGGCATTCTCCGGAATAGCCTTAAGATCTGCGGTGCAAGCTGCTTGGATCCCCTCTGTCGTCTCAAAATGCTTGCCTTTCATCGGCCTTTTCAGGCGAGGAAACAAAAAGAAGTCCGGGGGAGGGGGCACATCTGGGCTGTAGGGCGGCTGCGGAAGCGTTGGGATGCCGGCCTTTGTCAGGTAGCTGTTCACAAGAAAGGCGGTATGAGCCGGGGCGTTGTCGTGGTGCAACTTCCAGTCGGCTGCGATGTCTTGTCGGACCCGATTGACCCTTCGCCCTTGACGCCGGCGTGTGCCACTCGGAAGATTGCCTCTTTGTCTCGGGATCATACTCAAAGATCCATGACTCGTCACCTGTGATTACGTTATTCAAAAATTGGGGGTCACTTTCACGCATGTTCAAATTTTCTTGGCACACTTCCACTCGCCGCAATTTCTGGCCGTGAGTGAGCACTTTTGGGACCATCTTCGCGCACACCTTGCGCATGTTCAAATGCTCCGTCACAATGTCATGAACCACAGATTTTGATAAATTTAACATCTGGGCAATTAAACGAATACTTAGTCAACGGTCTGAGTTCAAAACTTTGCGCACACGAGTCACATTGTCGGTGTTTGTCGAAGTCGAAGGTCTTCCAGCACGGTCTTCATCGGCGACCTCTTCCCGGCCCTCCGAAAAGGCCTTGTGCCACCGAAACACACCACTTCTTACTAAAACATCATGTGGGTAAGCCTGCTTGATCATATCAAACGTCTCTGTCGCAGATTTGCCGAGCTTCACACAGAATTTAATCCCGTACCTCTGTTCTAACGAACACTGCATTTTCGGCTTGCACCACTCACAAAAACACGTCGCGCGAAAAAGCCTATCCTGACTCTCCAGGTGCTCGGACACACCTGACCAGCCGCTCGTTCGTTCGCTAGGAACGCCCTCTACCGATTCCAGTCGGTGCGCGCACGCTCCGAAGTACAGTCGCGGCGGAATAAAATCAGTCCTATTACTTTCCGGACAAACCCTGTATATTTCAAGCGTTGTTTCTGGAACACAATCAGTGGATAGAATAGAACGACACGATTGAAAACTTGGAACAGAAAAATCTATTGAGGAGCATCCCACATTGGTAAAGGAATACAATCGCCATATGAGAGAGTTAGTGAAGTAGATAGTTTCATTGGAAGACACAAAATAAAAATAAATGGTATCTCAGGATCTTCTTTCATTTGTTTAATATAAGAAAGCATGTATGAGGTAGAATTTAGAACTGACGTAGCGAAATGTCTTGTAAAGGCACCGCAGATTACTAATAGTGAATAAAGGAGACCACAATCGACAATTGATATAGAGGTACAGTTGCAACTGAAGAAATGTAACTAGACTGCCAAAATGTAAAAATTTATGTCAAATAAAATGTGCGAAGTGTAATGTTGGTCTTCAAACAAAACTTTTATGACTTAACATGAATTTCAGCTCCACTAGTCATTATATAACAAATTTGATGCAAACCTTAAAACGCCAATAAACGCTCTAAATCATAACAGAAGGCTTTTTAAATTATTTTTCCCCTGATTGGTGACTTGAACAACGGTTTTAATAATTTTGCAAAAAGATCGGAAAATTTGAAGGTTCATAAAAAGCCTCCAAAATAAAGTTCTTTAAAGCACAAAAATATTTTAATTATGTGCAGTATGTCCCCCAATTGAGTTACAAAGGAGAAAAAAGGTTCATTTTAATTTTTTCGAGAAAAAAATTACACTTTATAAATTTTGCTTGTTTTCAGATCCTAAACTCCAATGTTAGTTTGTGTATATAGCTAATGCGTGTCTGGAGAAAGTGGTTTTTGTTTTGGAACTTAGGTAAAAAATGTTAAGTACTAAATCTGACAATCTTTCAATTCCTGAAATATTTCCACTTATAGGTCACTAAAACAACAATTAATTAAATACCAATTTATTCCAGACGTTTTCGTTAAAAAGACTTCTTCAGTGGAAGAAATTGACATTTAATATGTTTCAAAATACTAATAATATTATTAGTATTTTTTAACGAAAACATAATATTATATGTTCTGGAATAAATTGGTATTTAATTAATTGTTGTTTTATTGACTTATAAGTGAAAATATTTCCGGAATTGAAAGATAAGTACATAAAGCTTACAAAATAGATATCTTAATTGTAAATCTGACAATAAAATATTAGTAGTCAAAGTTTTTACGACAAGAGTTTATTCAATTCAAACAAATCAATTCGAATTCTGAAGTTTTTATAGTTTTGCATAGTTCTTTAAGAGTTAATCACTCGATTGCTGCCTGCATTCTCTCTTTAAAATGCCCCACTCATGTTGCTGTGGATCAGCATAAACCATCCTCAAAGATAATAATTGTAAATGGACAGATAGGGACTGCAGGGTGGCTATGGATTAGGACCATTCCTTCCTATCCACTGTTTCGCAAAGTGATGCTATCCAATCGCGTACAGTTGTGCAATTATGAGCTGAACAGCCATCGTGATGAAAATACACAAAGTAGAAATTAATGGAAGCTCGTCAAACTTATCACAAAAAAATTATGTAAAATTTCCAAATAAGTGTCTCGGTTTAAATTTAGGGAAAAAAGGTCCGATTATACTATGGTATTGACTTTGGGTAGGAAGTGTAAAAAATGTGTACAATGTTATTTATGGCAGGTATGTAGGTTCGTCCAAAAATACTATCAATTTATGGAAGTCTTTGTTTACAGAAATTTAATTTTCAATCCACAAACAAAAATCCGGACGTTTTCCACCTATTTCCAGAATTTGTCGTTCCAAGCCTTAATTTTCTTATCTTTGATTTTTTTCCAGATGAGAGTTACTAATTCCTAGCTTTAATGCTCTTCTTCTAAGAGATATTTGTGGATTTTCCTTACTCTATGGTAGTTATCTTCACCTCTACCATACATTGAATCGAATAGATTCTTTGTTATAGTGTTAACATTGCTGATTCAGTTAAATAATATTACGCTAGTTTACAAACCAACTACGAAATTATATGACATAATAGTATGGGGCTTTAAAAGTCATCTAAACTGCTAACAAGCTGTCGTAAAGTCTTCAGCAAACTAACGTTGTTTAGTGTCTGAAGAGAAGTAAATACACACAAACTAACGTTGTTTAGTGTTTGAAGAGAAGTAAAACTCATTATAAAGTGCGGAAAAATTGAAAATAAACTTTTTTTTTCCTCTTTGCAACTCAATCGGGGACATATTGTTTGCATATACTTTTGAATGAAACATTTAAATATTAAAATAAGTTCTATTCACGCGATCTACGCGAAAAGTCAATAATTTTCAAGACGTTTAGCTTTAAAATAAAAAAAGAAATCTATATTAAAAACTTTTTCAAAGCTCTAGACCTCATATTTTTAATACCCTGTATATATTTCTGTGACAACTATGGCAGATCTATCATCTCTTCCATATAGCGCTCTCTATAACTTAAGTTGACACATTTTGAGTTATAAGTAATTTTGTACAAGTTTGACATAATTGAAATTAAAAATGTAATATTATGCAGGGTGTTCCGTAAAAAGCAAACAAAATTCTACTTCGCATTGATAATACTGAACACCTTATATACATATATCAAAATATGTTAAAACATTTTTCGATAAAATAAAAAGCAAAGCCATAATCAACTATTCCCAGAAAAATGCCACACCCTGTATCTGTAATTATTTATACATATAATTTAATATAACTAAAATTCTACCTTCTATTACAATGAATTACCGTTTTTTGTTTTTTTTTTCTTTTTTATATAAAAATGGTTTGTGAAGTCTTAAGGAAAACGAATTTTACATGTTAGTATAAATGTTTAAAGAGCAAAATTACGCAAAGCTTATAAATTTGAAGGGTATAGTACGTTTAACAAAGTTTAAGATAATTGACCTTTATTTCTCTTTTAATCAGATGCTGTCCACTACTTAATATGATACCTGTTTGGTTATCATCACATGTTTTTCTAAAGGCACTTGTGTACTTCTGCGCCTCATCTTTCATTCATAAACATTCTGTATAATGGATAATTCCAGTCACGGTTAATTTTATTTTATAACAGATTTGATTAAAACAAATTTCTTTCTTAATAAACACTAGTCTTAAAACGAATGTATAATGAATGTGAAAATGGTAATTAGGCAAGTTCCAAACTGATATTAGATTATTGATTTTGTTTTTAATATGCTCAATATTTTCGGCCAATTTTCTTATTATAAAAAAGTAACATTTGACTTTAGAACATAGCATTCTTATTATAATTACAACTCTACCCGAATATTTAATACAATAATAAATATGTATAAATTAGACGACTTTCGCCGTTAAAAGTGAATAGTCTAATCGAAAACGCAATCCAAATGTGGAACATCCTTCAACTATTAACGTTTCTATATAATTTGCGCTTTATTTGTAGGAATACTTACCAGGAATACTCCTAAACATAGACACCAACATATCAAATATTTTTAACGTAGACACTTTGACAATTTAGTATAAAAACACTTGTCGATTCTCAACATGGCGATTACTTGCTACTACAGTATTAGCCGTCAAGGATACCATAGCACCGTTACATCTAAAGACAGGTTTTACTGCGGTAATCGGGTCTTTGCACTTTTATTTCACATTCAATACGTTGGGCTATCCCTCCCAATCGCTTAAGTTACATCGCCAGGTAATATAAGTATTTACTTACGTAAATTAACAGTATTCTTTACGCAGCCATATCACGCTATAAACGCATTGGTTTTGTTTATTTACAATGTAGTAATTTTATTTATTTAAAAAAATTATCTAGGTAATCTATCAAAATTTTTAATACCTAGTTTAGTATAGTTACATATCTCCGAAATACTGAAAATATAAATCTAAATATTTAGTCATAAGTTAACGAGAATAGAGAAAAATAAATAAACAGATTCTACCATAACTTTCGTTGTTTTAGAATGACCCTACTTGACATTTTTGATTTTTCAGACAATTTTAATATTCCTTTGCTAATAGCATTCTCTGCCTAAAATAAATGTGCACAGTAAGAGGTTTTGTAGTTTACCTTAAAGTTAGATATCGATATCAAAGAATTGAATTAGTATTGGCTACTGACACCAAAGAATGGATATTGGACTATAATGAAAAAATCTTGAAGGGATTGCATATATAAACCAAAATAAATGATAAAGTACAAAGAATGTTTTCCAAGGTACCAGGGCACCTGAGCTCTTTTTTTTTCTAAAAATAATAATTGGCACAAACCGAATTCTGCTATCCTTTGCCGTTTTCAAACTGAAGAGTATTTTTCGATTTTTGGAAAAAGTGATCCTGTAGATTGCTTTTCTGAGGTACTATCGAAAAACGGTTTCGACATATTCCTTCAGGCATTTTTTTTTTATAGTTCTACAAGAGTAGTTTGGGAATAATTTTATCCATTCGGTACGCAATAATTAATGAAGTGTTTTAATTTGAGAAATGAAAATACAAGTTTGGTAAAAAATCTTTATTTCGAATTGTTATTTATAAAATAGTTTTGTGGAGTGAATTGTACCAGATACAAGAATTTTTTTAAACTAAAATATACTTTAATAAATTGTAGGGCTTATAAATACACTGGAACCTCTATATCCGCGGTCGGGAAACGTAAACATTCACTTACATCCGCTCAAGTGGGGTTCCCACTCTTGTCCCGTTAGCGGAGAGGAAAGGCCGTGCTACGCGCTGATTGGCTCATGTGAATACGTGCACTATCGGGTGGTGGATGCCGAGCGGATATAAATGAGCGCTATACTGCGGATATGAATGAGGGTGGATATAAGTGAGCGCGGAGATAAGCGAGGTTCCAGTGTAGATGTAATCAGTATCCATTTTTCAAAAGGCTATCGCCACAATAGTCGTCACTGGGTCCATAATAATAACCATTCTCTCGTCACAAGACGGAGGCAAGGATGGTACGGTTTCCGCTTTTAGTGTGGTTTAATTGATAATCAATTAATAGGACCTTACTTCTTCAATGGAAATCTACATAAATATAATAAATAATAATTTAAAACCATACTTGAACAATGTACATACTTCCTTGCTAATCGTCGGTTAATACAACAATAACAACTCGAAATAATGATCCTTTGCTAAAGTTGCATCTTCATTTCTCAAATTAAAACACTTAATTAAGTTGTATTTATCTTTATTCAAAAATCGGTTCATTAGATTACCGAATAGATAAAATGTCTCAAAAACTATTTATGTAGAATCAATAATACATGAAACATCAAACTTTTTATTTTTCCATGTCTGCTCTAGAATCGTACCTACAATTTTTTTTCATCTCCCACAGATAATAATAATAATAATACGGTTTTATTGCCCAACTATTGAAAACCAATAACAGGACAAAAATTAAAGTAGTATATGTACAGTGACCTTCAAAAGTATCCGGACACGATTAGATAGAGAAATATCTTGCACTGAATACTTTATTTCAAAGAGCCCCAGAGGCAGCTTACTACCTGCTAAGTGTAACCGTAGTTTGTCGCTCTTACAATAACATTCCAACATACAAATGCTGTATACGTTACTTCTAACTAGAAGAGAATTCTGGGTTTAATTTTGGTGTTGATTTAAACGACAAAACTTTTTTAATAGTATTATTTTAATAATGCCAATGTTTCGGATCCTGTATTTGTTCAATTACAAATATATACCATCTTTGGTCTTTCATCAGGGCTATCTGTTAATTTAAGAAATTCATTATTTCTTTAGTATCATTTCTCATTCTCTCTTCTTTATTCTGACTCATTTACCAATCCATACATATACTTACATATATATATATACCTATAGCATTAAAATATTGGAATTTAGGAATTTAAGCTTCTGTAGCGTCAAGTAGATGAAATTATTGTTCCTTATGTCCTTATGTTCCTTATGCAGATGTCAATGATAATAAAAATATTTCATTTAGAATGTAATTAGTGTATGTAGTAGATAAATGTAGTTTTAAAATTATTACAGATTATAATTTATACTGGTCATTATTTATATAGGTTGTTATTCATACTGGCCATTATTTATACTGGTCATAATTCATACTAGTCCTTATTTCGACTGGCCATTATTATTTTTTTATGTGGTGCTTAGTTGCAGTGACTCCGTAAACTGTATCGCTTGTCTGGCTATCACTGCAACTCTCGCGGTGTAGTTTTTGTGTGTGTATGTTGTGTTCAATTGGCTTCGTGACAGCATCATACCGCCTTTTATGATGCCGCGCTGTTAATCACTTTGCTCCCAACAGCGAATGGCAAGTCGATGCGGGATTAAACCCTCTAAAAAAATGTCACCGTCCCTCCAGAGAATTGAACCCCGGCGCCTATCGTCCTCTCACAACAATAGTCAGCCGCCTAACCACTGCGGCCATCGACCCGTTCATACTGATTTTACCACCGAAGTATTTATTATTCTTGGCGTAAGTACATATATATATAACGCAATTTTCCAACCCCCAATTAATTAAACATATTTATATTTTAAAAATATGTCGTACGGAGGTGGTGTCGAACCACCAAGTATGGCTATTGCGGCCCACTCACAACACTGTTGCGCTACCGACGACTCGACTCCAATTATAATTTTTCACAATTATATGTGAACAAGATGTAAAGGTCTGGATAGGGAACAATTTTAACACCGAAATAAATACTTGGGTGTTAAAATTGTTGCCTATCATCGGAAAACATTTTGAAGATCGTAGAACAAAACTCGATGTTTTGGATGCAGACAAGAAAAGGTCGAGAAAAACTCAACGCATAGTCAAAAAGAACACCGAGATCATTGAACATGTCGACCTTCTTCAATGGATTACCGTTTATATTATAGACAGAAGCAGTGGGATTACGCTTACGAGTATAGGAAACAAAGCAGCATTTATTGATGTTTAGTTTCAATCTCTACTTCGTACACCAGTCAGTGGTGTATTGGATGTTGTCTTGTAAATTTAAAACATCATCCCAGCTTGTAATAGATCTATAGACTTTGAGATCATCTGAATATGTAAGAACAGGACAGAATAAATTTTCTAAGAGATCATTTATATACAAAACAAATATCAAAGGGGCTGGGATAATGCCCTGGAATCCTTGGAAATATACGAAAATGGATCATCCTGTACATACGTAGCATAGCAGAATTTTTATAAAGTTATAAAACCTGCTTAGTTAACGTCGTTTTTAAAATAAAATATTTTAGATTTTCTGAATATTTTGGTAATACCACTCTAGATACTATTTCACCCTTTCATATTTTTAAAACAATACTTATTTATAAAAAATGCAATAATATTTTAAGGATGTGTAAATATGTATGTATTACAAAGATAATTAATTACTATTGCACAAAAATTTTATGTCAGATACCTTGGACCTAAATACTAAAAGAAATTGTATAAACATTTGTCCGAGAACACTTCGCTTCCAAGATACAGGGTGTTATAAATCGCTTTAAAAAATTCTAGTTTTATTAATGTTTAAAATATGCTTTGTTATATTCTTAATTAAAAAAAATTGATTTTCATTTTTTTTGCATAAAAATCTATCCGAACTATCTCACTACAGCTATGAGTATTTAGGAGTCTGGACTGCACGTTATCCGTAGAGTAAACGCTTCAGATTCGATTCCCGACGGATACGCAAATATTTTTCTGTATTAGTAAAAAAAATTCATTAAGTTATTGCTTTCACGAACAAATCAAGAGCATTTCAATAGTAGATTGTTAGCTTCAGAAAGAATTATATAACGCTAGGGTAGTTTACTTATTTACTTTACCCCAAGTCTCAGGTCGCGAAGAAATTGAAAAATGCGCGACAAAATGTTCACATCGACAGTGATACAGGGGCAAAACCCGAAAGAAATTTCTAATTTAGTCTTATTCGCAGCAAAATGCTTTAATTACGAAAATTGCAAACACTTACTGTCTAGACTCGTGTTGAGGGAACTGCAGTTACTCTCTTCCTCTGGTGACCAATGACTGCAGTTGGTACACGCTTGTAGATTGGATTTTTGAGTATTCTTGCAACAAGACCACCTACGACCGTTCCAGAATCCCGGATGATATGTTGTCCTTAAGGTCTTATTGGGATAGCAAGCTGTAACAAAGATTAAAATGGAAACTCGAATTTTTTTTTTTTGTTTTAAATTTTGTGCAATCTACTGTAAAAAAGGACTGTTATCTACAATTTTTGGTATGTTAGGATAACCATTGTGGTTTAGCTTTTTTCGAGATGTTTTTTTTTAATTTTGGTTTACGTCATGAAACTTTCATAAAATAGTAGGTACAGAAAACAAATGATACTTAAATTTTTCATACAAAATGTCTAAAATTCTTGTCTTATTCTATTGCAGAAATTAGTTTTAGATCAACATGTTAATAGCTATCCTCTCTATGCCGATTTTCGACCGTCTTCGTACAATACTATACTTCGTAATACCTATAGTTTTTTTTATCTATAAAAACTAAAATCTACCGGAATTTTCTGAAGAAAAATTGAATTTACCTTTTCGCAAAGCAAGGATCCATTCGATTCGGTCCAACTCCCTCGAAGCAAATAAACATAGCGTATAATCCTGTCCAGATTCCTGGTAGCCAACTTGAAACGGGTATTCATCCACTGGATTTACGATCTGTGTACCTTCGACGTAGACAACGTTTTCCAAAATAACTCGTCCCCGTTCTCTTCGTTTCTGCAAACAAAATATCAAATATTAAGTAAATGTCAAAAGTACGAAAATTCGCTGATAAAAGTCTCACCGGAGAATATTTTTTTATTTATAAAATTTAAACCGCTACAAATAAATGCAACAAGGGAAACCTTGGATTATTACATTGCATTTTAGTTTAACCACAAAAGACAGCTGATAGTGTATCTGTGCACTTTAGTTTGTAATAATTAACATATTAAGGAAATATTGCAATATGATGTAATACGTTAGATTGTGGGTTTTTACCTGCCGCAAATAAGCTGGGAATCACTATATGTTTGTATCTACGTGATAGGTACTCTTTCAAACATTTTACCTGTGATAGTTACAATTTCAGAAAAGATTCAATTTCTGAGGATACCCCGAAATAAAAACGTCCAGAGGAAGCAGATACCGAATATATGTAGATACATTTGTTAACGATATTGTTTGTTTAATCATTCTAATCATCACTTGCTAGTGGTTTATCTCTTCATTTGTCGAAACCAATCAGCTGTTTAATAATTGTGTTATCGCTGATGTGTGCTGTGATGCGTTGAAAAAATTGGAAAAACGCAGCTAATTAATTGGATTTATTTATTATACGCTGGTGTCCAAATTTCGGTACTAATTAACTGGTTATGTGGGAATTTAAGCATATCATCAGTATACATTCATATACTCTGTATATTTGATAAATATTAGTGATTTGTATTTATTTATCATTATAACTATTGGTGCAATATGCAACATTTTAGACACACTATATATTTATGTATATTTGTATCCTTCCACTTCTTTTGACTGTTTCTACTACCTAATAGGTTGTGCGAATCAATAAAGATACTTACTTACTATGCGACGCTTGAACTTAGAGTTCATTATACGTTTCACTACATAATTTTTTTACATAATGTGCCCAGTAGGGAATTATACATGGATATATTGAAAGAGAAAGACCTCTTATAGTCTGTAGTTTCCTGTGATAACTCCTTCTGACATTTATGTTATGTACAGGATGTCTCTCTAGTGCATCCAACTACCATATCTCCCCTTGTAAATATTTTTTTCTGAAGATCAATTACACAGAGGTACTTGAATTGATGTGGCACATGTATCAAAATTACTTTCATTACACTTATACAGGGTGTTCTATTTTCACTGAACAAAATACAAGTTTGTTATTTTAAACACAATGGTATAATTTTTTTCAATGCAATCGATTCTACGCATTATTTGCAAATGTTTTGTATTAGGGTTCCCTACACCTAAATTCGACTGTTTCGAAGATATAATTTTTCTTAATAATTTCTTATTGCACCATTTTAAAGAAAAATTAATATTGTAAAGCCTTTTGAAGCGTAAGGTACCAAACTTCTGCAAACGAAAGTAAAGGGTCATAGATACTGAGAACTGTAGTAACTTTCATCAAAATTTATACAGGGTGTGCAGAAATTAGCAACCAATTCAGACGTCTTTAAACATTAAAAATTCTTTTTTTTTTAATGGCACATAGTAGTTTTTATTACAGCACTTGATTCAGCAAGAAATTCTACATCGATTTGTATTAAAGTCTCATATATCTATTTTTATTAGTTTTTGAGTTATTAGAGATTATTGGTTCCAACTACGTAAAGTATACTATTGATGTTGTTTTTTGACCGTATTTTTTGTTAAACAATAACATTTCTACGGGTTTTTAGGTCCTTTAATAATAAAAATCTTTATTTTTAATATTTTGTCACAATTCTGTGACTTCTTCAGGAAATTATATTATTTAAAAAGAATTTAGATTAACGTCGAGTTTTAACCTAAATTCTAAAAAACCCGTAGTAATTTTATTGTTGTAAGTAAAGTATACTCATATCTGTTATTTTGTTCCCATAGTTAGCTATGAAAATAAAATATTTCGGTAAGAGTTGCCAAATGAGTGACAGTTTTGTTGTTTTCGATGTAGAATTTCTTGCAGAATTGGGTGCTACAATAAAAAGTACAATGTGCCATTAAAAAAAAAGAATTTTTAATGACACATAGTACTTTTTATTGTAGCACTCAATTGGGTGGTTGGTTGCTAATTTCTGCATACCCTGTATAAATTTTGGTGAAAGTTATGACAGTTCTCAGTATCTATGACCCTTTACTTTCGTTTGTAGAAGTTTGGTACCTTAAGCTTCAAAGGGCTTCACAATATTAATTTTTCCTTAAAATGATGCAATAGGAAAATATTACGAAAAATTGTAAATATCTATAGGGAACCATAATACAAAATATTTGCAAATAATGCGTAGAATCGATTGCATTGAAAAAAATTAGACCATTGTATTTAAAATAACAAAGTTGTGTTTTGTTCAGTAAAAATGGAACACTCTGTATAAGTGAAAGTAATTTTAGAACATGTGCCATATCAATTCAAGTAACCTCCGTATAATTGTTTTTGAGAAAAAATATCTACAAATGGAGATATATGATACTTGGACGCACTAGAGAGACACCCTGTACATCAGTACTGAATGTAATATTTATCAGATTGAATAAAGCTTGAAAAAAGTATAACTGACTTTGTAAGATTAATTTTAAGCTAGTTATCCGAAGAAAATGTAGCTATATCTATTCAAAGTCGCGGTTGATAAGGTCCTAATTTCGTTGTTAGGATAAATTGAATACCTATATTTGACCAATAAATATAACTTAGACAACATTATATTGCCTTTCGCCTAGTTTGTGCCTATTTTAGACAAATTACAAATACAGAAAAACAGGAATCAATATTGAAACTTACTGACATATCAAATAAAAAGCACTTCTCTTCATTTCTGACGCAGCACAGTGTTAGGTAATGACTCAACCCCTATAGTCGTGATTACTGATTACAGGCTAGCCAAGTTAAAATATACAAAAATATAAACGATGTTCTATTTTATACATATTATAAGAACGGGATGCTTTTTTTTATTCTACAAGTCATTATAGAATGTTCTGTGAACACTTTGAATAAACTAAGCCTGATTTAATATGAAAAGGTTCGGGCTTTGACCATATCATAGTGGTATAATAGTGCACTCAGAAAAATTCATGCATTGATTCAACAAAAAAACCTCTTCGCCGTATTTAAACGAAAATTGTTCTTGGATTTACCATTTTTTGTTGAATGTGTTGTGAGTCTACACACCCAGAAAAATTCATGCATTGATTTAACAAAAAAACCTCTTCGCCATATTTAAACGAAAATTGTTCTTGGATTTACCATTTTTTGTTGAATGTGTTGTGAGTCTACACATTCAGAAAAATTCATGCATTGATTCAACAAAAAAATGGTAAATCCAAGAACAATTTTGGTTTAAATACGGCGAAGAGGTTTTTTTGTTAAATCAATGCATGAATTTTTCTGAGTCTGTATATTATGGTATTACAACACGGTCAAAAGCTGAAACCACTCATAAGAGTGATTCGAACCGTGGAAGTCTTCGATATAATTTAAGCCTAATTTTCTTGATAACTGGGTATGTTTTATTTAGCATTTAGATCAGTTCGGATCAAATAATTTACTTCATCACCAATTGATACTAGTAGCTAGTGAATAAAACAACTAAAAAATTTTCAAAACAGATCATATCTTTTGCAAAAAACGTTCAAAATTTAAAAATATCCACTGTAAATATTTTTTATACGTTATGCGCTGAATGTGTATTAATTTAATTTTATTGCGTACTTATAAAATATGCAAGAATAATGAAAATAAAACTGGTTGTGGTGCAGTTTTGTGGATCAAATGAATTGCTAAGTGCTATAAGCGAAATATAAAAGCATATCGCAAGAACCAATGTCTTCAACATGATTTGACGTTTATTCAACGATATCATAATTAATATTATATATCATTGTATTTATAAAATACATTTTATACTTGATTTTCATTCGTATGAAATGCTATAGATTTATATATTAACTGGAGCTGTATTATTAATTTTATATATTCAATAATTTTTAATTATAAAACATAAACACAGGTCTTATAATATCATCTATCAATTCTTCAGCATCATTACAACATTATGTACAGTAATGTTTATTATAAGGAAGAAATAAAAACAAAATTATTTGCTTCTATTACTTTTATATTATATTTTTGAAAATAGTAATTCGTCAAAAAATATAATCCATAAAATTCTAAGAAAGTACATAACTTCCAGAACTTTAAGAACGAACACTATGAACCACTAACATCAAGAAAACCTAGCTTACCACTGAAACTCTCTAATACTGAGGAAGCTGACTCATTTGGCTATTTAATTTGAATAGAAGCCTTCGGTAAATGAATGACAAAAGCGATCTCCAATCTGTCAGAATTGGCCAAACACTAGCAAGTTAAGAACATTTTTTTCTTCCTTTCTTGCAGGTTGAAGATATCTCAATACTAAGTACCCCTCCAAGTAAGAAATGATAAACGTCTCATGATACTCAAAGGTGTTCGTCGAATTGTACGTCATCAAATTTGGGAATAACAGTTTATTATGATGGCTCCTCCGAATTAAAGTTTGCTCCAAACTACTCTCTGACGATGAGGACGCTATTGATTAGCTATGCAATTTATAAAGCCCCAAACATTAATAAAACACCTAACGTATCTACCGTTCACGTTGATAGGTTGGTATTCGCGCCCAATCCTCAGTTAAAATTCCGCACTGTTATTGGTGGATCAATTAGCAGCGCCGCTGCGTGCGGGCGTGCAAGGCGTGCACCGCACAAGGGCGGCATTTTCAAGGGGCCGGCATCGGCGACAAAATCATATCGAAGAGAAAACAAAACATTGTCATAATGTGCATGTCTACAATTGTACAAGGGGCGGCCTAATCGGTATTGCACGCGGGCGCTCAAACAGCTAGCGGCGGGCCTGTCAATTAGATAGCACGAATGATCTTGGGAAATAGATAGATCAGTTCAGTGGTAACCAAAATGATTTTAGATCAAAACGGTAATTATGCTATTCTGCTTAGAATGCAATTCCGAGGTAGATGATGTTGTTCCCCCACTCCTCATAAACCAAACATGAACTCCACACAACATCATCTACCTTGGAATTGCATTCTAAGCAGAATAGCATAATTACCATTTATATTTGATTTACCCTCGTATTTCATATATTTTTACTAAAATGGGAAATCCATTTTGCTCGATCAAAATTTTCAGAATAGTCGTTATTCGTGTCGTCATTATAACTCCTAATCAACAAATTGTTTAGTTGTGAATGATAATATCTTGTCTTTATGATGTTAAATCGGGTCTAAACTTATCTTCATCTAAAATTATATCACTTTTGTCTTCACAAGGGTTTTAGATGCAATTTAATTCAAACATGGTAAAAGTTAGGCGAAATTTGATTCAAACTATCACGTTTTCCGGGTAAAAGTTATCTATATTCAATAGTCATATTTTGTGATAATTGTAATTTTGTTGTTTCATTAATTATTTACCGTTATCTTAAGCCAATAGCAAATATTTTATTAGAATCAGGCCTAAAATCACCCAATAAATATCTCAAATATCTTGGGTTAATAGTTATACCAACCATGTCAATTTTTCTATCTTCAAATGATTGTCAAACCTCAATTAGTAATTCAACCAATAAATTGGATCAGTCACATTTTTTCTTTACAAATTGGGTATGAATAGTTAAAATGACACTGGTTTACAGTGTATCTGAGGTTTAAATAGATGTTTACTGATTACTAATCCGAAGTCCGGTTATTTCTATAGTAGTTACACTAAAATGCCAGTCAGAAAATTTTCTGCGCAAAAGTTTAATGAATCAATTTGTAAAAGCATTGAATAGGTATGGAAACTGCTGCACCATGTCTTGGTTTATTTTAAGGCCGGTATCTCCCTGTGTCCTCAAATTAGAAAATAGATCTTGGATAATCGCTTTAAAACTACGTTAAAAAAGCTGCCTGGATTGCTTTCGAAAGTGTACAGTGGTGTACAGGAAAGCTTTCTAAGAAATGCGATGGAAGGTGGAATAGAAACATGATGGCCGACTACTGTTAGTATTTAAAAAGAGACATCTCTGCGTCTGTGCATCAAAGTAAAACGATTAAACGGTCTTTTCAACCAAAAAAGCAAAGGTCTTCGTAATAAAAATTATCTATATTAGAAAAATTTCTGGGTTGTGTGGATATACGAACAAGCCCGCATATCTCGAAAACTATTGATTATAATGATGATTATCTTAAACAGTGTCTAACTTATATAAGATAAAAAATCAAAAATAGTAAAAACGCAAACCTTATTCTTCGATCTAACACAAATTTTACAAACGCATTAGTTACAAAGCTTAGATAGTTAAATCAGTCAATCAACTAGTTCATAACTCATAACAATTCTGAACTGGACTAGTAATGTTTAAACTTGATTTTCTGTTTCGGAGAACATGATCTTAACTTTTATATTTTCAATAAAATATCTCACCTGAATTAATAGTTTAAAAAAAAATCATTAATATATGAAGCTCAGTGTATAATTATTTAATTTATCAATAGAAATATTTAAATAATTTATTTAAAATGTATATTTTTGAAAGTTTTCTACAAATATGTAGCATGTATAGAAGCAAATTGCAAAATTTAACATGAATATAATCATAATCTAGTACATATAGTTTCTACAATTTATCATATTAAAGAATAAACAACATGAATTTTAATAATACCTATTTACTTGTATAACATTAACACGCAAATAAAACAACACAATAGAAACTTGATTATTGCATGCAAAGCACCGAAGTTACACACTGAATTAAAAAAAAAACAAAACACTATTCAAGTATAAATGGGAACATCACAACACTTGAATAAACCCAAGACAACAACGCTATCAATTTACATTGCAAACATCAAAATAAATGTGAATAATATAAACTTACGTTGCATTGAAGGTTCACGATTATCTATACATATCTCTGAAATTCATCTACACACGAAAATTTATCAGTAAAATATCGAAGACTAAATAACTTCGATGTCAGGATACTGTCCCACCCTTTAAAGTGCGCACCCTCCAGCTTCCCGTGAGCGTTAGGCGCATATACCGGGTAGTACGTTGAAAACGTTACAACGAATTTTTTTTTAGTATTTTTGGAATTTATCCAAAAATAAAACCCAAAATTAAGTAATATTTTATTAAAGAAATGTTTGACTATTTGAGTCGTATAGATGCAAAATCCGCCAAGTCACTTTTAACTGTTTCTGAGAAAATCAAGAAAAACCTTCAGAAAGCAACGTATACTATCTATTAGGTAGCTTGCATTTTTACAATGTGCTAGGATAGTTTATTAGCAAAAATAAGTAGTTTTATAAAATCTAAACGTGTAAGGTGTATTAATATGAAATTTTCAAAAAATGACTTGGCGGATTTTGCATTTGAAGTTAAAGAAAATTGTTAAACATTTTCGGTGTACTACGTTTATTTTTAATGTAACAGAAAAACTATTAGATATAACATTGGAAAATGCCTAACAGCACAAAAAAGAAACTTTTTAAAAAAAGAAGAAATTCGCAAATTCTAAACCCTTAAATCAATGTCTATTCCAAGACCATCGGTATTTTGGCAGCAAGCAGTGTCGCCATTGTCTTCTGTGGGCATTTGTTTAGCTTCTGGTTCTTGGTCAATTATTTCCTTATACAACTTTAAATTTGGCAACAGTCTCCACTCACTCACACACTATACTATACACACTATACACTATACACACTTCTAAACTACTTACTTGAAAAAAAACTACTGTCACTCACCAAAATGTCATCTATTGGTTAAAATTGACTTGGCGGAATATGTACTTAAATGACTGCTGCAATTGGCGGGTTTTGAATTTAAGTGTGAATTTCAAAGCAAAATAATAGTGTATTTGGCTGGTATTAAAAGGAAATGACCATTCAAATACGTGGAAGACGCACCAACCTAGCGACTGCTGGTAATGACTCATTCTTTGTATTTTCTTGACTTGGCGGGTTTTGCATCTATATACGACTCATTTATTTATTTATAAATGTGCGTATTTGAAGCAGATGTTGTTATATAAATAAACAGGTATGCTTTTGTACTGACGGTAAAACGATTTTGCTGTATCGAACGCAGATAACTGTATACTTTTTTTTGTTACAACTCGAGTGCATGAAGATAATAAAGTTCTAACAAAGTAAAGTTGAAACAGCACACAATTCCATCAACTCGACAGAAACTATCTGCATCAAAATCATAATCAAATTCAAGTAATCCAAACTAAATTAGTTGTTCAGTGTTTCAGTTATAAACTTTTAACAATAAACTAGAAATTAATTATGAATTAAACCGTATAAGTAGAATGAATTTACAATAATAATTGATAAAATACCGTCGATTACCTGTCAATAAAAATATTTATAAACGTAGAAATCATTTCCTATACAGTGTGTGGCGTAATGGAGTGTCATATTGCAGAAAATAACTGAAGAGACTTCTGAGCAGGTAAGCACAGGTAAACGTTAAGTTACGTGAGCAATAAGGTCAACAGTTTTAAACATGCCGCGGTTTGGTGAATAGGGTTTCATCGTGGCGATTTTTTTTTTGAATCGGAGTGTACAGTCCCAACGCAGAAGGCACTTGGTCCGCGCTGCGATTTAAATTCAAACGAAAATGTTTCTGATAGGAAAACGATTTTAAAATGATTTTGAAACTTTTGGGACGACATTATCACCAACTCCTAATATAAATTCCCAGGTAGCACGAAAATGTTTTTAAAAGGTTAAATAAAGGTTACTTGCAACGTTCAACGTTTATAAACGTTAAAATAACGTTTCCTAAACGTTACTCACTAAACATTAATGTAACGTTAAAAAGATATCGTTATATTTGGTTACTTTGATGGTGAAAATATAACGTGTTAACACATGTTTGATACGTATAAACTTTTTAATAGATAATGAATAATGATACGGAGTTAGAAAATTAACTTATAACTGTTTATTTACTTCCCTATTTCTTTGATGGAGTACGAATTTACATTATATTCTTCATTTTAGTGATATTTATTTAATTCGGATATGTTATATATTTTTGTAGTTTCATCGTTATCAGAAACTATGGCAATTAAGTGGAGTCAAAATTTAGTGTATTGTATTCCTTTATAAAAATATTTTTGCATTTTCCAACGTTAATAAAATGTATCTCGTGTAACGTTTACAGAACGTTTATGGAACGTTAAATTATATCGTTTTAGTTTTGTGACATTAAGACGTTTCCTAAACGTTATATAAACGTTTTTGCTAACGCTTAGGAAACCTTTTTAAAACGTTTTACAACGTTACATGCTACCTGCGTTAGCTAAACGTAACTATAAACTACACACACAATATACACCATAAAAATATGATTTCTCATAAAAACTTTGCCACCCCCTTTAACCCAAATAGGGGTTGAAAGCGTCAATATGTTTCGTTAATAGTTCCAAGTAAATTCAACCATTTTTTTTTGTAGAAATTTTACGACCCGCTTTCACACTATTAGGGATTGAATTTGAAAAAACGCCGAAACACGTCTTTCATTAATCGTGTCAAAGAGCATTAATAGTATCAGGTAATTCTGATCATAAAAATGTAGTATTTTAATTTTTCTTATACAAAAAAAAACGAAACAAATCCTTCATTAATTGTGTCTTAAGAGTCTTAATATCAAATTTCAAGAAAATTTGACTATAGAAATATTTTATCTATAGAAAGTGTGCCATCAAATGCACGTGTTTCACTAATTCTGTCAAAAAACATAGACCAAGTTTCAAGTAAATTTGACCATGAGAAATTTTTTTTTCTGCGGTTCAAGCTGAGTGTTGAAGTGTCAAAGATTTGTGTAGATCACTGATAGCGTTTGTAAATATTTATATTAAATAGCAAATTCGTATTTAATATCAACAACAATACTAGTTGGTACCCAGTACGTCCGATAGTTACACTTATGTGAAAACTTTATTAAATAGAATTAAAGAAATGATACTATAATCTAAGCTGCAGATTAATATATCTTTCTGGATATATTCATCTTAATGGACGCACTGCACGACATGTACCATCTTTGGCAATTTAAATGCGATTTTTTTATCGGGGAATGTTGATTTTGTAAATAAAGGCTTTGCTTTAAAGTGAATTTAATTACTCTGAAGAAGTTTATCAAAGCAGTATTCTCTTTTAGAGAAATTAAATTAGCTTCAAAGTATAGCCTTTATTTAGTAAATGGAAATTCCTCGCTGAAAAATTCGCATTTAATTTGCCAAAGATGGTACATAACCATTGATACACGATATCATGTAATAAAACCGCGGAAACTATTTTATATCAAGACTTCAACTGATATATGTATGTATAAAAAATAAAACCGACTAATCTTACATAGATCTTATATACAGACAACTTAAGTTATTTATAATAATTTAATAATTAAAAGTTCTCTTCTTTAATGAGATAAAGATTTCAACAATATTCATTCCTCATTCCTGGTTGATCTACAAGCTATTCCATAGTATACGTTGGATTTGCCACATTTCTTTATGTGTGGTGGATACAGATACAGCAGTCTCCAAGTTATATCGATTATCGAACTACAACTGCAGCTCTTGTTGTATTTTGTGTGTGTAAATGTGTTCTAGGCTTTGTTACAATATTCCACCGCCGTAAATAATATCGCGCTATTAATTGCTTTCCAACAACGAATGATATTTGGCCGAGGAAGCGATGCTAGCAAGACACGCCACAGCACCTATTATTAACACCTGTCTGGTGAGTTGTGTGTTTTCGCAGGTATGAAAAGTTACTGACGTCATTCCGTTGCCTAAGATTAATTCACCAAATGACTTTAAGGATCTTACACCCACCAGTATTGTACCCACGCTATGAAGGTCTTGAAAAAAGTAATTGATCATTAAGAAGTCATACGTACGAAAGCGACTTGCCTACCTAGACCAGAGTCATTCTATGGCTTTACTAAAGCCATCTTCAATCAGTTCATCTCGCTTTATTCACTGGTTCCCGCCTCCCCCTTCCACCTACTAATTTATAATTTTTTATAATAGTATCATTCAGTTCTTGTTATTACAAGGTCGGATCTGCAAATGGGAAATAATATTGGCGCCAACGTTGGTCCAATGTGAGGTATTGTTCTATCCACACATTGGTAATCATTAGAGCTAAGCTATGTTTGTCCTAAGCAGAATCAACATGAACATGTCGGACATAGAAGTTACCGTGGATGTGGTTACACTTTTGAGCGCGTCCAATATCACAGCCAACTTTAAACGTTGGTGCAAACTTTGACATCAACACTATATTCTCGATCTACAGATTAGACGAACGGTTTTAGCGCCAACTTCGGTAGCTGTAAATCCAGAATAATGCCTTTCAATTTTTGACTCGGTTTAAAAGCTTTCGCTGTAACTGCATATCCGCACGTATTATTATATACTATGCAACAAAGAATTTCCATAGAAAATGTACGAAACATGTATATATACATGAAAATGACGTTTTTTGGTTTCGTTTTGTAATTGTATAATAAACAAATTTTTGGAAGTTGTTGTCGAACATCTTGAATTAAGCAATTTCAGAATATTTTTATCACATTTTCCTATAAATTACAAGAATGCATGAATAATTTTGTTCCACATTGTGGTTACTTATCAATATACATTGTCGTATAAAAGAAACTGACGCTCCACAAAATTGTCATGTTATTTACGCAGATAATTTTTTTTGATTAATAAGATAACTTGCCGGATAAATTAAAGCCTGTACTACCAAACTAAGAAACTCGGTAAAGTTTATGAAATACTTTATTATACCAATTTTATTGATTTATAAGAAACCTCGATTGGTGCACTTAGTAATAAGATAAGGGCAAATATGTTAAAAAGTACAAATAATTACAAATGCAACGGCGCTGTATGCAGTACTCAAAAATGTAATATGTACTCACAAATTCTGTAAAAGTAGAAAATTGCTACTAAAAATAGAATCGTCACATATTGGATTTATGTTTAGTGTAGTATAGCACAGTATATTTTTTATTCATCACATATATACAAAATTATTCGTACACTACTTTATGAGAAAATTATAGAACTATTACCAAGATTTAAACGTTTGAAATATTAAAAAAATATTTTTATTACATACATAACATGCCCATAAATGTTATTGATAGACACATTTTAACCTTTTAAGTAAGTTTTGTACATATTAGTACCATCTATTGTCATGGCCTGTTTATGTGTTTGTTTGGGTCTAAATATAGCCCTTATGACCATCTTGTTTAGTGAAGCACTTTGGTACGTATTTGTATCGATACCACACTGTACTGTATCGCCATCTGTTAACTTAAAACTGAAAATGGTATATATCTGTGTTTCTCCCAGTTTTTCTGATGTTTTGCAGCAAGACATATGTGAAAATGTAAGCTGCAGTTGAATTTTGTAACAATGATTTGACAAAATTCTATATTAAGCCTATATTACCCGACTCTTGGAAAATTTGACATCGTATTGGAAAACGTAATTTCAGAAAAATCATTCGTATCTCTAGCACGAAATTTTGACATTCTTTTTATATTTCTGCTTTCCTAAAGTAGTTTGGCCCAGTTATCCCTGGTTAACATCTTACATTTTTTGCACTAGATATGGTATAGAACCTTTTTTGTATTTTAGATAGATAAAAAAAATCTATCTGAGTAACTCTCGTGACAGCATTATGAAGTTTATTATTGACATTATGTCAGCTAAACATTCAGCTGTCAATTAGACAGCTAATACAATAGGCAATAATAGCTAAATGACAGCGCTAACAATGCCTATACATACAAATAATTAACTCTAACTTTAGACCCAATCATTATATTTCAAAATTCGTTTCATGAACGGCAAGACAGAAGTTTTTCCAACATTTATTCTAAAAGCTGATAAAGACTTGAAGAAACGGCAACATGACGGTGTAACGGCAAGTGAGGGAGAAGCAGTTATAAAAATAGTATCGGCTAGTATTATTAATCATTAAAAAATAGTAAACGGTAAAAAAGTCATTCACTAAAAACAGTAATTGGCGTCAAAAAATATAGTAATAGGCGAAAACAAATTTAGTTTTTCTTCTAGTCTAGTTTGCCAATTGAGAAATAATTTTTGTCGCCTTTTTTTTTAATAGTCCCTAACGCTCATCGACTAATTAAACGAATGAAATCATGCTTCTCCTTAATAGTATGAGTTAAAAAAATAGTCATAAACACTGGGTACAAACTATGACTTAATGGACCAATAGAATATTTTAAATAAACGAATGTAACAGATATATACATACTTTTAGAACAATTTCTTCCCATTTTTAAGGATTGGAAACAAAGTATTCTTAAAAATGAATAACCTTTCCTTATAATTATTCGCTAAATAGATGTAAAAAAAACATTCCATACGGTCTATGGTCAATTCTCTGTAAACTTCGCGGTATAATTCAGTATTTACCCGCAGTACCAATGGATGTTAAATTAAAAGGTTTACAACATAGAAAAAAAATAATACACAAACGATAAATTACTTGCTGAAAATAGAACATGCTTCCTCAAACATTTCATTGAACAAACATGCAAAATTTAGCCGAGTGAAGTAAAAAAAAAAGTGAAAAATGCAAGGCTTACTTCTTCATTGTCGGTGTCGTAGTAGATAAGATGACGATTAGTAAGGACAAACCATCGTTGTTTCCGATTAACGGGCGTGTAAATCTTCTTATTTTGAGAACGTTTAGTCATGAACCCTTGTTTAAGAACTTCTTCATCGGTATGAAGTGCCATGGCATTTCGTTAAAATAAAGAACTTTTGCTCACACTTCGAGGTTATGTTAGTAATAGGTAGTAATAGTGTAGTTGGAATTTCCTTTTTTTCTATTAGGAGTATTGATATGACAAAAGTTTTATCACTACGTAACGCTGATAACCCGCAGAACATAATATTCAGATTATTAAAACGTTTCGATGCTAAATACCACCTACTGTATTTTACTCTTTTTCTTTTTACGAACACAAATTATAGCACCACGCGTGTGACATACACTCTACGTCGTAACTTCATTAATAAATGATAATATACGTGATAATACGTATATAACTATACAAAGAAATTATTAAATTCAGCAATAATATTAAACTGAATCTTTACCATTACTGGTTCTTTCTATACTATTCCTAATTAACAACAATATCATAATACTTTTTGACTTTAATTTCGCGGTAATACAAATCAACAAACGTATAAAAATACAATTTAAACTCCAATGGAAAGTAATAGTTTCGGCAATTTTTATTATTTATTTGTTTGACAAAAAGGATCATTTTACAACAATTATATAATTGATCTCATCTTCACCGGAATATAAAGATGCAGCGTTATTTTTAAGTTGGCAGCGCTTAGTTACTTTCTGATAAATATTTTAAACAAATTTACCTTGAAAGAGAAAAGTCTCAATTTCCTACGAGAGCGCCATCTTCTGATACTCCTATCACCTCGTAGAAGTTTTCCATTGGTTTTCCGCTATAACAAATCTAATATAATAAGGGATTGATGAATTACATTTTTGTAGCAACATTAGATGAGAGAAAATATCTGCCCATTACTTAAATTTAAATTGAAATCCGTAGAATTTGTTCGAAGTGGTCAATAATCATTATTAAATGCATTGCAAGTCGACTTTCGTACTTTATAACTAATATCCATAATATTCTTGAATATAGACATGGCAATATAGGCACTTTCTATTTAACATTGATCAGTGAACAAAAGCGGTATACCTACTGTTGCTTTTGTTTGCGGATCAGTGTAAAATTAACGTTGATGGGGTCTCAAATTAAAGGTTATATTTCCAGCCAAATTTTTAAAAGACCTAAAATTAATACATATAATAAATTCCTATCGTGTTCTGAGAGTATATTACTCATAGCATTAACTACGATTTTAGTAGATAGGTAGGTCCGTTTAATAGACCACCGACCACTTTAAGCTAAGTTTTCGCAATAGCGGACAGCGCATTTTTTTTGCGGATTTCACATGATTGATTGTAAAATATTCAAAATGTCAGTGGCGCGAAATATTTGCGGATATTTTAACATTTTAAGGTGCCGCAGTTTTATTAAATATTTTTCAACTTTCTAGCGGAATTTTAACTTCCATCTTTGTTTTTATTCGACGGTTTCACTTTTCTACGGCACTTTTCTATGTTATAGTTCAGTGCTCGATTATGTAGAGCAAACCGATAAGGCAAACGTGTTTGAACCAAATATTTAAAATGAATCAGAAAAGTACCTATTTATTATTTATTAATAATTGTATTTTGAAATAAATATATTTCGCACCCACCATCGCTTTCATCGTTTCCGCTTTCCTTTTATTTTATAAGGTAATGCAACTAAACACATTTTACGTATTTTTATATTCATCTTCAATTTAGAAAGGTGGGTAGGTATCATGTAGGTATATAAACTCGAAGTGCGAAAGTAAATTTGGGTTAACTATCAAGAACTGTTACATTTCCATCCAAACAACTTTAAAAACTACTAGGAGCTGACAACTTAAGTCATTGTAACTTTGTGCAATGAAATATTACTACAATGCACCACAAACTCTCCGCTCATATGAAAACTGTTTTTATATATCTTCTCCGCCAAATTTAATTCCGCCGTCCGCATACCGCCGTTGTGAAAACCTACCTTTAGATAGCTTGAATTATTATTCACGGAAGACGGAAGTGGTTCACTAGAATTATTTGAATGGTGTTATGCAACAAGGAACCAACTTTATATGTTTTTAGTGATGGCTGGTTCCCTGTTGCATAACACCATTCATTTGATGTTCCCGAAATCTAACAGTGCTGAAAACTTGTAGTTAGTTCCATCTAAAAATGTAGGTAACTTTCATCTATGTGAGCCATAGATGAAATATAATATTGATGCGTCAGATAACGTATGTCAATTATAACCATGTTTTGCGCCATCTACTGAGTACGTTCGCATTATTATGCGAAAGCGCGACGCTTAAATATACCAAAGCGTACGATGCATTTTATTTCAATTTATATTTAATGAATTAATACAACACATAAATAACAAATATGTATATATAAGTTATATTGTATTTTTATGAATAAAGTAAATTACAAAAGGATAACATATTTGATAGAAATAAGGGTCGATTTCGTAATAAAACCTAATGCCGTATTATTATTTAAAGTCACTATTAAATACAAATTGACTTTCATACAAAAAAATAGTGTTATGCGATCATTAATTGATATATTCCTAAAGTCCTTTTTGATGTACCGTTAAACTACCATACTCATTACTTAACCGAGAATAAACCGAATGAAGGACATTATTATGAAATCGGACCGTAAGTACATAAGAATTCTGTATACAATAGAATTTTTCTATACAATAGAAAAAAGAAGCAGAAATTTAAGTTAATGATGAGTAATTATATTATTTATAAGCCATTTAGCCCTCTGCTGCAATTTGTTTATAATATGAATAAAAGTCGGAGTTGATGCTTTTACTGCTGTGGCCGGTTTAAATACAGAGAAATACGAAAATTTTATGGTAAGTATTTCAGATCCGGTTCCATAAGAAGACTTTCATGGCTATAGGTTGAGACCATACATTTTCACTACATATATTGTTATGTTATAATTTGGCAAATTCTCAGCTGGAACTTCTTCAAAAATTCTCCAAAAAATGATTGTAAGTGAAACCTTTTTTCATTAGTATGAAGCAATATCGTAGAATACTACCAAAATAGGACGCCCATAGAAATAATATAAAAAATATTCAAATCATACTAAAACGACATAATATTAATAACTCAATTCAAAACTACCTTAGTCCACTGATAAAAATAGGTGAAAAGCGCACGATCGCTGAAATGTTAAAATTTTTGCCGCAACAACAAAACGCATAATGAGAATTAGGCCGAAAGCTTACTTGGAATATTTAAAACTGAATATGCAGTAGACAACAATCTATTATTAGACCCACATTGATCATTAGTAAAATGATTTCTACAAACTCGTCGATTTTAATATACATTTTCTGGTGGCAAATTACATCATTCATCATTACAGCTTGATCCATTTTTTAAACATATCCATATTTTTCGCTGGATTAGGAAAACAGTGTCTGCTACCATATTTTACTGCAAAACCATTTTTATAACGCAGCGTGGACCTTCCATATTAGTTAATTATTAAATTATGATAATATGCTAGAACACTAAAATAATTAACATGCAACGAAATACAAAGTGAAACAATAAAACCAAAGTAATTAAATATTGTGATTGAAGAAAGAAAAGAACTCGAAATAATCAATAATATTGAACACAACGCTTAAACCAATTATACATTGACAATAATTTGACAAATGTCAATTAAATCAAAATTAAACAAATTAACATTTGAACAGCATTATTGCATTGCAGCGCCTCTCATGGGGACGTTCGCATTAAAAATATTAGTAGTAGTCATGGTAATCTAGTGAAACCGGCCTGATGTGAGCTTAACGTTAATTTTAGACGGCGCTGTATATAGGGATAGACATAATTTGGAAGGCGTACAATTTGATGCTTCATATTTCAGTTAACAACAAGTCAAATATGAGGTTTTCAGCTGCAATACTTTCAATACATACGATATACATAACGTTGAGTGGGCCGTCTATTAAAAAAAAAAATTGGATAACCCAAAAAGCACTAATTTGTAGAGTACATTGGTAAGTTTTAATATAGAATTGCATGCGCGATTTAAAAGACTCATAAAACATAAATAGTTATTAGTCTTTTCACGATAACAGAATACGTCATAACAGTAAAATCGGAGTTACCTACTATACAATACTAAATATCCACAGAGAACTATTTCTTCTATACTATACATAGGAATTTTTTTCTATGCAAACGCTATGTTGCTATATCTCCAATTTTAGCTGCTGTCATTCGTAATCTGTCATTTGAGTGTTGCTTGCTTTGTATGTGTTTCTTATTAAATTTTGTCGTATTATTCGTATTTAATTCATAATTTCACTGTTTGTTTTATTTTTCGTCTTCGTTTTATTGGTTATATTCTCATTTTATTAAAACAAAAGTTCTTTTAAGAACTACATGCAAAAAGCTCTAATAGGCAATCAAAGCAGTTGATTTTCTCTAATCTAATTTCGAGAAGAACGTGATAACAGTGCCAATTGCCTTTGAATGCAGTGCGAGAGGTAATCTTAATAAATAATATTCTTGTTTGTGTATTTAACCTTAAATTTTATAGAGAGTAGCAGATGCTTTAAACGTTCATATATCAACAGTTAATAAAATTTCTTCAATGACAAAAACAAGGGATTATTCCACCTAGTCCGAAGAAGAAGAGAGAGAAAAAGAAACCAGTTGTGAATGTTGACGATTTTAGTCAGTGTACGATTAGAAACACGATATATATCATGTATAGAGACAGTAAGTAGTTATTACCTTATGTCAAATTATTATGTTGTTTCATTCATACAAATTTTAGAAGAACATATCACTTTATGTACTTTGAACAAGGTACTTGATACTTTTAATGGTTGTACTTTCCCTTTGGAAGGTGTTGCAAAATATTGGGTTTCATTTTAAGAAAGATGATCCGAAACGGGCATTGATGGAGCTGCCTCAATTGCGTTCAAAAGCGGAAGCAATATGTACGTTTCAAACAAGAACGTACAATCAGTTTGTATTTCTTGATGAAACGTGGATTTTTCAAGATGGAAGTCCTCAAAAACATGGCAAGATGAAAATGTTGAAAGCAAAACAAGTAGGTGGCAAAAGGTAATAATTTATTAAACGTTGAAATTTTATTATGTCATATTATAATAGGTACATAATATTACATGCTGGAAATGAAGAAGCTGAATTAATATTTACATGAATGATTACCATGGTGACATTAAAAAGTTTTCGAAAATAAATTTAGAAAATCCTTCTATGATTGTCATGGATAATGTTTTCAAGAATAAGCCTCCAACATCGGCCTCAACAAAATTAGATATTATAAACTGAATGCAAACAACATCAATTCAATGGCATTAAAGCTACAATTGCTAGATTTAGTTGTTAGTATCATTAAACTTATTTTTATAATGACTGATAATTATTATTTACAGTTTTAAACCGCCATCTATTTATGAGCTAGCTATGAAATATGGTTGCAATTCCATAATTGCATTTTTAATCCAATATGGGGTATTAGCAAACGATATTATAATAACAATATTGGCAAATACGGAAGAACTGAAGATGGTTGCATAAAATTATGGCAGGAAGCTCTCGGTGGAATAACTTCAACGTGCTGGTCAAATAGCATTTCACACCGAAACAGAAATTCAGAAATGGTGGGATAGAGAAGTTGGGTTTGAACGAGAAGAAGTTAGATCTTTAATAATCAATCAAAAATCCACTGATCTCAATTCTGAATAACTGATTGATAGACAGCCATTATTTTAATATAGTTTATATTGTGTTCTATTTATTTTTCTTGCTATGTTAATACATTTTGTACGTTTTTATTGAAATAAACCATCCAGAGCATATATTTTTATGCAAATTTGTAATTATAATTTACTACACAAAGTTATAGTTTTGAATAGGACCTGTTAACGCGAATCATATGTCAGTTGACTTTTAAACATAACCTATATGTGAAATGTAAACAAGAGATTTGGCGACACTGCGTGAGTTGTATTGATGACGTACCTCGTCTGTTATCGTAAAAAGACTATAACATGATATTTAAATTAAGAAAGTTGATGTAAACTTCTGGTACCTACTGTCTCTATAGGTACACATTTTTAGAACTCTTAGATTTCAAGAACATTGAAAAATTCGAACGAAAGTTCTGTAAATTCCTTGTACACCGTCTACGTAAAATGTTAATTAGATTGCTATAGAAAATATATATATAGAGGAACATGGGTGATTATACCAGCAAATATAAGTTTGGCCACAAGCCACAACAACTGTTGGCAACATTGATTGGGAACATTTTAAGTACTCCTGAGTACTCTGAAAAATCGAACAAACATTTACGGATATTTTATTTACATTTTGTAAATTGGGTTTTTAAAAAATGTTTACAAATTTTGACAACTGTATATTTGACGTATTTTTACAACTACGTTATAAATCATAATTAATGTTAATGTAGTAAAACGTAATTACAGTTTGTATCTATGAATTTAGGTATATTTAATAGAGTAAATTTGAAGGTAATGTTTTTATAAATAATTAATAGAGCGTAACATTTTGAAAAATGTTGGATATTACACAGGACAACGCACAGAACAGAGGCATGTACTCAGAATGGATTTCTTTGAGTTCATTTGTACAAACCAGTCCTGAAGCAAGCCAGAGTGTGTTAGAAAAGTTTGGTATTACTACAAGTAAGGAAATTACATTAAGTATAGTGCACCACCTGGCCACTAATCTTGGTATAAGCCAACCACCTGAGCCAAGTCCGTTACTTACTGATTCAGAAGTGCAATGGTGTATGGAAGTACTATGCTATGGTTTATCGTTACCGCTCACAGAACATGATGCAATTAAAGATTGCGTTAATGTTTATTGCGAGTGGCTGTCAGCTTTACTACCTAACGTAAAAATTTGTGTTCCTAAGCCAGTATGTGATGATCCGAACTTGTATGCACGGAAAATTATTAAACATTTTCATTACTTATTTATACCAAGGAAAGGAGAAGGTAAGATCTGTTGAATTTCTGTTATTTAGAATTTTGATAAAAGTGCCGTCTAATCATCTTAGCCTAAAGCTATTGTTCTCCATCACTAGGTTTTTATAGCACTTTATAATCTTCAGGCTTTCACGGCCGCTGTTGATGGCTGCTTTTCGGTTCTCGGGTTCTCTGCCGTGTAGAAAAGTTGTGGTACTTGACGTTTCGATCATCTTGTTCGATGATGAGAAGAACCCGAGAACCGAAGAGCAGCCAGCACTTCATAAATTGTAGGTTTTACCTATATATATGAAATCTTTCTATGTATTCTTGACATGTATATTTTTTAATGGAGTTGTCTCGCGTATGTTTTCTAATTTTAATATCTTTTAATGTCTCACAGAATGTCTTTTGTTATAAGATCATTACAGAATTTTTCATACAGAATTTCAATATTTTTCAGATTTTCATTATCATCCTCTTTTTGAGTTTCCCACAAAATTATATTGCATTGTGAAGAGCTACAAAATACTGTAAGAAACGATTGATGAAAATCTTGAACATTCTCAAATAGTTGCACATAAATTCTGTTATATCCCCAAACAAGAGAGAGAGAAAATGTTTGTTATTTAGATAAAAGTTAAAGTGCACGAGGGGCTGTAACCTAAAAATATTTTTAAGTATACACGGTGTCAAATAAAGACAGGATAAACTAAACTTACTTTATTTTAAATGAAACATTCTATATATTTTTACTGTTTACGATTCTTCTATGTTTTACCTTTATTATAATATAGAGTTTTGCTATGTTATTCAGTTTATGCGCTTTAACTTTTATCTTAATAACATTTTATCATTTCTCTTATAACACAGGAGTAATTGGACTTCCTCGCACTAATGCCCTACCCTGTATCTGTGATTACCTATCCAAAACCTTGAGAAGAGTGCGTTCAAGTATTTCCTAATTAAGTTGTTGAATTGCAAGGTGAAGCTCTATCATATACATATAAACCAGACAAAATAATAATAATTACAAAAGTGTGTAGGACAACTCCATTATCTTTCCAACTCCATCAACTAATAGGTATCATTTTTCTTTACAAGACTGGTCATTTTTGTATCAGGAGATTGGTAGGATGTAGTTTAAATTAGTCAGCAATCGGTTTCTCATTTTACTTTTCTTTTGTAATAGGTTTGGATACAATAAACAGACAGGCTGTGTTATGTCATCGTGTCCTAAGAACATTACAACAAATAGCCCATGAATCTAACGTTTTAGAAAATACAACTTGGGAGTCGCTTCTGTTATTCTTATTGACTATTAATGACACATTATTAGCTCCTCCTACTGTAAAAGATGATGTAGCTGATCAACTATGCGAAAGAGTCCTAAGTGTACTCTTTGAAGTCTGGTTACTAGCTTGCGCTCAATGTTTCCCATCACCACCATTGTGGAAAACCTTGAGAGAATGCTGCATGAATTGGCGACATAGAACAGCACTTATTGAGCAATGGAATAGAGTAAATTTAGCGCTTACATCGAAATTGCTGCTATTCATGTATGGACCAACATTTCCAGAATTAAAAATAGGTTTGTGCCTCGTCCTTTTGATTTCCCATTTATGTTGGTATATTTTCTTTTTAATTAGAACTTGATTCTTAACTGAAAATAGACGTATCTTGTTTGGCCAACGATATAACAACGTATTTTTTCAGGTGAAGATGATCTTATTCCAAGCGGAATGTCTAACGATTGCATCGCTCAAAGTTGGTATCGATTTCTTAATACCATTGGAAACCCTGTCTGTTTGACGAAGCCGGAAGTAATAAGTCAAACTCAAAAATTCTTACAATTTGCCATTAGCCAAAATGGTGGTGTTACTGATCCATGTCATCATCCATCTCTTCAAGCCTTGCCTTTGATTTTTTTGAAAGCTATGAAAGGAATAGCTGGCCAGGTTGATGCGTTTCTTGGTAAGATATTTTTTAAATCATTGTTCCTCCGGCACACGGACAGTTACATTGCTATTAGTTAACTCTTATAAACTATATCTTTCTTACTTGGATTTTGAAGCTATATTTTTTATGATCGTACTATATAGAGTATGTTGGGTATTTCAATTTTCTTACTAGGTATAGCACAACCGTTGTCGTGGGAAGCAATGGTAATGGGTGTTGGTATCGATAAAATAAAGGACCCAGTGCCCGCTGTGAGCACTCCTTCTGCACATTCTCCTACACCTCCTGCACAACGTCGTTTAGCTAAAAGTTTTAGCGTGGCTCCTTCTTCTGTCACTAAGGGTTAGTCTTTATAGTCACTGTATGTTTACATTCGCACATTCTGTACTCTTGAACATCTTCTCGAATGAAATTATTACTATGCATGTCAAAAAAGAATGTAATGTAAATTAGAACAGGATAATAATAAAAAAAATTACTCTCATAGTATAACAACCGTGCCATATGAATTATGTTAAGAGTTACAATTGCTAAGAAAACAAATTATAACCCAAGGAGTTAAGTACACATAGTAATATTTTTTGGCTGTTAAATCCTCGACATTTTTGAGAATACACTGTTGGAAATAATTCACGAGCATGCCCTGTATAGTCCGAAATTAATGGCGATAAAAGGTTGCAGTGAAGTCCATTGAACTAAGATATTGTGCATAGAATTATCTTATTGGAATATTCCCCGTATAAATGTCTCTCTTCCCATTTTATTTTATCAAATGGAACCCTCTCTTTTTTGGTAATTTTTGCTTACTAGTAGTCGTACAACTACAGTCAGTATATGTAATTGTAGAATTTATTCCAATAATTATAGAAAAAAAAAGCAAAACTTTATTTTTATTAGTATATATCTACATTAGTCTCTAACCAATCTATTAATTGGAGGTAGAATTTTAACTGATCTAGGTTTGATTCACACATATTATGTATCGTTATGCTGAGTCTATTGCGTGTTTGCTGGCTAACAATATTTAGATTGATGTTAACAGTCCAGGCTAGATGATCAACCACGTTTAAGTCGTATAATGAAAAGTCACAATAGTTATTAGAGTGTTTGTTATCATGTATACAGCAGAAGCAGCAGTTGAAAATGGCTTAAATGATATCGAAGGCTTCCACGGACTGAGTCGTGTCTCTGTTATGAGGGCTTCCGGGTTTTTACCGCGTCATAGTAAAGTACATATATACAATACAAAATAAAATAAAATGAAAATGAAAAATACAAAAATATATACAGTGTGTCCCCGGATCGACGCATGAATAGGTATTTATTTTCATAGAACACTTAAAAAATTAAACAACACAAACGTTTCCTTGGCATACTCCTTGACCTTTCTCGAATTCCCTCAAGTAGCGCTGTCGGACTTCAATCACACACATAAGATGTATGCACTCTGTCTTGTATAGCAATATCTGTCGTTTTTAGCAAAGCACTGTCCTACAGCCTAGCTAGTAGCGAACGCCTTTCGAGGTTTCTATGTTTCCATTGCAGCAGTAAACATATGTGAAATTCATTGTCTTAATTCGTATGCCAGTATTATGCACCAAAAATTACGTTTGTGCTTCCGCGCATGTGATATATATACAGGGCGTGCGCGTGAATTATTTGCGCCAGTGTATTTCATCCAAATTGTATAATTAATAGAATTAATAGTATATTATTCAACGAGCGGTAATGTAGGTAATAACTCACGCAGATGAGGTTTGCAGCACGAGGCGATAGCCGAGTGCTGTAATTCATCAAGTGAGTTATTACCATTACCGCAAGTTGAATACTATACTTTATCTACGACTATAAAAATTAAAACGAAGGTACAAGTTCCAAGAAAACTTTTTTTGTGTCGCATATTGAAACTGTCAAAATGACATTTCACCGAATTTCAAAAATTGTGTCGCATATTGAAACTGTCAAGTTAAAATTGACAAGTGATTTAATTTAGAGTTGACAAATAACGTTATTTCCCTCAAAGATGGTAGTGGACTGTTTCATTTCGACGAATCAGATTGTAGAATTTAGCGTGAGTTATAATAACTCACTGCTATAAATCACACTAATTGTTTATGGGTGCCATTACTTGTTCAAAAGCAACTGAATAATGAATACATTATTTAATAGGAGTAGATAAAATAGTTTTTTACAGCACGTGATATACATACAAATCTTTTTTGAACAATCAAGATATAATTAAACTCTTCAATTAAATATTTAAATATTGAATTCAAAGAAAAAGTAAATTTAATAAATCTTAGTATACAAATCTATTTGTATATAAATAAATGAATAAGTATATTAGTGGTTAGGCGGTTGACTATCGTTGTGGCGGAACAATAAGGGCCGGGTTTCAATTCTCCGGAAGGACGGTGAAAATTTTCTGGGAGAATTGAATTCCGATCGACCTGCCATTCGCTGGGAGCAAAGTGATTAATAGCGCAGTACAATGCTGTCACAAGGCCATTTGAACACAATTATACAAAAGCAAAAACTACACCACGAGACTAGCTATGATGGTCAAACAAAGGATACAGTTTAAACAGTCACTATTACTAAGCACCCACCACATATAAAAAAAAAAAAACCTAATGAACATGACTTAACGCCAGGGTTTCAGCTTCGTAAGATCTTTGCGTAATTCCGCGGCTTTAGTTCAGATGTGTTCAAGCACCTACAAATGTCACCTACAGAATTTAAGAGTAGTAAATAGTAAAATAATAGTACGAAATTTTCATTTTTCCATATTTTTCATTATTTTAAATTTTGCAGTATACTTAACTGTAAGAAATTTAAATTATGAAGATCATATTGGCATGCAGTAAGTCGTCTCGTGTTTTTCTGAATAGTGATGTTATATGAATAGTGTAAATTGATGAAGTTATGTAAATGCAATTGCATAGGTATCCCGAAAACCTCTCTGATTGGTTTAACGAGCAGTCGTGCTTCTGCGAACATATCTAACTCTGTTCCTAGTTCTGGTCCATCATCAACATCCAGTATTTCATGTAAGTATATCACTTCCCTTCTTATTAAATGAAATTTTCTTGTTAATACTTACATATCTGTGTTTGTAGCGCTAACATCTCTGAGTTTCGATACGAAGGTTTTGAAGTTGGCGCCTGGGCGTCCAAAATGCAACAGTATTTTACATCTTTTCGGCGAATGGTTATTCCAAGCAGCATTCATAGGAACGGATCTTTCGCATCGTATGTGTTAAGCTTTTATTTTGCTTAAAATAGTATTTATTACATAAGATCTACATCTACAGCCATGTACATATATAACGGGTTGCGCTTTAGAAAATAGTGAAAATCTTGTATTTACAAGCTAATACAAAAAGTGTTAAGTATAGCAACATTCCAAACAACTATCGAATTTAATAATAAAGCGATTTACAACTCATTGTTCAAGTATTTTATGGCTAGATTAGTACAAAACCTACTTCGTTTAAGAAAGTAAAAAAATTTTTTGTTTAGGTCCAGAAAATAAACGACCCAATTCAATAATTATGGAAAATTCCAAGGGATCCATAACTTATTCACAACCAGGATCATTAACTGAAATAGCAGATTTACCACCGTCAATAACAATCGATAAATACGAAAGTGGCAAAGCTGAAGCTCTGGGAACCTTATGCAGGATAATGTGTTCGAAAAAAACCGGCGAAGAGATTTTGCCAGTGTATCTGGCTCGATTTTATTTAGCAGTACAGCAAGGCCTGAAAATTCCACCGAATCGAGAATGTGGCGAATGTATGGTCGCAGTTTTGGTTAATTCTTCGGATTTGTTTCGTGTCGATCTAGATGGCGTTCGAATTCTTCTCCCCGCTTTCATTAACGCACTTGAGATTGTACTGCCTGATAGAGATTTGAAATTGAAGTCGTACGTTTCGAAATCGGATTTAAGACGTGCTTCTATCAATTTATTGCTATCGATGTTAGTCTTACCATTGCATTTTCAAAATATTGTTATCAAGGACTTACACTCAGGTAAAAATCATCGTTAAAGCTTAAATTCGCTCAGAATGAATCTCACCTTATAACACTATTTATTTTAGGTTCTTCTGACCGTTCAATTACGTTCGGTGAATTGAAGCCACGTCTCATGAACTTAGTTATGAGCGCCTTACAAGCAGAGACAGACCCGCAAAACACACACATGCTGTTGGGTGGTTTATTTCTATGCGTTCAAGATTCAGCTATTTATGAGAAAGTAGAACAGGTGATGCAACCTTCAGCAGACACTGCCTCGAACCTGTTAACGTCCGGTAAGATTCGTTATAATGCCTGAACTTACTACTAACCGATACTTTTTTTGCAACATGACAGCACAATTTGTTTTTTTTTCCCTTTAAGTGTTCTATTTTTATGACAATTTTTGATTTTGTTGCATATGCTTTTGTTTTGTGGCTTATGTAGTATCGGATACTGCCAGTACAGTGAGTGCAGCCAGCAGTTCTGATCATCATTCACATACAGATTCCTTGGGACCTGATCTTTCAGACATTCCACCTGGTATGTTGATGTCTTAAGTTTGTTTCTATTATTTTTAACAATTTTAACAAAATCTTAACTACTTAAATACCTTTAACGAAAAAATTGATTAATAATTAAATGTTAAATTTCTGTTACTTCAGTCAAAATTAAATATATAGCTTTAAAAATGTAATTTAACTATATTTGTGTTTTAAAATATTTAGAATTATATTTGTTCTTTCTGTCGTATTAGTGTACACGACTACTAGTAAGGTAGTATATTAATGTGAATGCGCGTGCTTTTAGAATTAATTATTAATGAAATGTATAAAAGAGACCATCGTAGTAATCAAATAAAGTAGCTTATTCGAAGTAATATAGAAGAATAATAGTGCATGAGTGATAGTTTGTTTATAAACAGAACAAATTGATTTGAAGATTCGTACTAACGTAGTTTCGTTGAAAAAAAAACAGCTTTAGGTTTATATACTTTCAAATCTAGTAAATTGGAATAAGTTTTTATGACCATCGCTACATTAGAAAACAATATTTTGGATGTATTGCCAAGTTGAACCTATACCCAAACATTTCATTATATTTATATATAGTATTTCTTGTATCATATACCTTAATCAAAATTTAGAAAGCAGTGGTCCCTCGATTTACTTTAAAAGGAAGTTTTAATACAAAATAAAAAGAGAAGAAAATGTGAAATTGGCAATTGCATATTATTGCTTGAAGTAAATGAAGGGTCACTACAATGCATGAATATATTTGGCATGTTACCATATGGCATAATGCTGGATAAATGCTGTATAATGCAACTGAAATACCCACAATAATAGTGTACCTTTAATTTATATTAAAATCATACTAAACGTATCCCTACTCATTATACCACCGCTGTTAATAGCAATTCATACAATATCTTTAGTTAAATATTTAGAAACTACGCTCTTATTTAAATCTATGGCGATAATAGATAATGTATAAACTATAATTGTAGTTCATGTTAAAGTAAATCATTGAATCTAAATATTATTGACATAAAATATGTAAGACATTGTACTATTCTTTAATGCCAAATATTAAAGTGAGGTTACTATTAAATTGTCGCATATATCCACTTTCGCCGTGCCAAATATTTTGAAATGTTATGTTTGTACCTAAAGATGGCAAATTCGATTCACATTCCAACAGTACATATACAATTTTGAATTTAATTTAAATTGGCAGAAAAAAAATTCACATTCGACGATTAAGCGAGCTCAGCAATCGTGGGATATTTATAAATGTCACGACCGCATAGTAATTTGCAATTCAAGGTTTCTCTCATTCACACGGCTAGCTGCCGATCGCAAAACCGATAACTATCGAAATATCCCCGGTTCTGTATGTGGCATCAATATGCCAAGTCTATTTATAACGGTCTAAAATTTGCGAGTAGAATGTTTTTTTGTGCTGCCCATTCGTGCCTTATATTTTTAAATGGGTTACATTCCAAGAACACTCCATATATGTTGCAACATATATTTTGTTATATGTACTTTTATTTTGAGTAAGTTGCAAACTGTCATGATGGCTTTACAAACAGATACATAAAGGTTTGCAAATTGGTAGGCATAAAATGAATAGTTTTATCAGAATTTATTTCATATTGGGGCAATCAGCTTTGCATAATATAGCCCCTTCATGCAAACACATAGTCGTTCCAGTAGATCTGTACCCACTCTATATACTATTCCATATACCATGAACAGGTCCTGAAGGCTGAATCCATCTAATAACTGATTATTATTTCATCATGGCATATTCTGAAAATAAATGTTATGATTCAGTATAAAGGGAGATTCAAAATGATTGTCGGAAGGAAAAAATCCTGGCAAATATTTATCTATACTTATTACCATTTTAATGAGTGAAGTTATCTACATAGCAATTTAAAACATTTAATCAATTTTTTGTACTCGCCTATCAAAACCTGTCATTTCACGATTCGATTTGCGTGCGTAAAAAGTCACTTTAAGCACGAGTGCGTAAAAGTAAAGTTGGTACTTACTGGAACTTGATTAATTCAGTGACATTTTAAAATCATAAATCCCTAACCTGAATAATATATGGTCATAAACAATAACGTATTTAACAATATGTATTATTATTATAGTTCTCGTACAAAAAATATTGTACAAACTTCGTGCGTGAAACATTTCGCGAATTCGTGTCCATAAAGCGCTCGCTTCCGGCTCGCGCTTTAAACTGGTCACTCATTCGCGAAATATGATTTCACGCACTTGGTTCGTAAATAACTATTCTGGACATTTGTTGACATTGACGTTCCGTACAAAGTTTCTACAGTACAAGAATTATTACCATAACATGCAGAATCACCCATTTTTCTTAGACGAACGTTATCAACAGATGTTAGAGTTGTTGGAGAATTAAAAGAAAGTAAGCTTGAAGTAGGTTATTTTCAACATGATAACACTCCAGCTCATACTGCTCGACAAACCTGCCAATATCTTCAACAGTTTTTTGCTGATAGGGTTGTTGGAGCAAAAAGATAGCTTCCAAGATCGCCTGATCTAATCCCATTGGATTATTTCATATTTGGGTATCTAAAAAATAGGATCTATAGGAACCGTATGCATACCATAGTATGTCTTATGCTCCGTCACTGACATAGTTTAAACCTTCATAACAACCGCGCAGCTTGTTTTCTAAATTTTCTTTGTCTTCCGAATAATTAGACTTTTTTTAAATTTATGTTTAATATCATTACAGAAAATTTTATATTTTTTATAACAAACAAACATTTATTTTTCAAGTTTTTTTTCTCTTTGCCTTAATACTTCTCCGATGAATCCCTTTATATCGTACGCCAAGTTACTATTCGTATAGTTTGTATTATTAGTTGAACAGCAAATATATGCGACAATTACGTAGTAATAACTCAATTTAAAAATTGTTAACAGATTTTAAACATTAAAAAAATGTATCATTATATTTACATTCTTATTGTAAAAGTTTATAAAAATTTAGTTATAGTGCAATTATGGCATTTTTCATATTTGACCTGTCTTCAGATTCTGCGCATGCCCTCTTTGTTAGAGCTACATATCTAGTGTGCCATCAGTTAATATCTTCATGGAAAACGGATTTAAATATATCATTAGCAGCATTAGAACTGTTATCTGGACTAGCTCGCTTTCATATCAAAGATTCAGGTAATGATGAAGGCTAAGATGACTGAATGACGATGTGATCTACAACTATTGCATTTTACAGATGCGTTAGAAAGAAAAAGGGCTGTAAAATGGCTTTGCGATTATATCATACATCAATGTTCAAGACCACCACCAGCGCATTCCAAAGATTTGCATTCTACTATAGTCGCAGCGTTCCACTGTTGCTCAGTTTGGTTATTGGAACATCCGTATTTGCTTAGAGATAAAGATTGTCTAACAACAGTGATTTTTAAATACTTACGTGTTTCGTTCTTTATAAATTAAATTGCGTAATTTTAGATATTAGATGTGGCTGAATTAGGAGTATCAGGAACTAAGTCAGTTGGAAAACCAGGAGAAGAGATTAAAATGAAAGAGGATAAAGAACTAAAACCAGTTTCTATGAGAGTTCGGGATGCCGCAGAAAATCTATTAATATTAATATTGGAACAAGTTGGTTATTTTCCGAGTGAATGCGGACCTGAATCAGTGTCTTCTCTGTTAGATGAAATGTCGCTGTTGCAACATTGTAATTCCTGTCCAACCGATTGCTCTAACCAAGAAAAAGCTGTCGAGAAATTTAGATATTTTGTTTCCGAGGGCTCAGTTATGCTTGCTTTATTAGAAGAACCTCTTGGCAACGATCAGGATCCCCAACCTACAGTTACTGTACTTATCAGAGGTCCTTTTGGGCGACATGCTTGGACTATGCAGCTTAGACATTTACCTAGACATCGTTCCGGAACTAAATATCATGCTACGAACTTAGGAAGACCTGTTGTCATGCATGATGCGCCTAGCAGACCTGAAATTAAGCAGAAGTATTTTCCGGATAGTGTTGAACGAGTTTCGCAGTGTAAAGTGTAATTATACTACAGTTCTTAAGATTAATTTAATATAAAACTGAAAATTTTTTTTTAGAGACCAATCCATACCTTCATTAGAATCAGTTTTTAACAATGATGATGTTGCCAATACAGAAACTTCTAAATTGGCACAGTTGATGAATAAGCAAGCAGGTGCTGAAACATATCTAGCTGCAGCACAATCCCTTGTACAGGCACCAGAGTGCGCACCACCATCTGTTGTCCACGAGTTTCAAACAGCTCGGTTATTTTTATCACACTTTGGCCTACTAAATTTGGATACAGTAAACGAAGTGAGAATTAGTAACATATTAATTTATTTAAAGTAATTCGTTTCCCTTATTTATAGAAAGAAGAAACAGCCTCTCATTTGATAGCTCTCGATAGTAGTGAAAGCGACTTTTGTCGTGATTTAACAGTTTTGGATAATATGAGCTCGCGCACTTGCGATACCGTTCACATATTTTATGTGAAAGCGCAACAAACATCTGCTCAAGATATCATTAGTAATATGTTACACACAAATAATATTTGTCCCTATTTTTTGGAATTTATTCGGTCCTTAGGTTGGCCAGTGGATGTACATAGTCACCCAGGTAAGTATTTTATGTATAAATTAAGAAGTAATAAGCTCGTATATACATATACGAGGGAAGATCACACCTTTCTGTGATTGTTTTTAATGCGCAAACTATTCATGTCTTTGGAATTAATTAAATATTCTATAATAATAATGTGGCTACAAATAGTTTGACTCTAAGTAGAGTAACTCAAAAGGAACTCAAAAATCTAAACAATCAACACGAATTATCTATTTATGACCGAAAAATCAACAGTTAAATAATAAAAAAATGCTTCTAAATGGCAAACATTTTCACATTTCATAGGTTGGACAGGTCATCTCTCAACAAGTTGGAAAATTGTTCCAACGTCTACTACAAACACGGATCAAACTACTGGCCCATTTGATGGTGAAAGACAAGTGCTGTATTGGGCAGATGCATGTTCCGAAATCGCGTTTGTAGCACCAACGCAAATGAAACCTCAAGAATCTCAGAAAGAATCTTCATTTAATTCAAGTAACCTATCATGTTAGTTTATTAAGTTTATTATTACGTGCGGAATCTAATTATGATCGAGTTTTAGCTTGGAACGAGAAACACTACTCGGAAACGAGTTCTAGAGATAAGAGAACTTTATCTTTAGATTTAGATAAGCAATCTGTGCCCTTACGAAGACCCATGCATCGTTGTAACTTGCATCCACACACAAATACAAAGATTATGGTTGTTTGGCTTGAAAGTTTTGAAGATCACCTTAACATACCAATAAGTTAGTTACAACTATTCTTCGTAATGCTCCTTATTAATTTAATGTTTGAATATTTCAGATGATTTATTAAATTGTATGAATACTGGATTAGAAACTAGCGCAACTAGAATTGGCGACGTACTAGTTATTGGTTTACATTTAATGGCATCAGGGCTATTAAGGGTTCATCTTCAAGGACCTGTAGGTCGGGTTAGCCTAGCGTCTCCGTTAGTTGACGGTATGATCATCAACAGACGTTGTTTGGGACCGTTAGTTAGACATACCGCATTAAATATGTCTCGTAGGAGAAGACTAGATTCAGAAAAGTTTGTATACTAAATTAAACCTATTCTTTTATAAACGTTATTTATTTACTACAGCTACCAACCTCCACACGTTAGACGAAGATTAAAAATTCAAGAGATAGTGCAAAAATATAAACGAGAGATGTCACCACCCGAATTATTAACGTACTTGTTTAGCAAACCGTAATCTCAAATCATATAAGATATAAAAAAGGTATTCATTCTTCAGTAAGGCTGTATTTATGTTATCGTAGATAATCTACACAAATTCAATAGAAATTATTACAATTAGCTAATTTGTAGAATACCATTTGGTAAAATGGGAACTTTTCAAAAGGTAGTACTCACATACATATTTTAAAGCCTCTTACTGTGATATATTGTTTTTAAACTTTTATTTTTCTAAGGTTTTATAGCATCTGGTTTAAGAAAATTGAATGATTAAAATGAATGAACGAAAAAATTTTTAACTCGAATATATAGTATATTAACTTTTGAAATGTACCACCAATTTGTAAAATTTTTTGAAGAAACTCATGTTTACATAAAATATAGATATACTGTATTCATCTCAAAAATCCACAAATGATTTATATATGAATATTTTCAGGATTACACAAGGAAATACTTAATATAATTGATAATGAAAAAATGAATAATGCACAGATTGTTCATTTAATGAAGTTGCCTTATCTGATGTCAAAAATAAGCATCCTGTATAGGCGAATATAATTTTATGTATGAGCTATTAATGTCAACTAAACTTCATATTTCACGATTATAAAAATCTGTCGAGTGGAATTGTTTTGTATGGTATATATAGATTAATAAGATTCAGGGAGCACCGCAATCATTTGAAAAACAGGGAAATAGAGAAATCCGCGATCGCCAGACATTACTTAGATACCGGCCACAAAAATCATAATGCTACATTATTAAAAAATAGTTCTAGTTATAATTTAGACATGTTGGAGGCAATACACATGCAAAAATACAGAAATGTGTTAATGCATAACGACCTGTCACCTCTTATTCAAAACAGCATTCTCTTAAGTGTTATTTGGGATACGAACCGCCGTGTGTGTTCAAACGTACTTATATATTTTCTACACCCTCATATAGTATTACACAACACAGATACCCACTGAAATATGTACCGTATATTTAAGAAAAAAAAGTTACGAAATTGCCATACAATTAAATACATATTCAAGTGAAGTTGGGTTTTATTATTTTTTATATTCAACTGTATGTTTTGTATGGCATTTCTCTCGAATCTAACTTCATACTTTAAACGTGAAATAAATTAAAATCGCAACTTCAAGCTGTATAATAAATAACTAAAACTTCTATTCTAAACCATTTTTCATAGTGGAGAATATAATATACCTACAGAAATCAAATTCTGGGAGTGTTGATATTGTAATGTCATTTAGTTGTATCTTCAGTTCTGACCGTTTAAAACTAATAGCAAAAATTTAATTTCGCGAAATCTTCTTTTATTCAAGAATATTGATGATTAGACCTGACATATGGATTCTACATGCATAAACGGAGATATTTCGAGCGTTATCGGTTTTGCGACCGGCCGCTAGCCATGTGAATCAAAGATTCCTTGAATTGCAAATTAGTATGCAGTCGCGTCGTGTATAAATGCGCCACGATCGGTGAGCTAGCTCGACCTTCCAGTGTGGTTTATTTTGTTATAATTTAAAGTTAAATGCAAAATTGCATGCGTACGCTGCTGGAATCTGTGTCGAATTTGCCATCTCTAGTAGTGATACATTACACGAACGGATAGCGGATTTTAATAGTGAAAACTTTTAAATATGGTGAAAGTTCAATAGAAACAAGAAATTAATGGAAGTAATTAACCAACCGGCACTCATCACAGATTTAAAAAAACTGCGATATGTAAAACTAAAGAATCGACGTTGATTTTGTTGGAGAAGTTGGCTGTAGCGATGACACGCACTTAAATGGGTGTGAACGAAAACAACCAAGCTGGGGAACAGAGAAACTTTTTTATCACGTCATGGGCGATCATTTGATGTCAGCGCCTAAAGCGCTTAAATTGATATCAATATGACACGCCCGTGCTGCGTAAGTCACCACAAAATATTAGGCAGCATAAACTTATCTGATAAATGAATACTTTATTCTTTATTTAGGAAGATTAATAAATAAACATAAACACCTAGAGAGTAATTATTAGAAATTAAGATTCAATATAGTAAATATAAACTATAGATCTTCATATCTCTTATATAAAAAAGTTGTTATTATTGTCTTATTATTTATTGTTTTATGTATTGACAATAAAATGTAACTATTTATTTAAATGAATTGTTGTTTATTCCTACTTTTAAGAACTTGCTCCATAGAATTATAGGTTACTATCTATGGGATAAGTAGTAAAGGTTACCTGCTACAGTTTTCAAGGATATTGCTAGAGTAACTACAGCGTCGGAATTTATCTATTGGTGACATATGACAACATAGGCCAGTTTCAAAATTGTGTTTATTTGTTATTAAAATGGTTATTTGGGTATTTCTAAGATTATACGTTAAAAAGATATTTAACGAAATTAAAAAAGAAGCAATCTCATTAAAAAAATCGAGACGCCATATTGAATGTTATAAAATTGCATTGTTATAAAGATGTGTCTTCTCTAGAACACTATAAGTTTGCCAGGTCGAATTTTAAAATCTTTTTCTACTCCCATACTTTAATTAATTGTATTATTAGATATGCTGAACCTGTACTTTAATGATATCCATTATGATACAAGTTTAATCCAATAGGAATGCAGATTTTTCATTACAATACAAGTTTATATCCTATAGGAATTCCAAGATTCAATACGGCCGTGACTACATATCTGACAGATATAAAAATTAATAAAACTTGACAGTTCTCTGTATCTATTTAAATATAGTAAAAATTAAAGAAATACGTATGATATTATGGGGTCGTAGAAAAAACTCGCATTTAATGACTATTAAGACACTCGTATTCATTACAATACTCGGCTAGCTATCATTAAATACTCGTTGCATAATATACTATTATTTAGCTTCTGCAAATCTGTGGCCGGTGTATTTCTCATGCTTAAAAATTCGCGATTATAAATTATCTAACATTGTACTTGTAAGCTTAACAAGTCACTTGATCACGTGCACGAAACTTGAAAATCCAAAGTACTCAACGACTGGATTTTTCACACCATTTCTTTTGTATCTTTACGAAATTTTTACGATTAAACAACATATGTTCTGTTTTTTTTAATGAATGATGAGAATGTTTCTCTCTTATAAGACCACTGCAATCACTTCCATTTACATTCTAGGTCATAATAGATATTTCATCGGAGGTACCCAGTGATTTGATAACTTCCTTTTAGATATTTTTAAAAATTATTGAACATGTGCTTTCTGTGTAAAGCGTACAGCATTCCATAATTAACGCATATCCAAATGTGAAATGTTGACTGTACCAAGTGACCAACTAAGAATGTCGCTCGGTCATATATGAGGAATGGTTTCGAGTACCTACAGCTGGGAATAAAATATATCTGACTAAAGTGACCCCGAAAAACATCTGGAAATTATTTAGAAAAGCGTATGAAAATCCTTTCTAATAAAACCAAATTTGTTAGATTTCGTTCACGGGAAGTAGAATAATTTAAATTTATAGAAGAAATTTTTACCATCAAATAATAATAATATTTTATTTTACCAGTGGTTTTAGACATACATACATACTAATTATACATACATTACCGGAAAAACTTTCCTATGTCAACTTAATATATAAAAAAAATAAAAAATCACAGCACTACATCTTTACAAATTAAAAATATAAATAGTTATCCAGAGCCAAGGGTTCCAGCATCACACCAAGATCAAGCGTATTATAATACAACTAAAGCAAGGCACTCAAAGTTCCACTACATAAATTCATCTAGTGAATAGTAGCACTTGTCACTTAAGAACTTTCTTATCTTTCCTTTAAATGTTTCAGAGAAAGACTTAGGTAACATAGTTAAAAGTTTGTTATAAATTTTTATACTCTGGTTCCTGTAGGAATTGTAGTACAGACCCGATCTAGAAAGCTCGGGGCGAAGGCGCGCCGACCCCCTCACAGGGTAGGAATGCACATTCACAGCAGACTGAAATGCCGCAATATTATTATGAACATATAAGGCTAATGTTTGTATGTATAAATTAATTACAGTTGGAATTTTTAATTTCAAAAAATGATCCCTACAGGATTGACTTCTCTTAATATTACAGATAATGCGGATAGCCTTCTTTTGTAGGAGTAGTGCAGTTTTTAGAGTATTACTATTCCCCCAAAACAAGAGCCCATACGTTAGATGTGAATTAAATTTTGAAAAATAAACCGTTCTTAAAGTATTTATATCACACGTGCAACGTAACCTTCTTAGAATATATAATGCACTACTCAACTTCGAGGCCACACCATTCAAATGCACATCCCATTCCTAAGATTTTCCAATTGTCTACACTATTTATAACAATATCGTTAAAGCTTACAGTGACTGGCTCCGAATTCGAGTTGAATATCAATAGTTTCGTCTTTTCACTGTTTAATACCAATTTATTTGCTTGAAACCAGGATATCATCTCCCCCAGAACCATTTCACAATTAGAGAGCAGCTCTGCTCGATTGCCACCTGTGACCACAACGGTAGTATCATCCGCATACAACGCAACACTGCCAGTAATATTAATTGGTAAATCGTTAACAAACAAAACGAATAACAGCGGCCCCAAAATGGAGCCCTGTGGGACACCCATAGCATTACTTCTTACAGTCTCCGATCATGACGCTCACTGTATCCATTCGACCCTACGTACTTAATTTCAACAAATTGTCTGCGGTGCTTCAGATACGATTCAAACAATGCGAGTGCACTACCACGAATTCCATAATAATTCAATTTACTTAGCAAGATACTCGTATTATGATCTACCATGTCAAAAGCACGTGATAAATCACAAGCAATACACGCTACCTGTTTTTTTAAATTTATGTTAGTAAGAACATGGTCCATAACACTGGTTAGTGCAGTGGTGGTCGATCTCCCACATAGAAAGCCATGCTGAGAAGGTGTAAGTAAATTAAATCTACTCAAGTGTTCAATCAATTGATTTCGCAAGAAACTCTCAAAAATCTTGGATAGAGCCGGTAATATGGAAATAGGTCTATAATTTTTTACATCGTGTTTATTACCCTTTTTGAAAACTGGTATAATTTTCGCAGTTTTTAAACAATCTGGAAACTTACCCTCCAAAATAAATGAGTTAATAATATCACATAACGGTTTGCTTAGTATGTGTACAGAATTTTTAAATATTTTTATTGGTACATCATCATCACCTCTTGCTAATGTATTATTCAAACGACCAATTATAGTCTTCACTTCATCTATAGTTACAGGACGGATAAACATAGAATTACCAATTGATCTTGGCATACTAAAACTTTTTGCGGAAATTACAAGCGGATCGATTTGAACATCTTGGAATAATGACATAAAATGTGTATTAAACATATCGCATACTCTGTTCGGTGCAGTAATTAAAGTGTTTTGTTGATCATTTAGTTGATAATTGTGATATTGTTCCTGTTTAGTTTCATTCTTTACTATGGACCACGTGGTCTTCATTACGTTTTCAGAATTATTTATAGATCTGCAAACATAACTTTTTTTAGCCGCTAGAATAGTATGTTTTAATATATTACTGTACTTTTTGTAATAGTTAATTACAACTGGATCCGAACATATTTTAGTTAAAATAAACAGTTCCCGCTTAGTTCTACATGAGTTTCGTATACCACTGGACATCCATAATTTATCATTATTTATAACTTTCCTTTTAACAGGAAAAGAGTCGTTGATGTATGCTTGCAGCAATTTGTTGAAATTTTTAAGTTTAGCATCACAATTTTCTTCAGAAAATACAATATGCCAGTCCGTCGCGCTAATTAATGATTCAAACTTATGTAAATTTGCTGCAGTAAATGAACGACAGAGTTCATATTTTGTAATTGATGGTTTCTTACAGCTAACAGACATTAATAAATAATTATGATCCGAAAGATGCGTAGCTTTATTGTCAGTTACAAAGTCATATTGTGTCCTAACAAATATATTATCAATACAGGTTCGAGTTGTCGATGTAACACGGGTAGGTATAGATATCGAGGGTGTAACCCTATATGAAGATAGCAATCGTTTGAGATTTCTTACTGAAGCACTGTTCTGCAACAAATTTACATTAGTCACCACATATAAAAAGATTTTTACATTTTCCGTGATAATGCAAAAGATAATTAAGTTTTTCAAAAAATATATCAATGTTGCCGCTAGGTGATCTGTATACCGATAAAACTGTAAGAGAAGGTTCGTAAAACTTTACACCACAGTACTCCAAGTGAAATTCACATGACACATCTGGCAGCGTCACGACGCAAGCGGACAAACCCTTTCTCAATAAAATCAGCGCACCTCCGCGCCGAGCCCCGCTTCTAGCATAAAAAGTTGCAATGTAATAATTACAAAAAGTATAATGAGATATTTGATCAATATTGAACCAGTGCTCACTTATACAGGCTACATCTATATTGTTATCATTTAAAAATAACTCCACAAAATAAATTCCATCCATCCACACGTTTCTGAAGATATCTTCGGATTGGTGAAAGATAGCGATACCCGATTTTCACTGACTTGTTGGTAATTTAGCCTACTTTTTTAATTTGTCGTCAAAAATGTATATTTCCATTTAATACTTTCAAGAAAAAACAAAATTCCCGGAAAAAATTAAACAGCGCCCTCTAGCATGCACGTCACTTATTAGATTGGTTCCAATTTGTAAGCATTAGATTGGAGGAGTAAAGCTGTTTCCAATGAGACTAATTGGAAAATTTGGTTTAACAAAACCGGAGTTATAAGCATTCCTTCAATACAAAGTTTCCCCTTCTCCCCTTCCCTTATTTGACAAAATACAAAAAAGTTGCCCGATGCAAAATTTTTACTAATTCCGATTTTTATATTTATGATAGACCTTAGGTTGGTAAATTTTGCGTAAAATAAGAATTAAAATTTTTGATGATCAGTTACGCCCTCTAGCGGCCATCCTACACTTTTCCAGATGTTTCTCAGAGTCACTTTAGTCAGACAATATTTTTTTCCCAAAGCTGTACTGTAAACCGTTCCTGAGATATGGCCGAGCGAAATTATTCTTAGTTGGGCACCCGGTACACAATTTAAGAGCGGAATAATATCTTGCATAAACATAACGCGAAAGCTCTCAAGAATATCATGCCAATTCAATCTCTGACCACCCTCCTATATTTACGATTAATTTTTATGGGAATCATCAAGTTATTGTATAGAGACAGATTTTTCATTATTTGGCTGCGTGTTCCATTTCTTACCTGGGCGAAAATTGTGCCCTAATACCAATAGCTTTTAACGATTTTTTTGTTGTCGAGGTAGAAGCTGCATTGCTTGTCAAGACTACCCCTACAACTCTTGACATGCTCTTATTATGTGTAAATATGTTTTCATGGCTTTGCTACAGTATTATCTTGCCATAACTAATATTCCGCTAAAGGATTAACTCAATTAAATTAAATAAATAAATTATATAATATTTAAACTAGTGTAGCTAGAAATGATAACTTGTAAATAGTTGGGAATTATCGAATATACTATGAATTAAGATATTAGAATTTTGAATTAGAATGGAATAAAACTCTATATTAGTTTAAATTCAAAAAATTCATTCAGTAATCACATATTAAATAAAATATTTCCCGACACAATCACTCAGTTATTATGAATGTTGAGTAGGAGTAGTGTGTGCAACTTCTATAACACTTGGAGGATTATTTAATTGTCCAATCACTTGTACTTTGTTTATCCTTAACATGGTCTGCTGAACTCTGTAAACTATTTCAAACAATTAAATTGCAAAGCATAATATTACACTTACATACAATTAATTCGTTTATATTGTTTCCTACGTTTTTTTCGGAAATGTGTTTTTGTATGAGATAACGTCTTTTCTATAACAGTTGCATGAACATCGATTAAACCCCTTTCTACCAAAGGCTTGCCAATTAAAGAGAAATCTAATCCACCGACTAGCAATACCTACAAAATTATATTACACATATATTGGCTTAACCATAGTTTTTACTAATAATTTGAATATTACCTTATCTAAACTAATCTTATCACCTACAGTTGGGGGCCAATATCCTTCAATTACCACGACATCTCCTGCAGTTACTTTAAATTGTTTTCCGGCTATCTGCACCACTGCGAATAACCTGCCTTGTTCGTTAGCAGCAATTTGTTTATTTACTTTTTCGATTACTTCTAAAATTGGTAATTCATTCATGTAACAGAAAAAGGCAATTTCAATAGACTGCTAACCTTTTGATAACAAACTCTTCTCTTTGTCGTTAACCACCTCATAAGGAACTGGAGAAGTTAAATATCTAAATACGTTTGAACGATACCCGATATTTAAAACTCTAGGATTCAATATGTTGGTATTTAATACATTTTGAAATTTATTTAGAATTTGTCGAAATGACATTTTTTAAAAATTATTGCAAATATAGGTTATGTCATTTACGTGATGTTATCCAAAGGTTCAGTGCGTCATGTCATGTAGGTAACTGTTGGTGACTTTGAGGCTACGCAACAAGTTACCTATTTGATTTATATTTTGTAAAATGATACTTTATATTTGTACACGGTGAAGTCCTTAAAAATGTTCTGTTTTAAAAATAGTAGAGGAAAATATACTCGATTAAACAACTCATTAGGTAAGAATTGTTTTGTCCCGTTTTTTTTTTTTCCTCATTGCAGATTTATTGATAAGTAGTTCAATAGTAATAAGAATAAGTCAGAATAACTATAGAAAGAAACCGTTATTTCTAATAATAAATATTTTTGCGAGAATTCTTGGCACAATAATAGGCTCATCAAAACGATATTTGATTCTACAGTTTGTAGAACTGCGTTTTGGCGATATGCAACACAATACAAACTAATCAAGTTCAATTGTTTTGGTTATGGGTTGAGTTCAATTTAAACAATTAACAATAAAAAGGATATATGAATGACTAATACTAATTCAGAAATATTTACTAAATATATACACGATATAATCAATAAAATGTAATTATAATTGGATGATTTTTTCCTTTTTGAAAACATGATTTATTTTCATGTATAGTTACCAAAAATTAGGATCATGCACATACTTAAAACTCGTTTTAATTGCATTTGTTCGTTTGTTTTTTGACTGATATTAATTTTGTGTATTGACCAGTGGCGTCATATCGGGGTAAAACCTGGTGGTTATATATAAAATTGTGTAAGAAATTTCAACATCAGCATCTAGGTAATACCTAACAAACTTTATAAGTAAACTATGTAAATTCTTATCTATTATTGATTAAATAAATGGATCTGCAGACAATAATTGTATCATCAAGATGAATATATAAGTAATAAAAAATATAAAATCTCACTTTATTTGCTTAAGCTTTCATTTATCAGCGTAATATTTATCTAAATTCTAAATATGCATCATTTTGTTGAGGTTTACTTATTTATCTATTATATACATATCAGCGATGAGTCTCGTCGCGCACATCTGGAATTTTTGTTATAAGATAATAAAAACTATTTCAATATCGGGAATTTATATATTTTTTATTTTGCTGGATACGCACAATATCTGTGATGCTTCATATTTAAATTATTTATCAGGGTCGCAGATTAATACAATTTATATTTAAACTTTAATAGTATATTATGCAATGAGCATTTAATGATAGCTATTAAAACACGAAATATACGAGGCGAAGCCGAGTATTGTAATGAATATGCGTATCTTAATAGCCATTAAATGCGAGTTGCATACACTATTTTTTCTGCGACCCCATATCATACGTATTTCTTTAATTTTTACTATATTTAAATAGATGCAGAGAACTGTCAAGTTTAATTAATTTTTATATCTGTCAGATATGTAGTCACGGTCATATTGAATATTGGAATGTCGCATTCCTATTGGATATAAACTTGTATCGCAATGAAAAATCTGTATTCCTATTGGATATAAGTAAACTTGTATCATAATGAAAATCTGTATCGTAATGGATGTCATTAAAGTACAGGTTTAGCATATCTAATAATACAATTAAAGTATGGGAGTAGAAAAAATATGTTTATTGTAGTTATTGCTACATAGACGGTTGTTATGCGCTGTTGCATATGCACTGACCACAAGAAACTTTTTATGTAATCTATTGAAAAAACTTTTAGGCTGCATCACATTCTCAAAAACAACGATATTCGTAAAATCGTAAAAATGTGTTTCTTGGGGGTGCGTTTGAAATGACGCTCGATAGAGCGAGCAGAGCATGAACAGAGTTTACGACGTCACGCACAGAGTACAATTGGTACCAAGAACGCAAAGGTGTCTACGAGAAAGTAAAAATAATTTGCTTCGACGATTTTTATTAATGGTAACGTTTTTTTTGGACCTCTAACGTCCACAGTGTAAAAAACAACTCGTGATATATTTACCCTTGTATTTTTAATCAAACAGACCATTATTGCTATTTACTTCTGTTAATTCCATTTTGTTCAAGATAAGACACATGTTTTATCTGAACAAAAAGAAAAGTGCGTATGCGGAGCTACGAGCACCACTTTCGAATTCGGAGTAGACAGTACACGCTCTGAGTAAACACGGTATTTCAATAAAAACGCAAGGGCGTTTACTCCGATTACCTAATCGAACGCAAAAGTGTGCTCGGCACGCTCTGTGCGCCTATTCGAACGCACCTTTGGCAAAAATTGAAGTAAGTTGATTGCCTGTAGTTTCCGTGTAAAATGTATTTAACTGTTTCATTGTTTTCATAAAATTTACTAAGAAATTCGAACTAAACAGAAGTGCAATAGAATGACTAAAGAACAGAGTAGGCCGTAAGCTAAATGAAAATAAAAAATATGAGTATTAACACCGTAAAAATAAAATAGTATGTTGCATACCTACATGTTTTGTAAATTTGAAAAAAAATGTGTTTAAAATAATAACACATTAAATTCCAATTTATTAAATATATAAACGTTTTTGAAATAGTAGGTTTATTAATATTTGCGATCTTTTCGCCAACGTAATACTACAGATAACTACAGATAGCTCATTCCATTTAAATACGTAAAATCACACTGGTTGTATGCATGGCAGGCGTTTCCTAGATCTTCTATATAAGCTGGTTGCCAAACGCGGATCCATTCAAGGTGAAATGCCGTGATGGATATCGTATTCTGCCGAGCTATCTCTATATACTTATACGTATAGGGTAATACCTCCCGCAGTTCACAATTGGACAAGTAAAGTTATTATGATTAATGTTGTTGGGAACTATCCAAAAAATTCCATTGAACATGTTCTTTAACTCTTTATTGGACAACTGAAGTAAGATTTTCTTACATTAGGTAAAAAATTAGTGTCACTGACATCAGAAAATAAAACCCATATGTTTTAAATATTGTATTTAATTTTTTTCATCATTGTATCATAAAAATGTGTTATCTTAATACCACCTGCCTTAATTTTTATCTTATTCCAATAAATGTTTTTCAATGCTTAACACAATTTATTCAAATTATAAATTACGTACTGTTCAGTGTAGAGGTAGTACGTTTGTAACGTTTTTATTTCGTTATGGTACAATAAAAATCTTTTGGCACGCTCTAACTCACTTTATTCAAAGTAGTGTGATGAATTGTAAAAACATTTATGTAGATGACGTATTGTTAATATAGTATGCTTAATGAATTATAAAAACACTTTCTTACTAGAAATGATCATTAATTTTGTAATCACATTTTTTTAGAGTTATACATTTTTAAATTTCTCAGAATGAGTCAGTTTATTGCAGGTAATATATATACGTATACAGGGTGTTTCACTACAAAATTTAAGACTACGCAGAAAAAATGTTAAGTGATAGGACATCATATATTGAGTTAAAACAAGAGCCTGTAAATAAACTACAAAAACTTAATAATTACTTAGTTACATGTTGGTATAACAAAAACCTCATTGATTCTGATTTATCACAAAAAAAAATCTATAATACCTAAAGGCCAAGAATCTCTGGTTTGCCAAAACTACACAAGCCAGCTATTCCATTACAACGTATCATATTATGTATTCAGGAGTAAGTTTTTAATAATTATCATCCTAATTTGCAATTCACATACGAACAAGAAATCAATGGTGTTAAATTTCTCGATATGACACTAATCCGAAAAAACAACAAAATCCAAGCAAAACGGTATAATAAACCAATCAGTTCTGGTAAATATGTAAATTTTATGCCATCTCAACTAATGGCCTGTAAAAGATATGTCATTGAACTTGTTGACAAAGAGATCTCATTAACTAGTTAAGGAAAGATTAAATAAATAAGCCTTAAAATATTCTTAAAGGAATGAGTTATGAGTTCGTGAACGAAATAATAAAACAACGAGTCTATAAACATTACAACAATCTCAATTATAATCAAAGAGCAAAAGAAAAAAACAACTTATCTAAGCTTACCATTTTAAGTTTCAAAAATGCAATACGAAAGTTGCATACGAAATTAATTACATTTTATATTGTTTTAGTAAAATGTAAGATGTCACACCTAAACAAGTTAAGAAAGTATACATATATTGTACAAACAAAACAGTGTGTAAAAATAAGATATATACATATCTCCACATTAAAATACAAATAATATAGCAGATTTAAAAAACATGCATGATGATACAATTTTAATTTTACTTTTGAAATAAACCTGATAGGCATAACGAATATATTTTATTTTTAATTTAAAAAGAAAAACGTTGTTTAAAAAAAATCGTGTTGGACCTTTTTTTGTCTGTGGTGGGTGCTAGTTGCTTCTTAAACTGTACTACTTGTCTGTATAGTTCTTGCTGTATGTGTGTGTAATTTGTGTGTGTATTCAATGGCCTTGTTACAGTACTATCTCTTCGTTTATAATGCTCCGCTGTTAATCACTTTGATCCTAACAGCGAATAGCAGATCGATCGGGATACAATTCTTCGAGAAAAATGTCACCGTCCATTCGGAGAATTGGACCTCAGATCACTGGGTAGCCGCCTAATTACTGCAGTTATCGACCTAATTTTATAATTGCATTATAAAATGCTCACTAAATTAAATTTACTCCAAATGTAATTACTGCAGGATGTACTAACCAAAGTTTAATGAAACAGCCTAAATGTTATTGACTTTTTAGATCGGTTTCGCTCTTGTTTTCAAGAAAGCTATAACCAGTTAGTAGTCTAGACTTGGTATTTTTTTTTCCATTCTATTTTGCGTCTACGCTCTAGCAATTTCTTATTAAAGCAGTGATTTTTAACGTTTGTCTCTCATGAACTATAAAAATTTGGCATATGAGATAAAAGTGCTTACATATCTGTAGAAGAAAATGCTATCATATGCTGAGTGTTACCCTGTATAACAATTCGATTGAAATAAAATATAGTGATACAAAATCAAAGTATGTACTATTAATCAAAAAATTAGGAAACTAAACTACTTTGGTATGGATTTTTTTTGAGTGATACTGTCACCCTACGTCGTTCCAAGAAAAATCTTAAATACACTGCTGTTTTTCTTTTTTTTAAACTGCAAGGTCAGCCCTCTATAGTTTCGCCGAAATATGTTTTCCGTCTTTCTATGCACACGTGCAGGCGATACCATTTTCTTAATAAAGGAACGAACTTTTCTGTGCGTGCACACATCTACACATTATACACACGATTTAATCTGTGTTAATGCGTTTTGCATAATAATTTAGTGGACTAGAAAATAGGCGATCCATTCTCGCTAATGAATTGTGACAAAAAGAATGTATTCATTTGAAAGATGACATTTGGAGGGAGTGTTCGGGCGGGTCACAAATCCTGTATAGGACAAAGTAAAGGCCACGGAAAAGGGTGCGCCAGCGCTCGTCTCTTATCTAACTTGCCGTGCTGGTGTTGGGTACCGTCCTCTTTGAATTACTTTGTAGCCTTTTCCAGAAACGAACGCTGTGACCTATTCAATACGAGAGCATCTAAAGCTAACGTCTACGGCTTAATCAATAAAAATTTAATTGATACAGGGAAAACACAAACATTGTAACGCGCTCAGATTGCATCGTTCCACCTGCTCTTTTATAAACTTTCTAGGGTCGGATTAATAAGATATCGTGTGCGCGTTGGAACAAATTGTATTGCATTTTTTGTTGATTCGTTAATATATTGTCTTTTTTCTTTTCAGCTTTGTTTGCTGAATTAAGTGGTACTACGTATTGTAATTTTTTGAACTGTGGAATAACAAAAAGGTTTTTCTGTAATAAGGAAAGTTTTTAATTGTTTCTATTATAGAATGCAGTTCAAAGAAGTTCAACATATTTTTTTATTGCATGTCGTTTTCCAGTGCTATTTTATCGTTAAATATGATAATTTTTTAATTTAATGATCTTTTATGTAGAATAGATAATAATAATTGTACTCCATTGTAAATCAAGCGAGTTATACAGGGTGATTGGTGAGAATGGCCTATTAAAAGTATTATACAAACGAAACGGAATTTTAAAACAAAAATTTGTGAGCGGATATGGTTGAATATGAGTTATCACATAAAAATATTGTTGAATAAATATCACTTGCGGTTAACCGGAAATGGGCATCAACTTCGATATTTTAAATAGAATGCTATAAATTTAATTACAAATTCAGCTTCTACGATATATTTCACACATATTTCATGTACCATACCGTATACCTAAATGCCATTTCTTCTGAGTTATTCGCAATTAAAGAAAAAAGTGACAAATACCGATCTTACTTTATAGTGATATTACGTCACTTAGGAGTAAAAGAGCCGAATGAAATTTTGCATACGCACAGCTGATATTATGTAGTTACACAACATTTGAAGTTCTTCTCCGTAACATTATACAGGGTGTTTCAAAACGTAGTTGCTTATAAAAAAGTTCAATCTGCGGAAAGCAGATATTCTTAAATGGAAAGGTATATATATTATTAGATATTCTGATTCTACAAAAGATTCTCTTTTAGTCCGTATTAGGTATTCCTATACCTAAAATGGAAAGTGAATAAGTTATAACGATTTAATTAACCTTCGTACCGAAAATGCTCAGATATTTCAATTTACTGAAGCAAGGGTTCCGTTTGTATAATACTTTTAATATGCCATTCTCATCAATCACCCTGTATATGCTTAAAAGTTTACAAGGAGGAATGTGGAAATTTTTCACAATATAAGGTGCCTGATTAAAAAACTTTGTGTTAATTTTTTTAACGGTTCTGTGTAATTGCGAACAATTTTGTATACCCTTTATTGTTTTATGTATGTCACTGATATCTCAATTTAGGGTTATATTTATAGTTCGTGCTTGAGGTTGCGTCGATGCTTGAGCACGCGATTTTGACACATTTGTGAAAATTGTGTGCTCAAGCATCGGCACAACCTCAGCCACAAACTGTAAGTATGACCCTACATTTTAAAATTTCGATAGAAGAGAATTGGAATGGAAAATATACAGAATGTTCTATTAAAAAATATTATCTCAAATAACTATAGCATCTGATATTCAATTGCATTTTAATTTCATATTCTTAAGCACTAAACTAAACTTATATCCATTATCCTTTAGCTTTCAAATGAGTTCTAGAAGCTACATTTTGTTGTAAGTTTGTTCTGAATTTATCAGATACTTTTGTGATCTGTGATCTGTGATTTCACCGCCTGATCAGATAATCTCCACATAGTAGTCGTCATAAACTTACCTTCGGGATTGAACATAGAATCGATTTCGGTTCTCAGATCATAGTCCAATATTAATCCAATTTTTTTCTCACTTGGGAGTAAAACTTGTGCTGATGGTTCCGCCCTCTGACCTTGCGTAGATCGGAGAAGGAGTTTTGGAATAGCATAAAAGCTGCAAATCTCGGAAACATTGGACCGATTAGAAGATCACACTATTAGCATAAACTGATTACCTACACAAAGCTACGACCTTCAAAGCTCCTGCTTCTGACTCCCGTTGAAATAAGAATCCTACTTTGAGACAAGCATAGGCAATTGAAGGAAGTCCAAAAATTACGTAATCTGCGAGACACCATTCTCGCCAGCGCTCTGTCTTACAAATTAAAAAAAAAACTCTCAAGCCAACAATTGATGATCAATGGCGTAGTTTACGACGCTTCGGTAAAGACCGAGGTCATAGCCGACTACCTTCTGCTCATGAGCCATCAGGACATTAGTCTAACCACTCTCAATGTCGATGGGTTTTCCTGAAACCAATCCACACTCCACAAAACCCGGTAAAGTTCCGAGCTTTGATGCCATCTCCAATACAACAACCAAGAAATTACCTGCAAACGTTTTAAAAACTTAGTTAATGTTATAAACGCCATAATTTGCCTTAGATACTTCTCCTAAATTTGGAAACATGCAATAGTTGTAACTAAGCAACTAAGCACCCACCACATATTAAAAAAAAAAAAAAAAAAAAAAAATCATAAACCTGGGAAGAATCCATCATTTCCACAATATTACCGCTCGATAGCTTTGATTTCTGGTATCGCTGAGCTAGACGAAGCTGTAGTCTTCATAGGTTCAAGGAAGAACTATTTATATTACAATTTATTCGTATTTATTATTCGATTCGTATAAAGTCGGAGTGACAATGAGCGTAGTCTTTTTGGATATTCAAAGAGCCTGTGATACAGCCTGGTTCCAGGTTCATGAAATGATTGTAGTGTGTAGAATGATGATGATGATGATTGTTTCTTATGTCGAAGGAAGGACATTTTTAGGGCGACAGGATAGTTCTCTGTCTTCTAGGAGACATTTTTTGACTGGCATTCCTCAGGGATGCCTCCTAGGTCATCACTTATTTTTACTCCTTATGAACAATCTTTCAATAATACGGAAAGTGCACGTTGTCATCTAGGCCGATGACATGACCATAAGTCAGTCAGTAGTTTAGTATTGTTTGATCAATCTCAGAACCTGAAATTGATCTTCAATTTATTCGTTCAAATCATTTATTATTAAACGAAATCAGTACCTAACGCAAGGAAGCAGATAATCAAGCAGGAGAATACAATCCTATAATGGATTGAATTCATTAACTTGAAAAGAATACTAACAAAAAATCCTATTTCCTTTATTTTAATAACTGTAACCGTGTTCTTTGGGTGACATTCAAACTAACTAATGAAAATCCGCACATCATACGTAGTGCTATTTTAAAAATAAATTTATCGCTTCGATAGATTATCTATCAACAGTTGTTACAACAGTTTTATTGGGTACTTACATGGTTATCAACTTTAGCGATCATGGAGTGCGATGTTATAGGTTCCAATTTATAGGTTTATATGTATGAAAGGAGGATTTATACGTATATATATTGCCACTCTTCATTCTCATCGCTTTTCATTCTGTGTATTGATGTATTGAAGTTAATACCCGTACATCACTTTGTCTACAAAATTATCTGCGGTAGTTAGCGTAGAAAATTCAGATTTAGATACACCTTTTGGGATGGGTGTGAAATTAATTTCTGACAAAAAAATGCGTTAAACCATTCTCTCATGAATATAAAACAAATTGAAAAGATACTAAAGAATGAAATAATTTAATTGCGACATATCTTCAAGTTTGTTTTTGAGAAAAAAGTATATCCACTAAGTAGTCTAAATCTTGCGATTATGGTTAGTTTAAACTTACTTATTTTGTATAGTAAATACATTTACTTCTAAACCTAAAAAAGGAAACTTTAAGTTTAGAACGAAGATAAAAACTAACTACTAAAATCAATTTGTTCATTCGGTTGTTTCGAGAAAATAGTGTGTAAGAAGTACGATAAACTTTGATGCACTGGAACGAAATGGTATAATCATTTTTTCAATGGGGGAAACTGTTTGACATATGAATTACATTTGTGACGTTTATCTCTTTCAAAATTTCAAATCGAACGACCCATCGTATGGTACCTCAGATGAAAGCTTATTTTCTAGTACCGAAGAATAATCAGTTTCGTACTATACAATCGTACAATCAACTGGGCGTAAAAGGCATAAAAACAAAATAAAGAATGCTGTTGACGTTATGTTTGACAGCTGTCATATTAGTTGCTAAATTACATAAAAATGGCGTATTCCTGAGAAGGTGGCAGTTAGTTACATATATGGCGCTGAATCAGCAGTGAACACGAAAAGCTGTGCAAATAAGATAATAGATGAACCGGTAGAGATGGAAGTAATTGGAAATTTCGCCATGAACTCAATCAGTCAGCCAATTTGTCAAATTGTACAATTGTATAATACAAAACTGATCATTTTCGGTACTAAATAAAAAAAAAGTGAACGGGTGATACATGACCATAATCCCAATAAAATAAGTTTTCCTTTGAGGTACCACACGATGGGTCGTTCCATTTAAAATTTTGGAGAGGGCACTCGTGGGGCCGTAGGTGTAAACGTCAAAAATATGTCAAAATGTTTTCCCCTTTAATTAAAAGTACGAGGGATCGTTTTTATATTCCCGGACGCGGTTGTTTTGAATTTTGATGCAATTTTCGGTTATGTTGTTTTTAATCACATATGCCTTGATAACTTGTGTGGCAATTTACAAAACAATTGCAACATTATTAATTTTATTATCTGTCAATTTATGACGTCGCGCGTGGAAATGAATAAAATCGGGCTGTTATAAAATTCCTAACAAAACAAGGAAAACCTCGAAAAATTATTCTTGAAGAGATGTTGGCTGTATACGGGGATGGTTGCCCTTCCAAGACAATTATTTGCGAGTGGTCAAAATTATTTAGACATATAGTCGAGAATCACTGGATGATGATCCCCGTCCAGGGCGCCATGTTGACGTGATCACTTCAGATATTGTTGAAAAAACCAAGTGTTTGGTACTGGAGGATGTAAGACTAAAGAAGCGACAATTAGCAGCTTTACTAGAAGTTTCAGAAACCACCGTTTTCAGAATTTTACACGATTACCTAGGGATGACAAAGGTTAGTGCAAGATGGGTGCCGCGTGCTTTCGCCATTCCAAATGCGTGTTCGGGTTGAGACCTGTGAAAAATTCTTGGCGCGCTGTGGATATGAGCCAGATTTAATTATCAATCGACTTGTCACTGGAGATGAAACCTGGGTTCATCATTATGAGCCTGAATTGAAATAAGAGTCGATGTAGTGGCATGTTAAGGGCTCCAGCCCTCCCAAAAAGTTTAAAGTCACCCCTTCTGCAGGAAAAATAATGGCGACCATTTTTTGGGACTGTCAGAGAATTTTGCATATTGATTATATGAATAAGGGTAGTACGATAACGGGGGAGTATTATGCAAACCTGATGCATCGCCTCAGAGATGCTATTAAAGTGAAGCGACGCAAGGCGTCTTGTTGCTGCACGACAATGCACAAGTCCAGACTTTCAAAAGCTGCTGTAGCTGATTGTGGCTTCGAAGAAATTGAACGTCTGCCTTATAGTCCAGACTTAGCACTCACTGACTATTTTTTGTTCCCGAATCTCAAAAAGACACTAAGGGGCACAAAATTTAGGGAGAATGACGAACTTATAGCAGCAGTCGAGGACCATTTTTGGGAAAAACCAAATGAATATTTTTATACTGGATTAAAGATGTTATTGAAACGGTCCTATACCTGTATTAAAAAGCAGGAAACTAAATATATTTAAAAATAAAATTTTGATTTTGCTCTAGTCTTTTGTTTTCATGCCTTGTCCGGGAATACAAAAACGACCCCTCGTAGATGGTTTTTGGAATTAATTTAATGATTAATTTCCTTTTCGTTTTTGAAATAGGGGGTAGGTTGTTTTCAAAAAATCATCCTGTATAAACTGGAAATATTGTATTATATTCAATTATCATCGCCTATAATGAAGTTTGGTGAAACAATATTCTAGTATACAATAAACTAAGTATTTGAGACTTCTTGAGTGATTTATCCTTCAATTAATAAAGAGCTTCAACAGGAAATTAATAATTATGAAATAGCAGGATATTGGTCGACATAATTCATGAGCGCACCTGTATAATTCAAACACACGAACATAGCGCAATGAAATTTGGTATAAAAGTAGTGCTAAGTGCTGTTAAGGATGCATTAATTGTAGAAGCACCCTCCTTGATCTCTCTCTCGTATGGCCAAAACATGTAGTCCATCAGGCATTGCATGGTACATGAGGAAGGGACGAAGTACGAAATACGCCACATTAGCGCGCAATATGAAGTAAGGTGCGATTCTTATGCTTCGTGGTTATACTGTACCTCTCTTCGACATTTGCGGGCAATCCAACTGAATACATTCCAATATATTAGCTTCTATATTATCAAAGTTCATATAAACACTAAGTCTTGCCGTTAATGCAGGGGATTTCATGTGACAATTTCAGAGCATATGTTCAAAATGTCCACCTGCAGCTAAAATGCCATCTGCTCGATGTCTAATTGATTGCCGAATACGTTCGAAGATACCAGGTTTGTTACGAATGATTACAGCCTTGTATGATACGATTTTGAAGATCTTGTACGTTTAATTCGGGGTTGTGTAAATGAGCGATTTTAAATACCCCCACACACAAAAATCAGGATTACTATAGCAGATCCATACAAATGTGGAGGAGCGTCGCATCATTTCAAATAATGTACTGGAATTCATTTTCTGAATATGTCGCATCATAAAAATGGTCCTATTAAATAATCTGCTGCCAAGCCAAAGATTCGAAAATGTTTGTTGAAATCTTTACAATTATGGTTGGATTTACATTTGCCCATATGCGGCATTATGAAAATTCATGACAAAGTTGGCTTCATCCGTAACAGAATATCGGCAGCGAAATTGGGATTGTTTGCTATTTTATTTAATTTTTTCCAATTGCAACACTTAATATCTTTTAAAATATTCCAAACAGAGTAGCGTTTCTGGATGTTGACAATTATTTGAAAATGTTTTCCAAGTGAAGCAGTCCAATAATATTCTTTACAAAGTTTCTAAACTATTATTAGCTCTGGTTTATTCCGATGTATGCTACCGTACAAGAAGTACGTTTTAGCCATTTCAGCATTAGTAAACATATCGTTGTTAACTTAACACAAAAAGATCGTATTATTAAAAATTATTGTTCGTTGTTTGCGTTGGTTTTAAGGTTAATTGTCAACGTTACTTCAAAACAAAAACATAAATTTAAAATTCATTAACAACAAGACTTAAACATTAATATAATTGAGTGAATAGAATAAACAGTGTTTATTTATTTGTACATTCTACGCGCTGCCTCCACCACTTTGCAGCGTCTTTTATAGGATTACGTTATTGTCAAACTCAACTCAATATGTTGAATAAACAAAGATTACGTTTTTATCTGCGCGCAATTGAAATATACGAGGTGTGTAGTTAATTTTTTCCAATTGCAAAAACACTAATACAAGAGAGTAGCCGAGAAAATGTTTAAAATTACAACTCTATTATTAGCTCTTTTATTCCGATGGATGCTCGTACAACTTCATTACCACGTAATTACCACAAAACAAAAACATAAATTTAAAATTCTAAACATTAATATAAGGAACTGAATAGAATAAACAGTGTTATATTTATTTGTACATTCTTTGAGCGCCTTATTCGACTGTTATTATGAATAAACAATAGTATTATTGTTGTAGTACAAAATTATAAATTCTCTCCAACACGTATGTATATGCAAATGTTTCTGTTATGTAATTGTGAAGAGGTTCATTTTAGTTTTTTTCCCTCGTTTTAGATCATTTTTGCATTGAATTACGGAAAACTCATCATGCTTGCGAATACATCTAAAGCAATACGCAACACCAAATTTATTGTTTTGAATCAGCATGTGGGTAAGTATAATACATGGTGTAAATTTTATTGCTTTTGAGCAAAAATAGTTTATTTCTCATCTGCATGCGCTTGTTATGATGTAGAGTAGAAATGTTTCAGAAGTCAGTAGTAATGGTGTGACATATTCAATTACCACTTAATACGTTTAATTAGATTTGTTAACCTTGCCTCCTTTACTCTGCAACTTATTTTCGTATGAATATCAACAGAAAGCCATCCGGTAGAAGTAACGTTCTAAGTGGACGAGTTCAATATATAATTCAGAAGACAATGGCTTTTCATATATGAATCGCTTTAAAGGATAATATGTTACAACAATGATTTGTCGAAAGGGTAGCATCTAGTAGCTTTTTTTCTTTTTTATCGATCAGCACCTCTTTTTTCCCGTTGAAATATCATAAAGGACACGGATCGTTAGTATAAACTAAAAGGTCGTTTCAACGCCTCATCTTGCTTTTAGTCTGTTTATGGCCGCCGTGGCGGATTCAGGTGCTGCTATCTACAACGTAGAACAGGCGTTTCAGGTTTAAAGAAACTAAAAACTTCTGCTTTTGTTTTTCGCAAATAGTCGAATTTTTATTTTGTAGTTTTGATAAGTTTGTACATATTTCTTAGTTATTCTAGTTTTAATTAAATAAAAAATATATAGACAGTGATTTATTTTTTTTGAATTTTGAATACTTTAGTTTTTTTAGTGTGTTCAATGAAGTGTTTTGTACAAATTATTCGCTCAATTCTGGTCAAGAAGTCGTTTAAGAACGCAGGTATTAGTTTTGATTTTTATTTTTCTAATTTTATGATAATTTAGGAGATTTGCTGTTTGTCCATTTATTTAATTCGGCTATTTTGAATATTTAGTGTTTTGCATTTTGCTTTCCGTTTTTCAATTTATTTAGATCAACAAATATATAAATAATATATTAAATTGAGTAAAAAATAAACTTTTATGTTCAGATATACTGTACGGAATACAAATTCATACTTTCTTTTATTCCATACTGCGAAAACAAGTCATTATACTTTTGAGTTTGGAATTTCTCTTTTCTGTTCGTTTTAAACAGAATATGCACAAATACATTTTCATTGCGTGATTAATAACTACACAATTTTTCAAATTTGTCGTTCCTGTGATAATGACAGTGTTGCAAATTAAAATATATGAGGTATTTACAGCTGAATTTGACACATTCAAATACTATATGCGATTAGCGCTAGTAATAATAATTAACTTCTGCAAACTTGCATATGTGCATAGAGTAATAAAATCTATTTATTGGAAATATTTTCAAGATGGTGGACATTTGATAAATACCGGAAACTCGTCGACCTTTTTATTTTAAATGGAATTATTAGTTTTTTCTATCATTTATGAAATTTAAACCTTATTATCGAAGAATTTTTGCTAGTATTACTTTCAACATTTTTGGATTTATATTTTGATATTTAAAATTATGTACCGTCACCGTTTATTAAACGAATAAGTTCTGAAGTTGAGGTTATGAATACAAGGAATCCTGAAATTTCTGCTGCAGTTCTTACAATTTGTGTATTATAATTTGTTTCAAATATAATGGCCCATTTTTCTCCAAATTTTGAATCAGTTATGAATTTTTTTCATAGACTTTCAATAACATTATAACAATTTCTTAATAGTAAGCCATGAACATGTTAACAAACGTTCTTATTAGTAATTATCACAAAACTGTTCTAAGTCTAGCTTTGTTGTAGGTATCCATCAGAACATTTTACATTTATTTCATGTTCATGGAGAATGTGACAAAATTATTCAAAGGACTTGTTGTGTGTTCATGTGATGTTATCCTCATTTGACCGCAATGACCAAATAGAAATTTAGACGTATCGAATCGACTTTTTTAGGTTATACTATTAATATAACTATTAATTGACAAATCTTGAGTAATCGATCCAAAAAACTTTCCTCTGATCTTTTAAAATTCTCAAATAAAGATGCAATAGCAAAAATACATCATGTTTTTTGTTCTGATGCATGGTTAGCCAACGCACATGCATATGTCCTTGTTCTGATGTCACTATTGTGTTGACCAATGCCCAATTGCACCGTATTTTTGAGGGTAGTAATCAACTTTAACGTTGAAGATACCTTAACACGTTGCGTGTCATGATAAACACAGTATTATCTATAAAATCCTGGGGATCGAATCAGTAATGATTATCAATTGAAATTCAGTTTGAACGATGGTCTTTTACTTTCTTAGCATCCTCAAAACCTGGTCAAAAGATCTTCGCACAGATACCTATATGTATAAGGTTTGTTCTTGCCATACCATCACTTAACCTTCACTGAATAAATTGATTTAGAAAAAGTTTTTCTAAATGCAATTTTTAGCACATATGCAAAATTTCAGCTGCATAAGATAATTTAGATTTTTTGGCAATTTTTTGTAAATTGCACCACTGTTGCGAAATAAAACTCAACGCAACCTACATAAAACTTCTTAGTTTTAACAATGCTTTATTCCAGACACATTTTCTTTAAGGCAGCGCCGTATTCAATTTGTGTTTTTCTTCAAATCCAAATAGGGCTATTAAAATTTGGTCACATGTGATGCAAAGTTTATTTGTTTTTGACCCTGTATAAGGTAACTTCATAAAATAACTATTTTTGAAAACGTAGTTTGTGTCTAAAAGTAATACACAATAATATTAATACAGACAAGTACACAGCGTCACAAGTAAAGTCTGCATTAAGTGGACAATAAATTTTCGTTTAACTTTACGTAAGTTTAACTAGTTTCATTGATTTAATCTAAACCCCTTTTATTAAAATTTGTTATGGAGCTATGTTATAAAAAGTAAAAATAGTCTTTTATTATTTAATTTCAGTTTTGTACCTTACGATGATGCACCAAATACAAGTTGGCCGCAAAACAAATGATAAAAAAATCAACAAGCCCTTGCTTTATTAATGACAGTCAAATCGCTTTCTGTTTGTCATAGTGGCTTTTAATTAATATTGCGTATTAAATTAAAAAATGTTAACTTTACAGGAAAGAATTGAAATTGTATTAATATGTGGTGAAAACACAAGTCATCGTGTAGCGGCCAACATTTTTAATGAAAGGCATCCAGGCAAAAAATGTGCAACAATCTACTGTGAGTAGGATTATGGTGAAATTTTAATCAACTGGATCGATGGAAAGTTCATTTAAAAAAAGTTTTATGTAGGTTGCGTTGAGTCTTATTTCGCAACAGTGGTGCAATTTACAAAAAATTGGCAAAAAATCTAAATTATCTTATGCAGCTGAAATTTTGCATATGGGCTAAAGATTGCGTTTAGAAAAACTTTTTCTAATAACTTTTTTCGATATTTTGAGAAATAACCCCACTTGAATTTTTTTTGGAAAAAAAATTAAATTTGACAGATAATGTATGATATGCTGCGGACTTCACTGGTCACAGTGTATGCTCCCAATCCTCAATAATCCAATTTACATGCTCTGGTACATCGCTTTTATGAAGATTCTATAAAACTCTCTAAGTTCTCTATGTTTTTCCTTGTAAAATGTTGTGTTAGTAACATTTCCTCGCCAAAGACCGTCTATTATAATCATTGCTTTCCCTATACTGCTAAGTCAACCGAGATATAATCGTACGACAAACTTTTTAAAATCAAATGACTTTTGACTTATTCCTTTGTAAGCTAGAGCCACAGCAACCCATCACCAAATTTTGTAAATTGATAATTTTATGAAAACCAGAAATCGATATCATTTGCATAAATCTCCACTGACAAGCAAAGGCACCCAAGTCACTCACAGCATTTGGGATTGGTGTCAAAAACAAAATATTTCAGAAACGAGAAGAGATTATTAACTAGAAAAAGAAAATAGAGTGGCGTACCGATGCTCAAATTCGATATGTGAATCAATCTTTTCTAAGTATGAAAAAATTTGAAATGGAAGAATTGAGGAAATGTTATAATGGTCGCATTTAAGCTAACAAGGAATTGTTTATTATTAGAATAAACATGTAATCTGATACAATAGAAAGAGTACCACCATTCAAAAATGTCGCCAACACTTATTTATCTAGACGTAAAAAAGTTGCATAATGCCTTGGCAAAAAAATGCAAAAATTATTTCTGATCTCAAAATGACAAAGTAACAAGTTTGACGTCATTTGTAATGACTAGAGCAAGACACTCTATGATACTAAATTTTTGCCAGACGACCGCACGCTTATATAGCGGCAACGATAAATAAAGAAAGCAGATCCGCCATTATTACAGCGTTATTTTTTTTCCGCAGATTACATGTTTATTCTAATATATAATCGCTGCAGCGTATTCTGTCCATTTTATATATAAAAAACTATTTTTAGAAAAAATACATATTTTTAGGTTAACTTTAAAAATAAATCGAAAAAAATGTATTTTTTGACCCCCAAATCGGTACGCCACTGTTTTATTTCTACCTAAAATGATCGATAGCGTTAAAAAAAATGTGGAGTGTGCTTTGAGCCGATAAAACAAAAAGCAAATCGCTTACATTCCGTCAAAGCACTTAAGCGTATTTTTTTCCCTGTCTGCGACCATTGAAATAAAGTTAGGTGTAACTGTCAAAGTTGTTAAATATTATAACTGTCAAAATTTATTGATCGTTCAAACTGGTACAAACTATTGAACTGTCCATGTCACAATTGCTACTATGTATTTAGTAAAAAATATAATAAATTGTTATTGTCATCACATTTCCGTATAGTAAAGGGAAAGCCACAGTAATTGCCAATGCTGCTCCTATATGTATAGTAGTATAGTGTAAGCAAATCATTTTTAAGATTATTTTTCTGTTGACATTTGACAGATGTAACACCATGATAAATTATCTAGAAGCGCAATTGAAACAATGATTTTGAATATTGCAAGCCTCATATAGTAGTATAGTGTAAGTACATGCCGTACGTGTGCTGTTGCATATACGTACACCATGCCACTATCTAGAAGCGCAATTGACAATGATTTTGAATCTCCAACACATATCAACAAAAGCACATTCTTTTTGTTCTTAGTCGTTATTTGTTAGGCAAAAAAATCAGATTTCAAATAATAATGAAATATTATTTTTGAAACTCTTGATATTCTTTGAAACGCAGATATGCGTTTTGCGTTCATTCTCATATCTAGATCAGGATCATCATGCACAACACATAAATTGAACAATCACCACAAGAAGGACAATTATAACAACTTGCATATATTTTGCTTGTTAAGTTAGAAAAGATTTCAGATCATTTATCGTGACCAATTCGATGTGAGTTATCATTTATTAATTATGATAGTATTCATAAGGTAAAAATAAGTTACATCGTATGGTAGTATAATAAATTAATATGATGAACACAATACATAAGATAAACGTTGGGCGATTAACTGAAAAGTTCTGAAAGAAATCAATTGACTGACTACTATAGTAATACTGACGTAAGGCATACAAATAATTTCGTTAATGAGCGGTGAAATCGAAAGTAGTGGCGTAGTGGCCATGACATTTCCAATTTAATAATAAGTTATTTTCTAGAGGTTGCACATCCATACATTGCTATGTACTATAAATTTTATTCAGTTTGTCATTAGAAAGATAGCGCAATAACGGCTTACTTGCTAGTAGAATGCATATAACAATGACATTTTTTACAGTTAGGTGGTATTCATGAATATTTCTGTATTGTAGCAAGGTGTTTTAAACAAGATACCACAGTTCCGGATGCCACATCAGAGCTTCGAGCTACGTAGACTCTCTTCTCCGGACCAAAATAATCCACCATTCGTCGGTACTTACACACCAGGTATCAAATTTATTCTGCATTTGCAAATTGATTGTTTTCATTTTTTTTTTGGTTTGCACTTTGCACTTCTTCTGTGTTTAAGTTTACGTTTTCCAACTAAACTCTTTGGTTAATTGTTTTTTAATTACATAACAATACTTAACGACAGTACAATATAATACAATTATATAATAATACAATAACAATAAGAGTGACTTTCAAGCTTACTTGTTAATTAAAATCATTTTTTGAGCAAATAAATGCTGAATTTGATTTTCTATAAATGATGAAGCACAGTGTTTTGGGTGAGATTTTTTTTTAATTAGGAAAACGCTTCAAACTGACTGAGGTATCGAAAGTGACAGTTTCTGATTTCTACACATATTTATAAGTTTAAAAAAACAAACAAAAACTTTCCCAAATATAATACAAATTTATTCAAATGTACCGGAATACATAAATATTTTTAAAATCATGTTTAACCAAGTAGTATCATTCAGGTAAAGATATATACAGAGTATTTCAACGAAAACGATTCACCTGAAATAAGTCAAAAACGTCAAGAAATACGAATAAACGCCGAGACAGGTCGGTTTTTGTTTGAAGAGGGAAACTGTTTCACCAATAAGGCAGAACGTGGTTTTGCCTTATCCCTTCACCCCCAACCTCTCCATCATCGAGTATTAAAATTTCAAATGGCAGTGCGCCATATTATTACATTTTTCGATTTTACTTACCTACTATTTGCAACAATTTTCATATAGGACAGCCTATACCTATCCTTAACACTTTAGAACATATTTACTAAAGTTTTCGGAGCACGTTTCTGGTTTTTCTGTTTTTTTGTTCAATCTAGAGGGGGTTGGAGCGGAGGCAAAAATAGTTTTGCCTTATTAGCGAAAGAATTTCCACCTTCAAACAGAAATTGACCTATCTGAGCGTTTTTTTGTTCAACTTTCTTGATATTTTCGATTTATTTAAGGCGGATCGTTTTCATTGGAATGCTCTGTATACTAATTTCAGTATTTAGATATTTTAATTTAAATTTCGGACAGTGAAAACTTTTTTTTTCAAAAATTGTGTTTCTCTAAATACCTACATTTATTTGCTAAAATAATTACAAAGAAAAGTAAATATGTGAAGAAAAGGTGTAGTTGCATATACAAAGGCACTTTAGAATCTCACCAGGATTTTAAATATGTAGAAAATGCAAAGTTCTATTTTAAAAAATGCAAGTTGGATACAAGTTTGATAATAACATTAGCGACATCTAGATTAGAAATACATTTTAATTGGCTTACTTAAACCCAATAAACATACATTTGAATTGGCTTCTTTTCTAGCTCTACGATCATCTGATTTACCTGTAGTTATACATTTGAATTGAAAAAAATTAGGTGCTCCGGTACATGAGAATAATTGAATCGATGGGTTTCTTCTGAATCTAGTGCGTGCAATAATAAAATATTTTTTCTGAAAAACAATTATAAGGGTTTTGAAGATATGATATATGTTCTAAAATTACTTTCACTTATACAGGGTGTTCCATTTCATTGAACAAAATACAACTTTGTTATTTTATGTCAAATGGTATATTTTTTTCATTGTTTCGATTCTACGCATTATTTGCAAATGTTTTGTATTAGATGGTTCCCTATCCCTAAATTCAATTTTCGAAGAATTTACAATTTTCCGTAATAGTTTTTCCGATGGTAGTTATCTTAATTCAAAAAATTAATATTGTAAAGCCCTTTGAATTAAAAATAAAGGTACCAAACTTCTGATAATGAAAGTAAAGGGTCATAGATACTGAGAACTGTCATAACTTTCAAAAAAATGTATACAGGGTGTGCAGAAATTCGCAACCAATTCTGATATCTTCAAACATTAAAAATTCTTTTTTTTGAAATGGCACATAATGGTTGCAGCACTAAATTATACACAGATTCGTATTAAATATCAGTTGAATTTTTATTAGTTTTTGAGTTATTAGAGAGAGACAAGTATACTAATATCTGTTATTCTTCTCTCATAGTTAGCTATGAAAATAAAATATTTCGCTAAGAGTTGCCAAATGAGCTCTCTCTAATAACTCAAAAACTAATAAAAATAGGTACCTATATGAGAACTTAATACGAATCGAAAATTTCTTCCTGAATCAAGTGCTGCAATAAAAAGTACTATGTGCCATTTCAAAAAAAAGAATTTTTAATGTTTGAAGATATCTGAATTGGTTGCGAATTTCTGCACACCCTGTATACATTTTGTTGAAAGTTATAACAGTTCTTAGTATCTATGTCCCTTTACTTTCGTTTGCAGAAGTTTGGTACCTTACGCTTCAAGGTCTTTACAATTTTAATTTTTCTTTAAGATGGTGGAATAAGAAATTATTAAGGAAAATTGTAAATATCTTCGAAATAGTTGAATTTAGGGATAGGGAACCATAATACAAAACATTTGCAAATAATGCGTAGAATCGATTGCAATTAAAAAAATTATACCATTGTATTTAAAATAACAAAGTTGTATTCTGTTCAGTGAAAATGGAACACCCTGTATAAGTGAAAGTAATTTTAGAACATGTGCCATATCAATTCAAGTAACCTCCGAGTAATTGTTTTTCCGAAAAAATATCTACAAGGGGAGATATGGTACTTGGACGCACTAGAGAGACACTCTGTACATGTCAAACGATATTTTTTTGTATTGTTTCGTAATGATCTGGTTGAAACCGATGGTTGCCCATTAAGTATGAACAATTCACGCACAGAATTTGTATTTATTGCTCCTATCAGTTGAATTCTAGTTGGTAGTTAACCTTCATTCGGATATGTGTACAGTGTACATGCACCATCGTCCACACCATGCACCAATCACGAAACATAACCTCCTAGGACTTAGGAGAATGGTATACCAATAGCACTAATTCGAAACTCTGCGTTTATAGTACGGAACAACAACAAAAGGCTTTGCCAAAATATAATTTGTAGAATAAAGTATATGGATTTTTTTAATACTGCATTTTACGATGTTTCAACACGAGAACACAATTTGTTCTGACCACCACTGTGTAATATGAAGATCTCCTATTGCCTTTCTTTCTTTTGATCTGTATTAGATCGATATTAATAATACGTTATTATTGTTTACCACGTACAAATAAAACTTCTTTCCATGATCATTGCAGCAAAACAAAAGAGACAAAGGATAGAATTGAGCATGTGTACCCAGAATTTAGACCAGATTTGTAAAATATTCATTTATTCTGCAGCGATTTCACAAACTGTATTGCTTGAGGTGACTACCGCTGCAAAGCTCGCTATGTGTAAATTTGCTTGTCAAAGCATTTCATGGCTTTGTTAAGTATTTTGTTGTAAATTGTGAATCGCTTAGACGAAGTAAAACATTGATAATGTTGGTTCTTTAATCATCGCACGATTAATTAAATTCCTGGAATATTGTAGGATTAAGAATGAGCAAGACAACATTTTGATGCCACTATGTATTTAATGAATAATAATTGACACGAACATGATATTGTCAACGTCGTCAGAGAATCTAAAATATGTTTGAATACATTAAAAGATAATCGTAGATAATACAAAATTTTTTGTGCGTAGCGTATACAATTTAAGATAAGCAATTATCTAAGAGAAAATGTGTAATTAGGCAATATTCCGTAAACTATATAGAAATTAATTAATAAATTTTTTTTTAGTCCTATAATAGGTAGTTATAGTTAATACTTTTTACTTTTGGAATATTGTAATAACTCACTTTCATTTGGCTTGTGGATATAAGATAGATCTTCAAATAGAAAATATGTTACAAGCTTCTTAAAACTCAGAGATGCTTCGTAGAAGAACTTGCATCATAAGGTCGTGATGTCACCTATTATTTCTACTGATTCATAATTTAAATTTCACGGTATTTTGCACTGTATGTGATATTACACATAGGTATGGCTTTAGGAAAATAAATAAAGCAATTTACAAATATGTAAATGTAGATTAAGTGTTGATAATGCTTTATCGTTTTAAGTGTCTATATAATAATAATGTATATAAACCGATTAGTAAAGTTTTAGTGATGTGTCTCTGGCATACTACAACCATCTATCTTCGAAAAAAGAAGAAATGAATAACAGTGCGTATAACTTATTTTTAAGTGTTCATACAATCCTCAGCATAAATGTGTGCACATTTTCATAGGTCCAAGTTCACGTGACTTGCCTTTTATATACAGTATGTACATATAATGAAAACAGATCAAGCATTAGAAACGGATCTCGTGCGGTTTCAATCTTTCACGTGACTTGCCTTTTATATACAGCTATCGTATATTTAAAACTTAGCCTACATCTAGCAGTTATGACTTTGTTAGTTTAGATGTATTTTATAAATACGTAGTAACTATTGTGCATTTTTATCTAAAACTTTTTTGGAATGGATAAAAAATCAAAAGATATTTGTAATAGGCGCTTATGGTATATTGTTGGAATCACCCTGTAAACAAGTATGTACATATAATGAAAACAGATCAAGCATTAGAAACGGATCTCGTGCGGTTTCAATCTTTCCGATCTCGTCAGCGTTCCTTCAAATACAAGACCTAATTTCATCGCAATCCGCCACTCAATATGTATTGTATATCACCTCTGACAATGGACTAATTCTAACTTTATTCCCTCTAATGAGCAAGGTTGGAAATAGTGCCGCCGGGTGTCAAACACAGGTAGGTAACAGCAGATATCGGTCTAGCTTGGACAATTCGTGGATTGTCAGTTCGCTAGAGGTGTCGATTTGGTAAGCAGTGTAGTGGTGATTCCATATACGGCTTATGAAGACAAAACATATTAAAAATATGCTCATACCACTATTACACAGAAATCTGTTATACTAAGCCCAAACATTCGTTTTTCCATGGTTAGTGGATATCTTTATAATTCGTTCCTTTGTTAAGCAGTGAAAACAGGTTTAAATCTCATTAATTCTTTCTTGCATATTGTTTACAAATCAAAATTTCTTTTGAACCAAGATGATGTCTTTTTTGTCGTATTTGTTGACGTATGTTTCAAGAAAACTAAAGAAGAAAGATTATTTAAACAACTAATTATCAAAAGGAATAAAAATACTTTCAAATACTCAGGATATACCTAGTCAGAGGGACAAAAATAGAGGCAAAGCTTTGCTCCAACCTATACGTTTCGTTTTGCCCATTTAATATACATATCTATACAACGGCCTGTAAGTACTTATCTATTAATCCCAGATATCTTTCCACTTGTAGGTTAATAAAATAGGAATATTATTTAGCATATATTAAATATGTTCTAGAATAAATAGGCTTTTATTCTTGTTTGACCTACAAGCGGAAAGATATCTGAGATTAAAAGATTTAGCGCACTTCGGTAATTTATAATTTGAATTGTTGTGTTTAGATGGTTATAATTATAATGAGAAACATGCACATATAGCAACCAATAATATGTATATGATTACAAACATACTTCTATACAGGGTGCCCACCAAGTACGTGTAAGTCCAATATCTTGGTTGATAAGAGAGATAATTGAATCTGTTTTATTTCATTTGTCTAGTTTTTTCAAGATCTACAAACTTAAAATAATTCCGATTATACAGAGTGTTCCATTTCCTCTGTACAGAAATCAACTTTGTTTTTTTAAATACAAACCTATACTTTTTATCACTTATTTTAAATCTACATGAAAAATAAAAGGGCCTTTATGCATGGTATTTATATAAAAAAACTGACGGTTTTTGAGATATTAGGCTTACTATGTTTTTCGTCAATCATAATATCCCGAATTTTGTGGTTACGCTGATTAACAGAAAACCTATTTCAAATGTTAGGAAATACTGGTTTTTCAAAACACCATATCAGAAACTGACCTACAGTATAAGGGGTGCCCAGAAAATGTTGTCATATTTGACGAAGAAAAATATGAAAAAACTCCGGTAATTCAAATGGAACAGCCTGTATATTATTGATTAGTAAAACGCAGAATTAAATATTCTACAAGTTTGCTCAAGCATTCCCTATATCTAAGTTCAACACTTTAGGCAAAAATGCACTATTACAGTAAAAAGTGAATAAATTTATGCATTACTACTCCATTTAAAAAAAAAAACACAAAACTTCAAAAATAAAAAAATGAAAAAAAATGATGCTTGCAATACACCAAGTGCTGATCAACGCAATTATCACAATTATGCATATGAAAATACCGGTTTATTGCATTGCAGGACAATCAACAGTATTTTAAAGTGAACATGTGATCTGGAATATACGGACAACATACTGTTTGGGTACATTTTTTCAAACTCATTTTAATTAATTATATTTATATGAATGTTTGACAATATGAGTTACATGTGCTGTAAATAAAAAAAAATCACAAAAAGCATGAAAATACAAGAGCATGCCTTGTAGAAAAATAAAAGTTTTGTACTATTGTCGCCGACTAGATGGCACCACTAAGATTAATTTAATTGAATCTTTGGCTCAGCTTATCACTTTTCTTCGACTTCCTGTACTTCTAGTTTATAAACAGCAAAGTTAAAAATAAGTTATTTGGACGCTGGGTTTTGACAATTTAAAACTATATATTACAAACTTCTTGTTGGAACAGACTTATTTTATTGCTTAAATGTTTATAACATCACAGCAAGAATGTGCTGTTCGTTTTTACAGTAGTGTATGTATATTTTGGAAAATACGATAATTTTCATTAATTTACATACAAAGTATAATGTGTCAATAATGTTATAATTCTAAGGATATAGTACTTGTTAATATATTCATTATAAAGGTTAAATTCATTATTTAGTCAAAAGTAGCTGTTGTTGTATTGGTGTTATTGTGCCAATTAATAATATTTTCGTTTATTAACGCAGTAACAGTAAATTATAGTAATGCCGTCCGATTTAAATGTGAAAACGGCATGCGCCACGCAGAAAAATCGATTTTCTATGCAGTATGGAGCAGCTCATAACTGCGAAGTGAAAATATCTAGTTGTCATATAGATAAGTAAAAAATGTACCTGAATAGTGTTTGTAAGAATATTTGTGATAATTTGTAAATGTTATGGAGCGTATGAGATATATAATAAATGGTATTATATTTCGACTAAGAGGACGTAAGTTACTTTTCTATAATATGCTAAGTCCACCTGTTATATTGTATAATTGCAAAACGTCTCATATGGGTCACTGTGATTTAATTTTACTAGTACACTAATATTAATATTTTCATTTTTATATACCCACATCTATACATATTACGGCATATATATGCAATATAATGTTGTATGGGACTAAATAGCATATCATATTTATATTTCCGTTTTATTCGTTAAAATGAATAGATCAGCTTAATTAACTTATTCGTGTAAGGTACATATATGTATACAGAATATGAAGGTCAAATATTTACACAGCCATTTGAATAAATTAACAATGCATGCGCATTTTCGCAAGATATCCATGATCATAGTTATGTTTATGATATTTTATGCAATAAAAAGTCAAGCGAGTTTTGTGCACGTGTAGTTATATTGCAATGATTTAAAGTGTGAAACAATAACTTGCATTCAAGTTCAATTGTTATGGAGGTGTACTAGAGATACTATTTGTTATTTCAAATTTATTTCATAAACAACAACATAATCTCAATTGTAAAGTAACAGATATGGTTGAATATGCGTCTCATGTTTTATTAATAGTGTCCTAGTGTCTCTGAAGTCTCTTATGCCATCATATTCGTTAATCGTTCCTTTAGGTAGTTGATTACCTATCTAAAAAAGATGCGTAACTCTACTGAATCAGCTGATCGAAAGAGTTACGTGACAAGTGTAGAGCTGAAGGTTCTGTGTGGGGAAAAAAGTAGGTGCAAAACGATAGGCAACCAACATTACTATTCTGTATGTAATTTGCATAAGAACTAGTATAGTTTTATTTACGAAAATAAGTTTTTTCTACTGGCGGTTTATGATCGATTAATGAACAATTTTATGTTTTGTGTGTTTTTTAACAACTAAAATCATAGGTATAAAATTGTGCGAAAACCGATCACTAACCGTACGGTGAAACAAATATAACTCACAAAAATAAAGAAAATATCAAAATAAAAAATAGCAACGTAAACACATTAAAGACTTTAGACAAAAATGGATGAAGGAATATAATCGCGCATGTACATTGTCGCTGTCACCGCCGTTTTGACTTGCAACCCATTAAACAAACGGTCTCCTTCCCCGCCATAAGAAAAATCCTTAGTATTGAGTTAAATATCTATTTTTAGTGATTTATGGTTGATTACCTTAAACGAGATACCGGATATAAAGTTGCGATATTTTGATCTTTGTTTTACCGATTTTCATGACCTTCAACCATATGTACACGAAAAATTAGTGGAGCGGAGCTGTACTAACGAGATGAGCTAAACGAGCTTTACAAAGCAGTGGAGACACACTTTAAGCCGCGTCTTAGCGAACTATTTCGCACAGCTTGTTTAGCTCAGCTCGACTATGACCGAACAAAAAACCAATCACAGCGCGTCAAATAAACACGTGATTATTTCACGCGCTGTGATTGGTTTCTCGTTCATTTCGTAGTCGAGCTGAGCTAAACGAGCTGTGCTAAAAAGTTAAAGATAAGTATAGCTATATGATAACATGCTGTTACACCCACTGTTATTTTAAAAACTTTAGACAAATAACACCCAGTGAATCAATATGTGTCTTCTGCATCTCTACAGTGTTTCAGCTATATTGCATTGCTATATGACCAAATTATGTAAAATAAATATATATGAGCTACTAATATTTATTATTAATCCTTGTTATCGGATAACGTCAATTTGCTTTAATAGGGAAACATACTTGTTATATAGACATGTTACATAACAAATACGCAATCTGTTCGTGTCAGATATATAACATTTATATTACTTTAATTGATGAATTTTTAAAATTATTTGATAAGAATCTTGGGGATAAAGAATTTAATTTTCTGTTTACGGATACAGATCGTAAGTTACACAGTAATATATGACATATTACATTACTATTCCAATGTGGCGGACATCATGTAGTACAACAAAGGTACATAAAACTTATCTGATATACATACATATCATATCAACTGTAAATAACTTAATTGTGTGGCGTACACACTTATGATACCTTAATTGCGTTGCTAGAAAATATATCGTAGCTAACCCAATGCACGATTAATGTTACTTGTCAAAATATTGTAATATCAAAATTAATAATCATAATTAATTAAAACGGGTCGATAGCCGCAGTGGTTAGGCGGCTGACTATCGTTGTGAGAGGACGATAGGCGCCGGGGTTCAATTCTCTGAAGGGACGGTGACATTTTTTCAGAGAGTTTAATCCCGGATCGACTTGCCATTCGCTGTTGGGAGTGGCATCATAAAAGGCGATATGATGCTGTCACAAAGCCAATTGAACACAACATACACACACAAAACTACACCGCGAGAGTTGCAGTGATAGCCAGACAAGCGATACAGCTTACGGAGTCTCTGCAACTAAGCACCCACCACATTAAAAAAAAAGTACATTGCCATATTATCCCCCGAAGGTATAGTCCGTCAAAATGTTGCGGTATCTTAATTTATAGTAGCAGAAATAATATCGCTATCTTGCTAAAATTTCCCTATACAGAAACACACTCAATTAATATAATACATACTGTCTTAATTATATATAAATTTAATTGAGCACATAAATTATAAAATGATAATTAAACCAAAATCATGTTAAATTCACTGATTACAGTTTAAAATTTATACCACAACAATCACATTATTGTTGCACCTGACAGTTACTGAAATACATACATATTATGCTAATTAAGCAAAATGTAGCATAAGGTGTATAAAAGAGGACTATGTGCGTATTCAACAAATGCCAACAGTTGAGAATGGTTACGAAGCACTCTGCTATGACCAATAAAAGTTGAAATTTCGACCAGTACATACAATGCTCTTGTGCTAAATGTGGCTGAATGGAATCAATGACACATGTCAATCTAACTGTGCCTTCAGCATAGACATAGACCTCTCTTTATCTAATCTATTATCGACTCGTTGACATCTACATTCGAGAATTTAGTCGCATATAGCAAAAGTCGCGTAGCACTCCACCGTGATTGGTTAAAATTTAAATTTCAACGATTCGTACAGTCGCTTGCAATAAATCTGCGTACAAGTCCTACGCCAATTTCCCTGTTTTTTCGATGTTTTGAAATGTACTTTTCAAAATGAGGTTAAAAATGTCAACTGTACAGTATAATACATGTTTATAGAGAAATAGATTGACAACTATCTAGCAACAAAATTGTGACAAATTATAGATGACAGATTACATCAAAATCACTTAGGTATGCGTACGCAATTTTATTGCAAGCGAGTGTACATTGTGCGTCATAGCAGCATTAGATGCGCAGCTTATTATACTTGAACATCCCTGTAGTAAATGACGGATGTGATCACGAGAGGGGTGAAGGGAAACTATGAATAGACAACCAGCCTTACAGTATTTAATAGTATATTATATTGTAATAATCCATACTAATAAAAAATATACATAGATGCTATGCTAGAGTACAAATATCATTAATTTCTTATTTTTGGGTATCTAGAGAATTTTTGATTTGCAACATACACAGAACAGAACGGAAAGTACAGACAAAACGGAATCGTTCTACAAACTCTGCGCTTAAATGTGATATCTCTAGGTCAATATCTTTTAACACATTTTTTTGAACGATTAATTAAAATTATATGGTAAAAAACGAACACCACTAAAAATAAAGGCTAAATTTAATTCCTTACATACTTAATATACATCTTTAGTATACGTTTTTATGTTTATCACTTTTAATCTCAACCCAATCACTGATGACAATTCAATGGAAAGGTGTAACATGGGTGTAACCCACAGGTGACAAATCCGACTATGAATTGCTATGATAAATCCATGGCAATCTATCAAATTAGTAGTGGATACGTCTGCAGTCTGGCACGTATTTAAGTAGGTTTGTCACAGACAACCCATATTATAAAGCTATATAGTAATTGTATTGCATAAACCACAGCATCCCCCTTACCGGTGTTGTGATGAACCCTCCTTAACAAGAGCTAGTGATTGCTTATAGAGTTGCGTGCGACCTTTGTCTCAAACTATTATAGCCCTGTCAGAGAGATAATACACTGATTAGCTTATTAAGATCAAAATGTAAAATACATAAGTACTGAATTATAAATGCAAATATGATGAAATGATAAGGTTGGAAATAATATCAAATAAATAAATCGATAATATCAAAAACACACACTAACAGTATTAGAACAAAAAGGGAGATGCTTTATCACTAATGCTTGTACAATACATGTATTTTGAATATTTATACAGTTTTGGCCAGTTTTACCGCTCACAATTTTGGCGTTTGTTCAAACCAAACAGAACTATGGCAGACTATGTCATGTGCCATACAAGTGACATAAAGATGTCAAGAAAATGTGATGTGGCGAGTAGATTATGTATTATATTGTGTAAAGCAAGTTTGCAAGCCATAGTGGCTAATGTATACTCTGAGAATAGATAACCGTCGTGAGCGCTAACTACGTACCTCTAACAAATATTTATAAGGCATGCAAAACTTAATTGCTCACTTTAGCTATGAGGTTTATATGCGATATATTTATCACATTCTACTAAAGCGCCGTTTTGTTGAAGCTGGAGAAGATGGAACTGCATCATCAGCTGTCGACGGAGAGACACAAGTTAGTGGTGCCCTGGCGGACGCGGAAACTCGCATAATCTTCATAAACAGACCACAACCAGCTAACACGAAGTTTGTTGATAATCGTATTTCCACCGCCAAATATAGGTAAGAACAATATTTCTTCCAATTATTAACGTATTTTTTTAACATAAACAAACGTGAATTTGCTGCAACATTTACGTAAATATATTGGCAATTCCCGTCTCAATTGTTGAGAATTACAGGGAGATATCTTTGTACATACAACTGTCGTCACAACCATACAACCGAAAGTCTTATTTTCTATTTTTTTTTTAATATTTTGGGAATATCGAAACATGAGCAGAAGATAATCACTATAAAGGTATACATACACTGCTGGAAATAATTGAAGAGCACACCCTGTATAATCTGAACGCATGGTTCTAGCGTAATGAAATTTAGTATAGAAGTAGTACTAAACTACAACTACTACTAACATGTTCGATCGGCTTCAGATTCGGAGAACGAGCTGGCCATGGAAGCATTCGTATACGGTACTCTTCCACAAAGGCCTGTACTACATGCATGTATAGCAGACGTGGACGCCGGCGCCGGCAAAAGTATGGAACTGCAACGAGTCGTAGCACCTCATCTACGTATCGACGACCCGTTATCGTCTGTATGTTATCGGCTGAACACGCAGCAGACGTGTACGTCCTCCATATGTAACAGCACACCATACCATAATGCCCGGCTGGCTGTGGATATGGCGTGGTTGAACGCACTGCGCGAGTAAACGCTCACCAGGTCGCCGACGAACCAAAATTCGCGCGTCACCGACCAATTCAGATCTTGATTCGCCGTAAATGTGCCTCCACTCGGCAACCCACCGATACCTTGCGTTGAGCTACTGGTAGCGTGTGCGGCGGTGTCCAGAAGTGAATGGAAGCCTCTGTAACACACAATGCGCTAGCAGTCCACCCTCTACCAAACGCCCCTGTATAGTTTGCGTAGTTGCCAAACGGCTCCAAGTTGCCTTGAGGACGATGTACGCGACGTTACAGCGCTGAACAGAAGGGCGCGGCCCTCACGTAGTGTGGTCGCGCGGGGCCATCCCGTTTGCGGCTGAAGGCGCGTACGTCCTACCTCAGTCCATTCTCGCGATGCCCGTTGCACAGCCGGCAACGACCGCTCGAATACAACTACATACTGGACCTTCACACCACATTAGGAACGACCGGTTTCTCTCACCCCCTTCGGTCTCTATGGCGACAACATGTTCCACCTATCGGAGCCGCTCAGTAAAAAAATGCAACGATAGCAAAAGTCGAAACTCGCTGCATAGATTCGTCTATAGGAAACCTTGATCCTCCGCAAATTTTATGGATGTATCTTCACGCGTTCAGATTTCCAGCAGTGTATGTAGATTTAGAAATACATTTAGCAGAAGCCAACAGAGCTCTGTAACTGTTATCTTCTGCTGGATGCGCTCATTGTTACCTATGAAGAAATAGTCCACGTTGATCGTATTGCGCTCAATTTACAGACGTGTAAGACACTTCGAGAAAAAAATATTGATCCAGTAGTCTATATACTTAACGACTATTAGATTGTTCATCGTATTTCAAATGTCAAGTCTCAGTTTTAGAGATTTTATTTCATACCATTTCTGTCTATCGGGAACTGGAACAACTTTTTTGCATGCATTTATTTTTTTATGTGGTGGGTGCTTAGTTGCAGTGACTTCTTAAGCTGTATCGCTTGTTTGACTATTACTACAACTCTCGCGCAGTAATAAAGTAGTCAAATGGTGCATTCTGCAGTTATCGATGGATTGGTAGCAGTCTGATATGATTGGTTGCAGTTAAAATGTCAACTAATCATACCCGAGCGATAGCAATCTATCCATAACTGTTTACTTCTGCTGACTGAAGCCATTGCTACAAGAAATATCTGTCCCGCTAGATACACTTTGACAAGAAGGCACTTGTGCATTTTGAGTAAGAGGCTTCCATCTTACATGCACTTCACAGATATTTTTTCCAAGTGTGTACAGTTAGTCATTAAAGCGACCAATGGACGTTACGATGTGTTGTATGTACTACTTGTCATACTCGTCAGTCGCTGTTTATCCTCCAGACGTCACCGATTGTTTCGTCTATAGGCCACTTTATAAGTACCTAAATAGATTTGAGCCTGGCAACCCAGCCCGGCAGTCTTGTTGCCTTCGTGTCTCTGATGTACCGGTACCACATCAATATAACCGTTTTTTTTTTCGGCCAAAAGCAGTAGGCAGTTCCATGGCTTGCAGGATTTTAATGCCTTTAATCTTACTGGGCTGACTAAAAAAATGCACGTGCACTTTGGAACATCTTTTCATATATCCGATACAATTTTATACAATTATTTTCTCCCTACAAGTGCTGGTTGCACCTAAACCCACAAAAAACCCTAGACAAGCAATAGAGCTTAGAAAGCCACTAGAGCTGCGGCCACTATACAAAGTCAATATTTCATTATTTGAGCGTGATAACTTAATATAACTGAATTGTCGCTATTCATTAAATAATGTTTATATCTCCTTGTATTTTAGCGTTGTTCGTTTTGTTCCGCTATTTCTGTTCGAGCAATTTCGAAGATGGTCAAACATATTCTTCTTAATGATCGCTCTTCTACAACAAATACCCGATGTATCGCCAACGGGTCGTTATACGACATTAGTGCCTCTAATATTCATTCTGAGTGTCTCAGCGATAAAAGAGATAATAGAAGATATAGTAAGTATTGAAAGTTAGATTGAACAAATTTCAGAAATAAGTTTTGATCGTTTTTGCAGAAAAGGCACAGAGCTGACGACGAGACCAATTACCGCCATGTCGATGTACTTAGAGATAACACCTGGGTCGCGGTACGTTGGAAAAAAGTTGCAGTAGGAGATATTGTTCGTGTACAAAACAATGATTTCTTTCCCGCCGATTTAGTCCTATTAGCATCCAGGTATGTTTGTTAACATATTTTAAGTACGCATAACAAAAAAAGCTATTTAGAAACAATCTATCTGCACAAGGAAAATACATTATTGACAAAATACAGCTACAAGTATTACATTGTACTGAGAAGTATTTACACTTTGTTATATGTATATAATTTAACAATATACTGATATGTCATATGTAATTTTTCCTTTTTGTTAAAAAACCTTTAAGTATAAATACAGTTTACAGTGCAGGTATTGTTGTTTTATCTCCAGAATAGATTGATACTGCAATAACCCACTTTGTATCACTTGTCTTGTAGATATTTTGAGATTTAATTTAATACCTTATGCTTGCCTTAAAACAATTTTGTGATCATTGATAAATTACGATAATTACAATAATAAAAACTAATGGGTATGGACACAAGAGAAATTGAGAGATTATAATTATATAAAGTAGCGTTAAGCGGGTCATTGTAGTAAACCGAAAACTAACATTATATAATCAAAATTTTTAATTCCATTTACATTTCAGCGAACCTCGTGGAATAAGTTTTATCGAAACAGCGAATCTAGACGGCGAAACGAATCTTAAAATTCGTCAAGCGTTAACAACCACCGCAGATCTTACTAACACTAACGACGTGGCTAGTCTATCCGGTACTATAGAATGCGAACCGCCAAACCGTCATCTTTACGAATTTACCGGTGTTCTTAAGAGGAGCGATGAGCTACCGCAACCATTACGACCAGATCAAATTCTTTTAAGAGGTGCGATGTTGCGAAACACAGCTTGGGTTTACGGTGTTGTTGTCTACACAGGCCACGAAACCAAGCTAATGAGAAACGCAATGAAAGCGCCGTTGAAACGGTCTAGTATTGATAAATTAACCAATTATCAAATTTTGCTGCTATTCATAATATTGTTAGTAATGTCGACGATATGTACATTGGGAAATATTTTCTGGACGCGTAATCATCTGGATAGTGACTGGTATATTGGACTGAATAATATATCGCATAATGTGGCTTATAATCTTTTAACGTTTATAATCCTATTTAACAATTTAGTTCCTATATCTTTACAAGTCACATTAGAAGTAGTTCGTTTTATACAGGTAATTTAGTACTCAATATATTTGTATTAAGATTGCATATTTATTTGAAAAAGCAATATTGTTATACATATCTATATAATATAATTTTCCAGCCGCCAATTATTGAACATATTTTTATTTTAAAAATATATCGTCCGGAGGTGGAATTGAACCAAACCAAGTATAGCTATCGCGGCATAGCCACAACACCGTTGTGTTACCGACGACTCAACTTTCGCTTATTGGGGGTAGGTATGCCGCGATAGCTATACTTGGTGGTTCAACTCGACCTCCAAACGACATATTTCTAAAATAAAAATATGTTCAATAATTGGCGGTTGGGAAATTACATTATATAGACATGTACTTACGCCATGAAAATAAATACTTCGGTGTTAAAAATATTGTTATACACAATACAAATTTTGTTTACATAGTTAGATCGGCATCGATCACGAGTGTAAAAGGGTATTCATCACTGTCTACAATGACTTCAATGAATAAGGGTCACTTCTGAGTCACTGCTGCTTGTTCAAGTAATAATGTAATCTTATATTTTGTGTTACGAGTTTGGATATTTTTAACAATTTGATAACCAGTTAGTGACACATGCAATATCTTCTTAATTTCCTATAGATAATTATATAGATTTTATGCGTCATTAATGATTAGTTTTGGTCTTTGAAAGAATACATTTACAAGTAGGTACATAATTCATTTTCAATAAAAATAGACCTGGTGACTGAAATCATTGCAACTGAAGCAATTATTTTGTTGTATAAAAGCTTGCACAGAAGCAGGTATAACCATTTGACAGAATAACATAATTATACAGTAAAATCGGGTTAAAATCCCGAGAAAAGTAATTTAATTTGCGATGTGATGATTGGGGAACGAAGAATCCTCCTCCTGTTCCTGTTAAAAACCTCGATATGTCAGTGTTACTCATGCTTTGTATCAAGTAATTGACAGAATCTGTATCATCAGCTGCTGATAACGTTTTGTTTTTTCTCTTTCTTATTTTTCTTCTTTTAGGAAAAGTTTTCTAACATTTTAGAATACCTATGTTTCCTCATTGACTTTTCCTTTTTCCATGTACAGGACTAGGAAAAATTCAAGCATAGGCCTAACACTATCTGTAGCGACAGCTAAAACATAAATAAATTTGTTTCCTCCCTCTTTTGTCACAATCTTCACATGCTTTCATACAATGGTCATACTAGTCCACACTGTGACTCTCTAAGAGAGACAAGTTTTCCGGCAATACATTCTTCTTCATTAAAAAATTGTCCCAATCTTTTGAAATAAAGCCTTAATTGTAAAAAGCTTCTTTGAAGGCACTGCCATTGTGTTATTAGAAGTTATAGATTTTCTTTGTTCTGCGCCATTAATTATTCATTGAATTTATTAATATAACCATTTTACCTTATTCCTGCTTCTGTTCAATTTTTAATACAACAAAACAATTATAAATTCTTACAATTTTAATTAAGACTATCCAAACTTGTAAATGTAATCTGAATACAAAATACATATAATTGATTTATAGGCAATTTTTATCAATATGGATAAGGAAATGTATTACGAAGAGACTGACACTCCGGCTATGGCTCGAACGTCAAATTTAAACGAAGAATTAGGCCAAGTCAAATACATATTTTCAGACAAAACTGGTACACTAACACGAAACATAATGGAATTTAAAAAATGTACAGTTGGAGCTGAAATATACGAGGTAGCGGACACTCCAGAGAGCAGTTTATTGATACATGTACTGACATGAGTAAAAGTATCGTAATCGACTTTTCATATTTTTCAATTTTAGCATATAAAGGCACAGCATGAAAATGCGGATTTATTACAAGAGTTACTTATCTTATTATCAGTTTGCCACACCGTAATACCGGAAAAAATGCCTGATGGAGAATATATTTATCATGCTGCATCTCCAGGTAAGTCAAGTATTAAATCACTTAAAAGGTTCATTCAAATTCTCGCAATCGCATTAATTATTACAAAACACACATGTTATTATACTGCAGTTTAGAAAACAAAGACAACCAAAAGTACACCGAGATAATGAACGCTACAGCTTATTAAATCTAATTTTTTTATTTTTGCAGATGAACGAGCATTAGTTTACGGCGCTAGCAAATTTGGTTATGTTTTCGAAAGTAGAACGCCAGATACAGTAGACATAAATGCCTTTGGAAAATTACAACAATACCAAGTGTTGAACGTTATAGAATTTACATCAGCTAGAAAAAGGATGTCCGTTGTAATTAGGGATCCTCAAGGAAAAATTAAACTATATTGCAAAGGTGCTGATACGGTATTTAATTAGTCTAGTCTTCCTCTAAAAGATTCACAGTCGCAAATATGTCTGTAGGTTATCTATGAAAGATTAAGTAATCGTGATCAGAGATATAAGGAAATGCTATTGAACCATTTAGAGCTGTTCGCGACTGAAGGCCTCAGAACTCTCTGTTGCGCATACGCCGAATTAAATGAAACTTTCTACGAGCATTGGCAAGAGATTTATCGGCTTTCAACTTGCGCTCTTGTGGACAGGGAAGGTAACCTTTTTCGTTAGACAAACTTAAAGAAACGTTTTCCTTTTAATTTCTGTTTGACTTATAGAACGTATCAACGAAGCAGCAAATCTTATTGAAAAGAATCTGGAATTAATTGGAGCTACAGCCATTGAAGATAAGCTTCAAGATCAAGTACCTGAGACGATAGCGGCTTTATTGAAAGCTGATATAAATATATGGGTACTGACAGGGGATAAGCAAGAAACGGCCATCAATATCGGTTATTCGTCAAAATTAATGGTTCATGGTACACCTATGATTATCTTAAACGAGGACAGTTTAGATGTACGTTTTTCTATTACTATTTATTGTTACTTTTGTTATATGTTTTTACAACTACTTACTTTATATTTGACGTTAATAACATTAGTAATGCACAAATAATATCTTTCTTAGAACGCAAGGGAGTCAATATTACGACATAACACCGATTTAGGCGAAAATTTAGAAAAGCAAAACGAGATCGCATTGGTTGTTGATGGAAAAACACTAAAATATGCATTAAGCTGTGATCTACGATCAGATTTTTTAAAACTTTGCGTTTCTTGCAAAGTCGTTATTTGCTGTCGAGTCTCTCCTATGCAGAAAGCCGAAGTAGTGGATTATGTGACGAAACACACAAAAACCGTGACGTTAGCTATAGGAGATGGTGCCAATGACGTGGCTATGATACAGAAAGCGCATGTTGGTGTTGGAATATCCGGAGTTGAAGGTTTACAAGCTGCATGCGCTTCTGATTATAGTATAGCGCAATTTAGATTTTTATTACGATTATTATTAGTTCACGGGTCATGGAATTACACACGAATGTGCAAACTAATCCTGTATAGTTTTTATAAGAATATCTGTTTATACGTTATCGAATTGTGGTTTGCTATATATTCTGGTTGGTCTGGACAAGTACTCTTCGAAAGGTGGACGATAGGTCTTTACAACGTTCTTTTTACTGCATTACCACCACTCGCCATCGGTCTCTTCGATAGGACGTATAACGCAGATGTTATGATGGCTTATCCGAAATTGTACCAGCCATCGCAAAGCGGCAAATTATATACAATCAAAATTTTTTGGTATTGGGTGATTAACGGTACAGTACATTCCGCCTTATTATTTTGGCTGCCTTTGCTGATGTGTGAACATGATATATTATGGATGTCCGGAAGGGAAGGCGGTTACTTGACTTTAGGAAATTGCGTATATACTGTAAGTAACCAGTTTCGCTCAATAACGTATATTTGAATGGGTTTTGTTTCAGTATGTGGTAATAACTGTATGCCTAAAAGCCGGACTTGTGACGACCTCGTGGTGTTGGCCAACACATTGTGCAATTTGGGGATCAATATTTCTGTGGTTCCTATTCATTCTAATATATAGGTGAATTAATATCATTTTTCTAACTTTAGTTCTTACTGTATTATTTTATTTAAAAACATTAATGGAAATCAATATGTTGATGTGTTATCTAAATCTATCAAAGACTTATTTTGATCCACTGACTAACTATAAACCATAAAACTTGTCACGAAAGCGGGTCTTATTTTCGAAGAGCCGTTTAAAAGCGTTTTATTCCGTGATAATCCTTTTATACCGTAATAATTGTGAAAAATCTGAACTATGGTTTCGGCTTGAGTTTCATCACGACACAGAAACTTGGAACATATTTGAACTGACGTGCACACTTGCTTATAAAAATGTAAACTTTTTTTTCCCATAACCAAAGATTCAGTCAGTCCAAAATTGAATAATAATACGAAATACGCAAAATTTGTTTTTGCTCTTATACTTTAATTACTAGAAGAGCATATATATCAACTCTGCAGGCCTTTTTGCTAATCTCTTTCCATTTTTTTCGGTTTCTTTCTATGCCCCTCCCCCCATTTTTTCCATGAAAGACCTCTCGTTTTGTCTTCCCCCTCTCCAAATAAAGCCTTTTTGACATTTCTGCGGACTATCATTCGATCTGTTGCAACCATCTAACTTGCAGTGCACATTAGGATCATATTTATAGTTCGTGCTTGAGGTTGTGTCGATGCTTGAACACACGATTTTGACGTAAATGTCATTAATATGACCCTTTTAGTCTTTTGCGTTATTTTGGATTTTCCATATATCTCCATTATTTCTTTATTTGTACGACCTATTCAAGTGTCGTTTGTCTTGAACGCTGTACCCATTTTTTTCAGGACTTTTCTCGCCTACATTTCTAATCTTGCCGCTATTATTTTATTCTTGGTCTATATTTGGCTAGCATACTTAACCACTGGCTGTATCATAGCTTCATATATTCTTATTTTAGCTCTCCTACTTATGTATGTACGTTATTCGTTGATAACATTTTAATTCTTTTTATGATTCTTTACTCTCTTCCACCATATTTGATCAATGTTTACTTCTGATTGACCTTTTCTAAATTATATTCTTTATGTCTAGACCTCAGTGTAACTTCTCTACATTCTTGAGACGGTTCTGATTTTCTACTGTCATATTTTCCTTCAACTGTTTCAAGCCTTCAGAAGATTTGTTTGAACTGTTTTTTTGTTCATACAATGTACTGTTTGTATTTTGCTTTTCCAGAATTAGATTGAGAAAAAGGAATTTTGTTCTCATTTTGGTTGTGAATTGTTTTGAGAGTCTTCCTTCCAATTATTATCATCAGTGTCAAATTCCTCAGTTTCTGTGCTGTCTTCAATTTTATCATAACTTCCTGAAGCTTTTCCGAGAGATCGGAGTCATACGTCTGCTTAAAATCAAGGAAAAGTATGTGCAGACCAAGATTTTGTTCGAATTTGTTGTTTTGTAACATTTTTGCCTTGATAATTTTTAATTAATGTCTCCTTTTCTGAATATAGCGTATAGAACCTCATACCATTTCTCTCGTATTTTTTCTACCTTCCGCATTAGCACTAGATGTCCTTCCTTGTTTCTGCAGTAAACTATTTGAGAATTTGTACTTCGTTTGAAGCTGTTGACCTCGTGGTAAAAATTTATTATTTTTTTTGTCAATGTAGTGAGCTTCTTGATAATTTTTAGTTGGATTTCTAGATGTTCTCTCGTTCTTCTTCAGCAGATCTCTTTAACTTCTTTTCGTTTTTCTTCATAAGATTTTATAGATTCTTCCGTTTTTTTTTTGTTCTCTTAGAGGTCTATAGATGATACGATCGGTTGTACGACTTGCCATACTACAAAAGAAAATAATAAAAACGTAAATACAATCTCTTTTCTCTTTATGGTGCTCGTTCTTTAAGTGTAGGTCTGTTGCTTCTGTTACTGCAGCCTATAGGTGTTCCCACACTTTATCTATTGTGTGTTTCACTAAGGAATTGTGTTTTTAATTTCTGAGGTATTTATTCTTCTTTTAGTCTTCCTATATCATATCTTGCTCTTCTGTTCTTTTATATTTTCTGTGTTCGTTTCTGTATTGCTTTAATCTAGCTATGACAAAGATGTCACTGTTGGTGTCTCTGCCTCTTTATAACTGCAGTTGGTTATATCAGTATACACAGTTTTTATAAGTACGTGGTGTATATCTACCTATATATCTCCATATGTCCACATCCCATTTTTGCATTTACAGTCTCTTGCCATATTAATGTTACCACCACGTAGAAAACATATAACCGCATTTTTGGAAAGGTATAGAACGAGATTGAGTCCCACAAATATTTGTAAGAAGTTTAAGTATATGAGTATATACAAATAATCTCCAAATGTAGTGCTGTTATCTTACTCAGCAAAAAATGGTAAATTGATCAAATTTCGAATTATCGTTGTAGCGTAAACTTGTGTTTCGGTAGGTGTTTAGCAAACGTTTTACTTACGCTCTACTAACCGGCATGGTTAAATCTAATTCTATCTATTCTACCTATATTCTCTATTAACCGACAAAATCGGGTAACAGGAACGGCCGTGGTCCCGAACATGTCGGTTAATGGAGCGTCTACTGTATTAGCAGAATTGGGGTTGAAATAATAAAAATAATAAATTAAAATTAAAATTTGCGAAAGACCATCTTTATTTTAAAAGTAACGATTGAGAAATGCAGGCCCGTTTTAAATAATCCTCTAAGCTGTAATTATTATTGCCAAATCAGTGAAATTTACGTGGTGGTAACATTAATATGGCAAAGAACTGTAGATCACCTACTATTATTTTAATGTTGTATTTCCTAATATTTCGTAAATCTTTCCATAAAAATCATCTTTCGTTTGCAGCCTAAGATGGCATCTTCTATCTATCACTGCCTAGATACCTAACAGACTTCCTTTAATTCTCTCGTTTACAAGTCAGTTTCAAAGTATCTGTAAACTTCTCCAATTTTGAAAACTATTCTCTCCTTTTACTACGTCATTTCCCAATTTTTTAGTTTCTCGTAGCGCTACAATATCTGTTCATTATGTTCGCCAAGTTGTTTAAGGATCCTTCGTTATTTATGTCTTTTACATTCCATGTCTACAGTTTTACCTCTTTCGTTAACATTTTTACTTCTGATTTTGCTCTCCAATTCTCCATTTCTATTCTGCGATAAAGTCATTCAACTTACTGTTAATTCCTTTTACATTTCTATTTATCTGCTGAAATATTTCTTCTATCTTTTCCGTGCTCTCCGTATTAAATTTATTTCAAATCTGACTTTGCTTGTATGTCACGTAATATAATCGTTTATTGATATCACTATGAAAGACGCACAAAAAGCAGAGCCCAGCTTATTTTGCGTATTGCATTCCTTGAAATATCATACATAATATTTAAGACTGTCTACTGTCTATCACTCACAAAATAATTAATTTCAGTCTTGTCAGAACCGTGTCTTAAATATATTAAAATATTTTTTATTTTTTCAGTAATTTTTGGCCAACTATTCCCCTTGGTGCTATTATGACGGGAATGCATATAATTTTGTTTACATCTGTGGTATTTTGGCTAGGACTGTTCTTGATCCCTATAATCACCATGCTGCCAGATTTTGCAATACGAGTGTAAGTACATGATATGTGATTGTAATTTAAATAGTGTCTTGTTATGTAGTTTTATACATGATTCTGTAATTGTGTTTTTCCGCTAGACTATACTAGTAGCTATAAAAAACTACAATAGAGTTCTATTGTTATAGAATAATTAAAATAGACAAAAATGTTTGTCGGTTTGGAATGCTCGGTTCTGGTTATGCCGTCTATATGGAAAAAAATCTTGCTTTGACAATTTTTTAACCTTATTAAGAACGGAAAAAATATGTAGATTTTATTTAAAAACCACTATTCGAGCCACAAAACAAATATTATCGCCTAGATACTACAGCTACGCTGTTAAAACAAATCAGTTTTATGTTGAATATTTGCTGTTTTGTGGGTGCTATAATGCTTTTTGTCTTGAACTTCTACACCAAGAAAACCAGCGAGAAACTACAGTTGATTTGTGTATTACACGCGCTAAATAAGTATGCCCAGGAAATAAATTACTAACTACAGTATCTGCTAGACAATGATGCTATTAAATTTTAATTCTTTGATTAATAATTAACCGTCATTAGTTTTAGATAAGCACAACTTTATTTAAGCTTGTCCTGCTCTAATAATTTAATTTTTTTTCGATGTGTTGATCGTCGTATTTTGAGGCATTATCTATTTACGTTTAACGAACAACTGTTCCCATAGATACGATTTTAAAATTATATGAACATTTAAAATAAAAGAATAAACTGATATTCTTTTAGGCATAAAATAAAGTGTGTACCCACGATTTTTCCCCCGACCTCCCTTCCTTTTATTCTCAACCCTGGAAAGCTTTTACCTATTAAAAGACCTACGGGACTCAACAGAGCTCGAAGAATTCTGAGATATTTTAGAGTATGAGAAATTTTGTTGTACACTATCACCACCAATACTGATTTATGATGTTTGTATGTGCAGTTTCCAAGACAATACTCGCAAACCGATACCAGAGCTGGATATGAGCAGGGAATCTAAGAATTCGTAAGTATTTATTTAGCATTAATTCTAGAGGAGTATTTCATATTTTTGTGTCTGTGTGTATTTTTTCCAGCATTTCGGCTATACAGCCTATGTATTATTTGCTCAATTTTTGCTTGTTTTGTGTTCTGTTTGATAAAGCACAACTGTCATATTTTATTTAAGTAGCATTGTGGTGACAGGGTTAACTCTTTCAATGATTGCTTGATATGTTACCAGATCATATTCAAAAACTCAACATCAGTTTTGCAAAAACTTTGTCGATATTTAGCATCACTTAGTAGCAATTTTAATATCAAGTGATTATTTCTTCTTTACACTTCTTTCAGATCTATTTTCTGCACTTCGCATATACAAATTCTAATTCCCTTAGAAATTCGACCATGCACAGTTGATACGTACTTTATTTAGTATATGACTGTAATTGTATATAGCATCACCATAGTGCCGTTACGGACTTTGTTCAAGAACTACTATATGTAGGTTACTATACGAAAAACAAATTTTAAAATACAGTAAAATGGCCAAAATTATTAAGGAAAAGATAGAGGTTCATATGCCACAAAAGATTGTACAACCAATCGTTTCGCCTGTAGTCACTTAACTACTTACCTACTTCTCGTTTGAATATTATAATTCAAAACTTAGCTTCCGTTTTTGAGCTTATTTGTGATCCAATTTTTCGATTTCATTTACGATCAGTTTTAAGATATTACAAAAAAAAATCTGTAATTCTATAATTGTTAATCGCAAACAGCAGCATTTATTACGTATGAATAGAAATAGACCAAGTTATTAATTGACATACTAATGTAACACCTAAGACTAGACTGATGAAAATGTCATGGCTGAGTGTGACAGAGGTTTTGCTCGTTGGAACCACGCTCCTAGCGTCTCCGTAACCCTCGAGGTTGATCAGATATGTGAAACACAACACCGGTTCCTTTATACAAATCTTTATTAATTTACTGGTAACTAATTTATTAATTTTCTACTACCTGCAACTCACCAGCTTAATGCCGTCGTGCCCACAGGCGAACTGTCCCAATCTACATCTCATTCCCCTACATCTAGTCCAAAAAATCCTTAACCTATGATCAGTATTTTTGCTACTTTTTTCCTGTATCTGCGGAAGTTTTCAACTCAAAAGACGCTGTCTTGCATATAAGTGTAACACGGAGAAGGACATGTGATTCCGAAAATCCCGGTTCAAATATCGATCGCCGAAGAAGAGAAACAACGACTTTCCTGTCGAATAAGATATGCAGAGGAAGAAGCAACTATAAACTGACCTTGTAGAATTGACTTTTGACAATACTCGCTTGAATTTTAAACGTAACATTTTTCTTATAAAAATTAGAAATCTACTTATTGTATAATCAACGACAGCTGCTTTGCATGAATAGTAACTACCTCGTATACTTTATTTTTCTCGTATTGTAACGTTGATTGCTATCTGTATTACTTAAATGAAATAGAAGAGCCGAGATGATAGAAATTTTATATAGATGCTAAAATTTGGCAGCTATGCAATAAGATTCTATAAACGAACTGCAGATATCTTTACCGCCATTCTTAATCAAACTAATGTATTGTTTATTTTTCTTGAACCAAGTCTGGTAGCACTATACCTAATATAATATACTAAACATATATATAAGTTTGACAAAATTTCCTTATAAAGGGTGTCCAAAAATAAGTATTACATTTTATTAGTTTATTGTACAAAAAACAGCTAAATATATATAAATATATCTTCAAGGTGGTGGCCATGCATTTATAAATACAATTTTTGATAGTACATGTCCTTTGTGAAGCTCTTTCGGGGGGAGGTGGGGCATTACTGCAATTTGTTATGTTCATATTTCATTTTTTAAGGTTTTAAAATTTTCTGTGTGATGTGTATATCTATGTATATATTAAAATGGATAAGTATCTTCATACAGTCATTAGACAATTATTTATTTTTTATTTATAAGGGCTGCATAGATCACCTTTCCATACACGTACTAGGACATAGTAGCATCCTTGCTAGGATCGTAGCGGAGCAACGGTCTGTAAAGTTACCCTCATCGACTTTATTCAGATATATTATTGTTTAATTTATATATTAGATTACAATGAGAAGTTGTTATTAATGTGTTTTAGTATTAGTTTCTTTCTGTCCATTTTTAACCGAAACTGCCGAAACCAGTATTTTAAATTGCAAATGTGATATTGCCCCGCTGATTTTTTGGACTTACAATTGCCAATTTAAATCTAGTCATTAAATTGATTAATAGGAGTGTTTGTTCTATATATTTATGTATTTTGGTTAATATATGTACTATTCAATCCTTGCAAGTCAGGAATATTTTGCTACTAAATATACTACTGTATGCCTACTAATTAAAGCAGGTTAAACATTACCACATCATTATCGTCACTTCACCCCGGTAATCACACCGTCGCATTCTGAAATTTTTTTCTACTATTTCAATTAGACCCAAGTAATTGTTCATACTAGTTTTTACTAATAACAGAATTTAACTACAATTCAATATTTTCTTCACCTAGTTTGTCCAATCATCATATACGATATCCGCCAGAATAAACAGTACCGAAATCTAAGGTGCTATGGAGTTGCTTATGTAATATGCATTTGTTATTATTGACTTAATTGGTTTTAACAACAGCAGAAAAAGTGTTTTTGGTAGAACATTATTTTCGCTCATACAGAAATGGTCGCAAGCTTAGTAGTAGCTAGGTAGTAAGATATCAACAACAGTTTAATAAAGCAGCCCCTAGTAAAAGTGATATTAGCTGTTGTTGAGAAATTTCGTCGCACTGGTAGTGTGTTGTGTCAACGTAAAGGTTCTTCAGGTCGTCGACAAACAGTGAGTACCAACGAAAACATAGGACGTGTTTTTGATGAAGTTGTGTAGTCACCGCAAAGAAGCCTTGTAAGAACTGCATGTAAACTCAACATCAGTGTAACATCTACACGTCGAATGTTCAAATCAATTGGTGGTTATCCATACCGTATTCAAGTTGGACAACGACTAAACATTGCGGACAAACATGCAAGGAAAATTTACTGTGGCCGCATATTGAGCTTAATTTACGAGGATTTCAATTTTATTGAAGACGATAATCAGAATCCACTTACCGTAAACCAAGAACGCTACAGAGAGAACATTATCATACCTTTTGTGAGGGATTTACAGAACTTTTGCCGTGCACGAAATTTACGGATGCGCACACAATCGTTTCAACAAGATGGTGCAATGAGCCATACAGTTGCGCGCACCCTCAACTTACTCTGTCAGCATTTTGATAATAGAATAATTTCCCGAAGAACAGACATCGAATATCCTTCTCATTCACCGGATCTGACGCCACCTGATGCATACATTTGGGACATGATGAAAGACAAAATATTTTGCTCAGAAAATCCGTCGGAGAATATTGCAGAACTACGAGAAAGAATTAAAACATTTTTCAGGCAGTTACATCAACCACTTTTTATAAATATGTTCAGTGACTTACAAAATCGTAATGGTGAACATTTTGAACATTTAAATTACAAAGTTTAAAAAATAATTTTTTTTAATTTCGGTACTTTTTATTCTGGCGGATACTGATAGAGTGTATGGTAACTGGATTGTCAAAGTGAATTATAACATGCATTCAAAAAGTCTTTACGTTTGGGGTAGCTATGAATTGTAAGACGCATATTGCTATTAATTTATAAATGTAATAAAGCGTTTGACTACAGTTAGAACGCTTTAACAGACATGCGTTTACAAATCCATGACTATCCAGGACGTAAAGACTAATAGAATTGATTCTGAACATAAAACAAAGAATGCATCGGATTTTGTTCAGGAAACAATGTAAAAAGTGTACGAGTGAGTAGAGAGGTAACTATGAAAATTAAAATGTGTTTACTGTTTGGCAGTTTGTCATCAACTACGTTGACATTATCTATGATTGTGAGTATTGTGATAATAGTAACACTAGAGTACAAAAGAAAATATCAAAATTAATATAAATACTTCCCGAAATTGATTTTTCTGCTTGAACGACTACTTAATAATAATAATATTTATTTTACTTTAATATGTACATCATTCATACAATTTATAAGAAATTTATAACAAAGAAAAAAGAAAATGAGACGAAGTTTAGCTCACTACTTAACGCAGTTGCTGCTCTTCCACTTATAATCATTTTATATGAACAGAAGTTTCTTTCTATAAAATTTCTCTTTTAAATCGTGAACAAATTAATTAAGGTAACGGCATCCTGAACGATTATAAACGACTGCAATTCATATCCTTACGGTTCGGATATTTTCAGGAGTTCGTACAATCCAACTTTCTGAAAAGTTAACATTGAAATTTATAAACTCACTGCAAAATTGTCTTCCGTCTGTCTCTCAACTATCACGCAGCTGTGCCCTTTGAAATGGCTCGATGAAGCATTCAAAATTAATATAAATCATGATAGGCAGCCACTACTTTGAAGGTACTTTTATAAGACATATTATACAAATATATATATTCTCTTTCTTGAAGTAAAGTTAATTTGGCATTGTGGTATATCTTTAGAGCACCTGCGTGTATAAAGAAATGCCTTAAATTGATCTATCAACTTCAATATATAAATGTACATATGCAGGCTGTCCCACCACAACATGGGTCCTAAGTTACTGCTCTATTTCAAAAATTAGGCTAAACAAATAAGAAAGAAAATAACCAACATAGACTTGGTTTTCGTGCTGGTCGGAGCACCAAAACAAGCAACTCTAATTGTAATAAAATATTTTTTTGCGCGATTGGTTGTTTTTATCAGTTTACCGTGTCTGTTTCCACGACGGTAAGTTGCTATTACTGCTTGCTATGTGTAACAAAACGGTAAGTAATTTACTTACCGTTCATTTTACGGTAAGTGAATTACAAAACAGAACTAGGAACGACAGCATCAAAATCACAATTTGACTTGTCTGGAGCAAAACCATAGAAATCATGGAATAGCCATCTAACGATTTCAGTTCCAATCTTCCTGATTTTTACAAATTTATTTATATAAATTATTATTATTATTATTCTAAAGATTCCAATCGCGCAAAAAACGTTATAAGCATGACGAACGTTAAGGGTTACCGTTCTCAGACAATAATTGGAGTTGTCGCTTCTTCTAACAATTATCTTCTAACGGTAAACATTGCTTACCGTTCTCCATACTTAATATACTATATTGGTTGTGAGTGCACACTCCCAAGGGCGGCTACAACAGTACTTATATTTTCTTGTATTATCTTATAAAAAATCAATTCCCAACATCCGTCCAACTTTTTCTTTATCTCTTGAAAGCGACTCACGCTGTGGTGGGGAATAAGCAGCAAACTGAAAACAACTCAGTAACTATTCTTTGCCCGGTCATTTTGTGTTGTAAATATAAGCATAAAGGGAATTGGTTTTCAGTCGCTGGTTATATGGGAACCAGAATTGTATGTGCTTTTTGTAATTGTATATGTGTATATTATAATAAGTATTTTAATATTCAGCTATTGGCAGTTATTTAATTTAACAGTAACTATGGAAGCACGATTATTGGCTTGAAATGGCGCCCAAATAACACTGTTTTTCCAACGTACGCACAAGTTCATGATGCATAACTTACCAAATTAACTGGAAATAGATCCTACTAATCTTGTTTCGGGATTTTTTCACAGTGTCCTTAATATTGTATAGCTGCAGTGTAGTATACATATATTTCCATTGTTATATTATCAATATGTTTTTAGTTTCAACGCACATTATTCTTTAAACCTGCTTCTTAATATCATGCTTTCTTTAATTTTCATATTACATTTTCTAGAAGCAACTTTATTTTCTGACACGCCCATTTATCATTCTTATAACGGCTGATGTGGTTTTATTTTAAAAAGTGCTGGTGATATCTTCTGTGATATTATTTCTCTTATTTAAGGCAACTATGTAGGGCAGCTATAATTTTAAGCAATTATTATTAATAGTATCACTAGTATCTTGAGTAGTGATGATTAAAAAAATTAAAACTACTAAAACAGATCTCTACGTACTGTTTATATCATCATTGACCTTAAATAATTAGCTTATCTTTTTTTTTCTGTATTAGCTATAATTCTTTTATATTAATTTTTTTATATTATTTCGGAATTCTTTCATACTAAATTCTGGAATTTTTTCTAATTAGAAACACTACCGTTTACTAAAGAGATGTAGTTTTGAAATTAGTACTATTAGTTTCTTGTACAAACATGTAAAAAACAGTAGGATAGCCGAATGATATATTAAAAAAGATGCACAATTTCAGTTTTCAACTCATTATATTGCTTATTTTCCTAATTTGTGCATATTTCTTGTAAATCACCTTTTTTATTTAAATAATAATGTGCGTTATAAACTAAATTTTGAACGTCTTGTTAAGTAATTAATATTATTCGTTTGTTTTTGTTGTGAAGAAGTCACACTTGAAGATTAGAAACTCAAATTAATATTCTTATACAGCTTTACTTTCCTTTTTAATAACTAAAACGATAATCGTTTCTACTCTTCTCTGTGAAATTGTAGAAAACTATATAAGGGACCAATTTGTTATATGTAGTAAGTCTTTAGAATGTCTTTCATTGTGATAACAGCGTTGAACGCACATTTGTTGTATAGTAAAATTAGATTAAGATAAAAATTGTTGATTTTATTTTTGTAAAATGTACATTATATTGCATAGAAAACGTTTTTTTTATTAATAAATATATTTCGTCAAAAAATGTGGGTATTCGAATTTCGATCGTAGTGCGTTTGATTAGTTCTTATATATTCATTTTGTTCAAATGAAAACGTTATTGTGTGTTTTTTTCTTATTAGTAATTAATTGTAATTGTTTTGCAAGACGAATGCATGCACTGGAGATTATCGCAACTTGTAAGTATGTTAGTTCCTGCACGTTTCTCTTACTACCACGTACTTTTGCACCTGTATGCTTGTAAGCACGGTTCTTTTCAGTAGTTCTATGTTGTTTACTTTCTATTTTATACATTTTACATAAAACATATACCAAAAGAATAACCAACTACAACTTAAAGATTCGTTGGATTACGAATTCAAAACAAAATGATTTACGAGTATTATTACCTTTAGTGATAGTTTATATAAAAAATTATATCCGTCTACCGGAAGAGGCTCAAAATATAAAATCCACAACTGTGTTTTTTCAAAGGCATTTTATAACTAAGGCTGAATAAACGAGGCACAATTAAATAGCGTAGATACTGGGGGAGGGAGGTGGGTAATAAAGTTTTTGAAGAGGTTGTGAAATGGATGGAAATAAATATACTTATTATGAATCTGGATAAATCAAATAAGAAAAGGAAATGAACCCGATAGTGCATATTGGCTGCTCGCCATGCTCCGATACAAATGATATGTTTTTATTGCAAAAGAACGCTTTCAGAATTTTTTTTTTTTGGTTTAGGATAGAGGATATGAACTGCACATTTTTGAAATACTATCCTTCATGTGCAAAATTCAAGGATCTTTTGATGATAGTGTTAGTTAGTATTATATGAGAAGTAACAATTATTTATTACTGCCGGCACACCAAACGGTAGCTTTCAAGAAAAGCCTATTATACAGCATGTATTTGAAATAAAAGGACAACGTATAAACATTGGAAAGATGCAATTATGTAGAATATAAGTTCAAAAAGCATGTGTATAAACAATACTTCTGTCGAACTAAGCACGCATAGATACATTGAGAAAAGAGTTGTTGATGTGTTGGTTGAATAGCTCAACAACGAAAACGAAGTCGACCCACCGTGCACTCCAACTACCGCACCAATAGAATAAAATAAATAAAAAATTATAAAATTATTATAATTGGAAGATTATAATGGAAAGATGTAATTATAAAATTTTATCTTTCCATTTTTCGTATGTTGCCCTCCTATTTCATATACACCCTGTATATTAATACTGTACTGTTGAATATACTACCAAATACATTAAAAACACTATTTATACTACTACTTGAGGAGACGGAAATGGTGTAAATACCGTTTATACCTCCTCGGAGACGACGGTGGCGTTGCCCCAGGTTATCGGTATTTCTCTCGAGCTACATTCGCTACTGTTGGTATGCAATTAACAGTGCAACATTATTTACGGCGAGATAATGCTGTAGCAAAACTGTAACGGTAGTCGTGACAAGCAATAAATTTTAGCAAAGCAACTATCGATCCACATAACGCGAGAATGTACTGCGCAGCGTTATGGATATTATATTTAAATTAGCCGCGCCTAAACCACGATGCACGAATTACAGTAATGGGGAACGATATCCAATGCAGTCCGAAATGCTTCAAGTTTTAATGACAAGGGTTATAGGATATCGCCTTAAACCATCTTTATTCAGTTTTAGTTAATTTCGTTGAAAAATTAAATAAGTAGATTTGTTTGTAAATGTAATTCTTTTAAATCGAATACTTATTTTATTTACGTGTCTTTTTTCTAAAGAATAAAACTATTCGGAAAAAAATAAAAAATAAACGTTTAATGAATTCGATTTCTTTACATTTCGAGTTTTATATTTTTGGCCTCAATATGTACCGTGTAAATTTTGTAATTTTGCATGAACAGTTTATGGAAAATATAAGTATTAATTTATACCTGCAATATATCAAATAAGATTCTTAATGTGATTATAATGATTTTACCAACTAATACTCAAGAAACAATAATAAATTTTCGTTTCAAATTTTATACTCGTGAGCCATAAATTCATTGTAACAAACTCTTAAGAAATGCTCTTTATCAGCACGCATATCTGCTTGTATCGGGTGCCCAACAAAGAATGGCGCTGGGCCATATCTCAGGAATGGAGTACAGCTTCGAGAAAAAATATCACTGACTAAAGTGGCCCAAGAAACATCTGAAAATTATTTTATATAAAATTTACCAATTTAAGGTCTATCACAAGTATGAAAATCGGAATTTTAGGAAAATTATGCATATGTCGCATTGGACTAATTTTTTGTATTTTCCAAATAAGAAGAAGGGCAGAAGGGAAACTTTGTTTTGAAGGAATGCTTATAACTCCGGTTCTGTTTAACCGAATTTTACAAACTTAGTCTCGTTAGAAACGGCATTTACTCCTCCAATCTAATGGTTCCAATTCGAACCAATCTAATAAGTGACGTGCATCCTACAATTTCAAAAAATGAAATCAATACTTTTAAATTACTGCCGTGTTATCTGCACATCTAAACACAAAATCTCGCTAAATTTTTATAATTGTGCAGCCGTATGTGACTTTTAGGTATAATTGCGGCAATTGCAGGTAGTACTTTATAGTAGATTTCTATAACATATTTAGAAAACGTAGGCTTCAGAGTAAAAGGAAGTTTTGATTAAATTTATATTTTTACATTACGAAACAGTAGATATACAGGGTGAGGCACTACATTTGTCTCGGTTGATATACAAAAGACGGTAACACATTTAAAATCTTTTTATTGATGCATGTGTAAGTCCACTGGGAGCACGTTCTAAAATTATTTTGCAATATACAGGCTGTACCAAAAGACAGTTACACATCAAAGTTATCAAAATTTAAATGGAACACCGTGTGTTGGATATTTCGATGACGCGGACTAAATAAAGGCAAGTTATATATTGTTTATACCTAGGTTCAACAGTTTCTGCGATATTTAACGATTTTTGAAAATGTAGATAGAATATTTAGAATGAGCATGTACAAAAAATTTGGTTAAATCAAAGTACCTTTATACCCTATATTCTTGAAAAGTAGGCTGTAATGCATTGGACATTGCTTCATATTTAATTGAAACCAGACAAAAATTAACCAATACAAGTCGTATTACAAATTATATATTATACAAATTTTCACCATAAACTTAATACTTAATAAAACAATATGTTGAATGCAATACTAGTCATTATGTATACATTATTCATGCTGGTCATCATTGATACTGGTCATTATTCATACTGCTCATCATTCATACCGGCCATTATTCATACTGGTTTTGTGTCCTGGTTGTGTGAGGCAACGTCCAATGCACCACTGCCTACTTTTTAAGAATAAACTAGACAAAATTTATACCTGAAATTATTGTAATCATGACAAAGCTACCTTTATTTACCCAAATTTTTAGTGTATAATCGCCAATTAGAGCACTAAATTGACTTTTACAAAAAACGATAGAGATAGATACAGGGAACCTTAGTAACATTATTTGAAAGATAAATAAAATTAAAGTCGAATGACAATCTTAGATACAGAGTCTTCTATTTAAAATAAGCAAGTTATTGAACATTAATGGTACCCCCAGTTAGAAGTAATATTTTAACCACCCTATATAATTTTTAGAAAGCATCTATATTTTAGCATTAGATGTAATGGTTGTGCTAATGAAACAATACAACTTAAAACGCATAACTTAAATACGTACAGCAGGTACTCATTCTAAAAAGTCATCTACAGTTTCAAAAATCGTTAAATATACTACTCAAAAATGAATAAGGAATTTTTACTTTTTTTGTGTTTTTTAGAAAATATGGGTAAATATTTGTAGTGTATTATATTAGATACATACATAATTGTACACAACAATTTAAAATTTTCGAGTACATTTATTCAGAAAAATCGTTAGATTACTAAGAAATGATCCATTATGAAATAAGCAACTTTTTTATCAATAGCTAAAATAAACATTTTTTCGTAATAATTCATACTGATATCGTGTATACACGGACATCTATCACAGCTGTACGTCTTCGGGGCATACTCATAATGCAATTATTAATGTGTTCTTGTGACACTCTTCTCCAACAGAGCGGTAAAATTTCCCGCAAGTTTTGCACGTTAACCGGGGGTAGATTATGTTCGTTGAGCTGTTCTTGAAGTCTGTCCCAAATATGGATCAAGTCGGGAGACGTTGGTGGTAAAGGTAGATGGTTAATATGGAGGTCATTTATTGGTTGCGTTACAAGTTGTGCACGATGAGGTTGTGCATTATCATCAATAAGAACCATGTTTTCATCCACAACCTCACGAAAGTCGACCACATATTACTTAATAATGTCATCTCTGTATATGTGTCCATGTTGACATTGTTTTCAAAGAGATGGAGGTTCGTACGTCCATTCAAACTAATGCCCGTCCACACCATGATACCACCGCCGCCAAAAGGCACCAACTGTGTTTGCAACCATACACCACTTCTAAACGGATTCATTCTTGTCTGAATTCGTATGTAGCGGTCTTGTCTCTGATTTGTTTTCCTCTCAGATCCACTACCGGGTCTTCTCCTTGCAGATCCTGTCTGTTGAAATCTTGTTAGAGCCCTACTGACAATACTTGGAGACACATTAAAAATTGCTGCAATTTATGCTCCAGATTGCCCTCGCTGATGCAATAACGAAATTAAATCAAAAGTTTTTTTATTTAAATGATGTCTTGGCATCGTGAAAATGTGAAATGACGTTTAAAATGAAAAATATTTGTAAAAAAATGCGATTTTTATAATTTTGTATTCTAAATTAATTTAAAGTTAAAATACAAGATTCAATATTTTATCACATAGAAAAGACATTTACCAAATAATATATCCACAAACGACCGCCTTCTAATTTATCTATAGTTTGAGAAAATATCTTAAATTTAGATCTAATTCCCTATTCATTTTTGAGTAGTTTATATCAGAAATTGTTGAACCTAGGTATAGGGAATATAACAGTAACTTGCTTTTATTTAGTCAGCGTCATCGAAATATGTAATAATATACACGGTGTTCTATTTAAATTTTGATAACTTTTGATGTGAAACTTTGATGTAGAACGTGCTCTCTATGGAGTTACACATGGTCCAACAAAACGATTTTAAATATGTATTACCGTTTTTTGTATATCAACCGAGGCGAATGTGGTGCCCCACCCTGTATATGTATATGAATTATATAGGCGATATTTATTATACTCCAGAAAAAGCGCCCTGAAAGATTTTATATACAGTATTCGCTTCAAATAATGCAATTGTGAACTATGTTCCATAAACTGTTCAAAATTAAAATGGACTTCTTATCTTCATTCTATTCTAATAAAACCAATCTTAGATAATCAAGTAAAATACAATCATAAAACAGAATAAGACACGCTTGTACGCTGGCAGCAAGAGCACGCAACGTAGGCACTGCGTATTATTTATGTTTTAATTTATATGCTGTAATATATAGCTATTTATAGTGACCAGAGCAAGTGTAACTACTTTTAGGCTGTCTGAAACTGCGAGATTACTCAAGAATGTGCGTAGCGTCTTCTTGAGAAGGAATAACACCAGAGTGGATCTAGAAATGTCGCGTAAGTATACTACTTACTAACAAACACATAGACATTAACAGCTAAAACAGCTTTTCGCCTTACTAACGCTTCATGCCCACTAAAATTTCAATGTACAGAATACACCACACAATTAGCAAATGTAGTTGTAACATTGAATCACAACACAGTTATCATATCGTTGCTTTGATAATAAAATATGATTGGTATATTTGATTATACTTTATTAAGAAATGATGCAACTTTTTTACGATCTCGACTATATGAGTTTAGTTTTTAAAATCTGCTATGGTCGATATGATTCATGAAACTAAAGACCTTTCTGACGATTATTCTAAAGTTTTTTTGCAATAATGTTGCCTTCAATTTAGAAAACTATAATCTATAAATAATCGGTATTATGCTATAAAAATTTTTGATGCCGATGTCTCACCAGTTTTATTTACCACCAAGAATTATTTCAATTTGATTTTTTTTTGGTTTCTTTTGACTTTTTCATGTTTATTAGTTTAGTTTCGATATGCTTTCGATATCTTTACTACTTATACCAAATCTCTAAATTATATTGATAAAATAGTTTCGATGTGATATAATTTCAATTGAAAAAAATCAAAATCAATTAAACATATGAAAATATACCAAAGATTAGAAAAGCTGTACTTAATACGAAAATCTGTAAATAATTGTAGTATAGATGTGTAGTAGTGTTAAATCACGTGTGTTACCAGATGGATATGCTTTTTCTCAAGAAGAAGGAGGTTCAGTTTCCCAATCTGATGTAATTCGGGTATACGACACAAATACACCAAAGCCGTCTGGAAACTAAAGTAGATGTTAGCTACACATTTGTAGTTAATTAAACGGCTAAAACTACACATACCTTGCTGATCCACAACATTATATGTTTATTAGAATATAATGATAAAAAAACAGCCAAAGATATTGTGAATGTTCTATGTATGTAGTAGGTACATACTTAGACAGCATGTGTATCATTAGTAAGTATGTAATGTACGGCAAAAAAAAGAAAGATTATACAATACATTATACTGTACTGCTACGGTATATTATATATTTTTAAACGTCTGTACTCAAAATGTGTCAAATCTGCAATCATTAAGTGTAGGTTTCAAACTGAACTTAGATATAAAACTTATGATGTTTCATTCATGTGCCTTGAATGTATTTATTTTTGTGATAAATAAGAGTAAATGTTATTCAAGTTTCTCGTTTCGACTTGTGATGCGCTTAATCGATACATCAAGGCATTTATACTGACTGTCTCAGATTCGGTAAGGTACACTTTTTTCTTAATTTGTAAATTATTATCCTTAGATGTTATCATTATACAATTATTATAAAATAACTTATAAAATGGCAGCTTCTGTGGTAGAACCTATCATTTTAATAATTTAGAAAATAATGCCGAAGATACCCAGGGTAATTTACCCGATCTGGGACAAAGTGTATATAAGCGAAATAACACCAAAATAATTTTGTTCCTAAGATATATATATGTGTGCACATTGTAAATATTCTTAAAATGACCCGATTCCAAATTTGAAATAAGAACCACGGGACTGCAATAATTGTAGGTTGTTTTGCACCAGAGTGTACCGCATAGACGTTCTTACAATTGCTTTTGGATGCTAGATATTAGCAAATCAAAGCATACATGCACCCTCTTTTTTATATTTTTATAATTTGGATGAAGAGAGAAATTTGTAGTTTCACTTAATAGAAAACACATCATTCAACGCTTTTAAGCGTAATTTATACAGAAAAGAAAATTACCTCTACCTACAATACAATGATAATGATAATACACATTGGTTGATATAGTTTTAGCGATATCAGGCAATTAATTTTAAGAAGTTAATAGCTAAGGTTGTTTTGGGAATATTTACATTGCGCTGATTTGATTTTTACCTCCAATTCACATACTCAGTAACTGTTAAATCGTTAGCAACGCTTATTTTTTGGTTTGTTTGAAGATAAATATGGTAATCTAGTTTTAGTGGGGCGGTTATCGGTTAAAAGATTGTACTTTTTAATTGAAATAATTTGTCTATTTAATAGTTTTGTGGTTTATCGTGTTATTTTCGAAATATGTTTTTTTATTTATTTCAATAATATCTTGTTTTAACCGTGTTTGCATTCACGAACACCCAATTTCTATATTTAACTAAGAAAACAAATTAAATAAAATAAAAACGTACTGCGATTCTTTCTATAATTACTTTTATATAAAAGCAGATCGTTTCTAAAGCACAAAAAATCCGGGCATAATAACATAATAAATATGTACGAGTCCTACCAGCTACCTAGATTAATCAAATGTAAGAAAGTATACATAAAAAACAGTAATATAGGAGTCACACATCATTTTTTCTCATATTCATGAGTTAAATCAATGTACTTTGTCCCAATAGTCAAGGCTGTTCCGTGATTAATTGGAGAAATAAAGAAAATAATAATGTGTTTTTATTATACAACAACAATACTAATTGCGGAAACGTGATAAAGAATCTAGAAAATTATTTGTGTAGTATAAAAAGTAGAGGTCTCAGATTAGACGCCTGGGTAACACACCTATTACTAAAGCCAAAGTTATTGTAATTTCAACACAATCAATATTAAAGTGTTGGCTGTATACACAACAATCAAATATTTGATAGATATTAGCGATAAAACCACAGCCAACGACTCGCCATACAAATTAAATTAAATACAGTAGATTCTCTCTAGTTCGGACACCTCGGAACCGATCCATTGCTATTCTTTCTGAACTCTACGTTTCGCCATTTCGTAACAAACATCAGCTGCCGTTGCCTCCGACCGTTGTTGGATGTATGTATCAACTAAGCACGGTGCTGATTTCTTCTGAGTCTGTATGCATCCGTCATCCCCTTCCTCCTCTTCGTTTTTCTGGTGATTGACAGACCGAGCAATTTCGCCGACACTATACTTATTTAATTTAAAACATCAGATTCGATAATATGCTCACAAGTAGGCAATATTTGAAGATCGTGTAACAAAGCTGTACCACAGTATAGTATCTAGCCAGTAGCGTTACTCACTAAAAATTCGTGTTCTTACACCTACCTGTTGAACGATGTGTCAAAGCCGATGCGCATTAGTAATGTACACTGCTGCTCTTTATTAATACGAGCGCAAATGACCATTGCGCATTTATGCCCTGCGCAAATGACCATTGCGCATTTATTCCCCGCCTGTATATTCGCCCGCTTATGTGCGAAAGCCAATGCGCAAAGAAAAACTCGGTCCTCGAAGATCAAAGGTGCCGACAGAGAGTGACTCTACTGGTTAGATACTATACTGTGGCTGTACTGTCATCAGCTTCAGAATGAAAAAGGTTAAGCTCTCCTGCTGGATTCTTTGCTTTACTTCTTGCCTATATTTGACCATACATTTCTCCAAAACTTCACTGTTGTTGATAGTGGTGTTTCAGCGTTGGCCTTAGTCACCATATCAGTAACGCCTTTCATGTTGATTGCTTATAGGGTCTTCCGAACTTCGACGAGAAACTTTCAGCGATACTTTCTCTTAAAGCATCCTACTCTTCATATATTAGGTGGCAGAAACGAGAGCTTTATATGACTCACATCTCTACACTCATGTACAAGTTTAGGTTTTGCAAACAATTTCAAATTCAACCAATAATTTTGTACTTTTGGAGCGAAATCCAAAATGAAGTACTCTGATTGGCCTGAATGTGATGATTCTTTTTTTGCTGACCTTGAACCCTTCATAATCAGGTAGACAGTACTGGCAGATCCATTCGGACCCCAAACCAGAGGGAGTTTACAATGTATAAATCAGCGCAAATATTGGAAAACTTTAAAGAAGATAATATCCTTTAACGTTTAAGTAGTTCTCTTACAAAAAAATTTTTTTTTTCATAAAGATTCTTCTGCCCTTATATTGTGTCATCCGAGCGCAATGGGACCCAGTATGGAGTTGACCTGGTTAGGACTCGTATACTACAATAGCTGCGTTCAGCCGAACAAGTGTTTCGTGATTATTATCTCTGTTTCATCCGCAATTATGCGAGATAACTGCATAATCGAGTAAAAAAGTAAAAAAATCTAATTTCTTTGCAATGTGTTATGTTATAAATGTTACTGTGATTCTTTTTGTTTGATTAACTTTTGTTATATCATAATTAACTAAAATATTTGAATCCATTCCATTATGAATTAAAAACGTAAAGTAATACGACGCTGTTATTGTATTCATAACAGAAACTCGTAAAATATTCGGACTTGCATTGAAAAAAAGCAGTTTAATCAGCACAGTTGTTCAACGAAATATTATAACTAAGAGAAGTATGTGATAGCTGTAAACTTGTACATTTAGCACACAAAAATCATGAACGTTATGTAGCAGTCTAAGTGGCTGAACGCAGCTAATATATTTCAAAAGTAAAACCATTTTTTTTTAATTTTGAGAACGCATCTGATACGACCTGAACATTTGATGTTCAATTCTTTCTCGGGTTCTGCAAAATAATAGGAAAATATAATGTAATACCATTTTTATATAACATATACCTATCTGACAGACATCAGACACCGTGTATATGTAAGAGAGATCCCCCTCCCCCGCATTGCAATTTGTACAAAATTGAAATAATTTTCAGATCACTTGTTCTTTATGTTGTTTTAAAATTGGTCTTCATACTCATCTGCCTGTTTATATATAAAAATTTCGTGTATTTACAGCTAGTATATTAAGTTTGTATACATATAGGTACACTCGCTTGCAATAAAATTGCGTACACTTTTTTACAGCTATGTGATTTGGATGTAATCTGTCATCTACAATTTGTCAAAATTTTATTATATATAATTGTCACTATCTCTCTGCTATATAATTTTTAAAAAATTGTTAATATTTGTCTTGTTGTCAGTTAAAAAGCAACATCCGGTGCTCTTTCGAATATGAGTAGAAATTTAAGTGTATTTGAGAAAGCCCAGATATTAACTAAATTGGAAGAGGGATGGTCTATTAGAGCTGTTGCTGAACACCATCATGTAAATAATCCTACTGTTTTGAGAATTAAATATCGTTGGGAAGAAGAAGGTACCATATTAAGAAGAAATGGTTCTGGCAGAAAAAGAGTTTCTGATGACAATATCAAGATAATTATCTTATAAATTATTTACGCGAAAACCCATTTGATTCTGCTAGAAAAGATGTTTTCGAAACGCATTTTCTAGGTTCCTTTTCCACTACTTCTCATAGACTAAAGGCTAATGGATTGCAAAATTGTGTTGCTGCCAAAAGAGGGCTTCTAACAAGAGAACATGAACAGACTCGTTTAATATTTGCTTTAAACTATATTTACCGTGATTTAGAATTTTGGAAGAGAGTGATATTTACCGACGAGAAAATATTTCAATCCACATATGATGGAGGCATCAGAGTTTATAGACCTCGCAACACGAGATTCAATGAAGAATACGTAAATCATGTGCATCGGGCAGGGCGGTTCTCTGTAAATGTTTAGGCATGGATGAGTTATTACGGATTGGGTGTTATTTGGAATATTGATACAAATTTAAACATCATCAAGAGTATCTTAATATTCTCAATAATGTTATGTTACCTTCTGTTAATATATTTTACCCAGATGAAAATTTCATATATCAACATGATAATTGTCCAGTGCATACAGCACATATAATACAGCAATGGTTTGGTAACAATAATATTGAAGTCTTGCTTTGGCCATCACGAAGTCCGGATTTAAATCCAAGAGAAAATATTTGGGGATTGTTAACTAAAAGATTACATAGACCGGATATTCATCCTCAAAATAAGGATCAGTTATGGGAAACTGTGGAAAGGGAAGGGCTGCGGGAAAGTGTAGAATTAACAAGAAATTTAATAGAATCAATACCAAACATATTAACGGAAGTTATAACAAGAGAAGGAGCTTAAATATTAATAAAAGTTATTTTAGTTTGATTTTGTTAATTATATATATTTGTTACATTTAAAAATATATTACTTACATTAAACATGTATTATACTGTCAACTTGACATTTTTAACCTCATTTTGAAAAGTACGTTTCAATACATCGAAAAAAACATGAAAATTGGCATAGGAATTGTACGCAGATTTATTGCAAGCGACTGTACATACTTTGTAATTTCCTGCATTTTACTCTTAGTAGAGATTGTTAAATTAATATAGATTATGAATGCGCAAAATTTGATATAAATAGAAAACATTTGTATAAATAGACATATACCTATATGTATGAAGCCAATTTTAAAATAGCAATAAAAACATGTTAAGCTAAAGATTGCTCCAGTTTTGTGCGTTCGACAACTGTCTGAGAAGTAATTGTATATCTAATTGATTTAGTTAACATTCTTTGTAGAGAATAAAGTACAAGTACTGTTAGTTATAAGTTAGTATATATGTAAAGTGTATTGACCGCAATTTTGAGTATTTCTACACAATGCAACATGACCGATATGCTAGATATTTTCTAAACGAAACGAGTTAGATATTAGAAATATACTTTTAGTTATATATTATACAACTGTAATTTAATAGGCAGTTATTTGCAATTAGATCCACAGCCATGTTAACATAGATGAAACAATGCAATTATTACGTGAGGACCACTTTCTCAAAGTCTTATGAATTGAATTCTATAACTTATTCTTTTATTATTACTTACTTCAGGATTTGGTACTTTTAATACTAATACCATACAAATGTAAAAATAATGTTCAAACGGCTTAAAGTCCATTATCCATTCACAATGTTTAATATCAAATGTTTTGTTTATGGGCGTTAAATGAACACTCCAAATAATTTTTTAATTTCGTCAGCATTTTAAAATGGTACTCTGAACTAAATTCTGTACTACTCCACTATAAATCACAGTATTTAGTTACTTTTTTTTTATAGGGTACCAGCTTAAAGTGCTCGCTAAATTCAAAAATTATTCAATGGGAACTTATTCAAAAATCTTAAAGCTTTTTTCAAAACCTCGATATATTTGATAATATCATTGAAATTATAAAAATTATCGAAGCAGCAGCAGATGTTTAGAAATTAGCTTTAATTTATTGAATGTGTTTTTGCGAGTTAGTCGCTGTGTTCTATATATTTATAACGAATACATACAGCGAAACGCGATAACGATTTCACATGATAAATATTACTGCGAAACTAGTCTGTCGTTACTGTTTGTATGTTAAGCAAGTTTAATGATAACATAATGGGAGTAGTTTTGTTTATCGTTATTTTGTTGTTAATTAATTTATAAGTTGGGTTTCATATAATTATAAGAATTATAGTAGGAATATAAAATTATGCATAATTTTCTAAAACAATCTCATATGTTAAATATACGAAAACATTTCTTAAGTTAAAAGCTGGGTATGTAATTTCCCTTGCGTTTTAAACACTCCTTAAGTTCCTCTATATCTCAAGCAGAAGAACTGTTTGTGCCATCGGTATGTTTATCGCACATAATCGGATCGGATGCAAAACTCGATCGAACACAATTCAATCCAATTCTGCATTTGTCATTCACGTTTCAGAAATTCAAATAAAAATGTGCATAGTCACTTCACATAATTAAAACAACACGACTTTGAACAATTAAAACATCAGTATCACCAAACATCACAACTTTGATTAATTATTCGGGACACGTGTTTCCAGAACGCATGGGTTCTCATCATCAACCGAATACCAAACGACTTTATTTTAATAAGTATTTAACATAGTTTGCCTCACGTGGTTTTGCGGCTTTTTAAACGCACTCTATATACTAAACTAACTAAAAGGTTCTGATCATTGATGTTGTAGGTTATTTTCACATCTCGTGTAATATAGTTAATCAAAACACAATGGAATTATTATCCAGCTTCTTAAGAAAAACTAATACTAAACTTTATTCCACGTTAAATCACAATTTGATAAAACTTTAATTAAGCTTAACATAATTTAAAAACGATATCGATTAATAAAAATCTAAAAGGCACCCTTTAATTTACTTCAGAAATATAAATGTAATATGCTGATATAAATAATTAACTTTACTTATGATGACGGATTATACATATGTGTATTACCTCATTAAATAATGAATATTTTTATCTGTTTTTAACTGTCAATAAACCAATGAAATCTGTATATTGTATAACCCATTTATTGGCACGTAAATTACGTATATTTACAAAAATAAATAAAAAAATAACGAACATTTGTGTTTTATTGACGCATACGTAACGAAATAAAACATTCACATAACATAAATATAGAGAAACTCGATTACTTCCATCTATACATAGTTTGTTTAACAGTGTATTTGTCACCAGTTTCCATTTCTTCCTGAAGATGAATGAGGTCCTCATCAATTAGTAAATCGAAATCTCTCATAGCTTCTCTACTTGGTATTTTGTTCCACCTAACACTAAAAATCGGCAAAATATATTCTATTGTGTTTAATTCGTATAATTAATAAAAGTCTGGGACATACTCTGGATAACCACACGGTGGTATAATAATCGACAAAATGTTATCCAGAAGTTTGTGTTTCAAAATTCTATCATTGGCTGTTGTGGACGTTAAAGACGGAGAAGCATTCACCTAGAATTAATGGAAGATAAATCAGATAATTGATGATACTCTCAGTGCATATTTTGGACCGAAAATACAGTGTAGCCGCGATCACCCGTATCAAGAACGAGATGAAGATTATAGTGGAATACTAGCATTTAGCTTTTTATTTATAGAAATATGCCATTTTTTTATGGTGAGTGCAGCTGCAGAGACGTCCTAAACTATATTTCTCGGCGTGCCGGATGTTAGTTTTTGAAAGCGTTAATGAAAACTATATTTCTCGTCAAGATTACCACTGTGTAAATTGTGTGTGTAAATGTGCTCCCGTGATTTGTTACATTAGCGAATGGTTCAAACTCTTATCTCTACGACTATCATACTGTTAAATGGACAAATATGCAATAATTTGTCTCTGCCATTTCTAGACTAGAAGTTGAATCATATAGGAATACATAAGATTTTTAGTTCGTGTCGAATTATGATTAGTTAATCGAATTTTTACACCCTGTTAATGACTAAAAAGAGTAGTTATAGTTATTCCCAGTGATTCGTACGCACTACACTGTAGCCTCTACAAGCAACTTTATATAGATAATTGAGAGATTGTTCTACAATAGGAAAAAAAGTACTTACTTCTATAAGCCAGGGTTTCAATTTATTGTCGATAATAATATCATAACCATAACATTCAAAACAATGGCGATCTGTAGCTATAACTGGAGCAACAGCTTTCAACGAATGTGTAATTAACCAACTTATTTGGTCAAAAAGCGTTTCGGTCACTGCTTTACCCCTGGTACTTTCCAAGTACAATCGTAAATTTTGTACGCTCATTTTTCCACCATGTAGAGCGTTATATTCACTCTAAAATACATAAATTTACTTGATAAACTTATCCGCTGATTGTTGGAATTTACCCCATGTTTCTGTACGGAAACATTAGTTAAATGGACGTACATGTTATCTAATTCAGCCACGCTAGAATCATATTTGACCGTACAAAATCTACAAAATCCATGTTTAAACTGATAGGCCTTAAGAGGTCGAAATGATGTTACCAAGACGTAGAGTCTTAAATCAAATTTCTTGCCGCCAATTAGTAACGGGTTTTCGATATATCTACAAACAGTTATTAATAATTGTACTAAATAAGATGCGAATATTAAAGAATTGTTGATTATAGATTGCGATTGTACAATTTTGTCCATTAGGAAAACAAAAGCTATAAATTTGGCTAGACTGAATAATTTTAATAAAACCAATATCAATGAATTCTTTGAGAAATTGTTGGTAGTAAGCCTGTATCTTAGAAACAATTTCACCCATACGGAAATGTATAATACAGATGACGCAACGATCAAATTTTTTCCTGAAATTACTAATATACCAATTACCCTCTTCGGTTCCACAAAAAAAACTACTGTTAGTTTATTTGAGAAGTATCTAACTAGTGTAAGTTACCAAATGAGTATTTATAATTTCTTAGGTTTTTAAATAAATCGCACTTCAGCCGAGTGGACATTATTGGGACTAAAGTTATTATTTTTGTTAAATAAAATGACACACTTTCTATGAGAGAAACTTAAGCGACCTAAAATATCATTTAGATACACATTCAAACGTTTAAAAATATGTCTAGCCAGCTGCACTGAGGGACCGAAAAGGTTGTATTTGTTTTGGGCCAGAATAACTACTCTACAGCATCAAATTGACCAAGTAACATCAAGGGAAAGCGGAGAGCTGGTGGAACAAGTAGAAACAATATATACCAGTGTTGTATTGTCTCTTGTCTGGGTATCTTACTCATAAGAAATATGATGAACGATCTAACATAAACAGGGGCTGAAGCACAAGTCCAGCAGGATGGCCAACAAACATTTTATTCTAATTTTAGAACATTAGCGAAACACAGTAACTAATGGTCTGCAAAATAAGATTTTGTTCGTCTGTTAAGCTTCGATAATCACGAATCTCATTGAAGCTATTGATATAATGGCACTTGTATGTGAACGCTGCCGTTTCAGTCTTCCAGTAAAACCCAACCTTTAGATATTGTAGTCTTTGGATCGTTCGATAGGTTGTTTAGTCAAAATGGTAATGATTGGAAGATGCCAAATATCAACCAGATATTATCTTCCATCTACTATCAATATGTGCTCTAGCTTGCTATAGAGCAATCATATGTATATGTTGACGTCAAATCTAGTTTCCGCTGCACCGAAATTTGGTCTTAAGATCGAAACAGTTTTTCCCGAAAAAGATTTGCCGATAATTGGCGGATAATTAACAAATGTATATAGATCAGTGAGCAGAACAAGATAGAAACTGCTAAATATATGAATAACCAACAACCAAGATTCAAATAATAATTTCTTAAATGCTTCTCCCTTTTTCAAAGACAGGTTTGAGGAAAGCAAAAAAAAAGAAAAACAAAACTACATAATTGGAACGGTTACTCCAAACAGCGATGAAATAGAAAATGAAAGTCATATCATGGTAAAGAGTAAAGAAATTTTCTTGCATGCAGCCGAGAAAGAAGATGAAGTCGAATTTTTCAAGATACGCTGTTAATTGTTTTTCTTAATGTCAGAGAATAAAGCATTTAATCGGGATGTTGTACCAAAACTTTCAAATCTAATCAATTTTTTATAATTTACAAAGGAATCGGCAAAAACATTATTTCTTTGAATGTGAACAACTAAAACCTAATATCTGCTTGAAAGATTGTCATTTATTGAAACAATTAGTAGAAATAGAAGGACAAAAAGTGTCCCAGTATCCTTCCCCTATATAACTTCCTTAGCAAACAGTGTCTAGACAAGAAATGAGGAGCATTAATTAATTATTAATTTCACGAAAAAAAAATGTATAGGTATGTTTTATAAATTTTACATACCGGGATATGACGTAACTTTCCTTACTAAGTTGTGGTTGAAATGGATTTTTAGATTCTCTCGACCAACGTTTTAATTTCGATAACTTATTAATCAAGAAAATACCAGATCCTTGTGATCTACCGCATGGTTTCATAATCCATGTACTTTGCGGAGCTTTCCTATATTCTTCAACGAACATATTGTAATCCGCTGGTAATACAAAGGTCACGGGAATAAAATCTAAATGTAAATATTTCGATTCACCACGTTCTGCCATTGTATTGCCTTCCTTTTCAAGGTCACGACGATAACGTTTAATATTTTTGACCAGCAAGTCCTTTCGTGATATCTCATAATGATTAGGAAAATGATTTATTATTCTAAAAATTTTATAAATGGCAGTAGATCTGAAATTTTAAACGCTAATTCTTACTGGTTATCGTTCATACGATATCCACTATCGACGCTGAAGAGACTTCTACACGTTAACGTTCCAGCCCAATATACATTCCAGTCATCTTCAGGACCTACTTGTACCCATCCTCTTTTTTCGCAATTAGCAACTACAACACTTTTATCCAAATCTGTACAAAATGTAACTTTCATTGTCGACAGAATAAAATTTATAAATTTAATTTTAGAAAAATATTATTTTTTGATACGAAAATTTTTGACAGCGCTAATAATAACATTGATCAAACAATTATTACAAAGTACAATCCTATTATATCACCTTGGTAATACCTAAGGGTCGGAGCGGAATATTTTTCCGATGTAAAGTATAATGGGTTGCCTAGTTTTTTTTAGCTGTTCGCCCCGACACCTGTCAATCATCGGCCCCTCACTGCAGGGTGCACTTATTGTTTGAGTCGTAAAATGCAAATCATGGTAAGCGGTCCTTGGAGACAACTTAAAATCTACTTTGTTGCTATTTTTCGTTCGTAAATTTTAATTCACAAAATCCTAGGCCGTTCGCGGTCAATAAGAAGTTTATTTTGACAAATACATTCTACGATAATATAAGTTCTGATAATAATTGCGATAGCGGGTTATTCTCACCGGCCGATACCCCAACGCAGCGGGGTGGTTTGCCGCGACGTCATAAAATGTTAATATTTGTGTATTCTGGACAACTTTCCGAAGAAAACATTACCTGATAATTTTCAGTCAATAATTTCTTTTGCGCAAGATATACTATTATTGGTACCTCGCCCAACCAACTCAGAATTATTTCAAAAATAAAAGTGGTTCTGCATCATCTGTACCCAGTACATTGATAGTGTAAATAATAGACCAGATATCTAATTTTCATATATAATACAACGAGTGGTTTTGTGATTATCGATAATCGCCGGCTTGACACGAGATATGTTGCCAAATATTATTGTTGGCAACATATCGAGTGCCAATCCGGCGATTGCAGATAATCGCAAAACCAAGAGTTGTATTCTTTTTAGACAACGAATAAAGCAACTTCGCTAAATTAGGTATGACATTTTGAGGTTAATTTCTAACGAGTACTAATAGCGTTTTCCACTCGGAGATTTAGAGCGCACTAAAAGTGCACTAACTCGGTGTTGGCTGTTCCACTGGTCTTAGCACTCGCTGCAAGCAAAAATGTTACGTGTTCCACTGGTAAATTTCGTGCTGCTTACGTAGAAGTGACGACATGTGAGCGTCACTACATTTGACCTTGAGTGCGAAAAACTGGACCTCTCAAAATTGACGGGGCCACTTGTAGTGCAATCTGAAGTTATTACAAGTTATTCAGTTTATTGTACTTTCGATAAGCATACAATGGGCAAGTGGGTATATAAATACTGTTAAATTTTGAAACACTACTTTATGATATTCTGAAATACAGATAATGATACGAATTGTTCATAATCATCATCTATGAAATACGTTTTTGCGTATTTTATACAAAATATCTTGTCCACTAATAGACCATTTTCAGAAATGAATAATAATTAAACAATCATTGTACGTAATAGTTTCTGGTGTAATTCTTCATCTACTTTTACTTCATACGTATTACTATTTACTTTTATAGATTTTCATTTTTTTGCGATGAGCAGTTCATCCCAACAAAGCATTGGAACACTCACGCCAGTTTTATCGACATACCTATATTACACGTATTGCACTACGTCATATGACGCTACTCTAGGGCAGTGTCGGTGCAACACGAGTTCCCCCAGTGGAAAACGCTATAGTACATATAGGAAATGTCATCACTGACAAGCATTATGAGCTACCTAATAACAATGCATAATAAAGCAAAAAACAGGAATTAATAATACATGTCATATATATGACGAACTTTACAAAATTCCATAAATTGTGACCATATGTACTTTTCAGATCGCACTGTATTAAGAGGTCTATTATTTTTAACTGTCTGATCATTTTCTAACATAGTTTCGACGTATCGCGACATTTTCAATCAATTTATGACGGGTAGGAAATGTAACTCACAAGCAATTTGCAATGAACAATCAACGATTAAAACTGGTTCTTATGGTAAATCAACAAAGGTGATTATCGCTTATTAATGAAAAAGCACGGTGCTTGATTATCACTTATTAGTCCAGTAGAGGTATAGGGAATTAATACATTATGAGTTGTATAATCAGAATAAGCACGAACATGGTAATGGCTTTATTATCTGCTTTCGACCTCCGGCTGCTAGGGTGGTAAATCATAGGTCCCTGAGCTTACAATCTGAGACGCGATGCAAAAGAAGTTGCCTACTTTTAATTATTTTGATATTAATTTACTGCTTAATTTGGACCTTCATTGTAATATGACGGACCTTCCGTTCTCACAATAAATGTACTCTACAAATTGGTATAAGTGCCAATTATTAAAACTTATTGCTACGGCAGTAACGTGAGAAATACAATTTTCAGTTTTTTGCACTTATTTCAAAAACCAAACATAAATTTGCGAAAGCAATCACCTTTCGTGCTAGAGATAAATACAACTAATTACATACATGCATAAAACGAACACTCCGGTAAAGCCTTAAAATGGTGTAGTAAATTGGCTTTAAATTTCATACGACTGGTATTTACGTTTGTGCCAAATTTTCAACACAGTCGTTGCTTCGATATCGCATTGCTAAGCAATTTCTCAAGATGACGTATGAGGATCCAATTCCATTAATGTGTATACTTGATCTTTTAAATTGCTGATATTTTTCTTTGTAGGAAAATGTTTGTTTTTACTAGGGCCGTCGAAACCCGGCGTTTTCAGAAACCGGGCACCCGTCCAGCGCACTACGAGGTTCCGGGTTACCCGGTTGTACAATAGAGTATCCGGTTTCGGGTATACGATTTCGAGTAATATCCGGTTTCAGGTAATACCCGGTTTCGGTTAATACCCGATTTCGAGTGTCCGGATTTCGAGCATCCGCTTTTGAGTTTACATCGTAGGTAATTACATAAATACCAATCACTACCCACTGTTGTTACATAGTCGGGTAACAATGTAACAATAATGGGTAGCGATTGGTATTTAAAAGTAATTAAGACGTAAACTTGAAAACGCTTGAAATCCGGTTACTCGAAATGTGGTATCTGAAACCGAAAGTAGAACCGCGTACCCGAAATCGAGTACAACCGGGTCAACCGGGTATTACCCGAAACTAGGCAGAACCGTTGTTAACAATATCGAGTATACCCGAGCAACAGCCCTAGTTTTTACCATTTATTACCGTGAAGCATTTTTGATTGTTTGTAGTAATTATTTTCCTTTTGAGATTAAATAACTTTTTACATTGAAATATCCTCCAAGCAAAAACTGAGTTATAACAATATTTACGAGGTTTAAAAATGGTATTCATTCTCATTCTAACAAAAAAAATCTGTAAAACACAGTGCATACATTCCCATAATATTGTTAAATTTCACATATAGATAACAATACAAGTTAAGTAAATGCGAATTTTAAAGATAAACGATGCATAATTTTTAATAAAACTGTACAAATAGTATAATTTTTACACAATATTTTACTTCCATATATTTATACAATCACGACTATTGACTACTATTTTATTCATACTTGAAACCATCCAGGCATATTAGGTCGATATTTGTTCTTATCTAAAAAGTTCTGGTATCCTTTCTTGGTTTCATTCAATGCCTTTTCATGATCGTCTTTTGCTTTTTGAGACTGGTCAGGGGCACATTCAGGAAACACAAACGTTTCTCCCTTTGGCTAGAGAAATATCTATTATAATTATTGATGTATTGGATTTAAAAACGTATTTAATATTTACCAATGTTACGTATGCTAATTTTACATCATCATCTTTGGTAATATACCCTTTCAGTAAGTTTCTTTTGGTTTTACCGAGTGCAATTCTTGTTCGAACATGAGCTATTTTAACGTTATAAATTTGTTCCAAATAATTTTGTATATCGTGTTTTGTCATTTCCATAGAGCAAGCAAATTGCACTACATTTGGAGGCTGTTCATGAACTGGGCGAATCAATTTTAACCAAAAGTTAGGTAGAAATATTCGCAATTGTGGACCTCCTTTTTGATATAGTGGGTACCTATTAATATATTGTTTGTAATTATATTGTTGAATTGTTTTTAAATAATACATACAGTCTTGTAGACATTGTATCACTTTTTTAATGAAAAATTAAATGTAGCCCTATAATCAAACAATAGGTGAGGTTATGTTAAAATTATTGTTGGTTATGATCAGTGATTAGTTATGGATCGTTTTCATAGAGGTCTCTTATTAGAAAACTTTTTATATACAGAATGATCCATTAATCAAATTGATAAAAACTGTACGTATTTAACATAGGATATCACGTCAGTTTTTCAAATTAATTAATCAATCAAAGTAATATACATATTATTTGTTTTCAATAAGATTAACGTAACATTTAAAATGAAAAAAGTGTTGTATTAAGGTTGAGCATGTTCGCGGCTATTCCGTGAAGGGCAGCGGCAACAACGAAGCACTACTATGAAGGATACGGCGTCAAACATTCCAGAGAGAAGTCGAGAATTCTAATGAATTAATCATTGCGGAATATAGTAAAATGGAAGTGGAATGATTCATTTACTAAATTGTTTAATTGGTAACGCGGTCTGGCAAGAAACAAATGAAATGTCACTGAACTGTCACCCCAGGTAGCACGCTCACGTCACATCGACGTTATTAATTGGACATTTTTCCAAAAAGACGTCAGATCACCAAATTGTTACGGTATTAAGGTAGGTTTTCGAAAGGGCGAGCGAGCGAGCGACAAGCTCATTCAACCAATCAGAGACGGTTATACTTTTGGCGCGACGAAATCGCACGCGACTGATTTGAATTGCCTGGGAAGCGATTCAGGCGAAATTTCGCACGCGACTACCAATGAGAATGCCGCATTTTATTCAAATTCTAAAGTGGGGATAGTAGTAAAGTATGAGTTGTTTAGTTTGTATTAGATCTATGTTTATTTGCTTTAATTATTTCATACATTTTACGAAATTGTAGATCACACTAGATGTATTATATAAAAGAACAACTAAATACGCAAGTTTTTTTGGTTGAAATTTATAAAATATAAAATTCTAGAGGTTAATACTAATATAAATACGCTAACCAACGTGAAAATAACACCGGAAAAATAAAAATGGTTGACAATCGTATCCCCTTCACCTATCTGATCAAAAATCTACCTGGTGGTGCTTGATCGGCAAAGGGGGAGCAAGAGCAACAAATATCAGTTTGTATCAAAATGATCCCACTAAAGAGAATGATCTAACATGACGTCACAACTGAAATGATGTGATACAAACGGATATTTACGGTACACGGAAGACAACTAATAACTCAACAAAATCTTCACTTTGAGACATTTTTCTATTACAATATTCTGTGACCAACTGGTGCTAACACGTTTAGGAATAAAATAAAAATATTTTAACCACAATCACCGGGTTTTACAATTTTACCTGAATTTTACAACCATATACATTTGCATTTTTGCTCTAGGATATAAAAGCCGTACGAACATATATTTGCAATTAGGTTAGAAGGAGTTAGGAGGTTATTGAAATGTCACGAAATGTAAACAGTACCTACAAACGCCCAACTCAATTACTTCTTCACAGACGTTGAAAAACGTAATGACTAATTATGTGGGTGGTCTTATCGTGTCTTCGAAAAAACATCCACGCGAACGAAAATTTGTCGTTCGCTCGCGCTTTCGAAAACATACCTTTATGAGGAGGTCAGTTAGGCGACGAAAAAATGTCGAAACTGTTTAGACGAAATAATGTCCTTTTGACGTCATAACACATTTGGTTAATTTTCGACGTTTAAAGGTTAAGTAAATGTGTATTGCAGCTCAAATTTGAAAATAATGATTTGATTTTGCAATTAATGTTTAAGTTTTGATTTACCCCCCGACAGTCTTTAAAAACACCGATCACCATCCAATCATAGGTACTTTCTATTTAACACTGATCAGCGAACAAAACCAGTTTTGTTCGAACGAATCATGTTCTATTTAAAAAATTTGAAAATGTCATTCATTCCCACTACAACAAGATTTGTGATCACGATTTGTAATTCCTTTTCTCCTGTGGAACATCATATTTTTCCGTTCATCCATTTCGTTTGCCTATGACAGAATGTGAATAGAAATAAGATATGATTGACATGTCAATCATATCTTCACACTCCGACTAACAAAGAGAGATATTCAATATTCATTAAAAAGTTGAAATATGTACTATTGAACTCTGACACTTCGTGAAAAATTAAAGCTTTCGCGCCATTTGAACTTTCAAATATTTTCAGCCAACTACAGTAATTTTACGATTATTTTTGGCAAAGTCGATGTTTATAGGCTTCTTCTCGGCCAGTGGGGGATGCACACAAACAATTACTACTACTATAGTCTGTGATATAGTGCCCTACGATTTATCACAAGACTCAAAGATTTGTAGATATCTTTGTGTAAGCCTGTGCTTTTTTTTGCCAGTTTGCACATGTTATTTGTATCTGAAACATGACAAATTATAACATTTACTGCGTTTTGACTTCTCTTGGTTGGAATGGTTTTATCCCACGAAATACAAAAACTGCGCATCGGTCCATAGTATTAAAAACGAAAGTTTTTCCGCCGGGAGAAAATATATTTCAACGATTTATATTTGGAAGACATCGATCTAATCATTTTGCAATAACTGGAAGGAAGGGAAAATTTAAAGAGTATGTCAGTAGACACCAATTTACCATTATCGCAAATTCCGATACTATGCGATGCTTCATAATTAATGGGTGGATGCTACCTAATTCTAGAGTTGTACCGGCAAAAAATTCGTTGCTACAAGTTAAATATCCTAATCAACAACGTTGGAGTACTGTACCTGCAGGTGGCATAGCGCTCTTGCGCGAGAAAGCAATAGTTCACATCCGAGGATTGAAATTTTTATTTACATCAAATAAACACATACAAACAAGAAATACATACAACCACAGTGATGATTTCAATTATTTATATATAAAAGATGGGGACAGAAACTTTAAATTTGATAGCTGCGACCACAAGGTAGACTACGAAACACTGCAATTTTGGTTGCAAACAGCCTTACCGTTCTCCAGCGATACATATGAGAATGCTTGCCCAGTATGTTTAAAGCGATTGTATGGACACCCTGGTTATATAGGTAAGCAAATTGAACTTAGTATGCATTAGTGCGATTTTAAATATTTTATATTATTTTAACAGAAGTAACGTGAAGCGATGTTCATTTCTCAGATTTTTTAACACAGAAAATGTGTACACATGGAACTAGTGAAACACTACAAATTTTCTGGCATAAAAGCAACAAATTTTGAAATTGATTGGTAGGTATTATTGTTTCAATCTATTGGTGAATTTAGCCTAGGGGTGCAAATCAAAACCGATTTATACTTTGACTACAAATGACAGTCAAAACAATCAGTCAATCAGTTGGAAAAAATTAATTAGTTTAAAGAAAAATTAGTTAATTGATTTCAAACATCTGGCGATTTCTGCAGCAACATTGTAGCCATCATCCTTATTTAACGTATTTGATTATATTACTTCATATTAGATTTTTTACATTGATTGATTGTGTGTATTAATTTATTTTATTGTTTAGATAAAATACCCTGGAAAATGGCACATCCGTGTAAATTTTATCCATAACTACATATGATGTCTACGTAATCTCTTTAAACACACTGGAAGGATAAATTGTCGAAAAATGGTGAAGCTGTGTGGATCCAAATAGTAGTACTTTGAAGACTAATTTGAGATCACCACTATCAAATTTGAGTTTTCCGTTTGGATGTGTTTATTTGAAGTGAATAAAATTTGAATCTTTGGAACTTTTCAAGAAAGGACAATATTTCACCTGTAGTCACAGTACTATAAAATTGTTTATTGGGTTATTGTATTTGCAGTAGTGAATGAATTAGACATCTATCTATTAACTATGTAGCATTGAATTGTATCAGAATTTGCTATAATTGAATTGCTAGCATTGAATTGATGTCTACGTATTATCTAAATTTTTCTTTTATCTAGTTATTGCTAAATATTAATCTTTAATGCACCGACTCGCAATCTTTACACTTCGTTACATAAAGCCTTCCACATATTTTTGCGAAATTGCTAAAGCAATCTTTGGTTTTTCTCTATAGTAGTTGTGTTTATGAAAATATTGAAGTTTTGTTAATAACAATGTTACGTTATAATAATGTTCAAATTTCGATTTTGTTTTCTTATATAATTCCTAAAAAAATGCGAGAAATCCTATTGGACTTCATACTTGTAGACAAAGATCATCGAATAATGGCTTTTCCTACAAATTTAATCTAAACAAAGGATTCACAAATGTTTACTGAGGTAGATATTCGAGAAATATTCTATTCATTCCATTTATAGACTAAACGTAAATTTCGTGTAGATATTTAATAAAGGCTGAATTTTCAGGAAAATAGAGACAATGAAGCAACATGATTAACAGTAATCTCAAGAATCGAACGAATTTTATGTTCAATTGATAATAATATCGTTAATTTCTGTATCTGTTTATTTTAGGGAGAGATAGAATTATGAAACAAAAAAAAATAAATTCATTGTTTTATTTCTACTGTACAATCAAAAGCAGAAAAAAATAGATAAAAGAAAATAGTTTTCTGTCATAGATTTTCTCAAAATGATTTGTGTAATTTATCAGTATTGAATAAATAGATTCAGTTTTGTTACGAGATGTTTATATTCCTTATTAATAATGTTTTTGAATTAATATTCCTGTTTATATTAAGAATGTATGTACTATTATAGACCTCTTTTACAAATCGATATGGACACGGGAAGTGGGCACCAACGTAGAATAGAAAGTAGACCATTATTATAGTACAGACCACAGGTACAGACTATTCTCCAAACTACGCACTCAAGGGAGAAGGGAGTCGAGGCAAAAATGGCTAAATATATCTATCTCAGTCATTAATAAGATAGTCATTAGTAAGGTAAAATTCAAGGTAACATTCAAGTAGATAGCGCTTTGGTCGTTCCTGCCATATTTTTTCAAATAAATTAGCGCTTATTATTTATTTAAAATTGATTGGTTATATCAGTTATATCTACATAGCTATAGGAATACTTTAAATTAATATTAAAATGTACATGAGAATAAAGAAAATAGAAAAATATAAAATGCAACTACAAGATAAAAGAAATAAAAAGCACAAGATAATACAAAATACCATTATCTTCACTGCGCGCCGCGGTTGGTATACATTGTTTATAAATCTCCGATTTTATAACAAATAATTACATAAAATTCATAAGTACTTAAATTACTTTTTTCCACTACTAGCGTTAGAAGACGTCATTATTTGGTATGTTTTCGGGCCGAGAAGATGAATTTCTCTCCTAGTAGTCAATAATAAAAATTATTTCCTACTAGTAAATAATAAAAACAATTGACAATAATAAAATTATGATTTATTCAATAAAAATGTATAGAATAGAAATAATTTGAATATAAAACCATAGATGTCGTATAGATGCTCGAATAAAATCCGCAATTCAAGAAAAAAGGTTAGGTTAACATTTAACATAAATAAACAAAGTAGGAAATACGTAATTTGGTAAACACTACTTATTAAAATAATAATTAATAGCGCAATTATGGCAGCTTATGTTAATTCCTGACGTACTGGCTTGTAATAAAATCTCGTACACCTAGTTTTACCTATATTGATTTCACCTTTTGTGACATTTCTAATTTGGTTTCATTTCCAAAAGTACACTATTTTTATAAGTCACCATAACCTCTATGCATAGTGTGTCACATCCGTCAAATCTAAAGTTGCTTACATTGAAAAATAATCTTCAAAAATTAGCTTGCTTGAAAGTGTACGAGATTTTTTGAACTAGTGTACCAGTATTTTTGATACTCTAAAATTTGCTTTTCAGGATTTAGTACAACTACTGCCTGACATTTTTTTTTTGGTATTGTGACAAGACATAAATGTCAATTGTCAGATGAGAATGGTGAGATAAAGAGGCAATTTACGAGTTTTCAAAGAATATTATTTTAATTTACACTTTTGCGCTTTTAATTTCTGTGTTACAGTACCGTTTTTTTTTCAAAATATATCTTATGTTAAAATCTAACTGATAGAAGAAAAGTATACGTTTAATATGGAATAAAAAAATCAAGAATATAGTTTATTAAATATTCCTTTACATCATTTAGTATTATATAAAGTTGCAGCAATGTAATTTCATCTATTATAACCAACTTCATTGTATTCATTTTTTTGTCGAAATACCATATTTATTACTAATTATAAAATCAGATATTGTGAAATAGCACAAAAGTAGAGATAGGCCACTTCTCATCCAGCGATGATGAACAGTTAAGTTCAAACAAACATCTACAACACAAATGTTTGTTTTAATGGTAATGGTTAAAATCCAATACAAAAATGTTTACATTCCATGCCTCTGTTTTTTCAATTTTTGTACTTTTCAATATAGATGTCCCAAACCAAAAAACGTAGATACAAGCCGAAAAACTTAGCTAAACAAACAGAATGATCCAATTCAAATCCGTAACCGATAAGCGCTTTATAACTGCGACTAGTACTAACGGTTTTCAAATTGTACGAGAACGATGTAAGGAAAACCAAAACACTATCCGGCAAAATCCACAATAAAAGATTTAGGTTAGAGTACGGAAATGAATGTACACTTCGCTAATTAAACTGCGCATGTCTAAGCCATGGGGCAACATGTGCAGGACTGTACGAGAATCGTCTACTGAGAAAACAAAAACAAACCTATTGATTTCAGGTTTTGTGACATTTCTAATTTGACGTTTCATTTCCAAAAAGTACAAATATTTTTATAAGTCACCATAACCTCTATGCATAATGTGTCACATCCGTCAAATCTAAAGTCAGCTTACATTGAAAAATAATCTTCAAAAATTAGCTTGCTTGACATTAAGGATGCATTAAGGTGTACTAAAAAGATTTTATTGCAAGCTAGTTATCCAGTATTTTTGAACAAAAGTTATAGATTACTTCGTCGATTTTATAGTTTAGTCTGCTAATGCGGATTTCTGAAGGAAATATAACTACTAACTGACATTTTTTTTTGAAACATAAATGTAACATTGCTGCAAGACATGAAATGATAAAATCTCAATTTGACATTAAATGTTTATTCATTTGTTTTTACAGACTAACATGTTTTCTATGGATATCTTAAATTAAACATTTATCGGAACGGCTTATTATATTATATTATTATTCAGAAAGCAGTTAAATATGCTAGTAGTGGAAAAAATAGTATATAAACCACGGCAGAGAAGATTTTTCTCAGCCTCTTAGCCATTATTTCCCTCGACGCATCGCGTCTCGGGCAATAATGCTACTCGGCTGAGAAAAATGTCTTCTCTCCCTTGGTATATAATTACTATTATCCAAGACTATTAAATTATGAGGCTATAATTATGCTCATTTCAGCTATATAAAGTGGCCTATAAGTCACTAATAGTGAGTTTTAAAATCATAAATCACGTATGTAATAGTATATTATGCAACCAGCACGGAATGAAGCTTATTTTGCACGAGTATGAAAGTTTCATACATTTATACGAGAGACATTTATAAATTGTCAACTATGTCACAGAAGAAATGTACACGAAAACCCAATTTTTTGACGTACACTGGAACCTCGTCTATATCCGCGGTCGGGAAACGTAAATATTCACTTACATCCGCTCAAGAGGGATCCCCACTCTTATCCCCTTAGCAGAGAGGAAAGGCTGTGCTACGCGCTGATTGGCTCATGTGAATACATGCACTATGGAGTGGTGGATGCCGAGCGGATATAAATGAGCGCTATAGTGCTGCTATGAATGAGGGTGGATATAAGTGAGCGCGGAGATAAGCGAGGTTCCAGTGTATTAAAATAAATCAATACACTATATTATTATTGAAAATTTTTATACATGATTATTTTTAATCGTATTCAGACAATTATCCTGGAAATATGTGTAATGTGTTGCATGTAGATAGACACATCTCTACCTTTTTCAATTTTGTAATTGATATTTTATTGCAGATTTCGACGTGTTGAAATAGTATATTATGACTTATGACACTAGTGCATAATCAAGCTTAAGTAGTAACGTTAAAGCCACTCCGTTTCGCGTCGTGGCTTTAAACTCGTTACTCGTGCTTTAAAAGCTAATTATGCACGAGTGTCATACGATATTTTTTAGTATAAATGCAACAATAATTTTAATTAGAAGAAATCAAATCAATAATTTCAATACATGACGTACCTATATGTCATTTGACATTTCCTGACATTTCACTGGACTATTAAACGCTTGGGATTGGCTGTTACCAAGCAACCTTTATACGCACGCCATGCGATAAAGGCCCGATTATGCACGCTTATGGGTGTGTTTTGATTGGTTTATGATGCATGCATACTAAAAAATGCGTTTCAGTGCATTTTACGGAAAGAGTAAAAAATACATATAGTTGTAATCACGAAAGATGATCCCTGCGTCACTTACATATAACTCAATCAACGACATACAAAGAATCATTTTCATATCCAAGTATCTATTTGTATGACAAGGACAGCCTGGATGACAGTTTGTTTTTCGAAACTTCGCCTAGCACAGACGTACGGCTCGTGCAATTAGCTTGAATAAGACAAAGACGAGATTAGTTCGTTGTCTGAGCTTAAGCTATATATTTCCGCTTCTTCACTTAAAAATTTGACATACATTTGACAATGCATCTCTGTAGACCATCTGTGTTTGATTTTAAGAAACAATTTTAATAATTATGCTGAAAGTAACTACCGCGTGGGACGCTAATGTTAATTCTTGCGATCGAAATCAGGGGGGTTATTCTCGAAACAGTGGAAAAATAGCACTCCCAGGGAGTAACTTTCACCGCTCACTCTTCGATACTACTCGTTACGAAAAAGTGAGAAAGTCAGCTCCAGAATAGGAATTATTGAAATTGTATGAATTTTTTGACAATTCTCTTGAAATTTCCATTCCCTCAGATTCGAGAATAACCCCCCTGTAGACATTTCATAGAACTGTCATTGATTTCGTCCTTACAAATACGTATTCGTTTAACAATGTTTTGAAGTAATTTTTTTTTAATTATAATGGTAATACATACTAGAACACATTACGGTAGGTAACAATTGCAACAACTTGTTTTAAATTTTTACGGTCTGTCAATAAATCCCCACGCACTTAACCCAAAAATGAAAAATGTCATAGCTGCCATATTCATTTTGATATTTACAGTATTTAACATGACGCCGAAGTACTGATTTGATTCATACAAATCTAATTCATGACGCAGGGATCATCTTTCGTGATTACAACTATATCTATCCATACACGTACGTTCAGCTCGCAATGCACCATAGGAAGTTACAATATACGTATGGAACGCAGTGCGATGTAGCAACGCGCTAGTCATGCGCCACAAGTTCGATCGTCGATTCGCACACAACGAATATGCCTGACGCCAGACCCGCCAAACACAAGCTATAACGCGAAGAGAGGGATACGCTGTTGCAATTCATACTGCCTATGGTGCATTGTGAGCTGAACCTACGTGTATAAGTATAAACAAATGTTCCTATATTAAAAAAGGATAGAAGAACCGGTAAATTTCTCAATCTAGTACAGTATGTCATAGTAATTTATGATTCTTGACTGCCCACTTACAATAATTAGTATCTGCCGCTTTATATTTCACATAATAATGACATTGACACTGACATTTCTAAATAAAGCCAGGATAGAAAGCACATTGTTCACTTTTTTTGCTTTCGACGTTTTACCGTTTTTAAAATATGCATTTTACATTGTAGCTAATAAACAGTTTTTCTAATTCTGCAGTCGGTCTGAGAGACCGCTGAGCCATTTAAATCTTAAATAATCAATGAAATTATAAGGATTACCTATTACGAAAATAATAATTTTTCAAATTTTTGACGTAATACCTTTTACTATACTTAAAGTTCGATATCTTTCTTTTTTTTATTAATTGCTAAAATAATATGTGAAATTATGTAGAAGCTGAATTTCTAATTGGATTTATAATAGCATATTATTTAAAATATGCAAACTAAATATGCCAACTTCTGGTCAACCGGAAGTGATATTTATTTTAAAATATTTTATCCAGCTACTATTCTCGAATATTCTCCCACATACGGGGCTTCATAGCCTCGTGAGATGCTCATGCGCCATCTGTTGTATAAGTTTGTCATTCACGGAATTCTCCATTGACATTGACATACAGGATGATACATTAATTTAGATTTATTATAGTGAAGATATAAATTTTAAATAGTTGCAATTAACAATCATAACTTGTTTATTTAAAAAAGCATAATAGAATACACGGAACTCGTTAAAATACTTTTTCAAGGTACTTGTATGTCTATTTGATACATAGGAATTGGGAATACATGCATGAAGATAATGAACACTCAGAGGATGGTAAATAATACATTTAAAAAACCGTGACAGATATAATAAAAAATCAGATTAATATTTAAATGATATAAGATCGCACTTTGTTTTTCTACTTCAATTGATTACATAAAAAACTCTGAAGCAATGTCAAGCAAGGTTATAACTTTAAATAATGGGCATAAAATGCCAGTTGTTGGATTGGGAACTTATAAGGTAATTTGCTACAATTTAATTATATATATTTATGTTGTATATATTTATAATTTCAATTATATATATATTTAATAAATAGTCTTCACCCGGAGTAGTTCGCCAAGCAATCATCGATGCAATAGAGGCAGGTTATCGCCACTTTGATTGTGCCTGGTTTTATGGTAACGAAACTGAAATTGGTGATGCTCTGCGTGAGATAATTTCGAGTGGCAAGGTTAAAAGAGAAGATCTTTTTATTACAAGCAAAGTATATTGTTTCTGTCAATTATTTTTATAGGATTGTTATCAATCATTTATTTTAGTTGTGGAACAACTTCCATAGAAAGGAAAAAGTAGTGCTGATGCTGAAGGAAACTCTATCATATTTGAAGCTGGATTATATTGATTTGTTTTTAGTTCATTGGCCCTTTGCTTTTAAGGTATATTTAACATTATTGAAAAAACAGTGTAACTACGTAACAGTTTAGTATAGAGTTACCGAATTTAGTTTTTTTACTTATGACTTTTCATCTTATCGATGACTTCCTATTGATTTTCAAATATTGTCATAATAGTAGCTAAATATTTCATTATATATTGACATATATTTTCATCTAGGAAAACGGTCCATTATGGCCAATTACTGAAGGTGCAGATGCTTATTCTGATACTGATTATCTAGAAACATGGGAAGGAATGGAAGAATGTGTTAAGAAGGGCTATGCAAAAAGTATTGGCATATCCAATTTTAATAGTGAACAAATAGATCGGCTACTTAAATATTGCAAAATTAAACCTGCAGTAAATCAAGTGGAGGCTAACCCAAATTTGAATCAGAAGAAATTAACGAAATTCTGTAAGGAACGTGAAATTGTTATTACGGCATATTGTCCATTAGGTCGTGTTGGTGAAGCTGCAGAAAGAGGCTTTCCGACACCAACAGTTCTCGATCCAAAAGTAGCTGAAATTGGTGAAAAGTATAATAAAACTCCAGCACAAGTTGTTTTGAATTATTTGGTAATTATAAACCACACTTTTTAAATAACCATTTTACACTTTCCACATACGCTTTCAGATATCACTTGGAATGGTTGTGATTCCAAAATCGGTCACAAAGTCAAGAATAATAGAGAATATTAATGTCTTTGATTTTCAACTCAATCCCGAAGAACTTGCATATTTAGATTCTTGTAACAAGGATAGTAGAGTTTGCAGTTTAGATATGTTTCAAGATCATAAATATTATCCATTTAATTTAGAGTTTTGATATGAATAAACTAACTTTATATTTTTAAGAAATAATAAAATATCGTTATAAAGAATTTTAATATTGTCTTGTTATGGTTGTAAGTATAACAAGGGCGGTGTACTATAATTTAAAGGAGTTTTATAATTTTCAAGACCTTGTTCTTAAGTTGCGTTTAAACTTGTATCGCTATAGCTATGTATAACATATTAATTATAACTTGCAACTAAATTACTTACATATAACATTATCAGTATAAAAATACGTATACGTAACTACCTTATAATACAGTTTCTTTTTTAAACAACACAACATTCTTTGTATTACAATAGAGTTTTGCTGTAACATGGTTTGAGAATTGGGAGACTTTAGGAGTGTTTCTGTGATTCTCATTACTGCGGAAACAGGGAAGAGACGGCTATTATCAGCAAACTCTACAAATTTTTAGCATAATATACTCATTTGTAGAATTTAGAATTCAAAATATTTAGGAGAATCTTAGGAAATTATATTTTATAAAGGAAACAACTTATTCAGAGTAGTTAAAGTTTCTTTTTGGTAAAATCTGTTTTATTTACTAATTACATTTTTCTTGCCGAAAAGTTCGCATTTAATTCGAAAAAGGTAGTAGAGACCTAGCTTGGTATACTACACATAAGTACGAGACGAGCGCACACTACCCGTAATAATAATAATGGGGGAATGGGTGAGGGTTATTATTGTTTAACAAAATCTCCTCTTAAGTCAACTCACGTGGTCCAACGACGTTCCAGCTTCTCAATGCCGTCAAGCTTTTCTTTTCTTCAAGTTTGGATATAGGTGGAAGTCAGATTAAGGTGGGTAACTAATGATTTTAAACTGAGAAGCCGCTGATTTTTGACTTGTAATACCGCTGGTGTGATCGGGAACATTGTCATGATGATAGAGAATTTTCTTCTTGCTTAAATCGGGTTGTTTCTTTCGAATACAAGTTTTCAGATGGTCTAGGAGGTTGATATAGTATGCTCAGCTCGATAGATCGATAAATAATATTCTTTTGGCATCTCAAAAAACGGAAGCCGGATATATTTCTAGCGTTGCTTGCAATAGAGAACCTATGTACTTCGTAATTATTCTTTAAATTTAAAGATAACCATGAGAAAAAGCCATTTCTTTTATTCCCAGACGAAAAAACATGTTTTTACCTAGAAATCGGGGAAGAAAGAAGTACGATTACAGCGCTCTCCCAAAACGCGGCGTGTACGTGAACTACAACGTGTGACGTATGAACCCTTGTTTATGTTATCGAAATCAATGGCTTGACTGTGCCTTGTATTCGGACGATTTCTTTCAACTTAAAAAAAGGTTCACTGCCATGAGGAGAGATGTACCTTTGGCAGAGAAGACTACAGGATATTGTTGTTCTGATCAGTTTGATGTATGTACAAGTGCCTAACCTATACGAGTAGTATGGTATTAAAATTAGTGATATTCTACAAGTACATACGTTATAATAATATGTATTATCGTGCATGTACACAAAGTAGTAATTCTATGTATTAATGGTTAAAAAAGGATCTTACATTTGTGTTATCATATTAGTAATGTCATAACCCTATAATCTGACTTACAGGTTTTCTACGTCAGCTTGCGTTTGGGTCACGTGACTTCCTTGGGCATCTTTCAACTCAAAAAATCTAGAAAACCACAAGTCTGAAAAAAATACTTTCTGTTTCATTTACTGGCGATCTCAATCCTTTATAAAATGTTTAATTCCTGTTAACTTTTGAGAAATCTAGTAAGTACATACGCCACTGGCATGTGTGTGTTGAACTTGCCATCTCTAATTATACCTGTATATGTATATGAGTATATGCAGGACAAATAATTATTTAACTTGTATTGTAGTTGAATATAAGAGAATTTAAACTATTTAAATCAAGCTGTGGTACGTATTCATCCACACAAGAAAAGCGATAAACGTATGTCGCTAACTCGCTGAACACCTTTATAATCACAAAATTACACATAACCTATAATCCACATTTGACAGGAGTATTTGGTGTAATCGATTAGATTTTGTTAACAAAAGTTTGTGAAAAGAACAACCGTTTATTTTAAACCAAGTTCGTAAGTTTATACGTTGTAAATTTTTATATATTTCAAATAATCAATACGCTATTAGTAACTGTATTATGAGATTAATCTAGCATGTTACATAACATCTCTTTTTTGCAGTAAAAGATGGGTCACGGTTTTGGAGAACTTTTTAAATTAAGAGGTATTATTCAATATAGATTGTCACCACATGAGCAAAGAGCATATGCAAAAGTTTTTTCACATGGATTACCAAACACCGTACGAAGACTGAGAGAATCTTTGTTATATGTAGTACCTCGTTAGTATTGAAAATTGAAGCTATTTGCTGCAATTGTATTAATATATTTTGTTACAGCTCTTTTAATAGGTTATCTTGTATATGATCAAGTGGAAAAATTGCATCATAAATACATGCTTAAGAATCCTGCAGACTATGAAAACGATAAATAAAATTATATTGTTCTTTTATTAGTACTTTTGTGTATATCAAGTATTTAAATGTATAATGTAAATTTAACTAAAATATAGTAAATTCCTGTTCTTTTCTCTTTAATTGGTTCCTTATAGTAGAGTTGGAAAAAATGTAATATAAATATCATAGATTTTTTTCATATCTAAGATATCTAAAATGTTTTAAGGCGTTTAAAATGTGTCTAACTATATGAATTTTGTAATTTTTTTTTTTTTTTCATATGCAACAAAAAGAATTACAAATTTTAGTGTTGCATTTAAACATGTTAGAAATTTTGAATGAATATTAAAATTCTATAGTGCTAAGAAGTTATGGTTTTATTTTGATAATAGAACTTATATAGACAAAACAGATTTAAATACACCCTAAAATAGCTGCGATAGTAATCGATAAATAGTAACATTTCGTATTTTCAACGTTTCTGATCGAAGTAAACTCGGGAACATTCTGGAACAACTTGGATTGAATTTGCATCAAACTTCAGATAGTTCAATTGGTACTTTTAAGCCGGCAGTGTAGGCAGATCTCTCTGTGAACCTTCAAAGAGTTCGAAAAACCATTGAATTCATTCCAAGCTGCATTTATCTCTGTATATCGCACTGCAAACAATTGTCCGGTTGTCGAATCATTTAATAAAAATCGCACTATGGCTGCAATGTCAGTGATTGGAATAGATTTGGGCAACGAATCGTGTTATGTTGCGGTAGCTAAAGCGGGAGGAATCGAAACTATTGCAAATGATTACAGTTTGCGAGCTACACCGTAAGTATTTTTCAGATGCCTAAATATAAATCTACTTTTTAATTGAAATATATAAATATCCTCTGACACATGTTCCCAAAATTTAAGGTGATATGTCCAATGGTTTATCAAAAATGTTAATGAACTTGATTTTATTATATTTGCATTCTATTTGTGACTAATATAAATCCTTACCTTTTATGAACATATTCATTGCCATGGCTTTGTTAGGGCATGTGTGGCATTTTCCGGAAAGAACCGTGTCCTTGGTGTGGCAGCGAAGAACCAACAAGTTACGAATATGGCTAATACAATATATGGTTTCAAAAGGCTGTTAGGGAGAAAATTTAGAGATCCACAGGTTACATTTGAACAAAAGCATTTACCATATGAAATGGTAGAGATGGAAGGTGGTTCTATAGGAATAAAGGTGAAGGATATTGTTTTTACATTAAATATATTTTTACTTAAAGTCGTGATTTTAGGTTCGCTATTTGGATGAAGAGCATATATTCTCACCAGAACAGTGTTTAGCAATGTTATTTACAAAATTAAAAGATATTTCCGAAACTGCTTTACAAACACCTGTGAAAGATTGTGTTATTTCAGTTCCTGCATATTTTACTGTTAAGGAAAGACAAGCTATTTTAGATGCTGCCGCTATTGCAGGTGAGATATTTGTTATTAAATTGTGCAAAGTCAACATAGCAATTTTATATTTTAACATTGATGTTCGATTGCTTTATAAAAAAACTGCTTTATTTATGTCACAAGGGATGATAATGACTTTTTGCAGTTGAAGATATAAACTGCACTTACAGCCTCGGTTTTATTTCTATTACTGTATGATAAATATTTTAAAGGTTGCTAAATGTTACAACTTGTTTGCTCTCTTTATTCAAATAATTTCAGATAATACAAAGAATACTGCTTTAAATAAATATTGAAAGTGTAATTTTCCTTCTTAGATATTTGAATTTCACCAGCTAGTCCTGTTTCCTGACCTCTTCTAATGTTGATACGCATAACATTGTTCCTTTCAGTACTAGTAGTAACAGAAACTCCACCAACGATTTTCGCAATGACCTTTGACACTTTGATCCAATTTGAAGTGGATTCTTCAATATATCTTGCTGAAATTGCAGCAAATTTCCATATGCTTCTTGTCATTAATCGTCATCTATCTTAAACCAGCATTCGCCATAATTGCACCAAATCTTCACCTAAAAACATCACTATTAATATGTACAACGATAGTATATCTATTAGGCTCTGATAAATTCAAACTTCCTCATTAATCATGATGACCATGCACGCGTACAGTGGTGGCCATATAATTAACAACGCTAGATTTTTGGGATATTTTTGATTTTTACTGGTGACACATTAAATAATTAAGCGGTATATATGTTCAAATATTTTATTGACATAGAAATACATTCACAAACAAAAGAAAATATTTAATGTATTCCATAGATAATATTTTATATAGAAACACAACAATTCATGCTGGACATTTAATTAAGAACAAGGGATAGTGTATTTAAAAACTACATCATATATCCTAAAAACAGTCACTGTTACACCTAATTGTTAATATTTTGTGGGAAATCATTTTTTTGCAAAAGTTCGGCACATCTCCGACCCATAGATTCAACGAGACGGGCACAACGTTCTTGAGGAATACTCTGCCATGCTAGCACTACTTGCTAAAACAGACTATCTAAATTTTTAATATCTTTTTGTCGCACAATCCTTTTGAGATCGTTCCATAAGTTTGCGATAGGGTTCAGATCTGGACTGCACGAGGGCCAGGTCAGAACTGTGACTGCATTCTGATGTAGCCATTTTTTTACTGTACGCGCGGTGTACCTTGGACCATTGTCGTGTTGCAATTTCCAAACAACTGGCAAATTCTTTTCCGCGGAAGGCAGCATCGCGGTTTCTAAATGTAAATGTTCATTTACATGTGCTACATATTTTAAATATAACTACCAATTTAAAACGCACGTAGATTTACGAAAATGTCAGCACAGCAGACAAATAGTAAAGTTCAATTTTCAAATTTTTATTTAATATTTGGTCTCTAAAGTTTCTTTTAAAGAGCGCACCTACATAGCAGCATACAGAAATATGAAATAATTTGAAATATCTCTAAAACCATTAATTTTAACTACATACATGCTTTATTCATACTGATAGGTAATAAAGTTTCGCTTTCAACTAACCTGTAAAAATATAGTGTTTTAATTTGAAAAAATGGAGATTTTCGCAATTCAATTGTTTCAAAAAGACACTGATTTCTAGAATACTCTGTATAACGTATTTAAGTCTACATCTGTTTATTGTCATCACAGAAGATGCTTCTAACGTTATGTTAAGTTTTATAATGTTACATTTTTCCCTTACCGAAATAATGGCATACTTCTGAAGATAGCTAAATGTCAAAATTTTCAATCAAATGTAAATATCGTGCAAACTAATGAAAATAACTGAACATTATCTTGTATAAAGTTGTCTTAAAATTCCTCAGGCAATTCAAAAATGTGATAATATATAGGCTGTTCCATTTAAAAATATAAAGTTACTGGTGGTTACGGGCAAACTAAACACCCTGTATATCGTACAATAATTTTACAATATAAATTTCATAGAACTAAACAACTTTCGTATTTAAATATTTGCTGTATTTTGCATAACAAAGGAGATATGGAAGAATATCGCATTATTGTTACACCCTGTATAACTTATAGTGGTAGACAGCATGAAATACCTTTGTTTTTTAACACTACAAATGCTCTTGTATTTTTTATATGACCATTATCTGTCGTATAACTTAAGAATACGTTTTCTCATGGTAGGATCGCAACTTTTGCTTTTTCCCATGTTTATTCCAAATTAAAATAATTGGAAACATTCTGTATGCTTATATAAATAATAAGTTCTCGATATGCGCAGTAACGCGGCAAAGCGACAACTAGTTGATATCCACATCGTTCTTAATTATATCTCTTCTTAATTATATGCTGATTCGGTAAACTGTAACCGTTTGTTTCGTTCCAAGTCATCGAGGATTGACAAACACCTGCTCCGCACGTGTGTTTTAAAGAGAATTCATAGACTTGTAAGTTTCGCGAATAAAAATCATATATCTAGAATGTACTTGATAATTTGATTCCGTTCTTAATTATATGGCCACCACTGTACGTTATTCCACAAAAATGTCAACTAAACCAAATATACCTTCGCCTGTTAACAACAAAAATAGCGTCTGATATATGCGGATAAGACTCTTTAAAGCACTTTTTTGTACACGTCGCGCATGCTTTAGAGTCCCCTTTATCCACTTGTACTATAATATACTATTTCAAACATTTGGCGTATGCTTAAGATATACATCAATAAGTGAAAAATTACTAACATGACAATTATTATCTTCTATTTTATGCATTGCGTTAGAAACATCATATAGCTATTATCACAGAACCAAAGTTCGGGTGGTTAGGTACGTCCCTAAGGGCGTAAGAAATTGATTACATCCCGTTGTTAAGGCAACCTACAGTTATGGCCAAAATCGTAGCAGCACGACATTAGAAACTCTATAAATAATTTTCAGCTTATTTGCGATCTATCCATAAGATGCCTGCATTCATAGAGAACTATAATGATACACAAGTTGTTCTAAGTTAAGGGCACATCATTGCTCATTTTCATTTCATTACCGAAAAATTTTAATACATCACTAAGAAAAATTATAAATAAAGAAGTAATAATGATGATGAGATCAAAAAATATCGACGATTCGTTTTATTGCATTTACGATACTTCTCGTTATACTATTCATGAGCTCGCTTTCCATTTTTTTCTACATATTAGGTACTTACTCTTCAAAAATGTCACACTTTTCTACTTGAGTAAACGCCATCTTTATACTTGAAATTACAATAAACGACACGTCTATAATGACAGAAAACGTGTTGTTAGTTGCTATTTTTCCGTTTCCTTCAAGCAGTCGTCACATAATATCCCAAAAATATGTCCAGTTAACCGACTTTGTAGCTCTAATAATAAAATTAACAGCAGTGCGCGGTTTTGTTACCATCCACGTTGGCTTAGTGCTTTAATTGTTAGTGAAAACAATGAGCTGAAAAAAGGCGAATTGCAATGTAGAAACGCGCAAGTTAATAATAAAACTAAGAAGTGAAGGTATACATGTATTTAAACGATTTTAAACTGTTCATAAAAGAACGAATTGTGGTGATAAAATGATTTTGTAACACACAACAATATCTCCGCTCAATCTTGCGACTAAACTAAAAAAAAAATACATCTAAAGACGTACAAAAACAATACGCAGAAGATTACAATATAAAAAGCTACTTGCAAGGAGTCCTAGAAAAGTACCATCGCTGCAAAAACATGTTAAACATCGTTTGCAGTTTGCGCAGCATCATATCAATCGAATAAAAAAATGTGTGTTATTTGGTTAAAGTGGTCGTAGATCATTTGTTAGATGACCTGCAAATACATATTTTCAATCACGATACACTTTGTAGACCCAAACACGGTCGTTTAGAAATAATGTTTTGGAGCTGTTTCTCTTGATTTCGGAACCGGGCCAATATACTGGATGTTAATGCGGGTTAATACTGGATCAGTGAACAGGTTGAGGTTCTGGAGTTGCCAGCTGTATCCTGATCTCAATCCTATTGAGAACTTACGGACTGACGTTAAAGAGATCATTTTTAAAGCCAATCCTGGAACGCAAGAAGACTTGTATAAAATCGTGAGGATACCTTGATTATCCAACCTTCGCCAATATTGTCAAAAATTGGCTCCCAGTATGCTTTGAAAATATATGGAAGTACTGAATAATAAATGTAACGCGACTAAATATTAGAACAAAAAAGTTTTACTGATAACTTATATTCATTAACCAATTTATTTTTTCCAACCATTTTATTTTTTTTTCTTGGTAGTAGCGGTATAGTAGTACTAAAATAAATCAAATTAAGGCAACATATTCGAGCTTTCAATGTTTTATCACACCTTCGTCAGCAGTTGAGCATTTTTTCTAAAAATATTGTTATTAAATTTATGAATAAAACAATGTTTTAAACACATCTTAGGTTTAAATGTTTTGATACGTCTTGTCTTTGTATCAAACGCCTTGGTAGTATTTCAAATAACATAAAACTGAACATAAATATTGTTAAGTAAGGAAGATATATTTTCAAATGTGCCAATTGAGAATGTATCGCCCTGTATATGAAACAAAAAAAGAAGAAAATAAATAAGATATACAACAAACTTATACATCCACCATACACAACGATAAATAATAAATAATTTAGTACACAAAATAAATAGCTCTACCGCAATAATGATAGCTGTAATCATTTACTAACCAAATTTTCCAAACACGTATAACTGGGTTTATCAATAAAGTTCTAAATTATTTACGTGTTATGTAAACAACTATCATATTAAATAAATGAATATTGTCCATTATTATTGTATAATTTATTCATTATGCGTGCGTTTATTAATGGCATATATGAGTCACCAGTGATCATTATACAGACCAAAAAAACAGAACTTGTTAAAAACGTTTTTAACGTGAATAATTGATTCATTATTTTTTTAGCTGCTGAATCTATTTCTGACCTTAGCTTGTTTTTTTTTGCTTACACCTACAGTTTTATTGCAATGCATCTTTGCCGTAGAGATGAAAATGTCTGCATAACAGTAATTTCCGGTTATACTGATATTTTAACAGCCCTGATACGACTTTTTTATCACTTTCATATCTTGATGAAACCGCCCACTTTGCTCCTTACACCTTATCCAAATTGTCCGAGGAGAAAGTAAAGTAATTATTGTAAAAGTGAATCTTCAGGCGCCCTAATATCCTAACTTTTTGAAGTTTTGAAAGAGGTTGGCTAGAATAGAAATATAATGTGGTAATTTCGTATTTTTAATTGAAAATTTTTAATTCTTAGGGTAGTAGACTAGCCATTATGTAGATGATTGTTTTTCTCGTAAATAAGTGATATTTAATAACTCAACACTTAAATTAGTCTGTCGTTCATATTAATCATATGTAGTAGCCAAGTAATAGCCAAACTTACTATCAAATACTTATCTTAACATTTTATCTAGCTAACTGAATACTGCTTATCCAAATCATTTCATACATTAATTTAAAAGTACGGAGGGTGGAGAAGGGTTTAACGTGTGTATAATAAATTTAAGAAAGATACGGGGTCTGGCTATTTAATAATGAGACTGTGTGCACAGAAGGCGTCCCAGACGGGTAGGGAGGGAGACGAATGCAGCGTGGTATAGCTGGAGGTGTCTTCTGTTATAGAGGTTAGAAACGAACGTATTTTTTCTTGTGCCTATAACAATGTGACGAAAAAACACGAACAACGGATCGATGTGGAATTTCTCGTTAAATTAAAAAAAAACTTCGACTGAGTGCTATAAAATGTTGAAAGAGGCCTATGGTTAGAATTCTCTATCTCGTGCACGTGTTTGACGAATTGAACATGAACAAAGTCTGTGGGAAGTTGGTTCCAAAAAATTTTACCCCCGACCAAAAGCTCGTCCGCCAATAGATCTGCTCCGATTATCTTGAGAGGTTAGATGAAGAGGTGATGAAAAACATCATCACTTGCGATGAAACCTGGATATTCCAATACGATGTTGAAACTAACCGGTAATCTATGCACTGAAAAACTCCTTGCCAAGAATGAAAAAAGTCAGTGGCGAAATCAAAATTTAAAGTCACGTTAATCTAGTTCTTTTTTTTTTTTTTCGACGTCAGCGGCATCGTGTAGACTGAATGGGTTCCAGGCAGTGAAACTGTGTGTGTACTGTCTGTGAAGCGTTATTTAGCCCCTTATAGGCACTCGAGTGCTTGAACACGCGTCGTACTCGCTTGATTTAGCACCCTGTGACTTTTTCTTGTTTCCGAAGATCAAGTCTGCCTTACAAAAAAGACTTCCAGCATTGCTCTGACCAGTGCAAAAAACGAATGGAACGGTGTGTGGCGAGAGAAGAGGAGTAGATTGAAGGGGAGCATTCGATTGTAGAATAATTTTTATAATAAAACTCTTTTCATAAGCAGTCTCGTTGTTTAATAGCCAGACCTCGTGTATTCTACGATAAGAAATGCATTTTATTTGTTTTCCTAATTGGTTTTTGTTGGTCTGGTTTTTACAAATTTGCTACAAATATTTCGCCATTTCTGGTTCTTCGAAATGTTTACAGCTGACTCAGAACATTTAAAAAAAAACTCCTGATACTAGTAAAAAAAAATGTATGTATAATTCCCTAATTATTAAGATCATGTTAATCGTTTTTTACACAGGACACGTTCTCATTTTTATTTAAAACCTTGAACAATGATAATTAATTATATAACTGATAAATAATGTTAGTGTTAGTCAATAATTTAAACAATAATTTTTTTTTTGTTAAAAATAGCAATATAAAATATTAAATTCACATTTATTTAAATCTATAAGTTATGGTTACGGAAAACAACATTTCGGAGATAAAGGAAATTAAAATTAATTTATCACATTTAAACTAAGAAATTATTTAGTTTGTAAGTATAATCAAAATTGAAAGCGAGATAATATCTTTATGTTAGCATAAATGTTAATGCTTTTCCTAAAAATAGAATAGATTTTAAACTGCCCAGCTTAGGTCTATAAACCAAGATAAGTAGAAGATACGCGTCTGTAGTTATTATATAAAAATAACGCTAAATGATTTATTATTCTTTATCTTTTCTTGTTTATTGTCAAAAATAATATAACGAGATCTTGATAAATAGTCGACTATTTCATTGTGATCAATTTTTCGAGTGTGCGCTACGGTCAATTTGACGAGACCAAAATTGGCATTAATAATTTCACTAGAGCACGAGATCTTTAGCTCGAGGCGCTTTAGTCTTTCATTATTAATGCCAATTTTGGTCAAGTCAAATTAGGAAGCACACGAGAAAAATTGAAACAATGTAATAGTCGTCTACTTATCAAGCTCGAGCTATATTTGTTAAGATTATTTCCTAAACCCAGTTTTATAGTAAAAAATGAGCAAAATAAGCATATTTTATTATCTGTTAAGAAAAAAGAACAATAAATTGTTTTGAATCAAAATTAAACACACGATTATTGTATGTTATATTTCCTGATGTTGCTGATGATGTTACAAACTCTGTTTTTCTCGATCGTCTCTGATGAGGTGGAAAGTCTTGCTTCCTGTCCCTGGTTTTGTATCCCTCGTAACTGATTTAAAATTTGTTGGTGATGTTGTTGGTCCATCTGTAAATAGAGCTGAATCGAGGAAGAATTGGCATGATCAGTTATTTTTATTAATTGTTGTTCGGGAACTCCCGATTTGGCTAATTGTGACACAGCTGTTGAACGGCAAGAATGGTTGGTAATTTTGAGACATTTGGTATTTAAACCAATAGATTCTGCTTCTTGTTTGGTCCATTTCGAAATTTCGTTCGTCCCAATAGGCGAGTTTTTTGTATCAGAAAGAATTTTTATTCTTCCAAAATGGATTAGGCGTCAAAAACAGCCGATCGCAGGTAAAATTAAGCCCACGTTTCCCAACTAATGTTTTAAAAATTTTGACTGCACAACGATCTGAATTTAGAATATTTGGCGTCACCAAGGTCCTACTAAATATGGAATTATATTCTACTCTACCCGACTCAGTTCCATCAGATTTAATTTCAATTTTGAAGTGATGTACAGTTGACACCTTCCTCTAACTAAATACATACTAGAATTTTTTCTGAAGTCCATTTGGCGTTGTGGCGTCACAATGGTCTGTTATGTCAAATAAATTGTCAATGCTTAGAGGTCGCACTTTGCTTTCGTTTATTTGAAAGTTTTTGCAATAGAAATTGGTTGCAAATTTTTGTAGTGCGGTTGCAACCTATCAGATTCAGTACAGAAAGTATTACTCTTATAAGCTAATATGATGAGAGAAAAGTGTCTCCAATATTCTGATGATATCTTAAAATATGATATTTAGATTGTAACTTATAATAAACGAATAATTGAAAATTATTTTATTTATCGTCCATATTTCGGGTTTTTGAAAATTTTCTGAGATCACCATGTTGACATCATCGTCGTACCATTAGTTTTTCAATGCTTTTCTAGTGATAGCTTAATGAATAGTGAAGCATCGAAAAATGTTGTATTATTGAAGTATTTCGATCAAATTGAATTAGACGACGATTTATAATGACACTATTATATTTATTTTTTTTTCTTCTCTCAATAAATATATTTTTTTTTAATTTTTAGATTTAAATGTATTATCTTTATTAAACGAAACTACTGCAACTACCCTCGCATACGGTATATATAAACAAGATCTGCCTCTTCCCGAAGAGAAACCTCGAAATGTTGTTTTCGTCGACTGCGGCCAGTCGTCATTACAGGTGTCGATATGCGCATTTAATAAAGGTAAATTGGTAATGCTGTCGTGCGCTTTCGATCCAAATCTGGGTGGACGAAACATAGACTTCGCTTTAGCCGAACATTTTAAGCATGAATTTATAAAAAAGTATAAGATAGATGCTTCGCAAAATCCTCGGGCTTATATCCGATTACTTGCCGAGGCGGAAAAATTAAAGAAGCAGATGTCCGTTAATTCTACTACGTTACCACTCAATATCGAATGCTTTATGAATGACAAGGATGTCCATGGTGAAATGAAACGGGTGGATATGGAGGAGATGTGTAGGGATTTCTTCCAAAAAATTAAATTGGTGTTGGAAGAATGTTTATCTAAATCAGGTATGTAGAAACTCTGTTTGTATTTACCGGGAATGATTTATTTCGCAAAATAAAACAAGATGATAGATGATACTTTTATATAATTGGCACAATTTCCACAATTACATTTTTTGTTATATACATATCTGCAAGTACAGTAAAGCTTTTGATTTAGAAAAAAGAAAAACAAAAAAATTGCGTTTACATTCAAATGATATTTTGTGGCTTGCGCAGGAATTCCACAGGGAATCGTTTTCCCACAAATCAGAGGAAAACCACGAATTGATATTTATGCTAATATGATTGTGATTTTTGCGTAAAAATTCGAGGATTTTATTTATATATATATATTGTTTAACGGATATTAGTCATAAATAATATTTAAAGAAGATAAAAGAAGTTCACTATCTCATTAATATTTATCTGTTTGTAAATGCTATTAAAGGAAATTCCAACACTTTTTTATTTGCGAAATTCCCCATAAAATTTACATAATTTACATTTAAAATTGGACGAGCTGATCGCTCAAATGGCACAGCACACAACTTTTTTTTTCTATCACCTATGTATTTTTTCTTAATTCTTGATGATGTAAGTTATAAATAATATCATGTATACAACTTTTTGAATTTCTCAATCATTACAAGAAAAAAAGCTTTATTTGGTTGCAATTAATCAGTTTTTATATAATTACAGGCCTGAAAAAAGAAGAGATACAATCTGTTGAAATTGTTGGCGGTTCCACTCGCATTCCAGCTATTAAGAACATCATCAAGGATGTCTTCGGTTGCACTCCAAGCACGACATTGAACCAAGATGAAGCCGTCAGCCGCGGTTGTGCATTACAATGCGCGATATTGTCTCCGGCAGTTCGAGTGAAGGATTTCGGTGTATCAGATGTAATAAATTATCCTATATCTATTGATGTAACGGACTCTATTGGTGGAAGGGTAACCGATTGTATGGTTCTATATGAAGTGAATTGTAAATTTCCTCTGTCGAGAAAAATTACTCTAAAGAGAAGTGATGCGTTCGAAATTAGAGCTTACTATACCAATCCAATTCCTTACATGGATCAAGAAATAGGTAAGCATTTTTGCACGGCCATAATGGTTGATTATATACAGAGTATGTCACTACGAGATTTGATTAAAGGGATATAAGAAAGTAATAAAAGTGACGATTTGAAATTTTCCAGGTAATACTTCAGGTTATAGTTCTTTCTATAGTTTTTTTTTCTAATATTTAAGTCTACTGCTTGAGCGGCTTCTAATGCATATTATTAAAATCATTTAGCCTTGAAATAAACGTTCAAGTTTTAGTTCAGTTGACATAATTGAGGTTTAAATTTTGAACAGTACTAACTTGTTATTTCAAAACGAGATTCATGATGGAAGAAAAGTAGCAATGATGGAAAAAAGTCTTTGCGTGAAATTGGCCGCAGAATGGATCGAAACTTTTTAACTACAAGCAGAGTGGTCGCATTATTTCGTTGAAACATACCGTGGGAAAAAATTACAACTGAACGCGATGATAGAGAAACGACATATAAGTTTGAGAAATCGCTTTGGAAGTGCACCAATCATAAAAAGAGAACTAGAAGAATCCCATAATTGTCAAATTAATGTTCGTACGATTCAACCGCGCTTTAATCAAATAGGATTGCGCTCTTGTCGAACTGCGAAAAAGCCGTTCCTAACACCCATTTGAAAGTTGTTCCAGATTGTTCTAGGTTTGTTCTAAATTGTTCCAGAATTTTACAGAAAAATATTAAAAAATTGTCCAGAAAAACCGAAAAAACCGTTTTTCAGGTCAGCCCTTTTTCAAAATTCAAAATTTTTAGAGTTGTTTCCGTTTGTTCTAGTTCTGAACATTTTTTCAAAATTTGAGCCTTCTGCCACGTGTAGTTTATGAAATAATTGAAAAACGTAGTAACGCCACTTTTTCGAAATTCAAAATTTTGAAAGTTGTTCCAGGTTGTTCTAGGCTTGTTCTATATTGTTCCAGATTTTAGCCGTCTATAACGTATACTTCGTGGAATAATTGACAGAAACGAAATTTCACTGGTGCGAAGTTAGTGAAGGGAGGGAGAGGGAGCTTTTTCGAATTTCGAAATTTTGAAAGTTGTAGCAGGTTGTTCTAGGTTTGTTCTATATTGCTCCAAGATTTTAGCTTTCTATCATGTATACTTAGTGAATTAAACGAGAAAAAAAAATTCGCCCCATAGCATAATGCCCTGCTGGAGGTGGATATGGCGTGGTTGCATGCACTGCGTGTCACCGACGCTCAATTCGAATCTGGATTTATCGGAAACAATGTATAAAGAAAAAAAGGCTTTCTTTCATTATAACTTTATTTTCTAGTTGTCAAGGCTAAGTTGTAAAGCAGCAAGTTTGAACTTCGCCTTGTGATTGCAATTAGCTGTTATTTACTCTTTTCTTGTGTGTGCCTCTTTATTATTTGTATATTTTATTTCTTGTTGTACCTATGTGCTGAGCAATAAAGACATATTATTATTATTATTATTAAATTTTTTACATTTGAACTGGTCGATGGCCGCAGTGGTTAGGCGGCTGACTATTATTGTGAGAGAACGATAGGTGCCGGGGTTCAATTCTCTGGAGGGACGGTGACATTTTTTTCAGAGAGTTTAATCCCGGATCGACTTGCCATTCGCTGTTGGGAGCAAAGTGATTAACAGCGCGGCATCATAAAAGGCGATATGATGCTGTCACAAAGCCATTTAAACACAACTTACACACACTAAAACTACACCGCAAGAGTTGCAGTGATAGCCAGACAAGTAATACAGCTTACGGAGCCACTGCAACTAAGCACCCACCACAGATTAAAAAAAAAAATAAAAAAAATAAAGATGTAGGCTAAATTCCGATGAGACAACGTTTAAGTCTAAGAATCAACTCTAAAATTTATCAAGATGACTCTGCGTCATGCCATCGTTCTCGTTCGATACATCCTATTATGTGCAAAATTTCAAATACTGTTTCTTATTACTTCCCTATATTTTTTAACCGAATCTTGTTGTGACATATCCTGTATAGTAGTAATATATGATTAGTAAATGAAGCTGTTAGTTTCATTAGTGATTAAAAGGAACTTTAAAGCAAATGTCATTAATTAATCTATGTAATTTTAACCAGGAACTTAACCAAAATTGATTTTTCCAGTGCTTTAGATCAGTTTTTCCGATTTGGTGGTCATGAACCTCCAGATAGTTCAGTGTAGTTAGTTTTTTAAATATCGCTCTATACCTCAACTTAATAGAGATACCATATTACAATGAAAAAGGTAAACCTAATTCAAAGCACATGATTTGATGATAACCACACGTCGTATACACAGTGCATAAAGGAAACGTTTGAAGTTCATTCCTTACACACAGACACGTGTTTCGAACTTATTTGTTCTCATCAGTGTGATACAAGAGTATGAACTAACAAACGAATTCCCCCGTACCCTTTATATCTAGGAAATTACTCGACAGAAACTCAGAAGATAAACTCCATGACCTCTATCGGGGCGATAACCAAACAACAACAAGGGCAGATCTCCAACACTACACGAGCGATAACAGAGATCCCGCGTGTAAGTGCTATCGTTAAATCTTGTGCTTTGAATTAGGTTTACCTTTTTCATTGCAATATGCTGATGTTCAACCAAATCTCTGGCAGAGGGATGTACACTCGTGGCCAGATAAAACTTTCCGACCTGAAACCGAAAATTAATATATTTTCAATGTTAACAGTGTAGTCGGCTGCGACATGTGCGAACGGAAGTTTATTGACAACATATTAAGGATAATGCATAGGTTGTTCGTAAATGCCGACAAACATCTGTTTGTTTGAAAGATGGATATATTTTCTGGCTGCTGTGATTTATGTGACTCGATAGAAATTAAGTACGATATTATAATATGTATACCTATTATATACATATGTATAATATAATATAAATGTATTCATATCAGTTTTACATGCAATAAATGTTTTACAAGGGAAAGTGTAAGAAAAATACGCCGCTCTGATACAAAGGGATATTTATCTAGAATTTGCGGTCAGAATATTTGATATATAGCATGAAGCGGAGTTATAAATAAGCGAGAATATAAATATCTATAATATAATGCATGTATTGTTTTGGTTAAGAGTTGTATGTATACTTCTGTATTTCTTTTCTTTTAATGCACCAAAGTTCTTTTGCGGAATTATAGTTTTTCTTATATTTTAACTTGTATATATACATATATTACTTTTCTTTCTGCGAACTCATTGAGATGCTTGAAACATGTTATACAAATTTCGAACACAGTTATGACGAATACCTATCATTACTATAAATTATTAAAAAAACAACTATATATGTTTCTACCTATTCTTTTTTCGGCCGGTTCTCTTTACGGCGGTACAGTTCTAAAAATACATATATCAATATCGTAAGAGCTTCGAATGCGAAATCTTAGTCAAATAATCTGGTAACATTGAGGGGTGTAGCAAATAGGAATGTAAATAGTATGAATGCAAGCGACACCGCAATAACTCGACATACATCTTTAGAAACCTGAATAATAATCATACAGATGCATATCAAAATAAGATTTATATCACAATTGACAATCCATAGTTGCTGCAATATGTTTATTAACATACAAGAAAATAGTCGCTACACAGCATTTCTTTGTAGTTTTTTATCGAAGTAGTGTTTTCAATAACCTTCTTATACGCAAGACCGCTCCCATAATGTAAACAACAGCGGCACGCTTTAATATCGTATGCTGGCTAGCATATCCGTACACTGTAAAAATGTGGTTGTACGTTGGAAACATTTATCTGGCCACGAGTGTACATGTCTCACACTTTTGTGTTTTGTTAGTAGAGATGATCGATATATTCTTTCTTAAAATCCTCGATGGGGCGTTTCAATCATTTAGGTTTCTTCAGGATTTGTATCTGCAAAGATATGCTTTATTTATATTATTTGCCAGGAAAAATACTTCAAAAAAATTAATGCTAAGAAACGTTATTTCTATTTGTTTTGCCAAATTGTTAAATATAAAATCGTAATAAAATTATTTTGTTTATTATCATATTTTATTTCTAGGTAAATGGATTATTAGAAATGTAAAGCCTACAGCAGATGGAAGGGACCAAAGCGTCATGGTCACGTTTAGTATGAATGTCAATGGTATATTGGACATAAAGCGAGCTACCGTTGATAGCACCGAAATCGTTGAATCTGAACCAATGGAAGAGGACAAATCAGCTGAAGAAAACGTCGAGCAACAGCCTCCAGCGGACGCTAATTCGGCCGCAGCACCACCACCCGAGGTAGGCAACGGCTGGACGAAGAAAATTATGAACTGGTTCGACCGGGTACGCATTATACCTGGTCCCAGCTCTTATAGCTTCGTTCAAACCTCGTTCCATTCAACGATCCTATGTTCCTCTGTCATATGTTGTGTCTTTGTTGTGTCTTTGTATAGTGAAGTATTTAGAAAATGAATGATACAATGTAACAAATTTATTTCAACAACAAGAAATTCGAAATACTTCATATCTACGTTTGCATAATTTGCACAAAACTTTTTTTGTTCCAGGAAAACAAAGAAAAGAAGAAAAAGGCTACAAAGAAAGTGATTCATTTGACGGTGGATACACTCAGTCCTTTTGGACTCTCCATGGATAAAATGAATGATCGAAGAGAAAAGGAAGGACAAATGAGGGCAAGTATGTAACGTTTAAATTTATGCATGCACAAGTTTACAATTTAACTATAAAATTTGACGTCTTATATAACAAACTCAATATATGTATAAAGTTGGTTAATGTTACAGTCGCTGTAATGTCACAGTTTCTCCAATTTTGTACATTTATCACTGGAAAAAATATATCCAAAGGGTTTAAGCCTGTGGATTCAGTAGTGTCACAACAGAGGTATTCCTAAATTAAGATCAAATGAGCTCAATGACTACTGTAATTGTGACAGTGTATAAGGTAACATGTAAAAATGTAATCAATATGGATTTACCATTGACAGGGATGCTGTTACAAGAATTGACAAATAAGTTCTCGTATTTACATTTTACATCATTCAAGTCATCAAAAATTCTTACTTTTAATTTGAAAACTCATAAATAGCCAATAAAGGAAGCACATAAAGGACGCCTTTACAATTGTTTTTTGAAAATACGATTTTGCCAATATTTCACTCACTTGGTATCGTATCTTGGTGCTTTAATCTTTATGTCTTACTTTTGCAGATGATAAACAAGAAAAGGAACGCGTCGATGCTAGAAACGCTCTAGAAGAATATGTATATGAGCTTAGGAGTAAATTATCATCCCATGAAGAGTTAGCATTGTATGCAACTGAGGCTGTTCGTGAAAATTTAATTAAGACATTAGATCAAATGGAGAGTTGGTTATATGAAGAGGGTGAAGATTGTCAGAAACAAATTTACAAGGATAAATTAAACGAATTGAAAATCCAAGGTGATCCGATAGAAAAGAGGCGAATCGAATATGAAAGGTTACCAGGAATGATAGAAGAGTTCAGAAAAGTCTTACAACTGAAAAGCAAAGCGGTTACTGCTGTTGCTACCAAAGATCCTAAGTATGCTCATTTAACAGAAGCGGATCTAGTTCAGTTGCAACAAGCTATGGAGCGGTATTGGCAGTACATTAACAAATGTTCTGGTTTTCTAAACAATCCACAAAGAGACAAAGATCCACAAATCAAAATAGCAGATGTCGAAAAGGAATTTAATAATTTCCATTCAGCGGTTGAACCGATTCTAAATAAATCCCCACCAAAAGCTTCTCCTCCTAAAGACACGCAATCCAACGATGCCCAGAATTCCGATCAAAAAAACGCTGAAAAACAAAATCCACAGGAAGCGCCACAGAACCACCATTCTAATCAACAACAGAATGAGGATAATATGGATGTGGATTGAATTATTAATCGCATATTTTAATTTTGCTTTAATTTAAGTAGTTTTCATTGAATAATTATTTTTCTTATAATAACATAAATTTCTTACACAGATGTAACGGAATTTGGCTTAGTATTAAATTATGCGTCTTTATTTATTTCAATTTTTTTTTAATGATATATAGAAAATTTATAATAGCTATTGTGAAACTACTACTAATAAGCACTTGGTATTTTTTTATAATTGATTTCTACTTAAATGTGTGTCACATAATGCAGATTTGTAGTTAATTTTACCTCTAGCTGTGTGATTGACACTTCATAAAAGCTTCATTCCACCTAATAAGGATAATTTGTTATTTACTATATTGTTTTATGTCAGGAAATGGCATAAATAAAAGTCATTAAAATTATCTTGACTTTTTCTTCTTTCAAACTTCAAGACTAATATACTTTTTATCGCTTGGAATTTGCTTATCACAGATTTAACATGTACAAGTGAATTCATTGGTTTATGCTTCTTGTAATTGACAACAAATTTGAAAATTAAACAAAAACTCTTATTTAAGTAAAACAAAATTTAACACAAACATATTAAAATACTTGAACTGACATTCACGAAGAGGAATAAATATTCAATTGGGAGTCGTTTTATGTTTCTGTACTTGTTGCTGTAAAATTTATACTTTAAATCTTATTATAAAAGAGTTTGTCGCGGGAAACTACTAAAAGAAGAAACATAAAATCGACTATACATACTTTCTTACTTCAATACGAACTTACTCTTTATATACATTGAAATAGGTGTTGATCATAATAAATCGCTATTAACTGTATCTGTTTTTATAACCAACAGTCTTGATTTGTTTGTATAACCATCTACACTATCTTTTGACAATTTCGCTTTTAATTTATGCATTCTTGTTTTGATATATTGATTTAATTGCTTTACAACATTGTCTAAAGTTCTTTTTTTTGTACAGGAAAAATTTCTTTAAATTCCGTCGCCCTCTATCGGTGGTAATAATTATTATCGACATGATAATAACCGCGCTTTGATGTTGAAACGCATTTGTGTTGTTTGGTGTTTTGTGAGTGAACTAGTGCTTAACTATACTATACTGGATGGCCTACATTGGAACTTCGTTATATTATTTAATTTACAACTTTTATTAATAATTATCAAGAATTTAAACTGACCCGTCCTTTACAGTCCATGTTTTATAGTACCAACGCGCCTCTCTCACCCAAAGATTTTATCAGAAGCATTTTAAGAGGAGCTTATTAGCGATAAAACTAGTGCTAGTCTGTTATCTTTATTTATCGGAAATTTATCATCAGCAATTCTCAACTTATTGCGATTAAGTCGAAAGTTGAATGGCGCTTAATGATTTCAACATCTGTGACCTATACATGCGTCCCTTGTTAACCAACGGGCTCTCCTCATTAGGTTATTGGATGCTAGATAGTGACTTTTAAGATTAATGCTTGAATTTTGCTTAAAATATGTATTACATGTGCAAATCAAAAAAACGTTAAAAACCATGCGGAAAGGCTCAGAAATAAAATTATTTCAGTTCAATTTGAGGTATTATTACGAATTATTATGTGAGTACAGTTTTGCGATCAGGCAATTTTGAAAGGGTTATATTTTGTAAATGAGCTTTTTTTACGAAGGTAGTTTTGGAGAATTAGTAATTTTCAATGTAGGTATTATTAGATTAGATTATTATTAGATTTGTGGGCAATGGCACTGCTGCCTTTAGTCACCGCGACCTACATGGATCTATTGTAACATTGCCCTTCTGGTTGTTAGACTAATTGGAGGCTTTTGATAAACCTTAGAATTAGCCTGGGATTTCCGTCCCGGATGTCAGTAGGCGTTAGAAATGGCCTACTGAAGTGTTGTTGTCGAGTGTGACTAGCAGCAACACAGTTACACAAAATGTGTTCTGACGTCTCTAAATCTTCTTGACATGGCAGATTTGATCTTCAGCTTTTCCGAGTTTATGTAGGTGATACTTCAGGGCCACGTAACCTGTTAGAAAGCCTGCCAGCAGTCTGAGGTCCCCTTTGCTGAAAGATAGCAGCGACTGTGATGTCTTAGGCGATCCAGATAACAGTGCCTCCGCCTGCATTTGTCGTGGCGTATTCAGCCAGTGGGAGACCTTCCTGTTGACCTCCCATTTGTTGACTACTTGTTTTAGGTGGCTCTTTTGCAGCCCACAACAGGGATAGGGTCCAATGAAAGGCATTTTCGCTGCCTCTTTGGCAAGCTTATCTGCCTTTTCGTTCCCTTCGATCCCTTGATGGCTTGGGACCCACTGAAGGGTTACGTGGTTATTGCGCCCCAATTGCCTTAAATTGCATATACATTCATGCAACAGACTGAACTCGTACGTGTAGGCACTCATAGCCTAAACGCCGCTTGGCTGTCCGTTGATATACAAATTGTTGCGCCCCGTATCCCTGACTCGAGGTTCTTTACAGCGCATAAGTTAATAGCAGAAATCTCTGCTTGAAATATGTTGGAGTGGAGTCCCATGGGCACTTCGAGGTAGTTGTTAGGCCCACTGACCCCGATGCCCGTCCCCACTCCTTCTATTCTAGAGCGGTCCGTGTACCATGCCAGGGTTCCTCTTTTAAGTTGAGGCTCACCGGAGGCCCACTTAGTACGGCTTTCGATTACCACTTTGTAGGGTTGGTCGAAGTTTTATTGCATAGGAATCTTGTCCTTTGCAATGTAAACTAGGTAGTTGATGTTGGGATCATCAAGGATTTTGAGATATAGGTATTACTTTAGGTTTATTTATTTAGCAAATTTTGATGAATTTGAAATTCTTCAATTTATAATCAGGTAAGTAATGCAGTTACATACAACATATTTAAAATGATTATTCTAAAACTAGAAAATTCGCATACATGAGGCACCTACATATAACTCTCACTGGACAGTTATACCTTTAAGCTCGGTTCATATGCAGCCAGTAATTTAGTCTAGTGGTCAAATAATTTAATGCATCCAAAGTGGTTAGTTGTTAAAATACTGGGATAAAATTATAATTAACATTGATTTATGACAAAATTAGAGAAAAGCTTCTCTCGATCCTCTAGAGGTAGACATCTCTTTATGAGAGATTTAGGTCATGTAGCACATTGATATCAACATGACATCATATTTTAGTGATTTTTATAATGGTCGTGATGTTATGAAAGACGTCTGTACCAAGTACCAAACATGACATTTATAGATGTATTACGTCAACATTTGACATAACCAACATCTAGATGTTATGTACAGGGTGTCCGAGAAAATGCGGGAAATCTCTTTGATGCAGATAGAACATGAACAAATAAGATGACAAGTCCCTATAAACTTTTTTCCTACAGGCCCTTCCTACGGAGATATGCGTCCCTGAAGGACGTCGCTAGAAATCGGTTTCTCTTGAATTTTTTTAAAGTACTTAATATAAGGGCAGTGGTGTCCCCCGAACGCAACTTAACGGACTTATTGAAAAACTTCATAAAAGGGTTCAACATGGGCTCAGTAAACTCGCGGGACGACGAATTAAGAACTGTTGTACCCACAACAATAACCCAGTCGTGTTCCCTATCACATCACACAATAAGCAAAAGTAGCAAGCTATCCAGTTTAATTTTTTCGTTTTTTTTTTTTAGTTTTTATCATACAGGGTGTAAAAAATTTGGGCATTAAGTTGTAAAGATTAGCCCGTCCCTGGTAATCTACAATCGCTAAAAATTTTAAGAGGTCCTTCCTAGTGTCCATCACATTGAATTTTTATCAAATTATATTGAGTACTCTAAAAAATTCAAGAAAAAACGATTTCCAGCTGCGTCCTTCAGGGACGCATATCTCCGTAGAAAGGACCTGTAGGAAAAATTTTTATAGGAACTTGTCATCTTATTTCTTCATGTTCTACTATATATGCATCCAAGAGATTTCCCACATTTTCCCGTACAGCCTGTATAAATAACTTCATCTTTAAAGATATGTTACAAGTATCATTTTATACATATGTTCATAAGATCTACATGACATTGTAAGCTGATCAATAATAATTGATGATGATATGTTTGACGGATCGGCTATTATTCCTCAATTATTATGTATGATAAAAAGTACGCAACAAATTTCTTTATTGATGATTCCAACGCAGTCTATTGGAAATAGCTTCGGCTTTTTGACATGGTTCACACACTTCGATACAGAAAATTGCCCTTAAAATAATGCTCAAAACAAGTCACATTAGTGACGTAATCGTAGATTATTGTGATGTCAAATGACAACGTAACTATTTTTGAGATTCCTCGCCAAACTTCAATTTGTTGTCTTAAAAAAATTACGATAACAATTGATAAGAGGAAATTAGAGTAGGAACTGTCATGCTACTGTCGCAGTCCTAAAAAATGTTTACTACTATGTTTTGTTAGTTTTATTTTTATTAAAAATGGGTCAGTACATCGACAATAACCTGACAGTTGCTAGTGCTATTAGTTTTATCAATTATTTTTGTAAATCTCTGTTTTTGAAAAGACCTGCGTAAAAATTAAAAAAGCAATAGTCGTATTGGACTCTACAGGTTTCGTATGGAGGTCAGTTTCTATTACTGCAGGCGCCGTTCCTCATAAGAATCATCAAAGTGTAAAGTCATACTAAGACATCAGTATTCCACTTGGGATTTTTATGCTAAATTCTTTTAAATTATAAAATACATGGTGGGATGTTTCTAGCTATATGAAATATATCGGCTCATATTATAAAACGAGAAAAGACTCATATTTTATCTAAATAAACTAATACGTGATGGCAAATGTAAGAAAACTGGTGCAAACAATTTTAATTTCCACAACTTTTGTATGATGAAGACATTCAATTTTAACATTTGTTTACAACAGTTTACGTTTTATTCCAAACATAATAAAGTTTGAAAAAACATCAATATTTGCGTAAAACTAGCGAAAGTTTAATGGATTTTTGTTTTAAAAAATATTAGCAGAATTTGTAATCCTCTCAATCAAAATTCGTTAGTATGTTACAGAAAATATACATAATTTTGATGTCTTTTTCAACTCTGGAAATTACATTAATTATGGCTGTATGCAACTTTTTTTTTAGTAGCTTTCCTAGATATGTTATGTAAACGCAATAAAGTAGGTAGGTAGGTAGTATGAATTATGTTTTTAAAACAAACGTTTGTTTATATTTTAAATTATATTTCGTGTTTACAGGCTTTCATTCAGTTTTATTTTTTATGCATATATATATATATTTCTTAGATCAGAAGAGTACTATAATTGTAATGTATGATTTTGAAACAAGTTTACGCTATTCGAACGGTTTTATGATGTGATCTATTTTCCGGCTCTAAAAATAGTGTTTCATATACATATCATCGTAAATATTTTATTCCATTAGCATCGAACGTATGTAATAGGGTTTCATGTTTAATGGTCTCAAACTAATAATCACGCTAATCCATAGGGGGACTACTCTGTAAACAAATATTACATGATGTGTGGGACAGAAAAAGATATAAGGGGAAATAGACAGTTTGAATATAACAGCCAACTTTTCGTCACGGATGAAAAACTTATGCAACCAAAAGTCTCATTTTGCACTTAAAAATAGTCGGGGTAAAAATAGCTCATTAAGTTTAAAGAAGCAATTTATTTATTTCGCTTTGTATGTTTGCATAAACATTAATCTTTTAATATGGACGCAATCCTCATGTTCGATGTGTTATTATACTTGAACGGTTATTATTATTTATTAGCAGCGATATGCCACCCGGTTATGGTAATTGCTAAATATTTTAGCCCGAATTATGAGACGCCGGAATATATAACTCGAGATGTTATAGTTGTAGTGACTATGGTTGCAACAGATTTATTGAAAATTTTAATTTATAAAAAACTTAGGGAACATAGAAAAGGTATGTAAAGATAGAATGCACGTATAGGGTACTAATTTTAGAACGTTCATTGCACCTTAATGTACTTTAATCAAACTGCAAAAGCGGTATCGTCTTGATATATCATAAATGAATATTTGGTGTATTACTCACAACTTATTTCTAATAATAATTTAAGGTCTTTTAATTGGCGTATATTAGTTCTCCTGAAGATGATACCGTAAAAACTTGCACTTACATATCTACAAACAAAATTGATATTAGTTGTATTATTACGGCCGTACGCCTATGACTTATTCGAGAGAACTTCGAATTCTAGAAAACCTCTAGAAAAGTTCTAGATTATTCGAGTATAGAAGGTTCGGGTATTTCCAGACATATAAAAGGGGGTCGAGGCTGGACGGAGAGTCAGTCTAGTACCGAACTTCGACCATTGTAAAAGTAAATAGTGCGCGGACATAAATAATCTTTTAGTGTTAGTTAATCGTTATTGTTTATTTGTTACTACGTTATTATTATTACTAGAAATAAATCGTTGTTGTTACTAAATATCGCCTGAATATTTATTTAAACCCCGTAAACGTTACAACTGGTGTCAGGTGTGGGGTTTCGATATTTCTCGACGATTTTGTAAAAATGGCTACGAAAAAATTAAAGGTAAAAGTGGCGGATCTCAAGCGGGAACTCGAAGAGAGAGACGAAGACACCAACGGGAGGAAGAATGAACTTCAAGAGCGGCTGATGAGAGTCATGAAAGAAAATGGTGAGGATCCAGATAATTAACGAATTTGAGGTGGATTTACTAATGAATTAAAGAGAGTATTGAAGGAAGATATGGAAGCTTGAAGGAAGAAATAGCAGAAAATTCTAGAAGCTTGAAGGAAGAAATGGTAGAAAATTCTAGAAGCTTGAAAGAAGATGTGGGAAGCTTGAAAGAAGAAATGGTAGAAAATTTAGAAGCTTGAAAGAAGAAATGGTAGAAAATAGAAGCTTGAAAGAAGAAATGGTAGAAAATTCTAGAAGCTTGAAAGAAGAAATGGTAGAAAATTCTAGAAGCTTGAAAGAAGAAATGGTAGAAAATTCTAAAGCTTGAAGGAAGAAATGGTAGAAAATTCTAGAAGCTTTTTGGGAAGTTTGAAAGAAGAGATGCAGAGAATTCTAGAAGACTGAAACAAGAAATGCTAGAAAATGCCAGAGTCCTAAAGGAAGAAATAGACCAAAAGTTACTAGAAAATTTAACATAGAAAACTCTCGAAAGAACTGGACGAGCGTATAAAGGGAATTGAAATAAGATTGGGTCAAGCACATGTAACACGAAATGATAGTTTCATCCAGCCGGAAGCAACGTCAAAGGGAGGAAGATAGAATAGCACTTTACCCCATGGTCAAACCAAGCTACCAACATTTGATGGCAAAACACCTTTGGAGGAATTCTTGACACTGGTCGAAACAGCTGCCCTGGTTAATGGTTGGAGAGGCTGCCAAAGCATTCTATCACTTACGCTAATAAGCCATACCCTTGACGGAGCGACAGAACTATACAGAGCTTGTGAAGCAGTTGGAGATGCGTTTCGGGCACAATCACATGGAACAAGTTTACCGCTCCCAATTGAAAAACCGCTACCAGAAGCCCACGGAAAGTCTACAAGAATTGAAGCCGATGTGTTTCGTTTAAAAGCGCATATCCGACAGTTCCCGACGAAGTCAGCGAGAGCTTAGCTGTGGATAAATTTCTAGACGGGCTTCGAGATACGGAAACCCAGCAAGCAGTGAAACTGGCCCGTCCAAAAACGTTAACCGAAGCCTTATCTCAAGCACTTGAATTTGAAGCTGTCAAGCAATCTGTTCGAAGCCATGCCCGAGTGCGAACAGTGGAGAACCTTATAGAGGAAAAGCAGGCAGCATTTCCTGTAGAAGAATTCGTTACCCAAGTGATGGAAGCACTGAAACCCAGGAAGGCAGGACGTTGCTGGAATTGTGGCAAGGTTGGACATTTGAGGAACCGCTGTCCTCAGCCACGAAGGGCACCCAAGCAAGCGGAAAACTAAAACGGGTTAACGTGAAGGGGCAATCGTTGACCCATGTTCGGCGCCCCCAAACATCTGTAACTGTCGCATCGTTTGCCAAACCAATAGTCTTTTTGTAAACGGATTAGTCAATGGTCAAACACGAGATATGTTACTGGACACTGGTGCAACGATGACCATCATTCGTCCAGAGATTCTTAAAGAGAAAACGGAAACGCTGCCAACAAGAATGGCATTACGTACAGCCACTGGGGAGTCGGTCAATGTCCTGGGTGAAACGATTGCCAACTTCCAAATTGGCGATACGAAATTTAGGTATCGCATACTGGTGGCCAACATAGAACAGGACATAATTCTTGGCATGGATATTGGCAGAATTAATTCAAACTGGACCTTCAAGGAGGTATACTGGTTGTAAATGGCGAAGACATTGTCCTGAACCGTTGTAAAGATATTGCCACACGTGCGTTTTTGGTCAAAGACATAGTTCTCGACGGGAGGAGTGAAACCATTGCATCGGCGACACTCGAGGACAATATTCCTGAAGGCCAAATTGTACTGTTAGAACCAGAAGTAAATAATAGTCTGCATCAAGGAGTACTCTTTGCAAAGACGATCATCCAAGCCAAGCCAAATTTTCCAGTCCGACTGATGAATTTAATGATTATCCGGTAAAAATAAAAAGAGGAACCACATTGGGACGCTGCTCAGACATCTCTTCGATTACCCAACGAGCCTGTAGTATGGCTAGCATATCTGGGCAGCCGTCCGTTCGAGCAGTGAGAACGTTAATTGAAAATTATCGAGATATCTTCCAAATCAAAGATGGTACCAAAGGAAGAACCAATGTGGTACGACACCGAATTTGTTTGCGAAGCCAATTCGTCAAGCACCCAGACGCTTACCGTTAGCAAAAAGAGAAGAAGCGGCCCAAATTATCCGAGATATGGAAAGGGATGGCGTTATCGAACCATCGAAGAGTCCATGGGCTTCTCCAGTGGTGCTGGTAAAGAAGAAGGATGGTTACCAGATTCTGCGTAGACTATCGACTCCTCAATAACGTAACAAAGAAAGACAGTTATCCTTTACCCCGGATCGACGATACTTTGGACACGTTGGTTGGTTGCAAAATGTTTTCAACGCTGGATCTCAAAAGTGGTTACTGGCAAGTAGACTTAGAGCCCAAAGACAAAGAAAAGACTGCATTTACAATTGGAACCGGGCTTTGGCAGTTCAACGTTATGCCATTCGGGTTATGCAATGCTCCAGCAACATTTTGGAGAATGTGTTAAGAGGGCTATCGTGGGAAATATGCCTCGTATACCTCGATGACATAATTGTGCTTGGGAAGTCATTTGATGCTCATCTGAAAAACTTAGAAGCTGTATTCCAACGTCTCCGTGAAGCCAAGTTAAAGCTGAACCCGAAGAAATGCAATCTATTCCAGAAGCAAGTCAACTATCTTGGCCATGTTGTTTCGGAAGAAGGAGTATCGGCCGATCCAGAAAAGATAGAAGCCATTAGGAACTGGCCAGTACCGAAGGATAAGCACGAAGTTCGAAGCTTCCTCGGCCTTTGCACTTATTACCGTCGGTTCGTCTCAGGGTTTGCCAAGATCGCCAAGGCACTAACAAGACTTACTGAAGAAGGCAGAGATTTTGTATGGGACGAGGACTGTCAGCATGCGTTTGAGCAACTCAAGCAAACGTTGATTTGTGCTCCGATTTTGGCCTACCCACGTCCTGACGGAAACTTTATTCTGGACACTGATGCAAGCAATGTGGGTATCGGAGGAGTCCTATCTCAAATACAGGACGGAGAGGAAAAAGTTATTGCCTACTTCAGCAAGGTACTGTCAAAACCAGAACGCAACTATTGCGTAACCAGGAGAGAATTGCTGGCAGTGGTTAAATCAATCGAGCATTTCCACAAATACGTCTACGGAAGGAAGTTCTTGTTAAGAACCGATCATGCAGCGTTAACCTGGTTGCTAAGCTTCAAAAATCCAGAGGGGCAAGTGGCGAGGTGGATTGAACGATTGCAGGAATACGATTTTGATGCAGTCCATCGACCAGGAACCAGCCATCGTAATGCAGACGCGTTATCAAGAAGACCTTGTCCCAAGGATTGTGCACATTGCCACCGCACCGAAGAAAAGGAGAGGCTTCTTGTTGTAGAGTCTCGGTAGTAGATGATCGATGCAACGAAGACCAATTTCGAGCTGATCAGGAGTCGGACCAGGATTTGAAGCACTTGCTAGAATGGAAGATGGCAGGAACCAAGCCAACTTGGGAAAGGATTGCTTCGTACACCCAGACTGTAAAATCATATTGGGCGCAATGGGACTCTCTGATATTGGAAAATGGTCTGCTGAAACGTGTGTTAGAAGACGAGGATGGAACAAACAAAAAGCTACAACTAGTCGTACCAAAAAGGAGGATCCCCGAGATACTAGAGCTGCTGCATGATGGAACATCAGGAGGACACTTGGGAATCCGGAAGACACTAGAGAAGATCCGAAACCGTTTCTATTGGATGAATTGTAAGGAAGACGTTAAAGATTGGTGCAGAAAATGTGTAACTTGTGCTACTGCTAATGGTCCGCATCGTAAAAGAACGGCACCAATGAGGCAGTACAATGTGGGTAGTCCATTCGAAAGAATTGCAATAGACATCGCCGGCCCATTTCCTGATACGGAAAGTGGAAATAAATTTATTCTAGTGGCAATGGACTACTTTAGCAAGTGGGTTGAAGCTTACGCACTGCCCAATCAGGAAGCTATCACGGTTGCTGAAACCCTGGTTAAAGAACTCATCTGCCGATTTGGTGTACCACTCGAACTACATTCTGACCAGGGACGCAATTTTGAATCGGCTGTGTTCCAAAATGTTTGCAAAATACTGGGAGTTCACAAAAGAACAACAATCTGATGGAATGGTAGAACGCATGAATAGAACGGTTATAAAGTATCTGTCGAAGTCTGTGGCCGACCACCAACGTGACTGGGATCAACAACTCCATCTATTCCTCTTGGCGTATAGAGCATCAGTCCATGAAACCACTGGTCAAAGCCCAGCCAACGTAATTTTTGGTCGAGAGCTGCGACTAAATGTGACCTGAAATTTGGTTTCAAGCCCAATGAAGAAGTAGTCGGGGAAGACTATGTATCCAACCTTCGGAAGCGAATGAATGAAATCCATAGTGCGGTAAGAGGCAGTATCCACGAAGCTAGTGATCGAATGAAGGAGCGCTATGACATCAAAGCGGACGAAAATGGATACCAACCAGGGGACCTGGTATGGTTATTTAACCCCCAGCGACGACGTGGCTATTCCCCAAAGCTCCAGCGATCATGGGAAGGACCTTACGAAGTGATCAAAAGAATCAACGATGTAATCTATCGCATTAGAAAGAAACCAAGCGGTAAACCGAGAGTGATCCACTTTAACCGACTGGCGCCATTCCTTGGAGACAATTCAAGACCGAAATGAACAAAGTGTCCGCATTTGTAACGTCCCCAAAGAGGAAATGACATACGAGGAATTTATGGCCAACCATGGGCATGGACGTAAGATTCGTCATGGGGTCACAACAGAAATCCAACAAGACTTGTTTGCGGCTCCCCTGGACCATGCACTAGCTCACTGCGTGGCTGAAGACTTAAAGATGGGAAAAGGGATTGCTAGAGTGTTTCGGCAGAAGTTTGGAGGAATCGAGGATCTTCGAAAACAACGGCCACAAATTGGCAAAGCACTATACCACACTGGCAACGGCCGTCCCACTGGCAACGGCCGTCCCTTATTTTACCTGGTGACCAAGGAGGCCAGTTATGGAAAGCCGTCTTACCAAACGATGTGGGACGCGTTGAAGAGCCTGCGTGAACGTCTGTTACAAGAGGGCATCAGGAAGCTGAGCATACCGAAGCTAGGATGCGGGTTGGATGGATTGGATTGGCGAATTATAAGAAGCATGATTGAGGAACTATTCCGATATACTGGTATCGATGTTTTGGTATGCTGTTACAATCCACGCGCAACTGAAATGACAAGAAAGTCCGTGCCCTGCTATTTCTTCGAAACATCGCGGTGTAGAAGAGGAACGGAATGTCGTTACCACCACGAGCTTCCGAGAGGTACTGCTCCGGGACGGAACAGCTCTAAGGAGGGGGCAGTGTTACGGCCGTACGCCTATGACTTATTCGAGAGAACTTCGAATTCTAGAAAACCTCTAGAAAAGTTCTAGATTAAGTATAGAAGGTTCGGGTATTTCCAGACATATAAAAGGGGGTCGAGGCTGGACGGAGAGTCAGTCTAGTACCGAACTTCGACCATTGTAAAAGTAAATAGTGCGCGGACATAAATAATCTTTTAGTGTTAGTTAATCGTTATTCAATTTGTTACTACGTTATTATTATTATTAGAAATAAATCGTTGTTGTTACTAAATATCGCCTGAATATTTATTTAAACCCGGTAAACGTTGTATATTACATATGTACATAGGTCTAACGATATCTACAAGATATTTCACTGCTTACGGTTCAATAGGCAGATTTAATGCTATAAAATAGTTGCTTTTTTCGTTAATCTCAAGATGGATAAAATAATTTAAGGCGTATATATTTAATATTCTTTGTTCTTCTCAAATTAATAGCATGAATTGATGAATGAAAAAAATTTCCGCTCGTAATTTTGAATTCAAGGATTTGAAATCCGAATTTTCGCGTTGCCGATGTTCTCTTTTATACATCTACAAGATGACGTACAAAACTTCAGAATTTAACAAATTTAAGTTACAATTAAACTACGAAATGAAAATTTTAAAACCAAGCAAAAAACATAAAAACAACTCACAAATTATAAAAAAAAAAGCAATTTCTCAAATGAAGTGTTAAATTCAAATTTAATCTTTGATAAAATTTTTCACAATAATATTAGAGGACATATTTTTTATATATACAGAGTTTCGTAAAACATCAACATTTATCTGAGGCATGAGAACCATAGTCAATAGAAATTTTCCGACTTAATATGAACATAACTTAATGAGTTGTTGTTTGAAAAACTGAACAGTTGTAAGTTTAATTTTGTAAATAGCCAATCTCTAACCAGTCTTCTCTCGTCCGTTCTATAACTTAGAAAATCGTTTGTTTCTTCGTCATTTAAATGTAAATTGTTTAAATTTTGTAAATTAAAATCGTCATGTTTCTGAATCGCATTCTTCTTTTTTTTTCCTACTTTTTACTCGAGTAGTTTCCTCGTCCTTGATTACCTTCTTTGAAAGCCTTCTGCCCATTGATAGGAGTGCATTCCTCTTCGGTATATTTCTCCTTAGCTACCTTTGCAGCCTTTTTTTACGTCTTCACTTGTTAAAAGCTCAGCCCCTGAACAAACCTTCTTCCTAAACTTTTTCGGTACATTATTTTCATTTCGTTTTACCGAATTCGGTAAAAGTTCTTCAAAAGTATGTGAGTGTTGTTTTTCTACTTTTAATAGGGTGCTGGTACTGTCTTCTCTTACTTGTTATATCAGGAGCTTAAATTAAAATATTTTCATGCATTTCTAATAGTAGCTGCTGCTCGAATCCTTCAACTTCCGTTTCTTTTTTCATATTAACTGATGCACGTTTCTTACCAATCATTGCTTTTTCCCATAAATCCAAATCCCCTTTCTTTCTCCAGCGACACTCGTACGTACGCAATAATTGTGGGTTGCAACTTTGTGTGCCTTTTCGGTACATTAATAGTCTGTTGTTGCTTGTGAGTCATATTTTTTCTCTGGTATAATGTCATAATCATTTTTTACAAATCCTTCTCAAACAATTTTTGGGATCTGTATCTCTCCAAATATTTCCACTACTTCGATCAACAGGAAGCCAGATGTTTCTGTTGCTATTTAAAAAGTCGTATCGATCAATGTCAATAATATTATCAAAACTGGACAATTTCCTTCACCAAAGAATATATGTAAATATTTGTAGATAGTAGTTTTTGAAAACTTCAGGACCGATTCATCTGTAGCAGTATATGCTGTATAGGGGAATCCTTAATTTTGATTTGATATTCAAATATTCTAAATACTCTTGTCCTTATGTATACACTTAACGGTGCAGCCTATTGTTCATCTACTGTAGTAGCAAACAGAACACGCGGCACCGGTATTTGTGTCCTCTCTGGGCTAGATAAAATTCTGGTAGAGCTATAGATTTTATTATTTGTGGAGTAAGGGTTCCAAATGCTTCTCCATTGCGTTCAAGTAAAACACTGAAATCGTTTTTAAGCGGAACACTATATATGTATGCAGATATAGTTAAGTATCTTTACAAAAAAAATGCAAAAAGATAACTCAGGAGAAGTGGTTGGCCAATAACATCCTATCAATTTTCTAACAAACTTATTGTTATTGGAAAATGATTTAGTATATCAAGATATGTGTTTTGATTTATATTGATGTTAAAAAAATACAATCTATTCATTGTAATGGGCAGCATTTTTCACAATTACACAATTCACAAATCCATTTTTAATTTCACTCTATTATATGGTATTGATTAAATATTGTTTAAATATCAACCATAATTACATGATTCCAATATGTTTGACTGTTTCATAATCAATAATTAATAGCAATCTATATTAATGCGCGTATAGTTTTTTAACGAAGCAAGCAAATAAATTTTACGAAAGTTTAGTAGCCTAAATTTAATCTTATTAGTTTTCCCAGTGCTATTCTCATAATCTCCTATACTTGATTATTCTGTTTATTGAAAAGGCGCACTCATAAAAAAATCTTTTCAACAGCATTAATAATTCTAAACAAATAAGTTGTTCGAGTAAGTGCCAGAAAATGTTTCATCAATTTTTTACTGGCGTACCATAAGGAGACATTATCAACAACATTAAACTAAAATCCTAATTACAATCCGATAATATATTAATAAGTATTTCTCAAACAATTTACGCGTTATTACCAAATAACAAGATCTGGGCCTAAGAATAAAAATATTGAAATATAATATACAGAGGCTGCGTAAATAGTATTCTTCCAAATGGAATTATGTAGAAGTGGTTCAACATTTACATTTGAAGTTTGGTAGGGCTAAATTATACATGAATACTAATACTTTGATACGAATTTTATGTGTTTTGTGCGAGTTATGTTTGTCAGAGACAGTCGATAAAATACTTCAAGGGAATAGAACACCTAATTCGGATCTGACAATAATTAAGTTTATCAACAAAAACGCACAGTGCATTCTGAAGATATATCGGAACAACGTTTGTGATCACAATTTTAATTTGAGCTTCTAATTCATCTAATATTGTTGACCTCTATCTATTACGATCAGCAATACTTTTCACTTTCTGGAGACCTAGGAGACCACTTAACACCATTTCTTGTGATTGATGCACAAACTTGTTGACAATGGATGAGCACCATTTCGTTGATGCTAGACACAGGATGCTTCGTCATTTCTGACTTTAAAAAATCAAATTTGATTTTTAGAACATTTTTGGCGGTGCATTAATTTTACATAAAGTGAAATGTGCAGTAAAAAATAACAATACCGTTCCTATTTTTTTATAATTGAAGTAACAGGAATATGAACAAAATTTGGAAAAACTAAATCATCTGTCAGATAAGTAGAGTACATAATCCGAATTATATTTATAAATCAAACTGTTATTGAATAATATTTGCTTAAAACTTTTTATTTAGATTACATATTTATGAATAACGATCAATGAAAGATCAAACCACTACTAATAACTTCGTTATTAGCCATTCTGCAATTTCAGTTAAATTATTAACAAACTACTATTACTAAATTAACGTTTTAAATTAATTGCGTAAAAAGGTTGTTACTGAAATAATGAAATATGTACTCCCAGTGTAAAAATTAAAAACTATAGTGAATGCGATACTACTAGTTTGCTTACCTCCGGAAAATATAGTCGCTGCAAGAAAGAATAAATGAGCAATTCTGTGCAAGTGATTTTAAACAACCTTTATACAATGTAGTTTAATAAAATTTTTACTTTTCAGTGATAGCAGTCATTATAGGGGTGCTCTTCATATCGGTTACATTTGGATGCACACTATACTTACTTGTTTGGCAAATAGGTACTACAAAAATGGAATATATAATATCGTCAATCACGATGTCACTGTATTTATCTGAGTTAGTATTCGGTATTTTAACATTTTTCCCGTGTTGTAAGAAAACTGAATACTATTAAATATTTTTTTAAGAAACACGTGTATTATTTTCTATTCCCAAAATATAACAATGTTAAGAAAATAACGAGACGCGCGTTTAACGTGAATACACGAAATGAATAAAGCAATTAGCGATCTCGAAACTTCTAAAAATATTCGAGATTATTAATTGCAAACAATTTAGGATCGAACAAAACACAGGATAATTATAAACACCTCAGTTATTTAAGTTTAGGTGAGCAGTATGGATGCACAGTTGTTTTTCGAAGTCTTGCTTTACCTGAATTGTTATTATTTCGGATTGTTTTTTGTGTCCGAAACCATCATGGTTTTGGCGAAGTACTTCAGCAACAAATTTCCAACGCCAAATATCGACTTGGACGGAGGTATACTTTGTATTATTATGTTAGCCGAATTTACTAAACTACTTACGTTTAGAAAGATCAGGGAGAACAGGCCAGGTACACGTATATAATTTTACGCAATTTTTAATTTTCCTTTGGACTAATTCCAGGGTTATCGAATTTTTTGGCAATATCTCTAACTATTATTTCACTTCTGGGTCTATTGTATGTTTTAATAATTCAGCATCCCGTATTAAAAATGGAGTACATAGTGTGCGCGATTATGTTTGCCCTAATGGTCACCATTACAGTTTACGGATTCCTGCAATTTCTGCCGTGTTGTCAAAAAAAAGTTTATGTGTAACATTTTTTCATATGATTTTTTGTGTAAATACTTTTGTGTTAAAATTAAATCTGTTGTTTGTGAAAATAGACAATTTTTTTTAAGTTGTGTGAATGAGAAATTGTTGGTCAAATTATAGAAGAAAACCCTATTAACTAAGTACTAACAACTGTATAGTAACAGTAAAATTTAGATAGCATACAGTTTTATGGAAATTAACGGAAGGGGAGGGAAAGGGTATATTGCTATTATTTTATGATAGACACGCATATATATACCTACGGTAATATCATAAACTTCAAGGATAATCTCCGCACATACGATCATATAAAACTTAAAATAGCTTTTTAGTACATAAAAATGATGATATATGTATACAAGAATATTACAGGAAAATTCTATAATTTTAGGAATTTTATCAAAAAATCTAATCACAAAAGTATTTAATTTAATGTTATTAGGACAGTAGACTTTTAGTATTACATTAAATGATATAACATACATAATATTTAAATGTACTATACACAAAGTTAGCAGAAAACCTGACGCCAAACTACATATCATTTTAACTCATTGCCTATTATACCATTTCCTTAATAATAATTGTTTCAAACATGTTATGTTTCTGTAACATTTTCTAAGGTAAACCAATGAAAGAAAGTCTTAAATAATTTCAACATATATTTATTTGAACACCTGATTATTTGAATTGTGCGTTTATATTTTAGAGATGTCTCACAGATATTAAAGTCGACCGACCAAACTATAAAACTATTTGTTTTAAGAAATTAATTGTGATGACTTTTAAAGATAAAAACAAAATTCAATAAAATGCGCCATTGATACAAATAATTATGTAAATAAATTGTACAGTATGTTTCATTTCAAATTGTAGTACCTCAATGATTTTATTCATTTGTGACGCTGTTGCAACTTTATTGATTGAGTAAATTACATTTTGGTAGTAGAATAAACTAACTGAAGAGGCAAGATACACCCCAAAAGTTTTCCTAGCTTAATTTTAATTTTGTTTTGGAAAATAAATAAAATGAATAATCAATAAACACAAGAAAATTAAGTTTTTTATAACATTTTCGACAATTTTGTGGCCTGCTATTTGTACACTTTAACTTTAATAGTTCATTATACATAAAAATCTTATGACTTACTACTTATGACAGGCTAAAATGTAGTTTATCCACTTAATAAAGCTTCACATGTAGGATTTTTTTAAATTCACCAACTAATTTAAAAATTATTCTTATGTTAACATTTGAATTGAAACACATTGCAGATGACCCACAGCCTCCAATAAGACTCCTACTAAAAATCGTAAAAATGAATTAATCCTTTTTTCAGTTTGCTGTTTTTTTTGTTATAAAATTTGTGCATTTGTTCTAAAAAGCACAAAACTATTATCAACAACCATTATTCACAACTTAAAATTACATAGAAATCCTCAGTTTATAACAATTTCTGTATACGTTTATTGATACCATTCTTTGATACTATTTATACTTACTACTAGAAATATTGTTTCTATTTTAAGGTGTCGTATTTTGCGATTCTCCGAGTAATATTTGTAATAAGTTTGTTTTAAAAGCACTTACGATGCAATAACAGGTGTTTTGGCATCTTGAGGTGAGTACAGATCTATGATCCAAATTATACAATATGTTTTCAAACGTGTTGTAGCAGTGTAATTAGTAATTAGATTAATATAAAATGTTTGTACACATTTGTTACTTCAAATACTTTTGTGTTAGTTGTATCGCCTTAATTAGTGCAAATCAACCATAGCAGCAGCACACATATACGAGGCAAAATTTTTGTTCTATATAAACAATATGCTTAAGATATTGAGTTGTAATTAGTCAAATTTGGATGCCAGCGCATAATATTAACAACGCCCCTTTTCAGCATAAAACTGTGCCTTGCCAGGCTTGGGTGGTGGGAAGCTCTTATGAATACATTTTGAATTCTTATTTCGCGAGAGGATTCCAGGAGCATATTCAGATCTCAGCCCAGGTTATAATTCTACAGATAAAAATCCCTTTTTTTTGGGATAACGCAATTAAGCAGTTTTTGTTTGGTCGTACCGACACTTTCGTCATTTCCAAATCTTCGTAAAAAAATTTTAAAAACACTCGTTTCTATTTTTCTAGCAATAGCAGAAATTCTTATTCGACAGTTAATTAAGGCTGTGCAGCCAGTGAGGAGTGGCGAAAAATTCTCTCCGTATATAGCGATGGATTTTCTTTTAATTATACTGTTGTTTATTGTACTAGTTTTTCTTACTTTTTTAAAATTTTAAATATGTTATTACTTCGACAACATAAAGCTACTTGCTGGAGTAATTTCCTTTTATCATTTATTTCTGCAACTTTTAAGAAATCTTGAATCAAAATTAAAAAAACTATTGCCGTATATGGAGAGAATTTCGCGATAGTCTTCACTTACCGTATTATCTTAACACCTATACATCATTAACCATTTTGTTCAATTTGTCCTTCCATTAGGCCTTCTACTGCTTTCTTTCGATAGAAACTTTAATTAAACCTTAGAACTTCTATGTTTCAAATCACTTATCTTCATTTTTTTTGCAAATTACACTATAAACTTGGTATTAATATATATATTTTCTGACCTTTATGTATTTATCTTTTAATTCCTGATTTATTTCCACTTCTAAGCCAATAAAACAACAAATAATTAAATACCAATTTATTCCATAACATATAATAATATGTTTTCGTTAAATAACTTCTTCAGTGGAAGAAATTGACATTTAATATGTGTCAAATTATTAATAATATAAATATAAATTGCCATGCCTATCAACGAAATTATCTAAAAAACAAGGAATTCATTGATATATCGAATTTTAATTATATCCTCAAGTAATAATTAAGGATTTAATACAACTATAAAAATTGAAATGATTTGAATTATTCGTATATCAATCCATTTTTTGTCAAGCTCTAACAATTCTGTTCAAGGACTAGGGAAAAACAAAAAAACTTAGTCGAGAGCTTAAAATTAATAAAATTCAGGCGTGAATTAAATTATTATAAATAACGCTTAAATTATCAATATCCGTTCTAAAATTTACCGCGTTTTCATATTTTTTAATGTATATCATTTCGTAAATTAATCTTTTTTTATAATTATTTTCCTTTTTCAAAATTTTAGTGTTTTGAAAACCAAAATTATGTCGTCTATCTGTAGAGTGCTTAGATAAAGCAGTTTCAGCGGTGACGTTATGTGTAACAGTGTATTGATGATTATAAATTCGTTTCTTTAAATATTGTTTGGTTTGTCCGATATAACATTTGTTACAATCTTTGCGATCTAATTTATAAACGACATTACTTTGATTATCATGTTTAATGGGTGTTTTTAAATTTGTGAATAAGTGTCTATTGTTGGTAGGTATGAAAGATAAGTGGATAATAATTCTTGTTATTTTCTTTTAAAAGATTTTCTATCTTTTTAATATTACTATTTGTTATTTTATTAAAATTTCTTTGAAAATCTAAATTTACTTTTTCAAAAAACTCACCGTAATTATCAGTTTAGACGTTGTATCTTTATTCACAAATGTCCCTGCAGCTTTGGCACTAAACATTATAAACAAAAAATGGAATTTAATTCAAAATTATACAAATTTACTAAAAAATGAATTCATGTTGGCTGCAAAACTTTGCTTAAATTCAACATATTTTCAGTACAATGACACAATATATAAACAAATATTCGGTACAGCAATGGGTTCTCCATTATCTGCTGATATAGAAAATTTAGCAATGGAAGACTTAGAGCAGGTCTCACTTAACAAAATAAATTGTCATGTACAATTTTATAAGCGGTAGGTAGATGATTGTATATGCTGCATGCCAAATGCTAAAATTGAACATGTTCTGCACACATAAAGTTAATACATGATAACACACAAATAAAAACAAACTTTAAAGACACTAATAGTAGTAGACATTTAAACTATTTTTCAAACACTTCGGTAAATTTAAAAAAAAAGCGTAATTAACAGTTTAGTAGATCAGGCTATTAAATTAGCTCACCCTGAATTTAGAAAAGAAAATTTAAGCAAAGTTAAAAAAATACTAGAAAAAAATAGTTACCCTTAAGAATTTTATAACAAATTAATCACAAAAAGAATAAATAAAATATAATATAACACAGGTACAAAATCAAATAATAACATATACCACGCTATACCATATATAAACAATTTAAGCGACACAATAAAACACGAATTAAAAAATCAGACATTCACATAACTTTCATACCTACCAACAATAGACTTATTCACAAATTTAAAAACACCCATTAAACATGATAATCAAAGTAATGTCGTTTATAAATTAGATCGTAAAGATTGTAAGAAATGTTATATCGGACAAACCAAACAATATTTAAAGAAACGAATTTATAATCATCAATACACTGGTACACATAACGTCACCGCTGAAACTGCTTTATCTAAGCACTCTAAAGATAGACGACATAATTTTGATTTTCAAAACACTAAAATTTAAAAAAAGGAAGATGATTATAAAAAAAGATTAATTTACGAAATGATATACATTAAAAAAGATGAAAACGCGGTAAATTTTAGAATGGATATTGATAATTTAAGCGTTATTTATAATAATTTAATTCAAACCTGAATTTTATTAATTTTAAGCTCTTGACTAGGTTTTTTTGCCATGTTTTTCCCTAGTCCTTGAACAGAATTGTTAGAGCTTGACAAAAAATAGATTGATATACGAATAATTCAAATCATTTCAATTTTTATAGTTGTATTAAATCCTGAATTATTATTTGGGGATATAATTAAAATTCGATATATCAATGAATTCTTTGTTTTTTAGATAATTTCGTTGAATAGCAATTCATATTTATATTATTAGTAATTTGACACATATTAAATGTCAATTTCTTCCACTGAAGAAGTTATTTAACGAAAACATATTATTATATGTTATGGAATAAATTGGTATTTAATTATTTGTTGTTTTATTGACCTAGAAGTGGAAATAAATCAGGATTAAAAGATAAAATAAAAAATGTGGAAATTCAATATTTATATTTTTAGAACGAGATATAAAAGACATAAAAACTCATTTCGGAAATATTACAAAAGCATATGTTTTCAATGTGTAGGTATGTACTTCACAATAGATTTTATGGTATAAACATGTACCAAATTATGTAATTAGCTAACATAAAATTTGATAGGTAAATTAACAAAATGCTATGCAAAACAAAATTTACGGGTAATAAAAAAACTGTTGCTTTTAAAGAAGCTAATTTTATAAGAAGAAAAAATGAAGGAGTGAGAAAAGACGAAAAAGACACCAGAATTTATTACAACAGTATCTACATATTTATTCAAAACAGAAAATAAGAACAAACGCTAACTCTTAACAATTGCTAAATAACAGTTTGGGCAAAACAATGTAGTTTTGATAAATCAATGGAAAACAGTTATTATGAGAGATAAGATTTATGGAAACAAGAAAAAAATATCATCCTGACCTAATTTGAGATAGTAATGGGTATGAACCCACACAGTAAGTAGTTCCATTAAATATACAAGAAACATCCACACTGGGTACCAGGGCATTAGGCATACAGATTTCTGCCTAATATCTAACCAAGAGGATATATGATTTTAAACCTTAGAATCACCTAATTTATTACAAATATTTCACAAAACTCTCAAATAAGTAAACTAGCGAAGTAATTATCAAAGTACCTACGTGGAAAATTTACAAAAAAAAACACTAAGTTACAACTTAATTACATGTATATGATGGATATACAGTCTTTCATGGCATGTGATATTAGATGGATGTTTTGAATATCTATTATACCTACATTTATATAGTAATGTTATGTATTGTAGATAATTTTGTAAATACTTATTTACTTTATATAACTCGTTTGATCTTTGAATTTTATTAGAAAACTTTGTGATCACTATTTTAATAAAAATAAATCTATATAAACCCTGCAACTTTTATTGCATTACAGTTTTATATTAAGGTTATTATTTGATATACAATTATAACTCAAGTGTGCCTTCAGCTACATAACTCTTAATAATTTAAGAACCAATAAACATAGAAATTAATAAAGTGAAATAGAACTAAATGTTCCATAACAATTAATTGATATTCTTCAAACATTTGATACTAAATTTTTTTGTTTTGAAATATTATTATTATATTATAGACATTCAACGGACGAGAATTAATTTAATTATCTGTATCACATATTAGTACACAATAAAAGAGAAACAGACGGTATTTATCACAATATAATGGAAGTACATAAATATAATACTTATCTGAAGATTGAATGTTGAAAAGTTTACCAGTAGGTTTTACAAGAAAATAGTTTTCATTTAAATATTCGACCATGAGACACCAATATTAATCTGCTTCTGCAATATTCTGTATTGTTACAAAACAAAAGAAACGCCCGCACAACGCGAATACTCAAAATAAACAGATCTGGGACAATTTTACAAGAATATCAGTTGTTTGAATCTAGATCACTAGTATGGATGCACGGCTATTTTTTGAAGTCTTGCTTTACATCAATTGTTATTATTTTGGCTTGTTTTTCGTTGCCGAGACCGGTATGGCTTTAGCAAAATACGCTAGTACGCTTCCAACGCCGAAAATCGGGCAAGATGCGGGTATACTTGCTATCATTATCTTAGCCGAATTTACTAAATTAATTACGTTTAGAAAAATCAGGGATAGTAGACCAGGTACAAGTATATAACTTTTCAGTATTTTTATTTTCCTTTGTTCTAATTTTAGCGTTATCGAATTTTTTGGCAGTATCTCTCACCATTATATCACTTCTCGGTCTATTATATATTCTCATAATTCAACATCCAGTTTTAAAAATGGAGTATATTGTGTGCATTATTATGTTTCTGTTAATGGTTATTATTACAGTGTACGGATTTCTACAATTTCTTCCATGTTGCCAAAGGACCGTTTACATGTAGTTAGTATGTATTATTTATACATACGAAATATTTGGTATTGTTGTTTCTTTTTATTGAAAACAAACAAGTGTTTGATTTTAAACAGCTAATATTATTTATTTGTTGTTTAAGAAGTGCTAGTTGAATTTTGTAAAATAACATAAAATAAAAAGTTTAAATTTTGTAGTTGATAAAATAATACATTTCCCAAAATTTACACAATAAATAAATTTAAGATAGATGAACTAATTCTCTAAAGTTTAAGTTTGTTGTTTTCGATCCCACTATTAGAAGTGATGTTTATATTTTTGAAATGATATAGAAACAAAATTAACAATATAAAATGTGTCCTATTTGAATATAACAATTCTATCTTAGTATGTAGACTATATGGACAACATAAAAATGGAAAATTTCTTGTTCGCCAAAATACTTTGTTTCGTATTAATCTCAGTTTGTATCATTTTTGTCATATATATGGAGGTTGGATTTTTTGATGTATTGTTAAATTTATATTTTGAACAATTACTTCAATATTGCTGAAAATAAATATTAAATGCAATGATGTCCTTCCGCGAACAGAGTCAGAATGGAAACCTAGTGGGCTAAAAAAATAAAATTTGAAATTTTTCAAACATTTATATACCTAAAGCGCATTTCCAATGTTGGTATCCCTTTCATATTTTTACTATAAACAGTAGGTACCTGGGTATCTACCTGTTTTTTACAATTTAAAAAATAGGAAATAAAATACATGGAGGTACCCAAAATGTTCTCTTGATTTTATTGAATTTTAGTCATCGATGTGTATGTCAATTGTGTAAGCATTAATTAGTAGCGGAGAATTATCCCGCTATCGTCACTCTGAATCAGCTTAAGGTTTAAAACATTAACGCGTCATGCATATGTGAGATATGAGGTGTGGAATGTAGGGTGTTAAAAAAATCAGAAATATGGTTTTCATTGTAGTACAAAATAGTCTTATATTATGACGCTTTTATATTAGAACTTATGCATGAAACGAAAGATGGTAATCGTAAATGGTCATGTACACTGTTTTTCTTCTAACTTGAAGGTCGAAAATGAGGAGGCCAGGTCGAACTCGTGCTTGAGGTGACAGACGTTCTTACCTACGTAACCTAAACTGTTTTTCAAGTAACTTAGCAAGCGAAAATATAATTTTACGAAATTTTTCTGATGTTGCAAAATAGCACCGAATTTTTACCAATATAAAAAACTCTTTGGAAATCTTTTCCATACTTAAAACACCTCACAACACACAAATAATTCATTAAATTGCTAACTAAAACGACGAGCAAATAATCTAGAGCAGTCAATTTGACGTCACATTCAGGTCTTTAACACAATGTCCCCTCGTCACTCTCGACTAAAACTTACATTTTGAATTATTATTTTCAGTTTTTGGATTAAGGCTATATTATGGTTAAGAAATAAAAAAAACACGAATATCAACAACGTGCAAAGATTGCGCATTGTTGCTAAACGTCAGAATTTGTGACATTGGCAATGTCATTTCGATTAATCAAAAATGTTAAAAACTTCGGATAACTTTTTTGCCATTTTCTATCTTTAATGATAGTGTGACTCGTTATCGCTATTTTATAATACAGCAGTATTACATGTAACCATTTTTATAAATAACAATACATCGATCGTTACATCGATTTTCAAGTTCCGAAAAACAAGTTTTTAATTTGTGGCTTATGAAAATTATTGATCCACAATTCAAAATTGATGATGTTATGAATGCTTTTATATAATAGATACCTCAATTAAATCATGTTCAATTGTCCCCCATATTCGTATTAATTTTATTATTACACGTTTTTTCGGTCATATACTCCAAGACGTCAACAAGATATCAAAAAATATCGTCTTAAAGACAGCAACATTTGGTCATCACATTAATTTAGACCATTTTAATAATACACACTATATAATAGGCCCTAAATCAGAAAATATCTCAGGGTTATTTTTATTTTTAGTACTGATTTTATTAAAACACGCGCATTATTATAATATGTGTTATAATTAAAGACCGCAAGTGTGGTTTTATCGAAAAAAAATGGGCGTTATTTAGAGAAACTTTATACTAGAATTAATGAAAATACAGACACAATATACAACCTTATCTTATTAGCAAACAAACACGTTGAAGCATTTTCATGAACTTTCGACATTTTAAATGCGTTGCAACCGAATTATAGGTACGCGTACTTGCAATGCATGATCATGCAACAATACCGTACGATGACTGCCTACAAACTACATATTTCACTACATACAGACTCGTACGATAGGCGCGCGCTGTTAAGTCGCTCCCGATGTACTGCCGGCGGAACCGGACCAATTCTTGCGGTCTTTAATTATAACTAAAGACCGCAAAAATTGGTACGCGTACCTATTCGATTGCAACGCATTCAAAATGTCGAAAGTTCGTAAAAATTCTTCAACGTGTTTGTTTCTCTAAATAACGCCCTTTTTTATTTCGGTAAAGCCGATGTAGTTACGCCCCTGCTAGCGGACCACACTTGCGGTCTTTAGTTATAATATTTCTTAAATATGGAACGATATATGTCTATCAGTTTTACTACTACTACTACTAATTGCACACAGTGATCACCGCCAGTATATTTTATCCTGTACACTATCAAAACTTTTTATCTCTGGCTATAGTAGCGAATGCATTACTCTCAACTGTAATCGAACTTTCGAATCTTATGACAAAGATAGCATTTTGTTTTCTCATGTTCTTTTATCACTAATGTTCTGCGTTTGATGTCTTTGTATCGTAAGTCTTGTTGCAACGTAGGTATATGAGATGAAATTTATATCTCTGATTTGAAACTGGGAAATAATTGACGAGAAATTTATATTGTATGATTTCGTAGTAGTAGCGATGGGTTTCTTAACACTTCACTACCTGTGCCGCACTCTAGTAATATATAACTAGAGTCGGCAAAGAGAGGCAAGTTTCAGTGCAGTATAGAGAGCAACGTAGAGGGGCGAAGCGCGTGGCATGAAAACTCGAGCGTCCGTATTAAAGCACACTTGTTCACTGGCCGTTCTGAGTGCTTCTCACTACACACATACTTAGAAAATGTCGCATTTAAGTAAGTTTCAGAAACAACGTATTTGGAAGAAACTAGAAAACGTAACGAGTATGGCGGATTTAAAATACGAAGGCGATAGAATTGCCCCTCTTTGCCGAGTCTATGTATAACAAACAGTACAAAAGGTATATATGTTTAATTACATGAGTAGGCGTATAAGTATGTCGTACAATACTGTGTACTTTCGCACATGAGTATGCAATTGTTGTTTTATATCGTTTTTAACCGGTCAATCGCCGCAGTGTTTAGGCGGTTACCCAATGTCAGAAATCACTGAAGTCCGGGGTTCAATTCTCCGAGAGAGTGGTGCCTTTTTTGTCGATGAATTGTATCCCGCTTGCCCTGTTTGCCGTTGAGAGCAAACTAATTAACAGCGCAGCATAATAAGCGGTCAGATAGTCCAATAACAAGTCGATTGAACATATTATACACACATAAATTACGCAGCAAGAGTTACACAAGCGTAAACTAAATTTAATTTCGCAATAGCAACTTTAGTAAATGGTAATTATAATTTTTTTACATCTTTTGCAAGAGAAATATGGAAAATTATACAACTAGTATAGGACATCTAATATGATCACCCTCCCATGCAAGTTACTTTTACCAAGGTATATACAGCTCTATAGTTGAATCTCTTACCTTTCATATACAATGGTGTGTGTGGGACCAATTATATGAACTTTAATACCATACTCTCTTCTAAAGTTGCATATAAGGATATATACAGGGTGTTAGTAAATAAGTGCGACAAACTTCAGGGGGTGATTCTGCATGCAAAAATAATGACAGTTTGCTATATAAACGTCCGCCCGCAAATGCTTAGTTTCAGAGCTATTAATTTTCAATAAAAGAAAAATTAATTACTTCTTAACAATAATTTTATAGCTAAATTCTAAATAAATTTAACACTTTGTTAAAATATTTGTATTTAACAATGCATTGATATTGAATGTCGACAGTAGCCTACTAGATAATGTATTAAAGAAATGAAAAATACACGTTAAGATGTTTTATTTTTTTGCATAAAAACGGCGCCTCACACGAAAAAAAGGCAAGAGAGGTTTTTTATCGCAAATTGAATGGCAAATTCAAAAATGATTTTTAATTTGAAATATCTCAGTGGCGTACCATTTTTTTTCTTTAAAAAATTAAGATCATTACCCGTATGCACGCCAATGATGAATATAAAATTCTTGGTTGGATGTCAAGAAATGCGCAATAACCATCTCTTAAAACCCACCAAATTTCATTTACCGATCTCGACCGGTTTCAGAGCAATAAATAAATCGTCAGTTTTTAAGAAAAACTTTAACACCATATAACTCTGAAACTAAGCATTTGCGGACGGACGTTTATATAGCAAACTGTCATTATTTTTGCATGCAGAATCACCCCTGAAGTTTGTCGCACTTATTTACTAACACCCGGTATATAGGAAATATAAAAAGTATGTCTTAACTTATTCTTTTAAATGTTTATTTATTAATTATAATAAAAACAAAAATAAAATTATTATATTTGTACATACATCAATTAAAGTCCGTCTATCATTTAAAACACAAACGTAACTGTACAGTGTGTTGCAAATTAAATGCTCTACTTGGGCTAAACTCTTTGGAAAAAACCTACAAAATATAATTTATAGAGCGTCGATTCATTGTGAAATGGTAAAAATTAGTAAAACTTAAAATTTCTAGTTTACATTATAAACAGTAGTTGTCGTTGGCAGAAAATATACATCGACTTTGTGATATTTCCAATTTATTTTACAAAATAACACGAATATATCAACAATTTAATCTACATGCAATCTTAATTTTGTACTCATTCGAGGAGATATTTACGGGAAGAGTCGTGTTGAGAACATGCAGTGGTGTATATTTAAAAAAATAATAAGTTTTAAGGCAATAGTGAGATAATATACTCCTGACAATAATATTCACATGCAGTGGTTTACTTTATTGTTACCATTATCATAAAATATAGTCAAATTTTATTAACTCAAGATTTTCTTGCAAATTGTGCAAAAATAAAACGAATTCTAGGCTATGCTGACATAAACTGTTTCTGTTAAAAATGATGTAATATTTGTTTGTAAAATAATTGCACTATTATGCAAATCATATATTTATAATACAATTTTTATCCATGTGATGATTTTGCATAGATAAAACACATGATACTGCTTTTAAATATATACGAAAATAAATAAGCTGCTCTCTGCAGCGGAAATCCTACCTAGATATGTATAAAAAATGTTCAAATATTTACATCAAAACCCTTAATACTTTCCTACTAATTAAATTAGAACAAGAAACAGAATGTACCAATCAAAAGCACTTGTGAATCAGAGATAATCACAAAGAGAATCTTTATTGCTTTTTAAAACTTTTCAATATTGGATAGATATTTTCGAAGGCCTCGTATATTTCTTGTCGTACTTTAGCACCAGTTAACACTACTTTACCTGAAACGAAAATAAGCAACACTATTCTAGGTTTCACCATACGATAGATTAAACCAGGAAATAGTTCTGGCTCGTAAGAACTGAAAGAGCCGTGAGTTAACACTAATCCTTCAAGTCTGATAGGGAACTTCACATCACAACTGCCCACCATATTTTGGATTTTAAAGTCTAAGAATTTCGCGGGAAAACCTAATTTTTGGATGATTCTAGCGTACTTTCGAGCTGCCAATCTAGAGTCATCCTCACTCTTCGCCCCCGTACACACCATTTTTCCAGATGAAAATATTAAGGCAGTTGTTCGAGGTTCTCTTATTCGCATGATAACGGCAGCAAAACGTTTAGGATTGTACTCTGCATTTCTAGCATGTAAAGCAATTTTTTTCAGATCTAATTTACAATTCAGATTCACAGTTGAAACAATGTTTCTGAAACATAAATAATAGTTAGTTTGATTTAGGTAAGTGTAAATTACTACAGAATTTATTGGTAAAACAATACTATTTACACAAAATTGATGGATCTTAATAATAATGTATAAATTTCATATTTTTACCATAAGCAATTCTTTATGCTATTAGTTTAGTTGTGCAATTAACTGAAGCCTATTTTCTTATCGGAGAAAATAGTATGTTAGTTATTTGCTAATAATTACACACATTGATTTCCTTGAATACAAAAGGACCTGGATGTTTTTATTAAATAAAAAGTATTTGCGACATTTACAAACTTAAAAAAAAAACAAATCATTTCCACAACAATTGTACTTACTGTAATTGAGGCACAATTCCTGGATCAGCAGAGTGGGGAGTCATTGGTGTCATCGGACTAGGAGTTGCAGGGCCTAAGCTAGGTGGTGGTCCAGAATTACTAGATCCTCCCAAATTGACCATTGGAGATGCGTTTGCAGATTGTTGCTGAAACACAACTTTGAGAACAGAAAAAGAACAATTGAAAATAACTATACCGGCGTTTGTGGTTGCATCATACTCTGTGGTGTAGCGAAACCTGGCACATAAGTATGTTTCGTAGGGGGATCATTCCCATGCCCATCCCTAAACCTAACGTTGGTGTCATTCCACCTACACATACCGGTGTTAACGGAGGCACTTGTTGCTGTTGCTGTAAAGCATTTGGTAAGATCTGTTGGTCTTCTTCGGGTTGATGTAAAGGAGTACCTGTTTAAAAATTGATAAAACATATATAATACTGCCTCATTAGATATGCAGATGAATTACCTATACTGGGTATGCTAAAGCCGGGGCTTGGAAGCATTTGATCCATTTTGAAAACAAAGTTTTATTTAACAAAAATATAAGAAAAACCAGTAGGCACTATAAGGTTATTCCAAAAACATATTTAAAAACATCATTACCAACATGAAATTGAGAGAAATAACTTTTCTAACTATATTCACGTATGTTTATTATTTAATCATCTATGACCAACTTACAGATAATTAAAAATATTCATCGATTAATTAATACCAAATTCTCTGCTTCAATGTACGTGAGGCCACTTTAGAATTATAAGAAGTATTTAATTCGTTATATTTCATAGAGAAGCTACAATACCGAATGTGTGTGCTTGGCAAGTTTTAATAGTTACTAACATTTTCTACCAAATTGGCATTAAAAAAAATGCTAATATTATACGCTGTACGTAACCTTAGAGCACAAACAGATTCATGCATTCTGGTCACATGATTAATTTCCAAAATTAAAATTCATAATTTTGTTCTAATATGGTTGCAATATGATAGAGATTTTAACATTTATTATTGTAAATTAACTAATAAATATGATTTTTAGCTAATATCGCATAGGTTGTTCTTTTTATCTATTTTTAGCTTACATCAGTATACTATTTACGAATAACAAAAACAAGCTTAACCTATCTATAGAAAAATAATATTTAAAACATGGGTAATGCTGGAGCAAGTGGTTTTACTAGAGAAAGACAGAAATCAGGAGATACAGCACCACCATCTCCTTCTCGAGAAGATCAAGCATTTTCATTTGATAAAAAGATAGATAAGTTGGTTTTGCAAAGTTCGCAAGAGGATGAGGAACCGTACTTTACAAAACCAGCGGTACAAGATGCGTATGATCCTTCTAGACCAAGATCTAATACGTTATCTGAAGGGACAAAGACGAATGTTTCCGATAAAACCCCTACAGTTTTTCGTTGGGAAGGTGGTGGAAAAGATGTGTTGGTTAGTGGTACATTTTCTGATTGGAAGACGATACCTATGGTGAAAAGCCATGGTGATTTTGTTACTATTATTGATTTACCTGAAGGATCACATCAATATAAATTTTTTGTGGATGGAGAGTGGAGAAATGATCCATCTACTAATATAGTGGAGTCTGATGCCGGCACAAAGAATAATATTGTCGTCGTTAAAAAATCTGATTTCGAAGTATTTCAAGCTTTAGCGAAAGATAGTGAAAATGCACAAGGCGATATACAAGAAGAGTATTCACAGATTATTCCTCCTAGTAAGCCATGGGAGAAAGCTTCTGGACCACCCATTCTTCCTCCACATCTCTTACAGGTTATATTAAATAAAGATACTCCACTTTCGGTAAGACTAATGTACTGTATATAGTTTTATATGTGATTAATTATTTCTTTATTTTAGTGCGAACCTACACTTTTACCAGAACCAAATCACGTGATGTTAAACCATCTGTATGCCTTGTCAATTAAGGAAGGTGTTATGGTATTAAGTGCGACACATCGATATCGCAAGAAATACGTTACTACATTATTATATAAGCCTATTTAATATTTTATTGATAAATAATTTTGAAGAATTTAGTGATGTGTAAGTTAACTTTTTTTGACTGGGAAAGCTATGTAGTAAAGAGCCTTCAGAAGATAACTTTAACATCATGCAAAGTATTATTTTTTACTACTGACAAAAAATTCTAATTTTAACTTTTTTTAATTCTTACAATTTCATTAAATACTTATTCTATTTTTGCAATTCAATTAAATTTATTTATACATGTTGATGATTGGTGGCTTATTAGAGACTTTTTTTACTAAAGATTAACAGATTTTTATTATATATTGATTTTATTTTTATTTGTTGAAACTTGATACATATTAAAATATAATTTAACATCTTTCAAAGTGTCCTGATTTTAACACTTTTATTTAGTTTTTATTGTAATATTCATGAAGAAGGAGATAATATGCTTGTTGTCAGCAAGAGTAGTCGAATTAATTGTGTGATATGTTTGGCTTTATTGAATAACACTTTTGGGTGTTTTAGAATAAGAATAACATTTTATATAGTCAATTGTTTTAATTTAAATGAAGTTAATTTAGATAATTATAAATTAATAAGTGTATTACTAACATAAACCAAATGTGGCACTTTCTGTCAGTAGTAAAAAAAGTATTTAATGTTATTAGTGGTAATTATGTATAGCTTAGATTTATTATCAATGCTAGATATAAGAATACTTATAAATACTACAGAATAAATTCTATAGATGCTTTATTGATTTTCTGTAATATTTTATTTTGTATTCTATTGCATTTTACTTACACCTAGGCTCGTAGAAAATTCCGAATATACCTACATAAGAAATAATGTGATTACTTAACGACAACAAAAGGCGAAGCAGTTAAAAAAAAATGAGGCATATCAATAGTTATTAATAATTGAATTTACGCATGAGAGTTTTTATTGCTGTCCATTGCGATATTATTTATTATATTAAGGATACAAAATGTATCACGGCAGTTTTAGTTTATTTTATGTACTGCTCAAATTTTACACAAAGAGTAGATGTCTGCAAGTATGTGTGTGTTGATCGGACGCATTTAAGTCAGTGGGGATATTGGGAGGGGTAGGAATGAATACGACGTTTGAATAGGCTTTTTAAATATCGACTGAATAGTATATACAAGGTGATGAAGATTTTATTTTTGCTTTGGTAATTTTTCATCTTATTTTGACCAATTGTATATTACGAGCGGGAATTGACCTTTAACGTTTTATTTATATTTCTATCCTCATTTTTTGTGTTTCGTCGTTATTATATATATTTTGTATTTTTTTATGATTTTTCTGCATTTTGAATTACTCCATTTTGTTGCGTTCTGGTACAGTTCGGTAAAGTGGAATGTTTCTAAAATATGCAAATATTCTACATTATTATAGGAATATACAAATTTCAGTAAATGTAGAATTTGTGACATCAATGTCTTTGTCTAAATCAAACAAAATTCTGTCTGTCATGAACGTGCCGGATAAATAAATAAACACTTCTCTACTGCTACATCAGAACTTAATTTGTAAGAACTCAAATATATTATTTCCACATTTTCATCTTATTTTTGAACATTTCTTAAATTTTAGGCCCATACACTAGAATATAACAATATGAACCTATAGCAAACCAACTTTATCTTACAAAAGGAAGAAGTGAGACAGGAAAAAGAAAGACAGTAAGTACATATGATAAAATGTGATTATTTCATCTAATTAATACTTTATCTTTTATGTATCCAATTTGTGATGTATTATGTGGAATATAATAATTATAGTAATTAATTAAAATAAAAGGTTAGTTCTTTTACAGGATTATTTTTTTCTGTAATTCCAATATTTGTTTCTATTTCATATACAATATAATTATTATATAACATCGGTATCACCAAACGCCTTTGATTGATTACTCGGGGCACGTGTTTCGAGAACGCGTTGGTTTTCATCATCAACCGAATACCAAATATTCGGTTGATGATGTAGTGAGAACCCACACTACGAGCCCACAGCCCTCGAAATCACTCTATTAATATGTTATTCTAAACTTTTTTGATTTACTTCAAAATTGAATTATTTGGGGGAAAAGATATTTTTATTTCCAATATGAACCTATTTTGCTGAAAATTCTAAATTTGTTGTTTGTTTGCGATATTAGTGTCCAAGTAAGTAGAGAATGGCGCCAATCGCTAGTTTTCAATTTATTCTGTGTAGATTTATATCTAGTGAGCGCCTAAAGTCGTTTAGCTGGCTCCTTAAAAAAAGTTAACAATGTCGCTACAGTGTCATTTTCACTGATTATGTTGCTAATTTACCAAAAAATAAGTTTCAGCTATACTACGTGAGCTAAATTTCATTTGCTTTGGTTTTGTCGTTCAAAAGTTAAAGGGGAAGGATAAGGGACTTTAGACGCGCACTGTATATAAATATGTATAGGGTATAGGCAAATAGATGCCAACGGTGAATTTAGCAGGTATAAGAAATATGCAATTAATATTTAAAATATGTACATAAATAATCGATTTAATATATGAGACAAAAAATATAGAAATAAAAATAAGTGCAAATATATACATACACTGTGTGTCCAAGATAAGAATGAACTGCATGGGGATCTCGGGAACGGTAAGAGATACAAAGTTGCTTAAATTGGTGAAAAGTTGCGCATTTTAGTGGTCTTTTACATGGCGTTTATTTAATTCAATTGAGTTGTTTAATTTTTACTTTTTGGCAAAAAGAAGTAAATTTATTTATTTTTAGATTCTTTTATACTAGGCCCGGTAATAATAACGTATTATGACAGGTAGGAGAGGTTCAATATGCTAGCTGTCATAGTGCGTTAATATTACCAGGCCTAGTATAAAAGAATCTAAAAATAAATAAGTTTACTTTTTTTTTCCAAAAAGTGATTCTGAAATATGTATAATGTGATACATCGTTGAATTTGTAACGACAAATGCCATCAGATACAGTATATAATTTTCCTCCGTCCATATAAAAAAGAAGTTGATGATGGTTTCTCAAAAACGAAACGTCGAACAAAAAATATAAAAATACAGTCTTCAAGTTATAAAAGTGCCAATGAAGAACTGATATTTATTTTTCGATAACTTGTCAAATAAAGTCAGAAAAAATAAAAACGAATAAACTAAATATCTCAAAAACTAAACAACTTAACTGAATTAAATAAACGCCATCGCCATGTAAAAGGTCACCAAAATGCACAACTTTTCTCCAATTTAAGCAACTTTGTATCTCTTATCGTTCCCGAGATCCCCGTGCAGTTCATTCTTATCTTGGACACAGTGTATACAGGTGTTCCCCGATTGAGGTATACAGAGAAAATTTTTTCAATCTTTCCGAAAAAATTACACTTTATAATAAGTATTGCTCGTTTTTAAGCTCTAAAATTCAACGTTAGTTTGCCTGTAGCTATAAAAACATAAAAACCAATTTGTTTGTAACAGGCAGTAGCTATACACAAATGAATGTTGGATTTTAGAGTTTGAATACAAGAAAAATTATTACAGTGATTTTTTTTCTCATCTTTGTAACTCAGTCGGGGGACCTACTATATATAAAAACGTGGGAGAAAATTATATGCAAAAAAGGTGTGCGAATGCTACCGAAAATTACTGTTATTTGTAATGTATAACTCCAATTATAGCTTTCAACGGATCGATGGCCGCAGTGGTTAGGCGGCTGACTATCGTTGTGAGAGGACGATAGGTGCCGGGGTTCAATTCTCTGGAGGGACGGTGACATTTTTTCAGAGAGTTTAATCCCGGATCGACTTGCCATTCGCTGTTGGGAGCAAAGTGATTAACAGCGCGGCATCATAAAAGGCGATATGATGCTGTCACAAAGCCAATTTAACACAACTTACACACACCAAACTACACCGCAAGAGTTGCAGTGATAGCCAGACAAGTAATACAGCTTACGGAGTCATTGCAACTAAGCACCCACCACAAAAAAAAACAGCTTCCTAAAGTATTAGCGTGAATAGTGCAACAGAGTAGCTCATATCTTAATGTTCACGAATGCGTCCGATCTGCAGCCACACACAAATTCACTCTCATTTGAACGTCTGTTAGTAAAAGGGTTATCGGATTTGGAATGTGACTTGTAAATTGAACAAAATTTGTAAATATAATGCTGATACATAGCGCAGATGAAAAAATGTGAACATTCACTGAGAGATTTAGAGTTGTAAGATGGTGGATAGTTACAAGCGTTTTAGATTATGCCGTGAAATAGGCTTTAAATAAGTACGAGAACATGAATGACACTGAAAACAGTTAATAACAAGTAAAAACAAAACTTACAAAATAAGCACTTTTATTTCAGACGTATTTGATACACATTACATAAATAGTAAAATCAACAATTATATACAAATATAGGCAAGTTTAAAATGGTACACTTATACAATATATTAAAAATATAAAAGAAACTATATTAAATCTTTAAATTACATAGAAACTAGTAAAGGCATTCATAAATCAATTACAAATCGGTGGAGAATTTAACTTTTTTATGTACTTCACTATTTCGATCTGAAGTTGGAACACTCTCGGTATCACTCAAATGACCATCAAGGCTTTGTACTATTGAGCTTGTAAAACTAAATCTGTCGGAATCACAATCAATCTGTTCGGTATCAACAGTTAACGGCAGTGAAGTATCAGGATTTAAATTACTTGCATTAATATATTTTATATAATTTCCTGTTTTAATGTATATGCCATTATCACCGTGTCCGAGATATTTTACATTTGGAAACTCCATTTTGTAAGATTCAAAATCAGTCGAACTCGTCGAATCATTCATTGTATCTAAAGTAATCTTTATAATTTCGATCGCATAAAATTGAACGACATACAGATAACCGGAGTTGTAGAAAAATGCATGCGGTAGGTGAGTCCATTTTATGTCACTTCCGCGAGTACTTCGTCCGTATTCATCCACGAACGTTGCAAATTCATGGAAACAAAGCAGATATTCCACAGGATTTTTAGAAATCCGTAGTATCGAAAGGGGGAAAGATTTAAGTTTATAGCAAGTAATTGCCGAGGATAATTTCCGATCCGAGACATCTAAAAATTCATCTGCGTGATACGTAGCCAGATCAATTTCGAAAAATTTATCAGCACCAATTATTAAACTGTGTTCTGTGAATAGGATGCAGCTTGTGGGTTCTGCAGTATCTAATATACGTTCCGGTATGAAGGTTTTACATTTAAAATCGTATTTCATTATAGTTAATTGCCGTGCGTTAGCAATACATAACATATTCGTCTTATCGCAAGATGTTCTAAATAAATGGAATCCATTCATATTTTTTATATTTATTGTTTGGAATTGAAGAGAAGGTTTTGAACATGGCGCGCATTCACATAAGCTTTGTAAATGCCTTAAATCGCACGATATCAACACCCTATTTTCATCGACAATCATTAAAACGAGATTTAATTTCGGTAAAGTTGCTATTTGATGTATATGGAGTGGTCCTGATATATGATTCAATGTGCTATTATTATATGAAAATAATCCTTTATCTGCGCCGAATAATTTTATATCTTTGTCGACTTCTATTATGCAGTTTACATCGATTTCTTTTGTTAATTCGTATATATCTTCTCCCATATATTTTTCTCCGGTTTTATTGAAAATTCTTTCAAGTGCTAAAAAAATTGTAAGTTATTAGACTAAATAATTTGCATAAGTTTACAAGTACAATAAAAATTTTAGGATGAATGGAGTAAAACCGCCTTCAGCGACTTTTGAAGTAAAAAAATTACGGCGATAGTTGTATAAATAAAAGGAAAAGGTAGTGCAAGTTGCAAAAACCTTTCAACAGACACTTTCGGTAATCATTATGTTCAATTTCGTATGTACATCAGGATTATTTGTGCCCGAAACTTCAAAGAGTTTACGATCCCACTGAAACTATTTTCACTTTAAAATATGACCAAGCTGTGCTCCTCTATACTGAATTCGTTTATAATAATTTTAAGAGAAATATGTTGGAAAGTCTGCAATGTTGTAATTACACGAAAGTTATCTTTTATAAAGCACTCTATAAAGCTTAAAAAAATTGACAAATTTAACTCAAGAATTAACTGTTTCTCAGATTGTTTGGTTTGTTGACATGAAACATTATGCCGTACTCTGTAAAAGTCCGATTTACAAATGACGCCAACGAATCAATCACCTAGATGTCACGCGGCTTGACTAGTCTATCTGTTCGTAAAATACAGTATACATATGCAAATTGTACACTACTTTAGTTAAATACAGTAAAATATTCTCACGGAGAGTGTGGTGTTGATTATATTCAAAGCATAAATATTAGCTATCTGATCCTAATTCGAATAAAATATAGTATGTAAAAAATTTCCTACCTTTGCACCATTTATCTCTATTTTCAATACTGAGCGTCATAAATATTAAGTACTTTGGAGGCCAACATGTAGTATTAGGGCTAACTTCAACTTTTAAAACGAATGGTAGATCGCTATTTGCTACAGGAATTCCAATTTCTGACACAACTGGTTCCATGGTAACTTTACCATAGCTATCTGGAGGTTTTAAGTCTAGTGACTTTACGACCTTTACGGTTTCATTATTTGGCGGTTCTTCATATATGGTGATTGTATTTGCAGTGAGACAAGCGTAATATTTTTCCCAAGATGATTTCCTAAAAAAGAATTAAAATATAATGAATGTTTATTTTTGTTTTCAAGAGTAAAGTTAACTAAGAAACACAATTCGATACTCCATTTTTAGCAAGTATTTTAATAGTAGTTCTTGGACAGCACTTGTATATAATAAACATTTTTCTACACGAGATATACACTGGCGGCCCACTAATTAAGGACAAGAATTGAATCCTAAATACATGAAATTCGTTATAAAGCATAGAGGGGGCAATATAGGTTTGGGGCTGTTTCTATTGGAGAGGTGTTGGTCCAATAAAACGGATTGACAGAATATTAAATAATAGAGAGATTTTGCGGGAAGTTATGGTGTCTTATGCAGAACAGCACATGGTTGTTTCAACAAGACAACGGTCCTAAATATACTGCGCAATTTGCGGAGGTTTTTAGAAGAAAACAATGTTACAGTTTTCAACTGGCCATCTAATAGTCTAGATCTTAACCTAAGATGAGTCTACTCTGAGAAAACATTGAAGAACAACTAAAAAGAAATCAACGACTGGGTCAGAGAACTTCTACTCACTGAGTCTAATGTCGAGATTTTGACATTTAGACTCAAGCAGTGGAATTTCTTGGATAAAAGGGTACAAAGAGATCCGAGAAAGCGTTACCGCAAATTTTGTAGCTTCTACCACTATCAAGATAATCTTTCGCTTGTAAGTGTGGCAACTTTTCATAGAGAGCTCCTGAAGGAGGCACAAAGCAGTGCTGGTTCATAGCCGAAATAAATATCCGGCTCTTTTCGATCGTTACTCAATGCACTTCAGAGGATGACATTTTTAGTTTCTTTGTTGTTAGGAAAACTTTACTTAGTATAGCTGAGTCGTAAGCTCTCTTTTCGTCGATAAACAAGATTAATGCACGTATAGATTTAAAAAAATTAGATAATTATTTAGGAAACTGTGTTGTAGTATTATAAACTATATAAAACAATACCGCGTGTTGAAAAAACAATCCAAACTTTTTATGTAGAAAATAAGATATCTTATTATTTTAAAATAAAAACTGATACTTTTTTTAGCTCCATTGCATAGTACATTTAAAATTGGGAGCAGTTTGTATTTGGGTTCCTGCAGCCAAAGTTTATAGCTTTTGACCGAATTTCGTTGTGACATCATCTCTATATTAACAAAGCATGTTCGTCGGAAAATGAGGCATCCAGTAGTGGTGTTTTAATTTTGAGGGAAAGAAAGTTAAATTAAATACAATTTTATTTTAAGTAAATAGGTATCTGTATAAAAATAGAAAAATAAAAGCCCTTCAAACTGTGTATATACATTTTACGAAAATATTTATTGTACAGATAAATCGCTACAAAAATATAAACAAATATATTTAACCTAAATAGCCTAATATGAATGATTTGCTATTGATGAACTAATTAATCGATTACTGCGCATGTGTCAGAAAAATATCCACCATTCACCAACAGAGACACATGGATTTTTGAAAATTTAAGAAAGTGTGTGAAACAAATTAAATAAAAGTTGAATAAAAAAATACTTACACAGGTATTTTGACCCAACTTTCAATATCAATGTTAGCAGTTTCGTTAGAAATTTCGTTTGCACTTTCAGCTTTAGAATCATGTAATCTGCTTAAACTATCAGAATAATGCTTCGCAAAAGCATGAGGCAGTCCACATGTACTGGGTAAATTTGATATGCACTGCGGATGAACTGTAATTAAACATTCGCTGCATACTCTGGAAGTACGTCCTAGAGCGATTTGATTTCTGCATTGGTTGCAGGTTATAGGTTTAGCACATATTTTCGTATCAAATCTAGAAATATATTTTGTAAAATAAATGTAAGCCGGTTATTTTGTTAACTGACCTGTGAGGTATATTGTGGTGCATCCTTTGAACAGAATTCTGTCTATATAACTCATTCTTTTGTGGCGATTGAACAATTTGCGCTAGTACTTTTCTGTGATCTTTAATATCCAACACAGTATTTACTTTTTCTGAACTATCTGGGTATAATTTAGACTTTAATTCAATTATTTCTTGTCGTAAATTTTTTGTAACATCTCTTTCTTTAGTTAATTGATGTTCTAGATCTCGATAATTTAAAACAAGCGACAAGGGTGGTTGATTTTCCTTTTTCGAAGGACCAAATAGTTTATCTGAAAGTGTCTTTTTCTTTTTATTTTCCTCCATTTGCAACTATAAATTAAAGCAACATACATAATTTGGATATTTATGTGTAGTCTAATTTGTGCCGACTTACCTTTGATTGTAAAAAGTCGATTAACTTAGTTTGTTGATGTATAGTTGATTCAGTTTTAAGTTCTCTTTCTTTCAAAAATATATCTTTCTCAATCAGAAGATTATTAAGCTGTTCACTTTGTTCAAATAATGCCTTGTTCAAGTTCTAAAACAGAAATTTTTTATTGTATTATGATATCAGATAAATAAATGACCGTACCCTGAATTCGTTTAGATCCTGTCCTAATTTATAATTAGATTCTTTTACAGAATTTAGATGTGTTAACTGATTGGAGTTTTCTTCCTTCAACATTTGATTTTCGGATAAACAGTTCTCTATTTGTCTTGTTAAGTTCTTTATTTCAATTTTTAAATCTGTAATTCTTTGTTCAGCAACATTTAATTCCTCTGATAAAGTTGATGAATAAGATTTAAATTCTTTGCATTGGTCTTTATACGAAGAGTTTTCTTCTTGAAGGTGTTCAATATCCTCTGCCAATTTTCTGCATTTCGTCTCAGCAAGCAGTTTGAATGATTTCTCTTCATTGGTTAGTTTTCTTGCTTCCATGATATTATTTATTTCAGCAGCCAGATCAGCTTTCAATTTATCAATTTCCGTTGCTAATACGTTACGTTTATCTTCTGACTCTTTATAAAGCTGTTCATATTCTACTAATTGATCTTCAAGGACTACACATGTTTCTCGAAGAGTATTTCGATTCTGAAACATAAATAACACATCAATATATGTATATAACTTTGTTGGAATGTATTACATACCACTTGATTATTATGTTGTTCTTTTTTATAATTTTCTATTTCATTAAATAAATCTGCTTTCTCTTTCATAATTCTTTCGAATTGATTAATTAATTTCGAATTACTTGCTTCAAAATGTTCTAACTGCTTTTGGTAATTATTTTTCTCAAAAACTAAAGCATCGTATTCTCGCTGTAGGGCTTGGTATTCCTTATCCTTCTCTGCAGACTCTTTATTTAATTGTTGCACAATAGTTTTTTCGTCATCCGATTTTTCTTTTTCGAATTGCAGTTTTTCTTCCAAATTATTTACTATATCTGTAAGTTTCATAATTTCGCTACTAAGATTTTCATTTAAATTGTTCAATTCCAATAAAGCTTTTTGGTGCATCTTTTTAGTTTCTCCTAACGTTGTATTTAAAGTATTTATCTCATTAGTTAATTTAATATTTTCTTCTTTAATTTCTTTTAGATCTCGTTCTACAATTTTCTTATCTAATGTAGCATTTTCGAATTGCTTTTCTAAACGCCAATGTTTACTTTTAAATTGGATAAATTCTTGTTTTTCCACGGCAAACGATTCGTGGACCTAAAAATAAATACGTATTAATATTGTAAAAGTAAAAATAATGATGAACAAACCTCAACCAATTGTTGCTCTAATCTTTCAATTTGTTGCTGTAAAACTCCTTGTTTTTCGGAAGAATTTTCTAATTTACTAACACCACTTTGTAATTCCGTTAATAAATCCTCTAATGCTTTAATTTTAAAACGATAATTTTCTTCATTCAAATCAGCTTCTTTCAGTTTACGTTCGTTCTCGCTATTTTTATTTAAAGCTTCTTTTAATTCTTCATTTAATTTTTGAACTTCATGCTTTCGTTTTTCGGCAATTTCTTCCAAGATAGTCTGATGGGATAATTTTTCAAATTCCAAGTCAGCTCTCAAAGCCTAAAAATTTAAAACACGTCAAATATTGGCGTATTGTCGGGGAATTTATAATAACAGTGTAACCACAGAAACTCATTAATTTGTTTATTTAATTATTGACATTTGGGACAAAGACGGGACCCAATATATTGTCCACATTTACATGTAAGTCACAGTGAAATAATTTGTATAATAAAGTCACTTTATCCAGTAAATGATCAAAACTTAACTGTATAATGTAGAAAAAAAAAGAAAAAAATGTTCAATGTGAAATGATATAAATATTAGCCTTAGTTCAGTTCTTTACCTCTAGCTCCTTAGTTAACAGAGTACAATTGCTCTTCTCCTGCTTCAAAATGTTCTCAACTGATTCCCAATTATTTACCTTCATTTTCAATGAAGCATTCTCTTCTTGTATGTCTTTAATTTTTTCCTTAAATTTAAAACCTTTTTCTTTAGCATGTTTCAAAGTTTCTATGACATCTTCCTGTTCTTTAATTGTAACCGTGGATTGGTCTATGGATTTTTGTAAAACAAGAATTTTATGCCGAAGTGTTTCCACTTCAGATTTCAAGTAAGAATTTAATTTCTCATAATTCATAACTTTATTTTCAAGGTCAAAATTTTTGTTGGTTTCGACGCTAAGTTTTGTTTGAATGTCGGTAATATCATTTTGAGATTGTACTGTTACTTTTTGTAGTCTACTTTCCAAATTGACCACACTTCTTCTACTGAGGTTTTCTACTCTTTCCAATGATGCCTAACAAAATAATTCGGTAAAAATTAAAGATATATTAAAGTGACAACTCACCTTATGCATATTTTCTAGTTTAGATATTTCGCGAATCTGATCATGAAGGGCTCTATTTTCCTGTTCTAAACGTGTTATTTTGTCCTGCTGTTTATTCATATCCTCACTCAACGAATCTATTTTAATTTTTTCCGCAGCTTCCCACTTGACTTTTGCAGATTTTATCAAATCTAAGGCTTTTCTTTCGAGATCTTTGCGATCCTTTCTTTCCAATTCAATAGTACGTTTCAAAGCAGAACATTCTGCTATGCTATTTGCCAAATCTTTTTCTAAAGCATTCCTTACACTTTCCGCATTTTCCAATTTCCTGCATTTTTCCTCATATTTTTTCCTATATTTTCCATTTCTTGAAAAGAATCTTCATTTTTCCGTATCGCTTTTTGCAATCGTTCGATTTCCTTCTTCATGCTCGCTAAGGTTTCGTCCTTCATTAAACTACTATTTGAAGAGTAGCTATTGTCTTTGTATTCATTGCCCGTTTTAAATGTGTACGTAAATCCAACAAATGGCAAGTTTTTTCCGGAGAATTGAGTTTTAGTTTTAAAATCGTCGATGTGAGGCTCCTTTTTTCTGTCTAGAATATCTGTGAAATTACTGGTGTCATCAACGGATGTTATTTTAGGAACAAAAGGTGGCACTTGATCTCGCAAAGTAGTAAAATCAGTGTTGCTATACAATGGATGTGTTATAATTTCTTTATATGATAGGCGAGATTCTTGATTTGTTAAGAGACCTTTAATTAAGGAGACGTAAGCTTGAGACAACACTACATCAGGCGGAAATTTTAAGGTGTTTTTATGATTAAGTATTTTTGAATAAGTTCCCGTTGTGTTTTGGCCTAAGAAGGGCGTCGTTCCAATTGTCAATTCGTAAGCTAAAATTCCCAGAGACCAATAGTCACAGACAACCTGTTGAATATAAATTAATTTTTTTAAGTTTAATTCTTAATATTAAACAGCAATGAAATTATCAGTGATAAACGTGATCGTTGAGACTTGTAATATAAAAGTTTCTATATTTGAACGTAAGCAGTGCCCTGCAATTTACAGATTAAATCTTGGCTGCTTACAATAGTGTTATCTGCTATAAATACCGCTGCTCTGAGTGCGAAACCTTGTAATATTCGTTAAATGTCCAAACCCCTTAAAACCTCTGTGGCTTAAAAATATGGCTGAGAAAGCAATGAAATCTGAGCAGTATCAGGGCGGAAAACGAGGATAAAAATGGATAGCGATATATTGCCTGAATATTACCAAAATATTGTAGTTACGATGGATGGCACTTCAGCAGCAAAAGTAATACGTTTTTTATATAAATTTAAATCCAGAATTTATGCTCAGAAGACGTGTTATGACATAACATGGGTTCTGTTGAATTTTAATTAATACGTTAACAACTAAAAGAAAAAAGTAAGTTAAGAGGGGTAAAAAGATAAATCGAAATGAGAAAATCATGAAAAAAAAACAAATTTGAAAGCCAGCCCATATTAGTTTAGAAACAGATAAAAGTAGAGGAAACTATGAGTTTGAAAGCGAATGAAAATTTGGAAGAAGGCTCGGAAGGTGACAGTTAACAATATGATATTTTGAAGAATCATTTAGAAAAATATTATGCTGTATACTTTGAGGAGACATGGTACTGAAGGCAAATTTTACAGTTAATAGATTAGAAAATTTCAAAGGTGAAATTTTTAACTGAATACAACTGACCTACAAAATGAAGATATTCATGTAGATACGAAAGCATTTGAGCCTTTATACATAACTCGATCAGACCGTTTGCATATCAATAATAAATATAAAGAAGTAAAACAAAAAAGCAGATAATAGCCGTTCCATCAAAATGTTTATTTTATTATTTAATTATAAAGGTATATTATGTATTTTGCAATTAAATAATATATGGAGAACGTGGAGGGGCGAACTACGTGGCACAGAAACTCGAGCGTCCGTATCAAAGCATACTTGTTCAGTATTATTCCACTAGTGGTTGTGAGTGTTTATCAGTACACACATACTTAGAAAATGTCGTATTTAGGTACGTTTGGGAAACGGCGTATTTCGAAAAAACTTGAAAACGTAATAGAGTATGCCGCACTTAGAATATGAAGGTGATAGAATTAAATGTGTAAGCTGTGACAACTATTTGACGTGTTCTGGTAGGTGGAATTGTGAACGCCACCTAAAAAGTATGAAACACTGTTCTACAATCCGTGGTTAACGATACAGCGAACAATTAACATTTGATATAGGTGTTTGTTTTATTCTATGTGATCTACCGTTCACTTTACTAGACCAAGAAGTATTTGTCTCCTTCCGGAGCAAGTATTCTGACTATACATTACCAAATCAGACATCGATAAGAAACGTTATGTCATCTGCTCGTGATTATGTTGAAAAGAGGATTAAAGCAGAATTGAACGATAAAAATTCTGGTTATGTGTTATTCCAAAGTGTTATTGACAAGGATTTAGATTTTTCCATACTAACAAGGGAACACCGGCAGATCGAAAGAGTACCTTAATATAAGAAACACGTATTTTTCAGTTTCGGCAGAAATGCCCGATTTTGGGGTACAGCCCCCTCCAAAGTTTGGACGATTTTTTAATTTTTACAAATAATTCCTAAACTATGAGATATTAAATTTTCTTCTTAATATACAGCATATTACACGGCCCCAAGGATGACGCCGTCCATTTTCGCAAAAAGTTTATAACGGGGGACGGGGTATCCTATACCTTCCATTTTTTACCTCATCTTAATCACGAAAAAAAAAGCCGCTTTTACATAGAAAACGACGATGTATAACAAATTTCGAAAATAATTAATAGTAATAATAGAAAAATAATAAGGCTTAAAAATCAATAAACTTGTGTATCGATATAAATCGAACTACAACAGATATTTTTTTCCTTTAATATAATTTGCCCATGTTACACGGTCTCAAGGATGACGCCGTCCATTTTTGCAAAAAGTTCATAACCGGGGACGGGGTACTCCATACCCTCCTTTAAATTTCTTATTTTCTTCTTCATCGAAAAAAGGTCTCTTTTACACCGAAAACGGTGATGTACAATAAATTTGGATGACTAATAATAAAAATAACAACGGAGGTAACAACGATTCTCGGTTATTGGTACCCCACTATTCACTTTTAATATTTCTTCATTTTACACGTCAAGCTACGTCTTTTCAAATTTTTCTATGACAAACTTATACTATATAATATGTACTACACGAAACTTTTATCGGTTGTAGAAATAAAATCATTTTATCAGTGTAGTTAGTTACTTTGCGTTTGATATATTTTCTTAATAAAATGTTGATTCTTTAAATACTATATTTTATAAGAGCATATACAGCGTGTCCCAGGATTGATGTTACAAAGGTGTGAATATCAACTTGATCTTTTGTAAGTAAACTCTGCTTGGTTTTAAACTTATTTTTAGTATACTTTCGAGTTTGTAAAATCACGTAGGCCTTGACAGTTGAGCAAGATCTATTTCCGTTTGAGGCAAAGTACTTTCCTCGTTCACAGTATGCTAAAATATTACCAAGAAAAGTTGTTCAGAAAATTATTTTTTTGAATCTACAAAATAAAATTATATTTCTTCATAAATTAAGTGTACAAAATGTAAATGTAAAGGTGCTCTACAATCAATCATTTATTCAACATAACCGTCACCTTTTTTTGCACAACGTTCTATATCATGCCCGAATTCTCTGAAACTGTTCTGAATTACCTGGTGTTCGGAGTTTCGTATTCTTTCTTTTAGTATTTCTCCACTGTTAGGTATCGACTGAGTGTAAACTAGGTTTTGAGGCGACCCCTAAAAAAAGATCTAGTATAATGCGATCGGGCGACCTTGGCGACCACGCAATCGAACTACTTCTAGCTATCGACCTTTCTCCAAACACCAAATTTATCCATTCAGCTACGCGTGCTGTTGAATGTGCAGGGCTTCCGTCTTGCTGGAAATAAAGTGCTTGTATTTCCGTCAGCGGCACATCATGTAAGTACTCTTCCCTGAATCTTTCAAGCAGCTGTAGAAAGTATCCTGATTTAACCGTCCCTCTATGAAGTAAGGTCCAATAATGCCAAATTGATATGAAATGGCACACCACACATTCACGTTTTGGTAATACTGTCTTCTACAATTAATCCGAAAGTTTGGATTTTTTGTAGACCAGTAGCAACAATTTTGAGAAGAAATAAATATTGTAGATCAGTTTCGTAAGTCAAACGTGTTGTAAATACTTTTCTGTTTTTCAATGTTCTAGGAATAATTTTTTTTATAAAAACACTTATTGAATCTAAAAATATCGATTTAATCAAGGTCGGTAGATCTTAAATTTTGTATAGGGTCATAGTTTGTCATGCTGAACAAGTTTTCTTAATAATATTTTAGTATACTATGAAGGAGGATCGAAACGGAAATAGATCTAGTTCACTGCCAAGGCCTACGTGATTTTACAAACTCGAAAGTATATTAAAAATAAGTTTCAAACCAAACAGGGCTTACTTGCAAAAGATCAAGTTGAGATTCAAAGATTTTTAGTTCCGCACGCCTCTTGTAACATCAATCTTGGGACACGCTGTATATGAAAAAATTTGCTACACAAGACGAAGGAGTATGCTTATAAATGTTTAAACACATGTAAGTAATTAAGCTATGTAAGTATTACAATAGCGATAGTCTGTGCAAAAGTGCTCAAAACACAGATTTTGCTTACACCACGAACCGCGCACAATCTCAGGTTTATTAAATACTACACAAGCGTGTAGACTGTGCATCTTTTTTAAAACAAAACTCTACAGGATTTTTAAAGAGCCCAGGTCTTTCCTCAACGTACCCACCCTTATACCACGAGTACTTGAAAACGTCGAAAAATTTTGGGGAAGAAAATTAATTATGGATTAGAGATTGTAACTTAATAATATTATTTCCCTGATGTAAATCTATGTCATGGTTCATAAGAATCACCACTACATCCGAAAAAATTATTAATTTTCTAAATTTATTATACATTACCGTTTTGTATGTAAGAGACCTTTTTTGGATGAAGAAAATAAGAAATTTAAAAAAAATGGATAGATATAAGGTACCCCGTCCCCCGTTATAAACTTTTTGCGAAAATGGACAGCGTCATCCTTGGGGCCATGTAATATGCTGCAAATTATATTAAGAAGAAAATTTAATATCTCTTAGTTTAGGAAATATTTGCAAAAATTTAAAAATCATCTAAACTTTGGAAGGGGCTGTATCCCAAAATCGGGCGTTTCCGCCGAAACAGAGAAATACGTGTTTCTTATATTAAGATACTCTTTCGAACTGTAGTTTCATCGAAATCAGGGTGTGACAGTTGCCGGTGTTCCCTTGTAAGACAAATTTGTGAAGGTACGTCGAAAGATCCCTTAAGTCATCACAAGGACTACTTTAAATTTGCAAATATGACATGACACAATGTGGAAGGGTCGATTTCATCATTCATTCATGTGTAAACATCCATGCGTCACTCAAGAAAGTCATCCACATAAATGATGTGCGTACGTAAATGTTACTGAACGCTAGCCTTGATATGCCTGCTCGACCCTTCCATGTTATTCTTCGCACTGCACTGTAACTTCTTCCTCTTTGCCAAGTCTAGTCATAAAAGACAGATTTGAAAAATGTAAAAGTCTAAAAAAAAACCAAGTGGGTGAATATGTCACACTGGATGGGCTGAAATGTTGACTTAAAATTGCATTTATACTCATTTATCATTTCTTTATATGAAACAATTAAAGCTGGAAAATGTAATTTTTATCGATGTAAAATAACTACTTCATTTGATAATTAAAACGTTCAGACTAAGTAAAATAAATACTTCCAATACATGCACGAAATTAAGAAACAGCTAATAAAATCTAACATGCAACTTATAGATATAACTTATAAGAATTCCACAAAATAAGAAGTCTTATTTGAAATACAGAAGCACAAACTTTACGAAAGCAATTACTTACACCATACTGCGCTTTCTGATTTCTATTATCCAAACTTTGCAAGACCTCTGGTGCAATATAGTCTGGTGTCCCTATTGGTATTATGTTTGATGCTTCACCTTTAGAACCTAATGTTGATGCCGAACCAAAATCTACCAACTTTATATGTCCACAACGATCTAATAAAATGTTGTCGGGTTTTATATCACGATGAACATATCCCATATTATGTAAATCATTTAAACCTAAAACCTACAAATATAGTTAATAAAAGAATTAAGTACACTTACATTAGAAAAATTATATTACAATTTCCGCAATGTAAAAACTTGCAGCGGTTTCAGGTAATGTACCGCCTTGTCTATTTAATAATCCTAATAGATCTCCACCAGGATGATATTCCATTATAAAATATAAATTGGCACTGTCATGAAATGCATACTGCAGTTTTGTTATCCACGGTGATAAAGAAAATGCCATAATATTCCTCTCCTCTTCGAAAGAAGTATATTTCTGCTCTAAACTTTTATATTTTTTTATCGTTTTCATAGCGTATATATCTCCAGTTTGTATTTCTTTCACAAGGTGTACTTCACCAAAATGTCCTCTGCCAATAACATTTTTTATATCAAAATCTGATAGATTAACACGAAGCTGTTTAAGTGTGCTAATCGATTTCCTGTTTTTCTCTATGAATTGCTTTATGTTCCTGTCCGAATTTTTTAAATGATCCGTGTTACATTCATCATATAAAAGTTGTAAAGCATCTAATAAGCTTTCTTTAGTAAAAGCATGAGTGAAATTTTTTGTTGCATCCAATTTTCCAAGTATATAAGCATTTATCCTGTTAATTCTAACACTTATAGGTTCCTGCGATGGCTCCATGTTGCTATTTGAAGAATAGTTGTTTTTAAACCAAATTAAATGACATATTTGTGTATATTTAAAGGTAAACGTTAATAAAAACCACTGTAAACAATTCTTTGACTTCTTGTTTTGTATTGAAAACGGTTAACAACTGTCTTTTGCATTCTACATTTTTATTGGATAGTGATATTTTAGATGAGTGATTGTGATTGGTTCGATGTCTATAGTGGTCTACAGCTAGGTGTACGTTCTAAAATCCACTTTCTGCATTCTATTTCATAAACAATACGAAAAATAAAATGTTTGAATTAAAATCGTACAAAATGTATAAGTTTATAAACATAAACAATAAATATTAACTTATAAAGGAGAATTGTAAACTTGGTTTTGCTATTTGGTGTTCGTTGTAGCGTTCAGCCAAACATAACTTATCCAAGCGTAACATACGCCGTGTTCACAGCAATACTACGAAATGCAATAAATTACGGATACCCTAGCCAAAGAGTAACAAGAGAGTGCACTTAGCTATTGGCGCCAAAATAATCTTATAACCTTGGGAAATACTATATGTTTTGGCAAGAGTTCAATGAACCCACGCTGTCAATACAATCGATTGAACACACGAATTTATCCAAGCTTTATGCGGTTTTTTGGTTCATTTTAGCTGTGTGAGATTTTATAAAGTGACATTTATCTATATATGATTTTAAACGAGGCACATATCAAATATATTTAAAATTGAAGTACATTTAAAATCATCGTGTTGGTTGCATTTTTTTAAGGTTGGTAGTGCATAATTTCCTACACGATACGTTTTACATAGAAATTGAACGAAGTATTTCTTTTTTTTACTTTTAACATTCACTGTGTTTATACTTCCACATATTTAAAGTTTTAATTGCATTAAATTCTAATATTTTCGAACTTTCTCGGTTTAGTGACTTTGCAAATTGCGTGTTGGCTAAACTAATTCTGCAAAATTTTCATTAATAAATACTAGCCAATCAAAATTTGGTGTTCCACTTTTGGTGTTCCCAATCAGATCGCTCTATCGAGGTCATAAGAATTATTTTACGCATTCATTCATAATAGCGCTAGTGCACCCTCTTTGTAACTCTACTCTTTGCCCTAGCAGAGAGCATGCAGAGAGTAGCAGTATTGAACGGCAGTTAATGGATGTATGTTTGTGTTTTAGACACTTTCTTAATATTTTCATTCAATTTTATCCATTTATAGCAAAAAAACAGAGAGTATTTAAAAATATTTTTTGTATATTTTATGACTCGAAATAATAATTGGCTTAATTTCCGTGTATGGCAAGTTTGGAGCTAGGATTGATGTTTCAAATATTGTTAGTAATATGAAACAAGTTGTATTTCATATAATTCATATAATTAAGTTTGTTAATATGAAAAATTTTATTTTATATCACATGGCTTTATTAATGACAAAAAAACTTTCCGGTCGTGATTTATTCGACAATTTAATAAATATTAAAGACGTTTGACACTTAGACTATTATAAAATTAGTCAAAAATGACCAGCACGGTACGTCTTCAAGACATCATATTTTGGCAATGACTTATTTCGTCAAAAATGAACAATATACGACGTCCTGATAACGTAATATTTTGACGATGACATTAGTTGGTCGAATACGACTAATATACGACGTCCTCAAGACGTACCCGACGTCTCTCTGTTTGCTAGGCTGTTTGATGTAGTTAAAGATGCTATGGTCTCCTATTTTTCCGGAGAAACCTTTGCATCAACCACATTTTCTTTTGTAAGGCCCTAGGGTTGCTTTTGACCACAACACAAATTGCAGCGGGGAAAGTCTAAAAATATTCTCCATGGCTGTTGTCGGCATTAAAGACTGCTGTAGTAGACTGCCTGTAGAGGACCATGCTAATCGCCTTGCCAGACTAGCGACGCATATTTATATAGAAGGTATTATAACATTCGTGTCTACAGGCAATGCATCATTAGAAGTTTTAGCCCCCATGTTTTACCAAACATTCCTCTACAGGTCCAGAATAAGTTTATTTGTCACATTCCAGGTGTGATTTGTACGGCCGTTTAGCAATCAAGATCACATCTAGCTATTTGACATCGAATGATACAAGTATCTTAAAGCCGAAAACGGTCGAACAGTGGAGTTTGGAGAGTTTTCTCTTCCAAGTGAACGGAACTATAGGTGTTTCTCTATAGTTTACGTTTAATCCTTCTCTTTTTTACCATCTGTTCACGAGTCTGAGTGCGGCTTGCATCCCCTTCGATACTATGTCCATGAACTTGCTGCAATGATGGTGATAGCATTAGGATAGCCCTGTGGATGGAAGTTCGCAGTCCGAAGATCAGAAAGCAGGTACCATAGGAACGTTGAAAACATTCCTGCGACACTGAACCGTTTTGTATCATGGTGTCGATCTATCTCCTCACCGTTGGCTTGACTCCACATTTTTGCAACGCCTTTTCCATCGACAATGTCCCCATTTGAGCAAAAATGGCTGTGCGCCACTGGATGTTTCCAGTTAACCCAAAACAAGTGCCTATCACGAATAGTTTATATCAGTAGAACAACAAAACATTTGTTGAAAACTTCAGGTATGTATTATCGATGTTCATGGTTTATTACTATGTAATATACAGTGTCATCCATAAATATATGAGTCAATATTTTTGGTTTTGGAGTTTTAAGTTTACATTTTAAAATATAATTTAGCTGTGATTGAATTTTAGACAGAGTTATCGACATTTTCCGATTCAAATTTGAAAATATATAGCTATTACAAAACAAACCAAATTTATTTGTCTAATAAAAATTATATCTACGTTAAAGTTTCATGATATGTTCTTAACCAAAAATTTAAAGGATGTATAAGAATCGAAAACAGCTTGGAATATATTTTTCATTGTTCTAAAAAAGGAAAAAAAACGACAAGTGGACAATAACAAAATCTATCTAATAAAGCAATTCAAATGTTTGATAGTTATTTGACAAATAGAAAGCAATTGGTCTTTATTGATGATCAAGAATCGGAAGCGCGAGGGGTTGGGTGCGGTGTGCCGCAAGGATCTCTTTTGGGTCCGCTGTTGTACATAATTTACACAAATTATTTAAATGAGCAGCTGCAGTACTGTCGGGGCCATTACTATGCTGATGATACTTTACTGTATTTGGCATTTGAGCCTGGGGATATACATTTGGCTAACGCAAGGGTTAATGAGGATGTTAAAAAATTTGTTACCCTGGCCGAACAACATTATTTAAGAATAAATTCGAAGAAGTCTTCGGTTATTTGTTTCTCTAGAAAAGCCCATGCGCCTTATGTAAATTTAGTATCAGTCAAAATACAGGGAGAGCAATTACAAAAGCAGGATGTTATAAAGGTGTTGGGTTTGACGTTAGACAGATCACTGAGATTTCGAGCACATGTATCTAGTACGATTAGGAAGTCCTTCAGTGTTTTAAAGTTGTTGTATGGAAATAGGCACTACTTGGATACAAATTTGAAGCTTCTCCTTACTAACTCCTTACTTTTGTCCAACTTTGATTACTGTGACGCTGTTTATGGGCCATGCTTGGATTATGTTTGCCAACAGCGAATTCAGCGATTTCAAAATTCTTGTTTGAGGTTTGTTTATGTCGTCCGTAAATTTCAGCATATCTCTGGCTCTTTGTCCAGGTCCGGTTGGCTAAAAATGGAGTATCGGCGGAAGTATCATATGGCGTGTTTTTTCCATACAATAATACAAAGGAGCAGTCCACCTTATCTATATAATAAAATTCGCTATCGTACAGATACCCATAATATTAATGTAAGACATAAACATTTCATAGAAATGCCTAAATTTAAGACTGAGCTGTTTCGTCGTTCATTTAGTTATAACATTGCTAAGGTCTACAATGGGTTTCCGTACGATTATAAGCGGTTGGCATTGCATAATTTTAAATTAAAAATCAAACATGTATTACTCCAGCACCAAAGCTCCATTACTTAGAAAATATTGTGTTTATTATTATTATTATTATTATTATTATTATTATTATTATTTTGGTTGTTGATTGTACTATTATTATTATTATTTACTTTTTTTTTTCTCTCAGAATTATAGACATCAAATATTATTATAGTTGCTGCTGAGTGGTTGAGATTGAAAATCAGTTACTGGTTATACCAGATACTGACATCTCTACCATTTAATCCAAATATTCTATTGTAATGTAAATTATATAAAAAGTATGCAAAAAAATTTGGGATTAATAAACATTTTTATTATTATTATTATTATTAAATTAAAAAGGATGCGTACATATTCCATAGAGGTCAAAATTTTATTTGTAACGCTGAGTCGGAATATGGCAATTAGTTTTAAATTATATCACTTAAAAGTTCTATGATTCATGAAATAATAATAAGTATAAATCTCAATGCTGTATAAGTTCAATTTAGTTCGTCCATAATCAACGCACTGATTCTGAATTGCGAAATAGCGCTTTAAACCAGTAATTATGAATGAAAATTAAATGCATTGCTGTTTAATCAATGTTAATATGTCAGCCAATAGAGAAAATGCAATGGCATGAAAACTTAAAAGCGAAAAGTTTTAATCAATTGTTATTCGCATTGTCGGTTAATTTGCAGTGCATGTGCTTTTTAATATGTAGCGTAAGTTTTAATAAAACACATGCAAATTGTACTTAAAATATGATAATAATGTAAATCTAGTGTTCCATTTGTTTTTAAAAGGATATTGTCTCTTATCTGCATTTCAAAACAATATTATGCAAATAGAAGAGTATAAATTAATGTACCAATAGAAGGTATAGATTTTTTTATTGCGCGACTTCATCGAGACAACATGCGTTTTACTTTTAAGTTCATTTTAATCTTACAGTGTTATAGTAACGTGCGAAACAGGTATTCTAAAGTATTCTTTAATCAGACACGGTACAATATGATTTCGTTGTTGCAGTGTTTTAATCGAAACGCATGAAAATATAAATTTTCCTGTCTATTGGAATATACCCTCGTTCCAATGTAAACCGCACAAGATATTTTTTACGAACATCACAGGAAAATTCAATATAGTTCAGAATATAAACGATTCGTTTAGAGGAGAAGAAATAGCAATTCTATATGATCCTGGGAATTTTCCTGCGATTTTGGAAAACGTTCAAACGAAAGAATTAATTCTGCGAAATGGTGGTGTGCCACAGGAGGGAAATTTGACCCATCATTTTTTATTATTCGAGGATGCCATAAATCAATTAATACCCGATGTTAATTTTAATGGTAAGTGTACATAATATATTCAGAATAACGCGTATTTGAAAGGTGATTGAATTCACGCAAATGTTATGAGTTATGACTATGAATTTTGTGATTCGCGCATACATTACATATTGATTCTCGCAAATTTTATATTGAATTATTATTCCATCGAAAGTGTTTAAGGAATTCTCGATTAGGCACATTTGTATGTAGCTTTAGTATTATAAAGAATTTAATTACTGTAATTTGTAATTATTACGTTTTTCGTTATAAATATATCTGGAGAGATCTAAGATATTTTTTGAATGCTATAAAATTATAGGATTTTTTGTTTCGTTAAAATTTTTAGTACAATTAGACAAATCTTTAATATTCTAGTATAGTATTTCCGGGATGTTGATAGTATTAGGTGAATTTTTGTATACAATTTTTCGTATACGATAAAATGTTTCTATAAAGTGATTGCGGTTAAGTGATAGAAAGGTGTTTTACCAAATACAAACCAATATTTTCAATACGTTAGTAATCTTTGGGTTAACAAAGTGAATTTCGCAATATTAAACCGCTAAATTTGCCAATTTTTAAAATTCGACAACATATTTTATGATACAGCAATCAAGTTCTGTGCTTTTTAATTTTAGAAGATAATTCAGGTTTACGAAAGACGCAAACACTGTCATTATATTATGAGTATATTGTTTGTCTGCAGAAATTATTAATGATTTCAACGCGAAAATAGTTTAAACAGGACGTTTTGCATCAGTGGCGTAGCCAGGGGAGGACCCGAGGGGCCCAGGCCCCCTCCGAAATTATACTGTATCCATAATTCGAATTTTATTGAAAAATATTAAAATAATTTTTTTTCGGTAGAAACGATAAATCTGAATAGATCTGACGAAAACAAGCATCTACTGCAACACTGCACAGTGCACACACACAGAGTTGCCAGGTTGGGCGATTTATCGCAATTTGAGCGACTTCTAACACAAAATTGCGACAACTTTTTTGTAGTAATCGCAAGTCGCAAATTGAGCTATTTCACATTGTTTAGGTTGCGTTTAATTTGATTAATTTTATTATTTACTTCGTTTTACTTTAGTTCTTCAACCCTTTTGGGCCCCTCCCAAACCAAAATTCTGGCTACGCCACTGTTTTGCGTCGTAAATCAACACCAAATAGTCCATGGCTGGATTTTGGTGATTAAGGGGTGCATTTTTTTTTTTTTTTTGGAAACTTTAAGCAACCACATAAACTGGCATTTGGTCGCATGAGACTTTTCATCTCGATCATTAGTGACTGTAAGGCTTGTACGTTGATGAGGGCTATCATGAACATCAGTAACATTTTTCGGGAGTCGTGTCGATGCAACTGGAGATCCCTAACAAATACCTCAGTCTGTAATTGGCTTCCATGGAGAGTAAATAAAAGTTGATTGGTTTTTTTAGAGATGTATGTATATGAAGTGATTCAGTAATAGTCACTGTCGGTGAATCAGATTTCATTGAAGCTTCATACGGAGTTTTGTAAATATGCCATCTTTTTCGAAATTTAAAAAATATATTAAAGAATAACAGTATAAAGGTTTCACCAAATGGTAACTCTAGTGCAGTCTCATCTTTGATTTTATTGAAGCTTTCTAAACATAAATTCACCCACGCATATTTTAATAATGTAAACCGGGAGGGGGGAGGGAGGTGGTGTTGACTACACCACTCCCTTCTACTACTAAAAACAATACATATATTTAGACAGAAATATTCAAACATTCCGGAACGCCTAAATACTTTTAGAACCTCATCAATTTTCAAAAGAAATTTCAAACTAAGCCCTCTTTCACACTGGCGATTTAGCAGTGCGAGTTAGCATCGCGATTTAGTCGCTTTCTATGCGGTTCTATGCACAGTCAGCCGCGCTGCTGAATCGCTAGTGTGTATAGGAATAGGGAATACATCGGTAAAATCCGTGAGCGATTGTCGCGCTGCTAAGTCGCGCTGCTATAAATCGCCAGTGTGAAAGAGGTCTAAAGCTTATTAGTTTTAAACAAGCTATTATCATCAAAATATATTTTTAATCCACATATTCTACATGCTATTGCGGCATTTGTATCCAACTGGCTTTCTTCAAACAGAACTCATTTTATATTTTTACATTTCCTCCTTCAACTCCTCATAAGATTTTAAAGTGTCTCAGTATACGGTTATGTCTCTATCAGGCACAATTTTGGGGACATTTACTTTTCTTTGTAATTTTTATTAAATGTATGTGATTGGAGATATACAATTTTTTCAAATCAATGTTTAAGCAAAAGCTTGATTTTTTTTTGTAAGTTTATTAATAAAGTGTGGGCTAAACTTAAACACAAAAAAAGGTTTAGAATTGTTCCTTAGAATGTTCAAACAGCCGACTCAAATTTTTTAAAATAAAATCGAAAAAAAATGTAATAATGTTTAATATAAAAATAAGTCAGTAATATATCTGACGCATTTAAATATAGATAATAATGAATCAATTTTATGACAGAATTCTGTGTTATCAAATTCTAACTAAAACTTTTAGTGATTTCTACTAAAAAAAAATATAGCTCACCTTACAAGAGTACTAAAATATCACATTGTATAAAATGAAAGTGGTTAATTTTTTGCTAAAATGAATATAACTCTACTTATCAATTTCTATAAAAGGCAGTAATAACATTTTTTTTTAATTTTTCACGGCTTTCGTTTTAGATAAACATTGAGGCGATCACTAATTTAAGTCAATAAAATGAGAGAAACTCAAACTTCTACTCTAACATCGGTCCAAAAAGATTATATTTCTCTAAGCTCCTCTATTTAGGAAAAGTTACAAAAAAGAGTAAATATATTCAAGAATTTTATCAGATTAGCAGACATAATTGCGTACACAGCGGTACTTTAAAATTGATTTCAAAGATGTAAAAACATGCAGTGTTCTATTTAAAAAAAGCAAGTTGAATACGATTTCCATAACACAAACGTTTTGGCAATAACTCTCTCAAACTCTCTTTAACGGGTCGATGGCCGCAGTGGTTAGGCGGCTGACTATTGTTGTGAGAGGACGATAGGCGCCGGGGTTCAATTCTCTGGAGGGACGGTGACATTTTTTCAGAGAGTTTAATCCCGGATCGACTTGCCATTCGCTGTTGGGAGCAAAGTGATTAACAGCGCGGCATCATAAAAGGCGATATGATGCTGTCACAAAGCCAATTGAACACAACATACACACACAAAAACTACACCGCGAGAGTTGCAGTGATAGCCAGACAAGCGATACAGTTTACGGAGTCACTGCAACTAAGCACCCACCACATTAAAAAAAAAAAAAAAAAAAAAACCTGTAAACTTTTGTTTGAAAAATCTTTTAAGAATTTTGAGAAACGTTTCAAAATATTTAGGTGTGTTCTGGTATATTTGAATAGCCCTGTATATAACCGTTTTCGGAATATATTCCAGTATCTCGGATTTGAATGAAACTTGATTAAAAAATAAAGTTTCTTAAAGTCAAGCTTCCCATTTCGTACTATTCTCATATTTTTAACAGAAATACTAGAGTGTTGTTTACTTGCATAATGTTGCTTTCAATTTCATATGGGGGATAACAAACAAAACTAACTAATTTTTTTGCTAGTAATTATTTGGTCAGAGTATGATGTAAGACACGTAAGAAATTGTGTGCACTATGATTATTTATTTTTAAACTTGTTACTTCCTTTCTAAAATTCTAAACAATATATTATTATTCACGAAACTGGTTCATTAGAACTCTGCGATGTTATTATAATTCTGCAAACTTGTACTGAGGAATCGTCTGATCCGGTCTTATTGGCAAAATTCTTTACGCTTTTGTATCACTTCCGGTTTAAAAATATTTTGGGAAGTCCCCTATGCCTAACTACAAGTTTTCAGAATTGTAGGATATCGGGAATACCAAAGAGATCTAACGAACCAGTTCCACGACTAACCTTGTACATATGCATATGTCCACATGTTATTTAGTGATTTTTTGAAGTCTGAAAAATGAAAAATTTGTATTTTTCAGCCAAATTTCATTTAAATCCGAGATAGACGGATGTAGCACGAAGAAGCTATAATAGATTTTTCCACAAACGAACACCGTTAGGTGTCAAATTTTGATGGAAATTTTTAGATACAAGAAAGACGTGATTACTTTCCTCCGCGACAATTCAATTAGTTTTTTAATTTTAGAGAAACTTCTTCACAATGTTATTTCTTCAATAATTATATAACTATGTAATGTTGGTTAGATGCTAAGTTAACTTTCTGTTGGAATATTTCAGTATAATCCCAGACAGCACAAAGATATCTTATAGACGTCCATAAGATGTCTGAATCCGATATTCGGGACGTCTTATGGATGTCTGTTTACGCCTGAAGGACGTCCATAAGATGTCATATAGATATCCATTGTTACAAATGTCAACGTTTATAAGACATCGTTTTACAACGGTCTTATGGATATCTATTTTGGACATATGTCAGACATAATTATCTAGGCTTTTAATGTATTCAAAATAATACACTGAATAGCACATGTTTAAGCCAACAGTACTGATACATATACCTACCACCGTCGTCTTATGAATGACTTGGTATTTCAATTCCTTGTAAATTATCTCAGCACCCAAAAATATTTAGGAAACTTGGAATACATAGTACACACGAGAAGTATTCGATATTAACTGAAACTTTTTCTTATATATATATATTGTAGCAAAATAAAAACTTTTCTCTTTATAAAAGAGTTTATATGATTGAATTTACATGATCAAATTTTTCTTCTGAGCCATGTTTGAATATGAACCCCTACATCCTTATTGTTCTTCGACAATAGTTAATGGTCTATACCAGAGGTCACCAAAGTGGTCTATATAGACCCCCCGGGGTCTATTTAACACAAGTAGGGGGTCGATTTGAGCCAAGGAGTCGATCTGTGACTATTAGGAATAAAAGAAGAAGACTTGAAAATATAAACAAGTCATCTTTAAAAATTAAGCGAGAATTTTAAACTGGGCTTTGTTGATTTGATTTGGAAAACATTTACATCCCTGAGTGGATTATTACACCATTTTCCGCTTAAATTGAAAACGTGGACGTCAATCTGCAACATGAGCTTGTTCAATTATTATCAGATCTTGAAGCAAAAACCCTTATGAAAAATTTTACAATAAATAAATTTTAGACAAATATAAATATAAAAATATGTAAAACTTTACGAAATAGCTCAGCCATTTATGCTGGCGTTTCCAATTAAATCTTAACCAAGTACAGGACAAATTAAATGTGGAGTTTCGAGGGGATTTAAGATTGAAGTTGACCAATTTCTAACCCAATATAGCGAACGTTGCAAAGAAACACCAAGCACACCCATCTCATTATTTAATATCTTAAATCATCTTATTTAATAAAAATTAAGGTGTTTAAATTTCAACATTAAGATATATTTTATAAAACTATTGTCACACAATATAAAATTACTTTAATAAATGTTTAAAATCGTAAAGTAAATCACAATATACAAATACTAATAGATAGTTTTTTCTTAATTAACTGAAAATTACTTTTGTTGGAGGTCGATGTAGATTTCGAAAAATGATATAGGGGTCGATGATCAAAAAAGTTTGGCGATCCCTGGTCTATACAAACACTTCTTAATACAAATGAAAAATTACTGGATATAACTATTCATCTCAAAAAAGTTAAATATCTAAACACTGACAGTATATCTCAACTACAAAGAAAGTAAAACTGAGTGGAAGCTCTTAAACTAAAACTGGGAAATTGAAACCAGAATTAAACTTAAACGCTGTCAATAGTCAAACCAAGTCGATCGCCATTAAAATTATCGTATAGTTTCGCAGACGACGTGAGATGGCGCTGAAGTACGTGATCATCATATATTCATCATCATATTCTTTAGAAACATGAACACAATCTCAAATACACTAAAGTGCTTAACTTGTTTCACATTTTGTCGAATTTGTTATATATGTAAAACGTCTAAAATGTGGTTTTTAGACTTTTGAGAAACGTCTTATAAATGCCATAAATGAACATCCAAGAGACGTCCTTAAAAGTACGTCCATAAGATGTCTTTTTTATATCTTTAGGTGTTCAGACATAATACAGACCTAAATAAGACATCCATAAGATGTCTTGTGCTGTCTGGGATACTACATAGAACAGAAAAAGATTAACGATGATTCGAAATTTCCAAACTTATGCTTTCCCAGAAATAATATCACAGGTAATGCAAGCAAAACAAATAAAAAAAAAATGGAAAAATTTTGGACATTGGAACTTAGCATATTAAATCGGTTATTTAACAAACTAAGTAATTAACATAAACAAACCAAATTTTCTCACGTAAAATAAATATTAACTCATAATAACGTAGTAAGGCTAAAGTTACAAAAAATATAAAACAACACACGGCAAAACAACAACAAACAGCAAATCCAGAGAAAAAATTGTTAATATGGAGGTTATGTGTATAGTTAAAATCAATGTTATGCTAAACTTTCGATTAAATTACTTAGGGTTGGGTGGAGAACAATTAGACATTTTTTTCTCAAAAAATTTCGATCTGATCTAAGATGTTAAAGTCAAGGCGCTTCTTCAATAATGATATTTTTTTTAACCAATACCGAGTAACTATGGAGCAACATAATTCTTACACAATTTCAAATGGAGAAATCAGTAACTTTTGAAGACAATTTAGCAGTATCATTGATCACTCAATTTAAACGTAGTCTGCACATATTACAAACATATGGCTTTAGTATTAAAATCTAACTTTTTTGCAAACGATTATCAGGGCTTTTCATATTCACATTTCCATAACCTTGTCCTCTTGGATTGCTGATATATACAATTATTTTCCTTAATTAATTACATTTAAGAAATTTTAAATGATCTTTCACCTAATCGTTAGAAATATTAATAGGTACAATAATAATAATTAAATTATTCTCATATATAAATTTGCATATTACGATATCTAGGAGTATGTGCAGTCTGGTATTTTTTTAATTAAAGGTAGTGGAGAAACTCATACAGCAATTTAACTTGATATCTATTCTGTAAAATAAATTCTTTGCAAGTTATATGTTATATAGACGTCTGACATACCACACACTTATTATGTAAATAAATAGCAGAACCCGTGTAGTACATGTGAGAGCGTTCACATATCTTTCATATAACTTTTTCATACACCGCATAAGGGTATTATGTAGATTTGTATGAAACGAGAAGATTATGTAATACAGACGAATGTAGGCATATGTCTATATCAAGAAGTGTAATGGTGGAAATGGGTACATAAATATATATAAGCCTTTCTAATTTACGTTAAGTCTGTCTAGTATATTTTCCTTTTTTTATTATTTTATTGGTATAACGTTGTACATTATTGTACAAAAATTTCTCAGCATACTTTGCTGTTAAATCTAAATTGGGATACTGGGAAATAGTGCTGCTTTAAATTATGTATTTCCTATTTGTTTTATAATTTGAGAACGCTTAATGATAGATATTGATTATTAATTATAAATATTGACTAGTGAAGAGTGAGACCAGAAGATTTTCGGCTGTACGTGTGGACACAAAGTTTTAGCATCGGAATTAAAATTAGTGGTAGAACTTGTAGTGGTGGCATTAAGGCTCCATCATTATTATTTGTTAATATTTAATGGTTTCACTACTTTCTCATAAATAAATGCAGCAGCGTTTTTCCTTCGGTTTTCGATAGTACAAATTTTTGGCATCGAAATCAAATTGGAGCTGCAAGTTGTTAGACGGGGTAACTTGAATGAATATTGTTGTTGTGCATCGTTGTTTTTGGATATGATTTTATTAGGAACCAAATATAAAAGTTTCAAAAGTTATTTTAAATGCTACAATCGTCTGGTATACTTCTTCACAAAAATAAAGTGTTTGTATAAAACAACCGAATTGGTATTCGTTTTCACGATTACATTGTATTTACTATTATGGATCTCTTTTGAAATTGTTCAGTACATACTTAATACTATGAAAAGCAAAATGAGAATCTCGGTCATTGTTAATAATCCCGTATTCAAATTCATAAACATAATACTTTACAAGGTAATATAGTTCCTTTTCATTCATCTTTTAATCATTATATACACAACATAGTCATTGTTGGATTCTTCCTTATCTTCTTGTTTTTTCCTCAAGAAACGTTAAAGTAAATAAGCGATTTCCTTGGAGATAAAAGATCCCAGACAGTATGCTAATATTTCCAAATACTTAAACATTATAAATAATACTCAATACCACGCGATATTTACGACCATTTTTATTTAAATTTGTTCTTTTTTACATAATTCGAGGTCATGGTAAAATAATACCATGTAAGGTCTAATGTTACCGTTCACTGAAAACATATTACGGAATAGTTCACAGATAAAAGTGTCATAAATATTCGTAGAAAACGCAGCAATTATTACGAATACAGTAAATTATTTTCGTAATATTATTGTTATCAGCGGAAGCATTTATTTCTAATAACAACGATTAGGATGTAGTAATTTGGGTTTTTAATTTTTACATTTTTTAGGAATCGGAATAATTGACTTCGAAAGTTGGAGGCCAGTATATCGTCAAAATTGGGGTACACTTTCGCCTTATCAAGATTTATCGATTAAAGTTGAGCAGAGAAGACATCCAACTTGGTCTAAGAAACAACTTACCGATGAAGCGCGTAGAAGATTCGAACTATATGCCAGGGATTTTATGCAAGAGACATTATACTTAGTGAAGGAGTTAAGACCGGCAGCTAAATGGGGTTATTATGCATATCCGTATTGTTTTAATATGGCACCAAATAATATGGAAACAGATTGTAGTCAGCAAGTTATTCAAGAAAATGATAGGTATTTGTAATTCATTTTATTTACTTATACTGACAGTAACATTATAGTTACTCAATTAATACAACTTTGCGGCAAAGATCTCAATAAAGATAACAAAGTCGGCTTTAGTTTACTGAAGATTATTTTTATAACAAGGAAAGATAGCAACTTCCGGTTTTCGCCATTTTCTATTTGTTTTAATTTCTAATAAGGCACATACAATATTTCTTTGGATAGCTAACCGATACACCACTACATATTATACTTCAATTCTATTTTAAAAACCTAAATTTAAAGCTTAACGCCTTAAGATATTACATAATTATAGGGTTGCAAGCACAAAAGAAAATGTAGTTTGGCAAAATAATCTACTTATATACACAGCTCTCAGAAAAAAAGAAAGAATATTTTATTTTAGCAGACAACGCGACTGTTGCATCGAATTTATGATCGTTTCCATTGCTATGAACAAAAAGTAATTCATAATAAAACATCTGGTATTCACTTGAAATCAATGCATCTTTTTTACTTTTCCATTAGTATTGTCGCAGAAAATGGGTCTTTTGGCACCCATTACTTACCTCTGCTCCTGACGAAACCACTTACATTAGTCGCAAAACGTAGAGTATGAGTATATATTTTGTTGTATAGGTACTTATATTTTTTGTATTTTTTATTGTTACTTTGTTTTATTTTTGTATCGTAAAACTCGGTAGCTCTCATAACAGAAACTCAGACCGTGAAACCCTTCGGTATCATGTCAAATGTTGCTCTTGCCTCTTGAAATACTTCGACTTTGGACAAAACCGTTCCCACATTCGAGGTACCTACAAATGTTTTCTAATGCGAAATACATGAATCGTTAAAAATCTTTTCTTCCTATGATTTATTTATTCCGAATTTCAGAGCAAAAATGTTTTAAAAAGAACATTACGTAATATTACTTCAACTGCTCCCTTTTTTGCTATAGCCTATTTATTACGTTGTTGTTCAAGTAACTGATTCATTTTTTTTAAAGTCATACAAGGTAGTAGAAAAAAATCTCCAAATTGAGTGTCGATACAAAGTTTAATTTTGACATTATTATATAGTACTTTTTGATACTTTTTAAAACTAAAAATGTATCAATACTTCGCCAGTATTGTGATAGTTGCTACTACAATATTCTTTTATTAATTATTATTGTAATTAAAAAAATGCATGAAAAAGTACAAAAAATACCGTTGCCATAAATACAGGGTGCTACAAAAAAGTAGATCAATTCATTAACCATTATTCTTTGGGCTAAAATAATGAGATTTTACTATACAGGGAGTCAAACTTATTATGACTTTTTAAAAAGTATTTTTATCAATATTTCGCTAGTGTTTTGTGAGATATCTTTTTCAAGTTTGGTGCAGCTTTTACTCTTAACTAAGCACACTTTTTGAGTAATTTCTAGCAAAATAACTAAAAGAACCGATATAGAAAATAAGCGGCGTGGTACTTTCCGACTCCCCATTTTTTTCTGGCGCATGGCTATATGGACTTAGCATTTATGTTTTTGAAAGCTGATGATTTATCAAACTTTTGTTGGGACTGATTGAATTCAACTTTCAAAAATGTTAAATGATATATTGGTTAAAATCAATCACCACATGGCTTCTTTATTAATTTCTGAACTCATTCATGACTACCTAAAAATTGTCTTGGTATTGTGTGTGACAATTAGTGTTTCAGTTTGTTCCATAGAAGCAAAAGGAAAGGTAGTCTTGTTGCTTCTGATTTTGGTAGTAAAATAAATTCTCAAGAAATAAAGTCGTTCCAAAATTTTCGTCGTCTTTGAAGCAATGCGAATTTTTAGTTAAGAACAAAAAATACAATTTCGTTCATTTGTGAGTGTGATAATAAAAAATATTCACCACAAATTTGTCTTTTAATTATTTTCATTTTCACATAAATTTTTGGTTACGACCAAGTTTTTCTAATATAGAAAACATTTCAATTAAATCAAAACTTTACAGTGTTCAACCAATTCCGTGATTCAAAAATTCAATTTTAAATGTTAAAAGCTGTGTTGAAGGAAACCAGCTAATTTATTATTATTATCATTAATGTGTTCTAAAAACAGATTGGCATGCAAACCTGTAATGTGTCTTTGTTTTTAGAATAAAATGGTTATTCAGTACCAGCACAGCCTATTATCCGTCCTTGTATTTTTCTCAAAGCGTATTAACTTCAGATGAGATGATCGCTCAAATGATACAAGGTCGCATCAGGGAATCCCAACGGATAATCAATACTTTAAATAAAGTACCAAGCAAACCAAAGATAATACCATATATATGGTTAAAGTATAGAGACACTGAGGAGTACATGACTAAGGTATAAGGCTGTCTTTTAATTATATCTTATATATCCAAATCTTTCGTGTTCTTTCAGGAGAATTTGGCTACCGTTTTTAGAGTACTTAAAGCAATGAATACAGATGGTGTGATCATATGGGGAAGCAGCAAGGACGTTAATTCTAAAAGAAATTGTCAAACACTTTACGATTACGTTGAAAACATTTTGGGACCGATCATGTTAGGATATTGAAGCACTTCCTTTTTGGGAATCTCATCATTTGCTAATAGATTTTATAGTAATACCTTTAGTGTATTTATTCTACTTCTAGTATTTAATATATTTTACGATATTTATACATATTACAATAATTGATGTATGATTTATTTTATTAAGTAAAATAAAATTTACTTATCAAACATGTGTAATTTGGTAGTATGTAATGCATTTTTCGTGGTAATCAAAAATAATAAGATGATAGCTCTACAATTTGCCATATATTAGTAGACTCGGCAAAGAGGAGCAAGTTTCAGTGCAGTGCCAAGAATAACGTGGACGTGCTCGCATGATTTATATTCGCGATTTTCATCAGTGAGAATAGACGATGCGGTAACGACTTGGTAATGTATAATCCGAATACTTGCTCCAGAAGGAGGCAAATGCTTCTTGGCCTAGTAAAGTAAACGGTAGATTGCATAGAATAAAACAAAAACCTATCTGAAATGATAATTATTCGTTGTATCGCTTGCCGCGGATTGCAGAACAGTGTTTTATACTTTTTAGGTGGTGTTCACAATTCCACCTGCTGGTACACGTCAAATAGTTATCGCAGCTTACACATTTAATTCTATCACTTTCGTATTCTTTATCCGGCGTACTCGCTATTACGTTTTGTAGTTTCTTCGAAATACGCCGTTTTCCAAACATACCTAAATGCGATATTTTCGAAGTATATGTGTACTGATAAGCACTCTCAACGACCAGTGGAATAATACTGAACAAGTGTGCTTTGATACGGACACTCGAGCTTCCATACCACGTTCTCTACGTTGCTCTCCGCACTATACTGAAACTTGCCCCTCTTTGCCGACTCTATATATTAGGATTAGGATGACCAAAATATTTGACATATACATATCGAAGGATAATTAAGAACAATTTTTTCTGTTGTGTTTAAACAATGTTTAAGTCAATACGAATATATTGTAGTTAATTTTACAATTCATTTGTTTTTGGACACGAGCTCTACGTGAATCTTAATGCTAATCAAACTCACCGAAGCTAGCTCTCAATAACATCTTTGCAATAAACAGTAAAGAGACTCGAAGTAATTACCGAGATAGTTGAGAAGTTGGTGTAGCTAATTAAAGATCGTTACAGACAATACTTACGTATATTTAAAAATATACCAACAAGAGGAATTAGAATAAAAGACAATTAAGTATGAGTCTCAATCTCAGACCAGGTTATTTCGGCTTGTAGTACCTGCTTCTTAGTCTATATCAGTTTCTGCGCCGAAAAGAGTATAAAGTTTTCAGTTGCCGACGAGGGCAGAAATTTCAAACAATTATGGGTTAAATTACAAGTAGCAAGCCTCAATATCACAGTTAGTGCCGTTTATAAACAGCCAAATTTAGTCCCTAAGTTTTTAGAAACTACCTGTGTCCAACATTTAATTAATCTGCCAAAATGTGTTACGTGATGTTGACCTCTGATACATCAAGTTTTAAAGGGTCCGGTATACTTGAATGTCGACTATTTTTTCGTAGTGAGTGCAGTTGCAGCAGTTTCCTCAGTTGTATTGCTTGTTAAGGCTACCAATGCAGTTATTGTGTAAATGTATTTCTATAGCTTTGCTACAACATTACTTCGTCATAAATAATGTTGTCCACAACAACGAATGGCAGCTCAACCGGAGTGCCGATCTAGCAAAACGTACGCCAAGATCCGAAACGCTGAATACCTATAACCTCTTACCTGTGTGGCTATCCCGTTGTAAAGCTGATCATTATATTATTTTTTTTCAACTCCTTATTGATCATTACAAGATACCTCCGATATTTTGCACTTATCGAGATTTCAACGTAATCAATCTAGACGGCTTTCTTACAGATCTTCATAATATACCTATGCAACTTATTTTTGGAATGCACTGCTTGACGTTTTTGATAGACACACTTCTGTAGGCGTTTTACCAAGATTTGTTTACCGTACTACCGCTTTTAGAAATTAAATTAGTGTTACTATCAAAAGGGATATTCTTATTTCGTTTCTAGAACACTAACTGAGTAACGCCTTGAAATATCTCAATTATTTAGAGATAAAATGGGAAACAAATCTAGCTAATAATTTAGTTAATGTAGCCCGCAGTTTGATACCGACACAAAATGTTATATGTCAGTTTGTCAATAGTTTTACTATTTAAGCTATCATTGATAAAATTAATAGTCAAACGCGGGGTGTAACAATATTAACATCACGATGATTGCGATATTATATTAAACATCATTATTTGCATTATTGAGAGCGGCACTGTTTCCAACTGTTAGTATTTCACCAGCATTCGCAAACATTTTTTAAAATGCAATTTAGAATCAAATGGTTGAGGTATATGAATAAAAATAATCTAATACCGGCCCTTCAGTACGCTTTTAGAAAACACTTTAGTTGCAAAATAGCGTTGCTGGCTCTAACAAATGATATAGTAACAGCAGCTGCCTAGAAACTCTTCAAGATATTAATATTGATTTCAGCAACGCCTTCGATACTATTAACTATGACATTTTGTTTGATAAACCACAGTGGGTAGGCATTCATAACAATGCTCTGACTCTCCTGAACAGTTACAAATTGTGCATAGAATGTAAAGTTAGATGGTTCCTGTATAGGGAGTTCTTCAGGGCTCTATTTTATTTTTATATGACTAATTTACATATTAATACGAGTAAATCTTGTTTTAGTGTTTAGTAAATCAGGAATGTGTAATTCATTACAAAATAATTTAAATATACAGGGTGTCCAAGCTGACGCGATTTCTTTGTTAATTTGTTCATTTTACAGTATAGAGAAAAAAGTTTCAAATAAAAGTTGTCCCTATTTAGACAAGGCGTAGCCAGAAAATATTTTCAAATATACAAGGTGTCCCAATTATAGAAAAAGTGTATGTAACTTTATTATTTTAAATGGATCACCCTATATATTATACATTTTTTAGATTCTGCATGATATTTTAAGTAACTTTTATTAAGACCTTCCTAGACCTATGTGCTTTTGTTTTCGAGAAAATAAATATTTTATCAAAAAATTTGCAATTGCAGTGCTCTCGTTAATGAGCTGTAGGATCAAAACTAAAAAAAAAAACAAAATTTTGATTTGCGCGAATTGATACGTCTTCAATTGGTTTACTATTTCCAATATTAACATGTACGGGTCCTTTTGTTGGCATACAGTTACTGGCGCCAACATTTGAATGCCAATAACTGTTTTTTTTTAATGGGACATCCTATATCTGCTTACAGAGTTGGATGTAAAATTAAATTCTCTTTCTTCTGATATTAGAATGTACCAATTTATCTTCAACCGTTTTAGAGAAAAATGCATATTTCTTCTGCTACTGTCAAAAAACCACTTTAGCACGAAGTAGGTAGGCTACGTAACAATAATATTATGGCAGATATTATATTTAATAACTATTTGTACCATTTATACACAAGTAATAAGCTTCATTTAAATTTGTATTATAAAGCAATTTTTAAGAATGATAACATTTGCTCACAATCCATTTATAAAAAATGTAATTACTTTCTATTTTGTGACAAAATACAGCTGAGAAGATATGCATCAGCGAATTATCCTGGTGTTTCAAGAAATCAGCCCAATCATGCTAAGAAATGTTGAACAATCATCAAAAATCATCAAAAAACGTGTTCGTAATTGTTTTGTCCAAAGCGGAAGACATTTCGAAAAATAAATTAATGAATTTAATAACACTACATTTATAATGTGCATTTCCTATTTCACGCATTTCCTTATAATTTTTTTAAAACCCTTTTGGTTGCGTTTTTTATGTTGTTATTTGTTGAAAGGTCCTGTTCTGTTAAAATTATTTACAATACAAATTTAAATTGAGCTTATTACTTGTGTACAATTATAAATGGTATGTACAAATGGTTACTAAAGATATCTGCCATAATATTCTTGTTACGTAACCTACTTCGTGCAAATTGAAGTGATCTTTTTTGACAGTAGCAAAAGAAATATACATTTTTCCGTAAATCGAAAAGAAACCGCGTCAGCTGGGACATCCTGTATAGAAAAATCCTTGCTTTGGGCTAATATCTGATAAAACTTTTTGTTATACAGATCAAATAGTTAATTGTATCACATATCATTCTAAAGCCTTAAACTAATACCAATAATTGGGGCAATAACATAACTTTTAAATTAAAATCTCGATCTTTAATAAAAATGTATATGAAGAGATAAAATTGACCTAGAAAATCACAAAGGCACAATACAATTATTTTGAACACTAAGGACAATCTTTGGTTCCCGATATGTAAAATTAGGTCACAATAAAGAAACAGCATGATAAAAGATTTAAATCTACATCATAACGAATCATTATCTTTTTTTTTCTTTAATGGCGTTGATGGTAACTGATCCCAATCCAGCTCAGTAAAATCAATTTCAATCTTTTTGTTCTTGGGACAGTATTGCCTGCAATACAAAAGTTTGTTATATAATTCAACAAAAGCAAATTCTTACTTACTGTGTTTCTACACCAGCAGCTGTCAGCATGCGCTTCGATGCAATTGTAGATTTTTTATGTGCGTGTTTATCAGAAACGTATACTACTTTTTTAATACCCGATTGTATTATTTGCTTCGCACATTCATTGCATGGAAATAATGCTACATACATAGTGCAATTCTTCACACTAGCGGCATTTTTATTTAAAATTGCATTAGCCTCTGCATGGCATACTACAAATTATCATAATCATTTTTAAGTATTAGAACCATACATAATCATACACATAGCTACCCAAAAGAATTGCATGCATTAATCACTAATCAATAATAATGTGTATTAAATCAGCTTTAGTTAAGTGACAACATATGGTTAGGCATAACGTTTTTCTCATTACGCAACGCCTGGATTAAGTAAATCTCAGCTTTGACAATAACATACCATATAAGTATTTAGATTTTAATTTATCGGAAGATTTTCCCCATGGAAATACATCATCGCAGCAGCCTCTTGGCATACCATTATAACCTACTCCAACGATCTGGTTGTCTTCATTGACAATGCATGCGCCAACTTGAGTTGAAGGATCTTTGCTCCTTTTCGCAGCTAAAAAAGCTGTAGCCATAAAATATTCTTCCCACTCTAAATAATCCAATCTCTTAGTTGTGGAACCATTCGGGCTGTAAATATGTACACTATTAATAACTATATTTATGTAAAAACTTCAAATATATAAATACATCGTTTTATTAAATATTAATATACTATAACAATAAAATTAATAATACTTTGTAAAAATACCTTTCAGGTTTTAAATCCATAATATTTACGTATATATTTTATTCAATTTCTTTTTAAACACTAGAAATGACAACAAAATTAGTAAGGTTAAAACAGCTGATCCATAACCACCACACATACATCAAAAAACCAATATGCAACGATACCTGCACTGCCAACCCTTCGTTATCAAACAACCCTATATGAGACGGTGACGAGGAAACCGGCTTGTCAATTTTCAACATGGCAGAGAGCTGTTCGTGCTATTATCATGTGATGCAAAAGTTTTCGTGGTTTGTGTAAATGTTGGTGAACATATAATAATATTTGTGCATGGGACAGTAGTTTAATAACAAACACGATGGCGGACTTAACAAAACCGCCTTTAAGTGATATTAAACATCCAGAAGAAGTGGTTAGGATGGCTATGAATGATAGTCTCAAATTTGCAGTGTTAATTGGACTTATCGAGGTTGGACAGGTGTCAAACAGGGAGGTTGTAAACACCGTATTGCAACTGGTAAGTTTATGCTGCGAATTAATTTCCGGTGTGCAAGCCCCATTATTGTTAAGAGTGGGTTATTGTTTATAACCTGTCAAAAACATTACATCATGTTGTTCTTTACAGTTTAAAAGGTGCGTCAAGGTGTATTAAAAAACAGTTTTCACTATGAAAAACGATATTTAGAGAGTGAATTATTTATATCTATTTATACGATTCAGGTGGGCGTGCCAAAATATTGTTCCTTTTCAATAAATCCAACTCCATACCTGTCCAACGTGTACACATTTACCTGTGTATCAATTTCGTAATAGCAAACCTGTATAAACGTTTATCTTTATCATTATGTTGGTAATACAGATGAATTTAATATTTAAATGTATTATAAAATCAACAAAGTAATCAAATGAAAGTACGTAAATATAAATAAGCAAGAATTTTGAAAAATTCCTATGTTTACTTGAAGCATCGTAATTTTGAAGTTTTTGTTTAGCTGTAAATAATTTAGATTATTTTCAAATGTATCAGTGCTGTTGTTTATTGAGGGGGCAGATACTATTGTTTATTTTTTGTTAATATGCAATTTTTTTTTTAATCTTTAGATGGATATGTAAATTCTTATTGGATTTTTTGTTAATAAATATGACTTTTCTTGCATATACAATCAATTATGAAGTAAATCTTTGAATTAGGTAGTTAATTGTTTTACGTACTAGCGAATGTAAATTTTCCGTTATGTTTGTGTTTATTAAATAAATTAGATACGTATACCTTAATCATCCTTTTTTCTGTATTTTTCCCTTCCCTTATTTTGAATATTAAGCTCAGCTTTCAGCGTTTAATTCTTTTAAATTTGCTTAATTGTACAATGCGTATTGGTTCAGAATACACTTTGTAACAGGTGCAATAAATATGACCCAAAAGTTAGGCAATTGTTTATATTTATCATGAAACGTGGAAAGTTTTGAATGTCATCTTCAATTGCGCAATTTTTTAGCATATAAAGTACTTATTTCTTGTAGCTTTTTCTTATTACATGTTTCAAATTTAGTTCAAATTTTATATGGCGTACCGTTAGAATGTTGTAGGGGTTCTGTATTTGTATATTTTGTACTAATTGTAAATAATATGTATTACTAATATAATCTCGAATAGAAACTACCATAATAGTTGGCGGGAATGCGGGAAATATGATGTACTTAGGTGCTATTTGTAATTTATTAAATATACAGAGTGTTTATCCGAAATCTTGGAGATTCAAAATTACGTTTGGCGGATTTCAAAAACCACTGCACTTTATTTGAATCCATCTTAAAATAGATGGATCCGCGATTTTAGATAGTGAATCCTGATTTAAAGGAACGAAGAACAGATCCGAAAATTAGCTAGCGAATCCGAATCCGAGTATCGAATACTGAATCCGGGTCTTAGGACTCGAGTATCCGAATAATTTTCTAGCTTAATATCAATTTTAAATAAAATAAATAATAAATAAATAATTATCGTCCTATAGCTATCTTATCTAATTTTGGAAAAGTATTTGAAGCAGTAATTTATCGAAAAATCTATCCACGAATAAAAACTGAAATTTTGCTATATCAACACGGCTTCACTGAAAAAAAAATCTATCACGACAAATCTAGCAGTTTTCATTCAGTTTATACACCGACTTTGCCAAAGCTTTTGATCGCGTTGATCATACTTTAATTCCGTTGAAGCTGGAGACGTTCGGCTTTTGAATCATATACCTCAATACGTAACTTTCAATGGTTATTTATCGAAACCGTACTTTCCCTCATCTGGCGTACTCCAAGGGTCTAATCTGAGTCCACTTCTTTTCATAATTCTTATTAACGACTTGCCTTAACACGTTCTATCGGAGAAACTTCTGTTTGCGGATGATCTAAAAATTTATCGCTCCATGAATGACTGGGATGGTGACATTCTGCAATATGACTTGGAAAACATTATGTGCCTAGTGCGATCAAAATAATCTGCCGTTGAATCCGGCAAAATGTAAAGTTATGTTTTACAAAGAAAATTAATTCACTTCCTCTTCAATATCACCCTGCGAATGATATACCTCGAGTTAATACCACTAAGGATCTACGTTGTTTGATTGCAAACTTTCATTTGCCAACCTCCTTGCAAATACTACACTAAAAGCCCAACAACCGCTTGGCTTTATATTCAGGAGCTCAGATCCTTTAGCAACACAGATGCGTTAATGTCTCTTTATGTATCGCTTGTTAGATCGATCAAGTTCCTGTGGTTCAAGATCGACGGCACTTATCCTGCTAGGAACTCTGATCAAAGTGTTCTCTGGTTTCGTTGCAGTCTACCATCACTTACTTTTAGGCGAATCTTTATTTCATTAGTTTTCTTGTTCGAGATTCGCCATAACAATATTGACTGTTCAGATCTACTATCGAAAATTAATTTTTTGAATCCCCAGTTTGCCATGCGATCTTCAGCGACCTTCTATCTACCATTCCATGGAACTAATTTACGAATAAAATCTTTCTTAACTTATTAATATTAATTTGGTCTCACTTACACAATATATATAAATCTGCAGTAATAGATTTTTTTTCACTATTGATTCTCTTACATTGTTGCGTAATTATCCTGTACTGGTTACTATCAATTTTTATTGTTGCTATAATATATATTCTGTTGACGTATTATGTGTTATTGTTTTTTTATACGTGTTAAAGTATAACTCGATTTTGTCAAAATTTAAGTTGTCCTGTAATTGGAATATTCAGATTCTGTAGGCCAAATAAAGCATTATTATTATTATTATTTGTGGTATACTAGCAATACTATTTTTTGTAAGTAACTAAATGTTTCAATTACATCATTTCATACTAGGAAGTCCACTAGGTTGGCGCCACAAAGTGGTAAAAAATCGACAAAAATTATAGAAAAGATTGACCATTTATTGGCCGATTCACGATTGGAGATTTCAGGATAGGATTGACCAACGTTTAATCATGTTTGATCACCAAATAATTTATTTGAAAATTTAACAGTGGTTGAAAAAAATTGCTTCTTCTTTATTGAAATGAGGACAAACAAAGAAAATGTCACAACCTCTTGCTTCAGGCCACTTAATCATAGCAAATCACAAATCATCTTTGGATCATCCACTGGTTAAATTTTACCCGACCTAGAAGACCTTTCTACAATCGTTGAGAGATTGTTAAATGCTGAAACTTTGAAAACTTTGTTATATCTAGCTTCACTAACACTATCTAAAATCCAAGGTTGAAAAAATATTTGAAATGTTGGATAAATGTTTGTCTCTTAATGCCCTTAAAGAGTAGTACAAGACCACCAGATACTCTGATGTGAAATCAGAAGTTGAAGTAGGATTCATCTATAGACAATTCTGAATAAGCCAAATTTTTCAATTAAAAATTATTTACAGCAGTTCCTAAAATATTTATGGTTGAAAATACTATTCTAAAATGTAGCATTTAAATTTAATTATCTCTAAATTTTATGTAAACTTATTAACAAATAAATTTCTTTAATGTAGAAGTACATGATAACAAAAATTGAAATTAACGGAAATATTTTTTAATTAAAAAAAACGGTTAAAATTTAGTTGAACAGCGTTATGGAAAATACAATCTGTATGACAACTAATTTAAAATGAACTATACAAAACTGTTTGATGCATTTTGGATCTGATCGTTGTGTGGCCAGTTGAATGCATTAAGTTTCTTCTTCAAAAGTTTAACTTTATATAAACCTTTATCAGGAAATTTTATCGCTTAGCGAATGTATTATGACAAAAATAAATATAATGTACTGCATAGCACATTTCCAACTGTTTTGGGGTTTAAGCTTTCCTGGAGGTCACCTATTTTAATAGTCTTTACCGCTTTCTTCGTAGACAGGTTTGTTTCGATTGATTTAGCCTTCGAATTGACATTATGACATGTCTTTTTTGTTCTGTGATAACAACAGAACTTCACCTTTGTGCTCTGATATTTTTTTGTTTCTATTTACAACCACGTTTGGCCTAGATTTCATGATATTTTCTGTTAGTTAAATCTAATAAAAGTTTCAAATTTCGTTAATGGTTGCATAGCCTTTGAACAACCAGATTGATTAATGTCTACAAAAGGAGTGGCTCAAACCGCACAGATTGTTGTGAATTGAATCTGATTTTGATACAGTTTTTTCTTGAGTTGAAATCTCAAGTTGGTCTAAACTGCTAAGTGTAGTAGAGATAGCAAGCTTAGAAGTACTTGAAGTTATCGTAGGTGTTGTTGCTTTCGGTTTAATAGTAATGGAATATTATTTCTGGTCTTAGATTTTTGTATCACATTAAAGTGTAACTTGGGAGGGTCATAAGCGTCTTGTGAATGAAAATTTTATTCCCACAGACTCTTGAGGTATTGAGAAAATTCTTCTTTTTTTCCTATTGATGTGTCCCGATGTCTAAGGTTAAATTGAATCAAGGGTACACCAAGCTCCTTTTAGAGGAATGCGCTGTTTTGCTGAATGGTTGCATGAAGTATGGCTTCAAGCACCTGAGTACACCAATTGGCGAAGATTGAACCCTTTGTTCAGCCTTTCTTTTTTGTGTCCTCTGCTTCTTTATAATCATTATTTAGTTTCGAGGTACCCCAAACCTACCCACCAGTGAAAATAATTAAATGCGTCATCTTTGACCCCTTTGTTGCTCCGCTTGCCAAAACAGTACTATTGTTTTTCCCTTGTTTGTGCCCTTTTTGGCTAAATAAAATTTTGTCATAATTGTAAAACCGATGTACGGTAAAACCGTTTGTTCGTCTAATATGTTGATTACTTACTTTCCAGATTCTTAAATTAGGATTTGGTCCAACGTCACCAAGTTTGTTATCCATCCATTCTGTTTTTAGATTACTTTGGTCAAGAAATTTTGCACTAAATGTAATGATTCTTGTGTAGTCAATCCTTCACTGTGGATAGCACATATTTCTAAATATTTTGCCAAAGCGGTGATGTTCTCATCTAAAAGTTCTTGCTTGCGACCAGCTCTAAATGTTGTTCGGGGTTTTTGTAATGCTTACCTAAAGTTGATACTCGAACATTAAATTTTGGTTGCAGATTTTATAGGAACTTAAAAAAGATGATTCTTCTGATATCTAAGATCAAATTTGCACTATAAACATTTCTTTTTTATAGTTCTGAAATTTTATTCATTTCAGTTCCTGTTTTTGGATAATGTTAAAGTCGTGAAATACTTATCGGTGTTGGTTTAAATTTTCAGCGGATACTGGTTGTAAATCTAAAATTTTCAACCATTGTAAAATCCTGATTTGTTTGCCGAAACATTACTTGCAATCAAGAAATATTTTTTGTTGTAATTGTTATTATAGTTGGTTTAGAATTGTCTCGCATGTATGTATATACATATGTACTTAAATGAGGAATTATTTGTCCATAGTTTTATAACTCTTTGGAATCTGTATGCGCAACTATTGAACATAATTACATATTGTTAAAATGTCTAACGTCAAGATATGAGTGATTAATTTACAATAAACTTGTACAATGTATGTCGATAAAATAAATTGCTTTTTAAATTACGCCTTATTTTATAATTTCGAACAACAAATTTAGTTTTATCAATGTTGAGGTTTTATTAAAAGCTTTTACAATTATACCGTAATTATGTATCAAAAAACTATATCAAATATGTTTTGATTGATACAAGGAGTTGCCTTTTTAGAACTATACACATTTTAATATTTCTTGTAGTTTTATATCTTCTGATTTAATTGTATTTGCGTTCTATTTTTCTTTTAAATCTATCTTTGTGCTAGAGATTGCCAGATTATTACTACATGTGTTCTTGCTCTCGTATTTATTGTCTATCTGTTGCTCAATTGTTTGGATTTTAAAAACTATCTACCTATGAATTTCTCGTGGGTGTCACCGTAAATTTTTCGCGTGGGTTTTAACTTCGCGTATTAATTGGCGAAGTTCTCGCTACGCCAGTCAATGAGTTAGAAATTATAATTGCACGTGATGAATTAAGGCGTGCACCTGCTTGGTTGAGACCTCGTATATCATTGTATTTACACGTTCAAATTGACCGTGTTTGTTAGGTTAATAGACCAACCCAACAAATAGGAGTGGCGAGAAAAATCGATTTCGAATACAAAAGGGAGTCCAGGAAATAAAACCATATAAATCCGGTGCAGCAGCTTTCGCCGAATGGTTGAAAGTTGGAGATTTTCAATTGCTGGCTGCGCGCCCTGCGTTTTCCATTAGGAATACGTTCTCGTGAAGCTGTGCGGTTGGTGATCTGCGTATTTTTTACGATTTATCTTATGGTCCTTCAAAAATATGTACTAATTAATCCGCTATCTATTTTTTTTAAAGTACTCCTATTTATTATTCGTGTATGCTTTTTATTTGATTAAATAAGACATTAATCGATGCTTACTCAACTGCTCTTTGTATTTAGTCATTTAGTTCTATTATTAATTCCATTTGAATATTTCTAGAGATATCTAATTTGATTGCCTTGAGTAATTACAGCTTCGAATCTCTACTCTACATCGCAACTAGCTAGTTAGTTAAATGTCGTTAAATGTATTAACAAATCTTTTGAATAAGTCTTATGGTTCTTTGTTTTATACGTCTTGCCAGATACTCTTAAAAGTCTCTGTTCAGCAATTTTATTTCGAAACTCAGCTAAACTCTTAAATTACAAAAATAGGTACCAGATAACTATTGATAGATTTGCATGTATTATTTTTGTGAAAAAGCACAAACCTATGATACTTATCGGTTGCGTTAGGATTTTTTAAAACTGTGTTAGATGTGGTATAGTCCATTGAGAATTATAAGAAACTAACTTTTAATGTGTTAACAACTGCTGTTAGATTCTCTCTGGTGATAAAAACTGGTCCGACACTATATGAATTCATTGGCCGTATTGATTAAAAATGAGGGCCCTATTCTTAGCGACCATAGGTACCATATACATAGATATATGAAATGCAAAGGAGCATCATAATGTTGAAACCAGTGTCGATCATTAACGTCTGGGTAGATTGTTTATTAGCAGCATATATAACTGATTTTGCTAAAAATTCAAATATGTACATATTCTTAGTTAAATTGCGTTTGAAAAAATGTACCTCAACAGCATATTGTCCATATATTCCAGATCATATCCTCATTTTAAAATACTGTTAATTATCTACCAACCGCAATAACCCGGGGTCTTCATCTGCATAATTGTAATAATTGTCTTGATTTGGCACTTCGTGTATTACAAAATCACGATTCAGTCGTGAATAAAACATTAGTAACAACATTTTTTTTCTTGATTGTTTTTTTTTTGTTCACAAAACCGCAAACGGTTTCCCATATCTGATAACAATTGCTGGTACACGCAGCGGTAAAGGTGAAACTATCGATAATTATGTATGTTTATAATAAGAATAATGCGAATTGCCTGAAAAAATATTCGTGTTCAATACGATTTCACAACAAATAATAATGCAAAAATGTTTCAGATTTTGCAGAAACAAGTCTACTACAATAAAAGAACTACTGCGAACAGATAGAGAATTATAAGAAAATAATAATAATAAAACTTGTTTTAAACTTATTGGATTATCTTTTGAACAGTGAACATTTCGAAGAATTTCCTTCATTGTCTTTTTTAATTTTTTGAGTTTTTTTGTTTTAATTTAACTTTACTATGATCCTGTGTTTTTTATCGGAATATTTAATTTACTATAACAAAGTTATAGAATATTTAAGTCTGCGTTTTGATTATCAATTGAGAGTTTCATTTGAACTAACGGAAATTTTTCATATTTTTCTTCGTCCAATTTGACAACATTTTCTGCGCACTCATTATACTGTAGGTCAGTTTATGACACTGTGTTTTGAAGAGCTATTATTACCTATTATTTGATCAAAAATATTTTCTCTGTTAATTAGCTTAACCAAAATATTTGCGAAATTATAATTGACGAAAATTTACTAGAAAAACATAGTAAGTCAAATATCTCAAAGACTGTCAATTGTTTCATATAAATACCATGTATAAAGTGCGTTTTATTTTTCACGTAAAAGAAAAAAAAATTCTGAGTATAAGAAATGGAACACATGTATGATCGGCATTATTTTAGGTTTGTAATAGAGAAAACGAAGCATATGAAATAAAAAAAAGATTCAATTGTCTCTCTTATCTTATTTAAACGGGTCGATAGCCGCAGTGGTTAGGCGGTTGACTATCGTTGTGGCAGGGCGATAGGAGCCGGGTTTCAATTCCCTAGAGGGACGGTGACATTTTTTAAGAGGGTTGAAATCTGGATCGACTTACCATTTGCTGTTGGGAGCAGGGGAGTGATTAACAGTGTGGCATTATAAAAGGCGATATGATGCTGTCACAAAGCCAATTGAACAGAACATACACACACAAAACTACACCGCGAGAGTTGCAGAGATAGCCAAAAAAAAGTAATACAGCTTACGGAGTCACTGCAAGTAAGCACCCACTGTTACGGTCCAATTGTTTTATTGAACCTAGCTGCTGGAGAAATACTACTAGTGTAAGGGTTTTTCACAATAAACGAGTGAGTTTATTTTAATACATATATTGTAATAAAGAAATAAAAATAAAACATAACTTCCAGTTCTTTGTACATGTAAGACACAAAATAATAATTCTCATATAATGTATAAACATATAAAATAATATTTTACAAATAATGTCTCTTTTTCCTGCGTATTGAACGCTATTTGAAATGTGTACTTTATGTACTTCTTGTATTTAACGAGCCAAAAGGATATATTTATCGGAGCGATTCCTGAACTAGGGAGAAAGCGAATAATCAGTTCAATAGTTTATCACTACCGCGTAAAACACGATACAACTCAAAACTACGTCCAGGAATATCGAATTTCTCGTATATATTTTCATATGCGTCTATTTGCGCCTTTTACTATGCTCCATCCACTGACCCCTTATAATAGTGACGATTCCACGAACCACGGTTCGTGCGCTAAACGCAATGAATCCGACGAGCACACACTCGTATGCGTATCGCGATCAGCGCAGGCAAGTCCGTGGGCGGCTATACCATTAACAAACCGCGCAAAGTCAAATAGCACGTCATCTCTGTAATACGGGTTGGCGCGCGCTTCTTTTCATCGCTACGACGTAGTTTCGGATTTACCTCCGAAGCTTAGCATTTTTGGAATTATATCCTATCGGTGGCTCTTGTTTCTATTAATTCGTTATCATGAATTTGCTTATTTATATTATATTACATTAAGCGTGAGATTTAGACATATTAATTTAATAAAATACGGAATATATAGCAAATATAGGTAAAATAAAAAGAATGCTTGTTTTAAATGTTTTTGAGTCCTTAACATGCCGCCGCCCTTGAAGGCACCGGCTTCAACACAGGGAACACTCGCGCACTTATTACAGTCTTTGAACAGTCCATACATTACAAACGCGAACAAACACTAAATTCTCTTCTTCACTCGTTGGTGTGGTGGGGCTGGAGCTGCTTGGTGACACGAAGTCCAGATGCTGATGTTGGGGTGTTGACATCAATCTGTATAGAAGGGTAATGGGCACAGCTTTGTAGCGGGCCGCTGCATTGTTCCCTTGGGTGTGTGTACAGTAGCAGTACGTATAACCTCGTCCTTTCCTGGAAAGACTTCGACAATGCGTCCCATGGTCCAGTAACTGGGGGCGATGTGGTCCTCACGTATGATGACAAGATTGCCGGGACTCAGGCCACTGTTCTGGTTCGATTTCCATTTGTTTCGCCTTTGAAGTTGATTTAAATATTCTCGTTGCCATCTCTTCCAAAAGTGTCCTCGGATGAATTGGATATGTTGCCATCTTGAAAGGGTATTTGTTTTTAAATGGGTTAAATTGGGTTCAGAGATGGAAGTAATATTGTCACCAGTAAGGAAGTGAGAAGGTGTGAGAAATGTTAAATCATTGGGATCATTTGATATCGGAGTAATGGGTCGAGAATTAAGAATGCCTTCGATTTGTACCAATAAAGTGTACATTTCTTCGTAATTTAATGATGCTTTTCCAATTACTTTTGTTAAATGTAATTTGACAGATTTAACTGCTGCTTCCCAAAGGCCACCAAAATGTGGAGATCTAGGTGGAATAAAGTGCCATTGTATATCGTTGTCAGCCATATATGCTTTAACGCATTCAGAATCAGTTATCTGGCCTTTCAATTGTTTAAGCAATTTCTTTAGTTCAGCGTTCGCACCAATGAATTGGGTGCCATTATCAGAGTATATATTAGAAATTTTGCCTCGTCTGGCTATAAATCTTTTTAATGCTGCCATAAATGCCTCTGTTGACAGGTTTCCTACCAACTCTACGTGTACTGCTTTTGTAGTAAAGCATACAAAAATTGCACCATATGATTTTGCAAGGTTATGCTTTCTTTTCATGCTATCTCTAATATAAATTGGGCCAAAATAGTCAATACCAACATTCTCAAAAGCCTTTGCTGAAGTGACTCTTTGTGCTGGTAAGTCACCCATCATATATTGTATATTGGTAGGTTTCGCTTTAAAGCATGTTATACATGTTCTTATTACTCCCTTAACGGAATTTCTTAAGGAAATGGGCCAATATTTTCCTCGTACAGCAGCTATAGTTTGTTGAGTGCCTGCATGCAACTGGTTAATATGTTCGCTTAGAATTATTAATTTTGTAAGAGCATGCTTGGCAGGAAGCAATATTTGATGCTTCTGTGAGTATGGTATGTTGGAATGCCTTAGTCGGCCCCCAACTCTCATTAGACCTTGTTCATCTATAAATGGAGCTAAGCATAGTAGATTGCTTTTAGCATCTAGATCGCATTTATTTTTCAGCTGCTTATACTCTTTATTAAAGCCTGTCCGCTGGGCTAATACAATCAAGGAAGTAAGTGCATGATTTAGCTCAGCTGAGGTGAGATAACCTGTCTCAACCTTTGTGGTTGTTTTTTTTTTATTCGAGCTTCTATATTATTTTTGAATCTTATGCAGTAAGCCACAACTCGTTTTAATCTATGCAGGTTTGAATATCTCTCAAATATGTCAAATGTGTTTTCGTTGCATGTGCTTACTGTCATTGTCTTGACTTCCGGTAGATTCTCTAATGTTATGCATTCGGCATGATGCCAGTTATTTGAAGGATGTTTCACGGACGATTGACGAATCTGTCCAATAATATATTTTGCTAAAGTTCATTGACAAGCATGGAATTAATTTGGATATTAATTGTGCCAATAGCACCGCTCCGCATAGTTCCAACCTCGGTATCGTTACTGGTTTAATTGGAGCAATACGGGATTTGGCACAGAGCAAATTGCAGGAAATGTTACCATTTATATCTGTAGCTCTTATATAGATACAAGCCCCATATCCTTTCTCACTGGCATCAGAAAAGCCGTGTAATTCAAAATGTTTCGGTTGCTTTATTGAAATAATATTCCTCGGAATTTTTACATCATTTAGCTCATTTATTTCTTGTATATAAGATGACCATGTGGCTTGTATATTGAAGGGGAGTGACTCATCCCAATCGAGTTTTAGTTTCCAAATTTCTTGCATTAGCATTTTTGCTCGAACTGTGAATGGACTAACAAGACCCAGCGGATCGAATATTTTAGATATATGAGACAATACTTGTCTTTTAGTAATGGTCTTCAAAGTGGGCACTGGCGTTAATGCATACTGCAATGTATCCGTGGAAGTATTCCACTGTAATCCAAGAGTGTTAACACCCTCACCCTTGTCCAAGTCTAATACCGTAGAACCACTGCAAGAAATTGGTATGTGTTGTAATAACTCTGATTTGTTTGATGCCCATTTTCTCAATTCAAATTTTCCCTTCGTTAGAATATCTGTAACTTCTGTAATTATTCGTTGTGCTTCAATTTTGCTGTTTGTGCCAGTTAAAAGATCATCTACGTAGAAGTCCCTTAATATTACTTGAACTCCAAGTGATTCCGACTTTTTCGTTGCAACTGCTGTTTGCTGCAGAGTTTTGATTGCCATATAAGAAGCGGAAGCTGTTCCGTAAGTTACTGTTGTCAACTCGAAAGTTTGGACTACGTCTTTGTCGGATTCCCGCCATAATATTCGTTGATAGGGCATGCAAGTTTCATGTATACGTACTTGACGATACATTTTAGCTATGTCAGCTGTTACAACATATTTGTGTGTTCTGAATCTGCACACTATATCAAATAAATCTGGTTGCAATTTAGGTCCTACCATTAAGGTGTCATTCAGAGATAATCCAGTTGTGGTTTTTGCAGACCCATCAAAAACTACTCGTACTTTTGTTGTTAGGCTATTTTCTTTAGTCACTGCGTGGTGTGGTAAATAAAAATGTCCCTTGTTATTATCAGGCTGCATGACTGGTCTCATGTGTCCCAAGTCTAAGTATTCTTTCATGAAAGATATATATTCTCCTCTTAGTTCAGTATTTTTGCTCAACTTTCTTTCTAAGGAATATAGTCTCTTCAAAGCTTGATTATAGGATTCTCCTAAACCATTTATATTATCTTTGAATGGCAAGGCTACTACGAATCGTCCATCATTGTCTCTTTGGACAGTATCGGAAAAATGTTTTTCGCAGTGTTTCTCTTCTTGGGAATATGTTAGCTTATTGGGCAAAGTTTCTATTTCCCAAAATTTACATATGTTTTTATTTAGATTTTGCAATGTGCTAGAATTACATAAAGTAACATTCGTGGAAATCTGTGGTGCAATTGTTTTGCCAGAAACAACCCATCCAAGTAATGTCTTTTGTAAACATAGTCCACTTGCAGCAAGATTTATCTGACCTATGCATAGTAATTTGTAAAATAATTCAACTCCTAACAGCATGTCTACTTCCTTTGAAATATGGAATTCTGGATCAGCTAGTTTAAGGTTCTTCGGTATATGAATTTCCTTTTGTGATATCGAAATAGGTGGTAAACACTCTGATATTTTTTCCAGAATGAGACAATTTATATCGGCCTGAAAAGCAGTGCATCTAGATTTTATTGACACGTCTACTGAATGCGTGATATGAGTTTTGGCTTGGGTAATGCCTGTTAGAGCTAGATTGATTTGGTTTTGTTTTAAACCGAGATAATTGGCCATTTTGTATGTAATTAAATTGGACTGCGATCCACAGTCTAACAAAACTCTGCACTTTGTTTTGCGTCCATTTTTGTCCCTAATCTCTATTAATGCTGTAGATAGAAGGACAATTGAGTTGTTAATATTACAACTATGACTTGCTGTTGTAGACTGCGGCGTCCCAGTTGAACTGGACTTGCTCTCTTTGCTGATATGCAATAGCGAATGATGCCTCTTGTGACAAATGTTACAATTCCATTTGACTGTACATTGATTGGTGCTATGATTGCCTTTCAAGCAATTTAAACAGAGTCGCTTCGTTTGAGCTTCACTGACTCTTTTGGGTATTTCGAATGCAAGAAATTTCCTGCAATCAAAAATCATATGGTTGCTCATATTGCAATAAGTACATGAAAGATTTCCAGATGCCTTATTATTTGTTACAACATTCGTTGCTGCACTTTGCTTGTATGTTTTGGCGACTTCTTTGGTTTGCATTTTTGCGATTTTGAATATGGTTTCTAACGTTTGGCATTTTGGGTTAAGAAATCTATTAATTCTTGTAATGTCGGTATCTCCGTAGATTCTATCTTCGTTTCCCAATCTTTGATTGTCTGCGAATCAAGTTTCTTGGTGATAATTACCACTAATAAGTCGTCCCAATGATTGGTTGGACGTTTCAGAGCTGTTAAAGCTCTTATATGCTTTAGTGCACCGTCTAATATTTGACGTAGCGTGATTGCATTTTCTTTTGTTGCTATGGGCAGTTCGAATATTGCATTGATATGCTTTTGCACTATTATTCTCTGGTTACTATATCTTTCTGATAGCATTTTCCAAGCAGTGCCGTAATTGTCAGCAGATATTTCAAGAGAATCCAGTATATTCATTGCTTCTCCCTTTAAGCATGCCTTTAAATAATGAAATTTTTGTACAAGTGGTACATTGGTATTGCTATGTATAAGCGAATTGAATGTATCGTAAAATGACAGCCACTCCTCATATGCACCCGAAAACTTGGGCAATTCGATTCTAGGCAACTTAACAATTTCTGTGGAAATATCACCTTTTCCTGTGTATTGCACTTGTGGGACTGTCATAATTTTATTAAAACGGGATAGAAGGTCGAAGTATTTATCTTCAAACTCTTCCCGCTCATTTGTAAGCAAGTCAGATTCATCTACTCGCTCTAATTTGTCTTGAATTCTATTAAATTCATCCAACATGGGCACTAATTTTTCGCAACGATCCTTCAGTTGACCCGGCTGCGGGGCTGTGTCGTGCTTATCAAGAAATTTACTCACTCTTGTCAAGGAAGCCTTTATTTGACCCCTTTGTATTTTTAGCTCGGCTGCTTGAGCTTTTATTTCGGCTGCTTGCTCGGCCATTTTATCTTGGACAATATGTATATAAATATGCCCTTATGTACGTGTCGTACTTTACTTGGACTAATCTGTCCTGAACAAAATGTCTTTTTTGCTCTCGTGGTCTATTCTGACCGTTTAATTTATTCCTCTTAACACTAGCAGTAATATCCGGCTCGAAGGACCAAATGTTACGGTCCAATTGTTTTATTGAACCTAGCTGCTGGAGAAATACTACTAGTGTAAGGGTTTTTCACAATAAACGAGTGAGTTTATTTTAATACATATATTGTAATAAAGAAATAAAAATAAAACATAACTTCCAGTTCTTTGTACATGTAAGACACAAAATAATAATTCTCATATAATGTATAAACATATAAAATAATATTTTACAAATAATGTCTCTCTTTCCTGCGTATTGAACGCTATTTGAAATGTGTACTTTATGTACTTCTTGTATTTAACGAGCCAAAAGGATATATTTATCGGAGCGATTCCTGAACTAGGGAGAAAGCGAATAATCAGTTCAATAGTTTATCACTACCGCGTAAAACACGATACAACTCAAAACTACGTCCAGGAATATCGAATTTCTCGTATATATTTTCATATGCGTCTATTTGCGCCTTTTACTATGCTCCATCCACTGACCCCTTATAATAGTGACGATTCCACGAACCACGGTTCGTGCGCTAAACGCAATGAATCCGACGAGCACACACTCGTATGCGTATCGCGATCAGCGCAGGCAAGTCCGTGGGCGGCTATACCATTAACAAACCGCGCAAAGTCAAATAGCACGTCATCTCTGTAATACGGGTTGGCGCGCGCTTCTTTTCATCGCTACGACGTAGTTTCGGATTTACCTCCGAAGCTTAGCATTTTTGGAATTATATCCTATCGGTGGCTCTTGTTTCTATTAATTCGTTATCATGAATTTGCTTATTTATATTATATTACATTAAGCGTGAGATTTAGACATATTAATTTAATAAAATACGGAATATATAGCAAATATAGGTAAAATAAAAAGAATGCTTGTTTTAAATGTTTTTGAGTCCTTAACACCCACCACACATAAAAAAATCAACAAAGATATTGGGCTAGGTGGGCACCCTGTATATCATGTATTGTTAGTATTTATGGCTTTCTTTCTTTATTTGGCGACCTTTTAGAGCTCTTTCACACTGGCGATTTAGCAGTGCGAGTTAGCATCGCGATTTAGTCGCTTTCTATGCGGTTCTATGTACAGTCCGCCGCGCTGCTGAATCGCTAGTGTGTATAGGAATAGGGAATACATCGGCAAAATCCGTGAGCGATTGTCGCGCTGCTAAGTCGCGCTGCTATAAATCGCCAGTGTGAAAGAGGTCTTAGAGTTAGTGATAGTGAGAGCGATGTGATATTATTGGTAGCCACCAATACAATTCATAGCGACCTAAGATTTTTTGAACTTACCTTAACCAGTTAACTGCAAACATAAATTGTACATATAATGAAATAAAATGTTGTTCTCTTACTATTTTTATATGAGTGGACAACATTTTATGAAATTTTGGCCTGATAGTTTACAATGAGACCTGCTATTCAATTTGAACTTTGGTACTATGCTGCCTCCTGTCATCAATCTTTGAAACTAAGTAGACATTTTACTTCAAGAACGTCTTACATAGTATTTCATATTAATCACCCAAAATTGGAACCTCTATTATACCGATCTCTCTCTGTCTTCCACTCCCCCTTACTTTAGGGGGTTACTTTATAGCCACACCGTATAGGTAATTAAAGGGAAAGGAGGCCTTCACAAACAAAGAAGTGGCAATGAAACGGCGGAGAGTGTACGGAGAAAATGTTAAAAATTTCTGAGTATACTTCGTAGAAAGAATATGTCAACTATTTATTTTAGGTAGAAATGCACAAGAATTGTCACATAAGATTAATTTTGTTTTAATTTTGGAGGAAGCTATAGAAATCGTCAGGAAATTAAATACAAAAGATCTCGTATTAAAGGCTCAAGTTTTATCTGCTGGTCGTGGTAAAGGCACAGTTAAGAATGGCCTTAAAGGTGGTGTACGTATGAAGCCGCTGAAATTACCGCAAAAATGTTGGGGCAGTATTTAGTTAGGTACGAAACAAACCGGTAAAAAGGGATGGATATGTAATGCTGTAATGGTTGCAGAGAGGAAGTATCCACGAAAAGAATATTATTTTGCTATAATGATGGAACGAGCATTTCATGGACCTGTTATAATCGCGTCATCCCAAAGCGGTGTAAATTGAAGTTTGAAGAAGTTGCAGTCGAGAGTCTAGAAACTATTGTTATGAACCAATCGATGCAAATATGGGTATTATTGCGGGGCAAGATGATAGAGCTGGTAAACTGGGTTGGGAGAAGCATAAAGATACTACTGTAGAGCTATTGCTGAATATGTACAATTTGTTTATTAGTAAGGATGCCCTTTTTTTGAAATCAATCCATATGCTGAAGATGCAAATAAGAAATTCTTTTCACTTAATGTCAAAGTGAGATTCGATGACAACACTGCCTTCAGGCAGAAGGAGATATTTAGTTATTATAGTAGGAGATTGGTCGCAAGAGGACGAGAAAGAAGTAGCCGTGGCCAAATTCGACCTGAACTACATCGCTTTAGACGGCAATATCGGTTGTTTAGTAAACGGTGCTGGCAACAATGGATATGGCAACAACGGATATAATCTCACTTCACGGCCCCTAACGAATTTCTTGGACGTAGGTGGCGGAGCCACTTCGCAAGCCGTCAAAGATGATAAAATATACCCAAGCATAACATAAAATTAATAAAGTTTGGTGTGAACTGTCTTGGAACTTCGTTCGTTTTTGCATCTTTAACATGCCTGTATCCGTATTGCGTACTCGAAGTACATACATAGTTAGGTGGTTACCTAGCAGTAGTCAGACAAACAGTACGGCTTAGGAAGCCGATTTTCTAGGATAGTCTGTTTATGTTGCACATGGTTTGTTGAATGAGACATTTTCGTAAGCGCCAAATTATATATATAATTTTGATTATGAGTATTTGGATCTTATGACCAACCGCTAATCAAAGAATTAATTCAATAACATGATTTATTTAGCGAATAATTTAACTCATAGATTTACTCTTTTAGCATCTGTATTTGACATATCCACGAACTAAATTATATTATTTGGTTATAAACTAAAATCAACTAAGTCGGTAAAATACGAGATGTGTTACTCTCAAATGTATTCCGTACCGTAATTAGATGCTTGTTATATCGCTATGGGTTTTAAATAAAAATAAATTGTTTAACTGAAGTCGAGAAAATAGAAATTATTTTGACTGAAAAGTTTGTGTTTGAAGTTTCTTGTAATGCTTGTCTAAAATATAGATGACAACATCCAGATTTAAATGTTTACCTGTATACAGAGTGATTGATTTTTCATTGTGCACTCATTATTTCCGTTAGGGACAAAATATTTAAAAAATTGAAAACTAATCTTTTACAATTTTGTATGCTCTCTCTAATTACGTAAAATACAATGCCACACTTTAGAAAACAAAAGAGGAGTTTGGTTTTTTTAAATTGAACACCCTGTATTTTTTTGGTTATTCAGATAGTGTATTAAATTTTGAATACGACTTCATTTTTATTTTACCTCTTTAGGCAATAAATGGCCTCATTATGACGAAAACGCAAATTATTCAAGTAGGCTTTGGAAATGAGATTGATGGGTAAATGTCAGTTTGTACGCCACTTGACATATTAGTTTAGTATAATCGCTATCTATCGTTTATTGTTAAATTGAATACATCAAACTGAAAAATGAATTTTACAAATGCCGAGAAAGTTGATATGTTACGTTGCTTTTATTTATCAAATGATAATTGCAGACAAGCAGCAAATTTATATTATAGTCGATACCCTAATCGGAGGCAACCACACTACAATGCGTTTAGAAATTTGCATAATTTATTATTACATTGTGGAAGCTTAACAAAAATAAGAAACGCTAGATTGGAACTTGGCGTCACCAGATACAAAATAATAAAAATTCTTAAGAAGCATAAAATGAGACCTTTTAAAATACACTTAGTACAAAATTTGCAACCGTTGGATCTTCAAAAACGTATAAATTTCTGTGATTGGCTATTGAATGCTGGCAGACAATATTTGTCATTAATTTTATGGACAGATGAATCAAATTTTCATCGAAATGGTGTCTTTAACAAACACAATTATCATTTTTGGGACGATGTGAATCCACATAGAATTCAAGAAAGTAGACATCAAGTACGTTTTTCTACGAACGTATGGATAGGCGTAATAGGGGACCAGTTGTTCGGACCTTATTTTTATAACGGTACACTTACTCAAGAGAGAATTTCAGGAATATTTAGATTCCCTACTTTTGGCCCTCCGAAGACAAATGTGGTTTCAGCATGACAGTGCACCACCATATAACGCACAACATGTATAAGACGCTTTAAATTTAGAATTTGGAAATAGGTGGATTGGTAATAAGGAATTTCTTTGTGTGCGGCTTTATCAAAGACAGGGTTTATAGTAGTGTGTCACATACGCTAGATGAACTAAATAACAAAATTCAATTAGCCGCACAGGAGATTACACCTGAAATGCTAATTTATTGTGTAAAGCTCAGATGTGTATAAACAAAAATGGTGGGCAGTTTGAACAATTTCTGAAGTAGTATTTTTTATTTTTTTGTGCAATAAATTTATAACCTACTTATGTAATATGTATTTTTGTTACTATGGCGTATTTTACACATCAATCCCATTTCCAAAGCCTACTTGAGTAATTTGCGTTTTCGTCATAATGAGGCCATTTATTACCTAAAGAGATAAAATAAAAATGAAGTCGTATTCAAAATTTAATACACTATCTGAATAACCAAAAAAATACAGGGTGTTCAATTTAAAAAAACCGAACTGTCATTTGCTCCTCTTTTGTTTTTTAAAGTATGGCATTGTATTTTACACAATTAGAGAGAGCACACAAGATTGTAAAAGATTAGTTTTTCACTTTTTTAAATATTTTGTCCCTAACGGAAATAATGAGTGCACAATGAAAAATCAACCACTCTGTATGTGTATGTATCTACGTCTATAATAAGCTTTAGTGTTGCCGTCCAATACCGTAGTTATTGTCTTCCTCAGATGAAATTACTTCTAGGATTATTCTGCAAGTCATTTCGTGCTCTATCAACATCGGGAAATCCGTATTGTAGTAGCGCTGCCACTTGTGTATTCTACACCCAAGTTGTGAATCTGTTTATATTTTACTTTCTTAGATTTTCAACCTTACCTTGCTTTTAATGTAATTATACTATCGGTTAACATTTTTTTTTGGTTCTTATTTCTTTGATGCGTTTTTGCGTTAACGATTTTCCATCATTGACATTGCAGCTTATTCATTGCTCATGAAATGTGCATTCTTGTTTTATTTCTAGTTCTTTTGCTGTTTGTGGATTGGGGAGTTCTTATCTCATACTTAATTCTTTCCCTCGCAAAATTAGAATAGATTTGGGAAGCAACAATGATATTTTTAATACTAATCTTTTTTTCAGTAGTGCTGTGATAAAACCCAGGTGTTACTGCGAAGTCTGCAAAGTACGAAAACGATAAAATAATATTTTATGAATATTTTGCGCATGCGCGACTTTGGTATCCAATTTTCATCAGTAGTAGTAGTATTGATTTGCTAGCCACTTGTTATTTTGTAAATATTATCTTGGAAACCCTTTTGGAGAACCTTTTTTAGCGCTCTTAATCCTCTTTTTTTATACACGCAAATACCTATAGTATGGTAATATCTGTACATATTTGAAAGACAACGTATGTATATCCACTTCGTTAAAATATTCGCGGAAGCTTTCATCTTGCAAAGATAAACAGCGGATTTTATTGTGGTTTTCTGTTCTACTGTACAAACCAAGTCCCACGGGTGAATGCTTCTGTCTCGTGTGTATTCTCCTGGTGTAGTATATACAATGTATGTACCTAAATGCAGGTCAAGTTATAAATAAAGGATTCGGTGTAGTATTGTAGGCACACGCCGGTACGAAGCACTGGGCAATAAAGAATTCTCCTTTTGAGATCAATACGTTGTTTGATGGTTAAACATTCTTCTTTTCTAGATTAGGAATCCTTTTTGCGAATTAATCTCTTTCTGCAGTTCAGAGGGCAAGTACGCTTTGGTGAGTTTGGGGTGTATAATTCATTTAAAGGATGATTAAAATACTTTCCAAATTAAAGGAATTTCGCGTTTTTCATTTGCTGACGTAAAGCAATAATTTATAATTTTTCTTACATTCCTCCTGAATGTCCCGGAACCCCATTCCAAAGTCAGGAAGGCATGGCGTTTAGAATTTCGTCATCATTCCGAATAAATGCTTTAATCACTTTTGCAAAAGCATGGGAATGTTGAGATTTGCGTCTGGTATCTATCAGAAATTATATAATTAGTTTGGTAGTCGAGACTGCGAAAAGGGGAGACGCGTTAAACTCAAAACCGGGGGCTGCAGGATTCTAATTTAGTTCGCGCAGCGTGAAATCTTTTTATATGTATATAAAGTACAATAACGAGTTTTGCCTCAAATTGCCAATTATTCATGAAAGTTGGGTGTAGTCCGTTTAATCGGTTCCACTGGTTTCGAGTTATGAAATCCTTTTAACTTCCATACTTTATGGCTACGAATAATGCAAATCAACATTGTTAAGGTACTTGTATTATTTAGAGAAATTTTAAAGTGGTATTAAATTTAAATTTTGTTTAATAAGTAATGGGAGGGTAAGACAAAAATATCGATGTCAAATATTAATAATGTGGCTTCTAGTGGTGTTCTGGGTTTAAGATCTAAAATGTCACTGTTAGGCCAATTTGTTTTTCAACAACATTAACTTTGCATTAAAAGTTTTTGGTTTCTTTCATTATTCATGGCTCAAGAGAAAAATTGTTGGCACCCCACTTGAGTTACGGGTTTGGGTTGCGTGTGTCCCATTAATCGATACTTTATTACGTTATTTTTGAAGTTCTTGTGATCATATTAAGTTATTATAAATAATATCCATATTGATTCCGAATTTATTAAAAATACATTAAGAAACAGAAACCGAGGTCATTAAAAAATAAAAAAAAACATGAGCTTTTTTTCCGAAGAAGAAATGTTAACGTAGGTATAATTTTGTCCGAATATTTCTCATCAGAGGAAAGGTATATTTAGTACGAAGGATCATATAATTCATCGTGTGTGCTTAGGGTAGTGTTATAGCGGGTTTAGACCTACCTATGTTACGCCCAGTTCGAATTTATGTCCGCTTTCCCTGTAACTTCTGTTTTGTCAACACAAATGTTTACGACTGCATATAAATTACACCTCCCTTGTTTCGGTCGCCGTCAGTGGAGTTCCTTCTTCCTTTTTTCGTTTGTGGTGAATCTAAAATAAATATTCCTTTTTGGCAAATAACAAAAAGTTCAATTTATTTAAATAGGATATCCTGTTCTAAATAAGATATACTGTTACGTTTTATTTTGGTGACCTAAAAGATTTCGCTTTAGTTTACTGCGAACTTAGCCTACTTTATAATTTTACCTGCTACGTGACCGTGTAAAGGTTTTTGTTTGTAATATAGGTCTGTTTCGGGTGTTGAAGACTGATGCATATTTCATCTTGCGGCTATATTTCCTTTTTTACTTTAGGTGAGACTGCGTAGAGTGAACTTACACTCTACGAATGGATTATTTTTGTCAGGCGAGCCCTATCGTTATTGATGGATGCATTTATTTATTATCAGCCGATGCTAATTTAGGGAATATAAACATTTGCTCTTAAAGCCATCAGTTGGCGTTTTCTCTCGGTCTTGTCGTACATAGCTTACGTTTTCTCTTCAGGATTTTAGAGTTCAGAGTTTCATTTGCTACAATTGCTTCAGTTAGTTCAATTAGTATTTGTTCTATACACCTACCTGGGTTAATTTCATAGCTTTGGTATTCTTTCAGCCTATCGGTCTTATGACATCGTTGCAGGTTATGTACGACTTGATCTGTCACTAATACCCTGGGGAGTTTTACTTTTCACAGTTGCGTACTTTGTCGCGTTTTCTTGCAGGGAACTATTTACTTAAATCGGGATATATGTATTATTTGTATAATTGAGGTTTGGACGCTCTTTCGCGTTATTTTGAATTAATCTCTTTTTTAAGTTTTTCTTACTGCTTCGTTTTGTTGCTGAATTAGTTGAGAGTTGTCGTGGCGTTCCTTCGTGAAACTATCGCTAGATGGCGCATGACGATCTCAGCTGTCTTCAGGGTGCTGCGCATAGATTCATGGCACACGGCTTACTTACGAGGGTCAAGGATTCACTGAACGGACATTAAAGTGAGTGGACGTTCTTTTCGGCTTGTGCTAATTTGTAGCTGGTGGTAATTTGGAGAAATTTTAAGCCACGAATTGTCGGATTTGTTCACCGGCTACGTAACTTTATCAGCGGATTTTGGTTTTTGGAATGGTTATTGGCGTTTTGCCTTGGTAAATATCCGTTGATTTGACGCCGTTGGGCGGATTGGATTATTAGCACATTGTGAGTGGCCATTGTTCTTTCTTCGCCGCTCAAGCATCTTTGCGTCCATCTTGAAGTCCGTTTTGCGTCTCGTTTTTGGTTCGCCTCGAATTTAATTCGGTAAGCAGTCCTTTTCCTTTTTTTCTTATTAGATTTGTCTATCTTATTTGTTTCTTTTAGAGGTTCTAGTGAAGGGGTTTTTATTTTCCCCGACGAGAATTTATTTTTGGTGAATCCCTGTACATAAATTTTGGGTAAGGTGTTCAATGTATAGGATCGTTAACGTCGCTACAAGACTGAGCTGGGTGCACGAGGTAGATTGGGAGTGAGTCTTTTTGTTTTCTTTTCCGTGGAGATCCCAGTTCAGCGTGGGAATCAACCGGACTTGAAGTCACCATCGTACCATCGAGCTATCAGTATTATTTTGTGTGAAAGTGTAGAAGTCTACGTTCAAGGTCAGAGGTCTAAATTTTAATTTTTATTAGTAAATTTTTCTTGTAAATTATTTTGAGCCCCTCCGGCATAGTCTTTAATACTCGTTGGGCCTTAAGCCACACATATGATGATTAAGCGCTGCATTTTGGTAGCACGTATTTCTTGGTAGATTTGTAAATCCACCAGGTAGGGCTTCACCTAGCCCGGTGTTTGTTTTTTTGTTTTGTATATTTTGTAACGTAACAGTAGGGACTAATCGTTGGCACCAAGTGCATTTTAGCTTTAGAATTGTTGTAGTTTTTGGTACCGATATCAACCTTGTGTAACGGGTTGGTTTATATTTATGATTTTGTAAACGATTGTTGTAAGCGGCAAACTCTGGTGCACCACGGTACTGTTGCGGGTAATTTATTAATTTTGTACGATTTTCGTTATCTGTACTTTGAATAACAACCCACTGGATACGTACGGAATTGTTCTGGTTGCCTACCTTATTTCGGGGGAAAGCACACCAAACGGTATTTTTTTTTTGTAAATATATTCTTACTTTACAACTTGAAGGTGGACTTGTGTTTTTTTTTGATAGCTCACCCTCGCCTAAATTAGAGTAAATCCGGTCTCGTGACTCACCTTATTGTTTTCGGTCGACTTTTTTTTATTATTTCAATACCGTGCGCTCGAACCCTACCCACTACTCTTCCGTCCCACCTCAGAGGTTCTCAATTTACTCAACGACCTCGACGGAGCTTAAATTAAATTGAGTGGCGCCTTTTTCTTACTTTTGGGTATTGACGTCTCGAACTTTACTTTCGAACCACGCCGTCTCCACAGCAGCTGGCAGGCGCTCCGAATGAGAGGCAACAAATTTAAGGGTAGCAGGTAGGTGCGTTGCGGTTTCCGTCGTTTTTTGCAGTTTGTGTATTTATATTTTTGGAATCTTTACTTTCTGTTGGGCCGGCGCCAACGCATATTTAAGACGTGCGTATCAACAATTTTTGGCGCCCAACGTGGGGCCAAAACTAACACAGTGACGTGCAACCAAGACAGAAATTTTTAGGTTAGGTTTTCGCTCTCGTTGTATCGGCTTCGTTTTGATCATTTAGGTGCGGTTATGGCCTCTCCGACGAAGATGGAGTATAGGATGGAGCTGGAGCGTTTGAGTAAAGATGAACTTGCGTATGAATTGGCAATTTTGGGTGTCACTACGGTTACTACGGTGGAGGAAATGCGCAAAACGTTGCGGCGCATGCGCAAACTCGCGAAACATGGGAGCTTCGTTAGACCCGCACATCCTTTTACAGTCGCGGTAGATTTGGCGGCATTGACGGGTTTATCGGCGGAAATCAAGGCCTTACTGGATACCTTTGCCGGTAGTCGCGCATCTTCGGAATACAAAAAACTTGAAGCCAAGCTTTCGCATGCGACAGGTCGCTTAGGTCGTGTAGTAGCCTCCACGGAGGAAGAAAAAGAACAGGTTTCCCGGTTACTGGTTGCATTCAGCGAATATTCCATGACTCTGCGTTCCAAAGCCAAACACTTTGCTAGGTCTTCAACCTTAAACGCGAGTACGGTTACTGCTTTAGAGGGAATGTCCGGCCCTTCTTCTAGTTCGAGGCTGAAGATTCAGACACGGATCAGGGTGCCCAGGGTCGTGTTGATGCTCGGTCGCGTGAGAGCCAAATGAAGTCAGTTCCGGTTATGCGTTGGAATCTGAAGTATTCGGGGGATAATTCTGTCTTGTCGTTTAACGCTTTCATCGAGCGGGTGGAAGAACTGATGAATGCGCGTGGAGTAAGTAGGGACCAAGTATTTGCGCAGGCGTTAGATCTTTTTAGCGGACGGGCGTTAATTTGGTATCGTGCGAATCGTAGACTGGTTTCGTGTTGGGACGAGTTAGTAGTATCTCTTAGGGAGGAGTTTCAGGCCCTAGATTACGACGAGCAGTTATTTGACGAGATTCGGAGGCGTACTCAAGGACCTAACGAGAGTATCGGTGTGTATGTGTCCACTATGGCGAGTCTTTTTTCCAGGTTGTCGATAAAGGTGTCCGAAAGTAATCGTATTAAAATAATGGTTAGAAATTTATCTCCCTTCTATCAAAGTCAGTTGGGTTTAGTTGAGATAAAGTCCGTTGAGGAGCTGCTTTCGATTGGAAGGAAGCTGGAGTGGAGGAAAACTTGTGCAGAACGATATGTGCCTCCACCGCGTCGTCAACAATCCATGGAACCTGACTTGGCTTATATGTCCTCTGGTTCTTCGGTGGCATCTGTGGAAGCTAATTCTCGTCCGGTTCCCAAATGTTGGAATTGCGATCAGGAAGGTCATATGGCTGTTCGGTGTCCCTTGCCGTTGCGTAAACATTGTTATAGGTGCGGACGACGTGATGTTACCGTACGAAGTTGTCCTAGGTGTTCTTTAAACTCCAATCGGGCGCATTGAGGAACTGGCAGTCGCGTCCTGTCCCATCGGTGGAGCCGAGAAATCCAGTTCTCGACAAACAACAAGTCTTATTAGATTTTATTCTAGCACATGCCCAAGGTGATGAGCGACCATATCTAACGGTAACTATTTTCGGACAACAGATGTTGGGTCTCTTAGATTCGGAGCCTCTCGGACCATTTTGGGGTCTCAAGGTTGGAAGTGTCTTCAGAAATTGGGAGTAGGTCTTAGTGGCGATGCTACCTTGATTCGAGTTGCGGATGGTCGAACTTGCGAGTGTTTGGGTTCTTTGTTGGTACCTGTTAGACTTCGTGACGTTGAGAGGTTGGTAGAGATTTTAGTTGTCCCTGAAGTGACTTCGACTTTAATTTTGGGTGCAGACTTTTGGACAGTTATGGGTATAGTACCGGACTTACGCCGGGGTGAGTGGTCCTTTTCTACGGAGGTGGAGGTGAGTTCTGTTACAGATGGGGCTGGTATTCTTTCGACTATTGAACGGACTCGGCTGGATGAATTGGTGAATAAATTATTTGCGAATATCGACCCTCAGGTTCTAGGTTGTACCGAGTTGGTGGAACATACTATCGAGACAGATAGTGCTCCTATCAAACAAAGATACTATCCCATTTCGCCGGCGATGCAGAAAATCGTTAATCAGGAGTTAGATAAGATGCTAGCTCAAGGTGTTGTTGAGCGTTCGAGTAGCCCATGGTCCTCCCCTATCTTATTGATTCCGAAAAAAGATAATACGTACCGGTTCTGCGTGGATTATCGCAAACTTAATGCAGTCACGAAACGAGACGCTTATCCTCTCCCTTATGTATCCCATATTTTGGATAAGCTGCGTGATTCTAAGTATCTGACGACTCTGGATATTAAATCGGCATATTGGGAAATTCCTATGGCAGAGGCGAGTAAGCCATATACGGCCTTCACGGTACCAAATAGGGGTCTTTTCCAATTCAAGAGAATGCCGTTTGGTTTGCATAATGCTCCAGCAACTTGGCAACGCTTTATTGATAGGGTTATCGGCGCGGATTTGGAACCTCACGTATTTGCCTATCTGGATGACATCATCATCGTAACTCCGACGTTCGAAAAGCATCTGGAGATTTTAGCTGAGGTTGTTGGTAGAATTCATGGTGCGGGATTAACCCTCAATCGAGAGAAGTCCCTGTTTTGTCGCGCGGAATTGAAGTACCTCGGGTATATCGTGAACGGTTCTGGGTTACATGTGGATCCGGAGAAAATCAAGGCCATTTTGGATATTCCCATACCTAAAACGGTTTCAGAAGTTAGGCGTATGATTGGCATTAGTAGCTGGTATCGAAGATTTGTTAGGGATTATGGAACTTTGGTGGTACCCTTGACCAACTTATTACGTAAAAATAGGCCTTTCATCTGGACTAAAGAGTGTGAAGTAGCGTGGGCCGAGTTAAAGGAACGTTTGGTCACAGCGCCTGTGTTGGTGATGCCAGATTTCGAGCGAGAGTTTGTTATACAGGCAGATGCCTCACATTACGGGATCGGTGCAGTTTTGACACAGAACTTCGACGAGGGGGAAAAAGGTTATCGCTTATATCAGCAAGTCACTGTCGCTTCGAGAAAGAAATTTTTCGACGACTGAGAAAGAATGTCTCGCAGTTCTGTTCGCTATCGAGAAGTTTCGGCCATACGTTGAAGGAGCGCACTTTACGGTAGTCACGGACCATTACTCCTTGCTGTGGCTGAATAGCTTACACAATCCCTCGGGTCGTTTGGCAAGGTGGGCCGTTAGGTTACAGCAATACGACTTTACCATAGTCCATCGTAAAGGTAAGGAACACCTCGTGCCGGATGCTTTATCAAGAGCAGTTCCGATTATCGATGCCCTTCAGGATTCGGTAACGACCAATGATAAGTGGTACCGGAGGTTGGTCGAAAATATTAATTGTAACCCCTCAAAATTTCCTACGTATCGGCTTGTCGATGGAGTACCCCATAAACTTATTAGGAGCCCTTATCCTGACTTAGTAGAGAGTAGTACCGAGTGGAAACGTGTTATCCCGAAAGAATTACGCGATGAGATGATTCGGAAATGTCATGATGAACCTACATCGGGACACCTCGGTATATTCAAGACCGCAAATCGAATTCTGGAGAAGGCTTACTGGCCTGCGTTGAAGGCTGATGTGGCCAGGTATATCCGTAAATGTCGGGTATGCATGAAAGCCAAACCCTTGCAGCAAGCTCCTACTGGACGAATGGGAGGCCATTCTTTAATTTCCCGACCTTGGCAGGTTTTGAGTGCGGATATTGTAGGTCCTTTACCGAAGACGTCTCGCGGCCATCAGTACATCTTTGTGGTCTCGGATTGCTTTAGCAAATTCGCGTTGTTCTTCCCCTTGCGTAAAGCTACTGCTCCTGCGTTGATTAAGTATTTGGAGGATTCAGTATTTCTTCAGTATGGAGTTCCGGAAGTTCTAATTTCAGATAACGGGGTTCAGTTCCGGTCTAAGGAATATCGACAATTGTTATCGGCCTACTCGGTGAGGCCCTGTTATACCTCCTACTACTGGCCGCAAGCCAATCCTACGGAAAGAGTCAATCGGGTACTTAAGACCATGCTGATCTCTTATGTGTCGTCGAACCATCGGGCTTGGGATACCGTTTTAGCTAAGTTAGGCTGTGCTGTTCGGACGGCGAAGCATGAGGTTACTGGTTTGACTCCGTATTTTATCACATTCGGACGTGAAATGGTTCTAGCGGGAGACGAGCATAGGAGTAGATTGAAGATGGACGAACCGTTGACTGTAAAAACTGCTGATAGTAAGGAATTTAAACATCGGTCAGAAGCTTTGAGGAATGTTTATAGGGATGTCCAAGCCCGATTACAACGCTCATATGAGAAGTCTAAAGGACGCTATGATCTTCGACGAAGAGCTACAGAGTTCTTACCAAATCAACTGGTATGGCGAAGGAATTTTGCGTTATCGGATGCGTCGAAATATTTTTCTGCTAAATTGGCGGATAAGTTCGTAGGACCATTCATGATTCACCGTAGGTTAGGTCGTGACAACTACGAGCTTAAGGATATGTCTGATCGAGTTCTACCAGGTACGTGGAACTCATCCCATTTAAAGCTACAACCATCGGAAGATAGCTGATAGTCATTTGAGAATCTGGGTATCCGTCCCTTCCCCTTTTTAGCCTTCCAGGTGAGGCAGTGAGAATCTTCCTGGAGTTTTAGCCACTTCGGGTAGGAGGCCCGTAACGGTTTCAGTCTCTCCCTAGCACTTTACAGGTATTTGGCTGGTTTTCGTATTTTTGGCACTAGTTGTCGCTTTGGTTTTGCGCGTACGCTTCGGATTACCAGGAAGTATGCTGTCTGGAGAGTAAAGTCCTTTTTACCTTTTTTTTCCCGTGTCTCCTTTCCTTCCCTAGCACCTTAGTCTTTCTCTTACCTTTATTATCCTTTTTCCCGTGTCTAGTTAGATTTCCAGATTCCAGAAACTATTCTTGACTTTTTTTTTTGCAATTCTCGGCTTTGACGTTTTTTGATGGTTTTAGGGTTGTGCTCTTTTGGTTGAGATTTTCGGATTTGCAGAGACAACGAACCAAGTGTTTATCCTCTAGTTGACCTTTCGGTCTTTTTCCCGGATTTGACGTATCTTTTGAGGGGCATAATGTAGCTTGTCTCAGCCCTTCTCCCACTGAGTTCCGGCAGTGTTTTCTATTCACTTAACGTTCAAATATTTTGTTCCGGAACATGGATTGGTCATTTTTGTTTTATTTTGTCGTAGCCCTCAGCTTTTCAGTCCCTGCTAGGCTGGCAGAAGACTTTAAACCCTTGCACTTATATTACCTTATGTTTTGTTTAGCCAAAAATTTTACCTTTTTGTTGTGGTCAACGAACCTAGCCCGTTGCGTTATGTTGATGAGTTGATGTATGAGCGTGAGGCGACAAGCTTTCCCTTCCTTACGATTTCCCGAATCCTTCATCCGTTTGCGTCCTGTAACTCGTAGTAATAAACCCGTTTTTAGTTGTCCCGTTTTTGTTTTTTTGTTTTATGAGGTACAGAAGGCTTCACCCGGTGTCCTCTTTCACTTTTGCTGGACTGCGGTTTTGCGTGCTGGGGCTCGGTCGACTCGGGACTTGGGGTTTCAGGCAGTAGCGCTCCCTTCTCCTGTGCTGTCTGAGCAGGTAAGGATCACCCTCTCGGGGCACACCTTAGTGCAACCTATCTTACCCCCTTCCCCTTTGCTGCTGTCTGGGGCTCTTGGAACTCGGTCGGACGGATTTCGGTCCGCACTGCGTATTCCAGTCAACGCTTTTGTAGTTTTAGTTTCTTTCTCTTCCCTGGAATTCCGGCAGATTCGCTGAAGAGCCGTGTGGTGGTTAGGCTAGTTGTCGTCCTCCGTGTGTGAGTTTTTTTTTTTTTGGTATGTTTGGGGCTATGGGGAGTTGTTTTACTGAATTTCTCGTTTTGGGGGAGCCCTCGTTTTCTTCAAGGTAAAGAAATTTTGGTTAAAATTTCTTGTGGAGGAAGAGGTGGAATTGTTACGTTTTATTTTGGTGACCTAAAAGATTTCGCTTTAGTTTACTGCGAACTTAGCCTACTTTATAATTTTACCTGCTACGTGACCGTGTAAAGGTTTTTGTTTGTAATATAGGTCTGTTTCGGGTGTTGAAGACTGATGCATATTTCATCTTGCGGCTATATTTCCTTTTTTACTTTAGGTGAGACTGCGTAGAGTGAACTTACACTCTACGAATGGATTATTTTTGTCAGGCGAGCCCTATCGTTATTGATGGATGCATTTATTTATTATCAGCCGATGCTAATTTAGGGAATATAAACATTTGCTCTTAAAGCCATCAGTTGGCGTTTTCTCTCGGTCTTGTCGTACATAGCTTACGTTTTCTCTTCAGGATTTTAGAGTTCAGAGTTTCATTTGCTACAATTGCTTCAGTTAGTTCAATTAGTATTTGTTCTATACACCTACCTGGGTTAATTTCATAGCTTTGGTATTCTTTCAGCCTATCGGTCTTATGACATCGTTGCAGGTTATGTACGACTTGATCTGTCACTAATACCCTGGGGAGTTTTACTTTTCACAGTTGCGTACTTTGTCGCGTTTTCTTGCAGGGAACTATTTACTTAAATCGGGATATATGTATTATTTGTATAATTGAGGTTTGGACGCTCTTTCGCGTTATTTTGAATTAATCTCTTTTTTAAGTTTTTCTTACTGCTTCGTTTTGTTGCTGAATTAGTTGAGAGTTGTCGTGGCGTTCCTTCGTGAAACTATCGCTAGATGGCGCATGACGATCTCAGCTGTCTTCAGGGTGCTGCGCATAGATTCATGGCACACGGCTTACTTACGAGGGTCAAGGATTCACTGAACGGACATTAAAGTGAGTGGACGTTCTTTTCGGCTTGTGCTAATTTGTAGCTGGTGGTAATTTGGAGAAATTTTAAGCCACGAATTGTCGGATTTGTTCACCGGCTACGTAACTTTATCAGCGGATTTTGGTTTTTGGAATGGTTATTGGCGTTTTGCCTTGGTAAATATCCGTTGATTTGACGCCGTTGGGCGGATTGGATTATTAGCACATTGTGAGTGGCCATTGTTCTTTCTTCGCCGCTCAAGCATCTTTGCGTCCATCTTGAAGTCCGTTTTGCGTCTCGTTTTTGGTTCGCCTCGAATTTAATTCGGTAAGCAGTCCTTTCCTTTTTTTTCTTATTAGATTTGTCTATCTTATTTGTTTCTTTTAGAGGTTCTAGTGAAGGGGTTTTTATTTTCCCCGACGAGAATTTATTTTTGGTGAATCCCTGTACATAAATTTTGGGTAAGGTGTTCAATGTATAGGATCGTTAACGTCGCTACAAGACTGAGCTGGGTGCACGAGGTAGATTGGGAGTGAGTCTTTTTGTTTTCTTTTCCGTGGAGATCCCAATTCAGCGTGGGAATCAACCGGACTTGAAGTCACCATCGTACCATCGAGCTATCAGTATTATTTTGTGTGAAAGTGTAGAAGTCTACGTTCAAGGTCAGAGGTCTAAATTTTAATTTTTATTAGTAAATTTTTCTTGTAAATTATTTTGAGCCCCTCCGGCATAGTCTTTAATACTCGTTGGGCCTTAAGCCACACATATGATGATTAAGCGCTGCATTTTGGTAGCACGTATTTCTTGGTAGATTTGTAAATCCACCAGGTAGGGCTTCACCTAGCCCGGTGTTTGTTTTTTTGTTTTGTATATTTTGTAACGTAACAGTAGGGACTAATCGTTGGCACCAAGTGCATTTTAGCTTTAGAATTGTTGTAGTTTTTGGTACCGATATCAACCTTGTGTAACGGGTTGGTTTATATTTATGATTTTGTAAACGATTGTTGTAAGCGGCAAACTCTGGTGCACCACGGTACTGTTGCGGGTAATTTATTAATTTTGTACGATTTTCGTTATCTGTACTTTGAATAACAACCCACTGGATACGTACGGAATTGTTCTGGTTGCCTACCTTATTTCGGGGAAAGCACACCAAACGGTATTTTTTTTGTAAATATATTCTTACTTTACAACTTGAAGGTGGACTTGTGTTTTTTTTTGATAGCTCACCCTCGCCTAAATTAGAGTAAATCCGGTCTCGTGACTCACCTTATTGTTTTCGGTCGACTTTTTTTATTATTTCAATACCGTGCGCTCGAACCCTACCCACTACTCTTCCGTCCCACCTCAGAGGTTCTCAATTTACTCAACGACCTCGACGGAGCTTAAATTAAATTGAGTGGCGCCTTTTTCTTACTTTTGGGTATTGACGTCTCGAACTTTACTTTCGAACCACGCCGTCTCCACAGCAGCTGGCAGGCGCTCCGAATGAGAGGCAACAAATTTAAGGGTAGCAGGTAGGTGCGTTGCGGTTTCCGTCGTTTTTTGCAGTTTGTGTATTTATATTTTTGGAATCTTTACTTTCTGTTGGGCCGGCGCCAACGCATATTTAAGACGTGCGTATCAATACAAAAAGATTTATGACATATATGTCCAAAGTTGGCAACACCAAATTTAATGTGGCAACACTTTGGAGTTGGTGTACGTGTTTATTTCACAAAAAATGTATTTTGTTAGTTATGTCATCTGTTGCCCATGTTTTACACGTGATTAAACGTCTAAAACAATATTTGTCGTTACAAAATGAAGTATAAAAGAGATTGTTCTTTGTTTAAATGCATTTTATTTGATAAAATATGGTAATAATAATTTACATAATTAATTATAATAAGATATTTATCAAAATATTCAAATTATAACTCAATTTACAATGAAAAATGTAATACCCATTTGACGAAAATACAATTAAGATAAAACTTTATAGTTGTTTAAAGTGGAATCTAGCTGGCCATCAATTCTGATCTATGGTCACAATACTACTCCAAATAATGAATGGTATACTCTTAACTCATAATTAATGAATATTTCTAATATTTGTTGTCGGAAATGTTGGGATTTATGGTGCAATGGAAAAAGGTTGGCCTCACAATATCCCACATTGCTATTCATAGACCGACTTTTCTAGAATGAAGCATGCTCTAGATAAAAACATGTGGATTGTTAGTATATTAGGGTCTTACCAATTCACGTATCCTGCCAAATGCAACCATGTTTCATACGAGAAAAAAATAACTTGAACATTTTTCTCGAAAAGTTTCATTGCACCAATGATTTTTGTTTTGAGTTTTTCCCTTGCTTCAAATTATGAATATGCCTCTGTTCCACGTCCAATATCTGTTTTACTGCTCTGTAAGAATTTCCGTATGAGATACTACTAATTAATATCGATTAAAAATCTTTAATTAAACCATGTATACCGGCTTGGTCAGATAACTTTCGAGGACTTTACGAGGACTGAGTTGCATTTGGTGAAGATTTTCTTATTTTGTAAAACACTACAAGCCTCTCAAACAATCCAAATGTATCAATTTCTATTTCAAAATCAGAGTATTCTGTCACAAATTATTAAAAGCTGTCTCCATAAACGTATCTCGTAAGAAATAAAAACGACGACCATAACGAAATAATGGCAAATGACAGGAAATGTTTTCGACATTATTTTTTATCTTAAATGTTGTCCCATGACCTTGGAAAGGATCTACTCACTCATTCGCAAGTGTATGGAGATTGAGCTACGTCTCGGAACTTGGGCCATACCATAAAGTAAAGGCTTAAGGTATTCTCAAGAGGATGACGCACTAGTGCATAATGTAAGAGTCGTTGTTAGATACGTCGGTATGAAACATATTCGGTAATATCTACCACAGGCTACATTTAGTAGTCCGCACATTCCTCAGATTCTTTTTTTTGGATTTCTGTTTGTGGAGTACTTCGTAGAACAGTCCAAACCAATTATTGAAGCACTTATTCTTCACTAGCACTACGAAGTTGGCATACTTAAAAGTTTGACTTGAATTCATTGATTGATTCATTGATGAATAGATTGATGGTAGGTAACCAAAATTGTGGCTACACAGTTTATTGTTGATTGTTGGAATTGCGGAAAATTAACTTACGGGTATGCCAGGAGAATTGATTGGACGAGTCATTAATTCGACCACTCCACTACACACATAATCGTCTGTTGTGCGAGTAGTATGAGAAGCAGCAGTATCATCATCAAGGATATTTTCCAGAATAATTGTAACGACATGATTTGATGATGATGAGATTTTTGCCAAGAAACATGTAATTATTTGCTTAGAAGTGCTCTGTGAGATTTTGTTGCTAAAAGTTAATTTTGAAACACCCAAACTATATGGGATTACATCGTTTCCGGTTTGTAAGAATATGTCTCTGATTTATCACTAATGATATAAGTTGTAGTGTCACTAATGATATAGTCACATTTAGAAGATTTGTGATTGAATTCTTTCAGCATTACTTCGCACTATCTAATGTTACACTACTTTGTTAGTGATTAGCCAGACCATAGCCTTGTGGTTAGTACTGTATATTGAAATTACTACAGAAACTAAATTCTATCTACTGGATATCATTACTCAATAGAGCTTCTGTTTTATGTGATGTACAACGTGTTTCAAAAAGATCTTCATCTCAGTAGGTGCTGAGTAACTAATACTTGCAAATTATTATAAGCCACTTACCTTTTATGTATATAAAATCTATCAAGTGTCATTTTGACATTTGTCATTGTGTGACAGCAATATAATTTTTTCCTGACAAATAAGTTTTTCTCTTAAACAATACAATAATTTACACATTGCAAGAAAATATTTTTATTATTGAAGCGTATTTTCGAAGTGCACAATTTCGTAATGGGGAATGGCAATATTCTTACGGAGAATGTAAGCGACAGTTTCACTTGCAGTTTCCTAATAGAGTTGTGGATAATATCGCTTTACATCATCACATTCGTCTAGTCGTGGAGAAATTTCGGGTTAGGGGATCTGTGTTGAAAGGCAAAAGTTCTGGTAGACCACGGACACAGCAAAATATTGTTGAAAACATAGAAAACCTTGTTGAAGAAAACCCACAGACCTCAGTTAGTGGTTTATCAGCTCAAACAAACGTATCTTCTAGTACCGTTCATAGAATTTTAAAGCGTCGTTTGCATATGAATGCATACAAAGTATCGGTAGTTCACCAGATCTTACCTAGAGATCATGTTACTAGAGTTAATTATTGCAACTTCTTTCAAGAAAATTTAAATAACGACGAAATTCTTGATCTCAGTTTTTTTTTACTGATGAAGCATGGTTTCATTTAAGCGGGTTTGTAAATAAACAAAATTACAGAACATGGTCTGTAAACAATCCAAACAATCGCATCGAAGTTCCTTTACATCCTGTTAAAGTTGGAGTATGGTTAGCTGTATCTCGTCGTAGAATAGTCGGACCAATATTTTTTCACAATACCATTAATGGCCAACGATACCGAGAGCAGTTATTAACACCATTTTTAAATCAATTGCAATAGGATGAACTCAATGGGGGTTACTTCCAGCCAGATGGGGCTACTGCACATACAACTCGTGAAAATTTAGAGTTTTTAGAACATTACTTCCCTCATCGAGTTATTAGCAGAGGTGTTTGGCTAGCAAGATCACCAGACCTTACTCCGTTAGATTTTTCTATTTTCGGAATGCTAAAAAATGAAGTATATAAAACCAGAATTAATAACTTAAATTACCTGATGAATACAATTGCAATTATGTAAATGTAATGAAATCACACCAAATGTATTGCAGAACATTTTTAACAACATGAAACGTCGTATTGCATTATGCATTCAACAGAATGGTGACCATTTTGAACATTTGTTATAAATTATATATAAAGTTATTTACCTTAGTTGTTTGATTATCTTATTAAATAAATTAATAATCTAATTGTACTAGTTTTCCGTTCATTACCATATCGCTCGATGATAAATTTTGACAGAAACACTTGGATAACCTTTATACCATTTAATCTATATCCGCATTTCAAGAAAGCGGCAAATCGTAATTTAGAGGATACATTCATAGGCAACTAAATGAAGTTCTTTTTGAAACACACTGTATTAATTTTTTTCTATTTTTCGATATGGAATTAGAATTGAATATTTTTGTAAGATAGTATATACTACTTAAAAGTTTTTTGCGTAGTTAGTTAGGTAATAATAATTAGTGCCGGTAAAACATTTCAAATTGTAATAGTTAACAACTTAGAAAAAGCGGCTCCCGTTTCATCTGTCTCCCTTTTACAATAAAAATTCAAACAAAGTTTTGAATAGCGTCGGCCTTGGCTTAGCAATTCAAACACCTCACGCCGAAATGTAAATTTTCATATCTTGTAATGTAAATAATTATTTTAAACAGGTGTTTAACGTATATACAATGTGCACGTAATCAATAATTTGTAACAAAAAATTGTACGTTTTTAATAGTTAAAATTTCTAAATGTATCCTTTTTCAAAGCCGATCCTAAAATGCAAGTTATGGCCATCCTTTCCAAGATACATCAGTCTTTACTCCAGCCTTAAATTATCTTTGATCTTTCAGTTACGTACATATTACGTAGATAGATGTATCAACAATACCTTTATAGTGACTTTTCAAAGAAACACATATTTCTAACACTTTATAAAAAGAATATTGTTATCTATTTGATGTAGTTTTTGACGAACTACATTTTTTAAATTTTCATAATTATCATATCATCTCGTATAGATACGATTCTTCAGATATCCCCACAAGAAAAAATCGAATATGCTGAAATCAGCTGATCTTAGGCCATGAAATCAGACCATTAATTCCAAGCCATCTGTCGTTAAAATCATTGTTCTTCTCATTTAAGGTTTTATCCAAAATATTTCGCATAAAATCCATGTTTCGCTGGCGAGGGCACCTTCCTAGATAAAAGGTTACTAATTTTGGATGGAATAGTGCTAAACCAAACATAGAAATTGAGGAGGTTTAGGATTTGCCTGTAGAAGGTTATTTCTTGACGAATGATGATGGTTTCTTCTGTTAAACATTCCACAATTGTAAAAGTTTGCCAATAGCAAAAAAAAACAATTTTCTCTCAGGATCGCAGGGAAACAATGTTTGAAGAGGTTTGTTCTAATAGAGAGTGAGTTTATGTTTTTCAGTATTTTGTGAATTGTACCATAACTTAAATTAGAACCTCGAATAATGTCGCTTATAGAGTTCTCAAGATATGCTTTGAAATAATCATTCGCCTTTTTGGTATAATATTACGTTTTATTATTTTTTTTTAGTATAGTTGTTGCTCAATTGTTATTTGTAGTATCAGAATCGCTGCTATTTTGATCAAATTTATTGATTGTATAGTTCGGATCTGAGTTACTGTTATTGTTATTCCTGAAGAATTTGTTATAAAATTATGAAAAAGGTATCACTTGCAATTTGCATTACACCACGGAACCAACAGAAGTAACACGGCTTTAACCTAATACTTCAAAAAAAATCACATCTGGCTGGATCTGCAATACAACCATAAGATTTTCGTACATCTGTGCATTTATAATGGCCACACCAGTAAAACCATTAACCCAACCTATGATTCTTGGTAAAACAAAAAGTTACTGACAAGAGCGTTTGCTGTCATTTCCATGGCTTGCTGTTAACAATTTTCTCCTAACTCTATCAAAAGCGTTAACAACGCGAAAATGATTACAGATAGGTATAGGAAATGCTAATACAGAACTTAATTCTATTACAAAATATTGAAAACTGAATGGTTCATTACATTTGAGAAAATCCAGTTTTAATGGCTTGAAGTTGCACTAAAAGATAATTCAATTTTGGACAGTCTGTACATAACGCACTAATTTTAAGAACTGTAGCAGAAACATTAAGATTTGTTCCTTCCATAACCTTAATTTCAGAATTTTCTTTCCAAAAAAGTAGAATAATCTCAAAAACGTGTACACTTAGTTATAGGGAATACTGCTAAAAGTCCTTCTAAAATGATGCTTAGATTTAAAAAATGTAAAGAAAGTTATATTATTCCATTTGAAATAAGAAAGTTGATGTTAATTTTCGGTACTTCCGGAACTGCCGCCATATTAGACATATTGTCATATTGTTGTCAATAGGAGGCCCGAATCACCTGTATATTATACATAATAATAATGTATTTATTGCAATAAATAGACGAAATCAATAATATTTTTTGCTATTCAAAATTTGATTAAATTAAAAGATCTGGGGGGAATTATTAGATCTGGGGAACATTTTAAAGTACAAAAATGACTATAAACACATTTACATCAGTACTTTAACGCAGTTATAACCCTTAAATAAAATTGCTTGCCTTATATTTCCGTTTGTTTATCGAACTAAATCGGTAGTAAGTGAACAGGCCACGGAAGAAGTCGTTCGAGCTGGGTCGAGGCCGCACCGATGACCCGTAAGGTTTTCAGGTCGCCTGACGATTGAATCCGATTACGCTGCATGTGCTGAAGTCTATTGCCTGAGTTAAGCGCATTTTAATAAGGATAGATATTACGCTCTAGTACAGTTTACCTGAGCAATGCGATGGTGTGAAGCCGTTGAATATGCATACCGTTCCTATTTGAAAACGGATTTATACCGACTATATTCTCTTCTATCTAGAGCTGTTTAGACAAGTTATGTCATTCTTATTAAAACATTTTCTGTTGCTCGTAATATATGTATGTATATCAAATATATTAGTTTTCTTCTAGAACTACATACTATACATGTTCATAAAAAAAAAATTAAATGCGAAGACTTTGATTTAAAGCTAATTTAATTACACTGAAGTTCATGAAAGTAGCATTTTTTTTTTGAGAAATAAAATTGGCTTTAATGAAACGTCTTTGTTAACTAAATGAGAATTTCTTGCTGAAAAGTTCACATTTAATTTGAAAAAGGTAGTAGATGTATTTAATATGCCTGGACGATATTTATTGAAGTTGTATGCATAATTATTTTAATGGAGGGTGTAGAGACAGCATAGGTAACGCAAGGATAACATTTCAATATTTACTATATCATTTCATTATGAGTCGCCCTGCTTTTCCCAGAAATTTATTAAACGAAGTAATACAAGTAATGAATACCAGTTTGTAAAATAAACTTAATACTGTAGTCAAACTTTTAGACCCGCATGACTTGCTATTTCTTGTGCGGGGATCTATCAAATTTTGTTTTGCAAAATTGGTGAGAACAAATTGTTTAATTGTTTTTTAATCGAAAAAAATTGTTCAATTAAAAATTATTGTCTCAAATCAAGTGGAAACGATGCCTAGTAATTTTTGGCGTGCTATTCGATCTTGAAGGGGAATTAAAACTTTACGGTAACTGTCCGTAATGAAGGCATTGGTTTAATTTGTTTTTAAACTCTGAAAAAGGTCAGAATAAATTTTGAATGTAACGAGAATAATGAGCAATTGAGTTCGAGTACTTTTTATAGTAAATGTCAGGTTGACTTGGAAAATCATTGATAATTAATTATCTATCTCCTGATGTGGCTCAGGTGGTTCTAAGATCAAACCTTGTTTGCAAAATAACCTAAGCTAATGCAAATTATGTATTAAAGAAAAGTGTAATGGATGATTTTTACTTATGTACTTTAACAAACGAGGTTAATGAAGGATTTTCGTTTATTACACATGTGTTGAAACGAATAAATTCCTATAAATATGTATAGTAAAACAATTCTACTTTGAACTCAAATTAACGTCAAATTATACCTGCTTTAAATTTAAACTATTTTAACAAGGAACATTTAAAATGAACTGTGTACTAACTCGGTAAAAAAAGGAATAGTGCGAATTGAGAAATGCGAATGTAAGTTATTAAAATACTGATATGAAATAATGTAAGAATAAAATAATTGTTGCATATACAGTCGTGTACATACAGTTGTACTCAAAAGTTAAAATATAATATGTTACATATATCGAGTAAGAGTCCTGTCTCAATACAGTCAACCCAGTCACATTTTAAAATATATTAATCTCAAATTGCATTGAGATGCTTTGCCTGTTATCGGCGAAACATTGCTGCATCTAATTAATGAGTCCTTTACAACGGGGGTCGTTCCGAGAATTTGGAAGACATCTACGGTTATTCCTATACCGAAGGTGAAGAATGCTAGGAAGTGTGATAATTTCCGACCTATTAATATGATGCCCTCTATGGAAAAGATCATTGAACAGGCTGCTAAGGAACAACTGGAGGAATTTATCGAAAGAAATAAAATTCTAGCAGACTATCAGTCCGGATTTAGGAAAGCCCATTCATGTGAAACATCATTGAATTTAGTACTTGCAAATTGGAAGGAAGAAATAGAAAATAATAATAAAGTAGTATCAGTTTTTCTTGATCTCAAAAGAGCCTTTGAAACTATTGATCGAAATCGATTAATAAGAAAACTTCACAACTACGGAATACGAGGGGTAGCCCTTAAATGGTTAGAAGACTATTTAACCGGAAGATCGCAAGTAACTAAATACGAAGATGGAATATCAGAACTCAGAGAGATTACTCTGGGGTCCCGCAGGGTACGATTTTGGGTCCACTATTGTTTATTTTGTATATTAACGACCTGGGTACGGTTTCACAGGATTGCAATATCAACCTTTTTGCGGATGATACACTCGTGAGTGTGTATGATAGTGATTTTGAGAGGGCTGTCAGGAAAATGAATCATGAACTAAAAAATATTTCAAAATGGCTGAAAATAAATAAACTTAAGCTCAATACTTCAAAGACTAAAGCTATGGTATAATTGGGACTAGGGCGTTGAGTGAAAGAATCTATAAAGAGACGCAAGCTATATGCATAAATGCGTTCCAGGGGCTAGTATACACCTCCGCACCCCACCATCCACAAGCTGAACACTGTAAGGTGGCGGGCCCGAGTGAACAAAGAAAGAACTCGTATCGTCCTGTGTGCGAAATAAGAGACATTGAAATATTTATATGTACTTGTCAGCGACTAATTACGAGTATATTCTATTTAGCGTATTTTTTGAAGTAGTAGATTTTAGTTATTAAAAAGCGAAATTAATTTGAAATATTACTATATTTAGCTGGTTTTTCTATTAGATTTCGATTGTGTTAATTAAATATTTTAAAATTACTAAGTACTGCGAACAGATAGATAAATTTAATAAACCAAAACCGTAATTTAACAAAGTATTTGGAAAAGGATAAATAAATCGAATTTTTAAATATAAACTTGTTAAAACTAAATGACAATAGAAGTTACACCTTCAAAGTAAAAAACTATTTATTTTATTTTGTTGTACATAAATACATAAATTGGTAGAGAATCAAATAAATTATACACTTTCTTTAACAGAGAAGAAGAAATTACTTACTTTTTTATATTCAATATTCTGACTTTTCTATGTGGTTTAACACTTTGACTGGAGCTATCCTGACATGATTTTATACAATTCTCGCTTTCCCATTTCAAGCGTCTAAATATATTCATTTTAATGAAGAGATTAAGAACGTGTTGTTCGTGACATGCACAGAGTGAACGAGTATCTGGTGAAAACCAATCTGAACACTTTTCCAGCTTTTTTTTTAATCGCTTTCTATATTTTTGCTAACATGCAAATTGCATTTATGTTTCTCAAAAGATTTATCAAATATCTGTAAAAGATTTGAAATTATTTTAGCAAATTGGTCTGTAGGCCTCTTTAAAAATTGTATGCTGTGCCCACGGGAATAATCCTTGTGCAATAAAAATAATTCATTTTTGTTTATTACATCAGCTGAACCTTTAGTAAATTTTGTAGCACATACTGCGCAGTTAAATTTTTTCTCAACACTGTGTGCTAGATAACCAGCTACATATACATGAGAACATATTTCTAAACTATTTTCATTGAACGTTGTACCACTTTGTAAACTTACATTGAGCTCTGCATCTTCACTAACTGTATTTTCTTCAATTTCTTCATTGTTAGCAACGATGTTAACAGCTGTAGTGCCAGTTTTAATTTCTTGAGTCTCTGTATCCAAAATTTCAGTTGTGTTATCAATTTCACAATTCCCGGTATCTACAGCCATTTGAAGTCTAATGTTCATATTTTGCTGTATTGCTATACGACACTGACGAACTGTGGGAGTAGGATTATACCCTCCTCTGTTTCTAATAACAGAGAAGAAGTTTTCCAAAGGATCTTGATTTAGAAAGCCACATAACAAATATTTTACACCCTCTTCTTTAAGATGACCCCACAACAACAAAATAGATTTTATAGTCCATTCAAATCCGTCCAAGCAATATATATTATTCCGTCTTTTACTGCCTTCAAAAACTTCAATATTCTTACAATACTGTAATCCTTCTTGTAATACGATCTCGGTTTTGTTATTATAAATAGATAATGGCCGCCTTCCAGGATTAGGATCGTGTAAAATCCTACTGTTCAAAGCATCGAAAATATTGTTAATCTTTTCAAGGAACTCTGCGGTATCTAAAGATGGGGAACTAAGAAGTTGTTGAGTTGATGTAGCTGTTTTAATAGCTGCAGCAACAGTATGTGAAAATATTTGAGCAGCATACTTCACTCGCATCTTCTGAAAATTTGTAGGTGTGATGTGATTTGAAGTTATTTTTAACATAGCTCTAGTTGTAGGACTTTTTTATCGATTTCGTAAGTCTTAGTTATGTCACTCCAAGCCACAGATCTATTATTAACAATAAATTGAAGTTTCGTATTCATAAAATTATTTCTGAGACTTTTTAATATATGAGGTGCATCGAATAAAGTGAATATTTTGTGTCCTTCAATGTCTACCATTGGGTCTTCTTTAGTTGCACCTAACAAACTAAAGGCACGACGATTATTCGATCCTTGATCACATACTAAAGCTATTGGATTAAATGTCAAATCCTTCAGTTTTTTAACAACAAGTGTAATAATTTGTTGCAGCGAATTACTATTTACACTTCCAGCAGAAACAAAATAACAGAAAGGGATTTTCCAATTATATAACAGTCCACGAATATAAAATACTAAAGCAGTATTTGCTAACTTGCTATTCCTACCCAGAGATGCTAGATCTTGATATCCTTCAACAATATCTTCGGATTTGTTAAATTCCAACCGTTTTTTCAATACAATCTCATCAAATAGAATAACACACATTTCTCTCTTTCTTCCATACTTTTCGCTTTCAAAGACAGCTTTGTTGTTAAATTGGTAACACATCCAGTTCTTAAATTGATAACTTTTAACCAAGTTTGTATTGTTCTAATAGCAGGTAAAGTAAATTTAAGATTGTACAACATAAATTTATATGCTGAAGGTGATTTGTAATGTAAAGAAAGACTTAATTCTTTTTGGGCTTTGGTCCAGTTGGTGCCTCTCTTATGAAATAGTTGCATATCAATAAATACTTTTAAATATTTACTTTTGCCTATTAATAGGTTATTAAGCATGTTACCAGTAGCCCAGCAATACTTTTTCTTTAGTCTATAAGTTCGCGATTGCCTTGCTTTTAACTTTGCTTTTAGGTGTCTTGCTTGTTTGCATGACAGTATTGTACACTTTCTCTTGAATATGCCTTTGCTAGGAGATGGCATAGCTAGAATACGTTCACTTGCGTTAGAATTTAAACTTATCGTGCTGCTGAAACTTGAAACTCTGGGAAAATGTTTGAATAGTACACTAGTCGATATATCCTCTTCTGAACCAAAAGAAAGCCGTTTCCTTGAATATGTCTTGCTGCTACAACTAACGTTGATCGTCGGTTCCAAGCTCGCTGATGGTTGACAGGGCGCTTGTTTTTCGCCTGCAACATTAAATACTATTAAGTGTAAACTATGGTTTTGTAGGGTGTGTGAAATTATACCCGTTTTTTTCGAAAATCTGACGGTTGAGAGTTTGTTTGAGATTGTTTTAGTTCTAAACATTGTTCCAGTGTTTTCAAAAAAATCATTATTGTTGGAGATAATAGGAAAAAACAATTATGCGACAATGTATCCTCCTGAGCTACTATGATATTTTCGTCTGGTTATTTTTATAATAGATTATGCTTGGCATATAATACCTGTTTTTCCAATTATCTCTATTAGTTTTTTTTAAGTTTTTTTTTAACTTTGGAACAAACCTTGAATAACCTGGAACAACCATAAAATTTTCGAATTTCCAAAAACGGGGGGTCAACTTCAAACGGTAACTTCAAAAGATAAACGAAACAGACACTTTTGTGCATCATTTAAGACACTCAAGTCTGCTTTATTATTTTCATAAACACGTACCTACTTACCTTTTTCAATAAACGCACTAGGAACTGCATTTTGCGTTAACAATTTACGTTTGTTGTTTATCAGAATATCAGTCGGTAAGAAGTGATTTTCGCAAATTAATTTATTTTTTAAATCTGATATCTCCATGAGTGCAATTTTACTGTTGCCACAATTTTTTTGCCAATTCTCAGCTCTCTTGCAATTTTTCGTGGGAAATTTAAAGAAACTAATGTCTTTGTCAATTTTATTATTCTTGAAACAGTTATTATAAACACAAATATGATTAGCTGTGGTACTCATTTCAACAACTTTTAAATAACCTCGAAGAATATTAAGTATCAACTACAACATAAGGGATAATCACACGACACAGCTTAAGAAACAACGGCGGCTCTATGGTAATAAGAAACGAATAGGAAACGTAGAAATGCCGGTTGTTTGCTTGCGACTGAAAAATCTCGGATCCTAGACGCGACTAGCGCTCCTAGTTGTCGGATCTTGTATTGGCTACGCTATTTAACAACACGTTGCGTCTCTTTATAGATTCTTTCACTCAACGGACTAGGGTTAGTGATAGGACTAGTGTGATAAATTGTGGTATTTCTATTGATGACGTACCTATCGACTTTGTGAAAGAGATTAAATATTTAGGGGTAGTAATAGATAATAGTCTATCATTCAAGAGTCATGTAGATTTCATAGTTAAGAAAGTAGCTAAGAAAATTAGTTTTTTAGGTAGGATTAGCACTAAGTTGAGTACATGGACAAGAATATTAGTTTATAAGACAATCATTGCCCCCACTTCGAATACTGTGCGTCAATTTTACTACTAATTGGTGAAGGTGAGATGTATAAATTACAAAAATTACAAAATAGGGCAATGAGAATAATTTTAGGATGTAGTAGATATACAAGAGTTACACTTATGTTAGATATGTTGCAGTGGCTTAGTATAAGACAAAGAGTTTATCTTAACAGTTTAGTTTTAATTTATAAAATAGTAAATAATAAACTTCCTGAATACATGAGTAGATTTATTGCATATAATAGTGATATTCATATATATAAAACTAGAAATGTTAATAACTTTAGATTACCGTTAAATAGAAAGTCTTGCTCACAAAATAGTTTGTTTTATAAGGGATTGAAATTGTACAACGAAATGCCAGATAAGGCTAAGCAGGCGGGTAATAACATTAGTATATTTAAGAAATTTGCTAGTATTTATGTTAAGAGTATATGTAAAAATTAAGTTAATGTATAATGTATGTACTATTTGTATGTAAATCATCCTAAGGATGAATAAAGTTTATTATTATTATATTAAATTTGGTTAGTTTGTACAAAAATTTGATTAGAACAAAATACATAACAACAACGGTTTAACCTGCTTGGTCGATTTCTTGGCATACCATTTTTATAACAACTTACATACGTGGCAAGCTCAAATTGTTCCCACTTTTTTTCGGTTTTTAATTTTACAATTCTTAGGCAAAAGAAACGCCTTCACTAACAAAAAATGCAGAAAATAAATAGACCTATGCGGGCAAAAGAGTATAGAGCTTGGCCACAGAATTAATGAAACTCAATTATATGGAGTGATGAAGGTGGTTTTGAAGTTTGCGTTGGTGATAATTGAAGCAGAACCAACGACGACCTCTCTGAGACTGACTGGCTTAAATAGGAAGTTAAATTTTTCGCCTTTATGATGATTTGGAGATCCATGTCGACTAGTGGAGTCGGCAATTTATCCTTTGTAGACGGCATCATGAATGCTGAAAAATATATTAACGTCCTTAAAACTAATCTATAAACTACAAATTGAATAAATCTGTTTGAATAATATCGACTGTATTTTCTAACAGGACAATGTCGAAGTGAAAAATTGGATGTCAGAAAATAATATTTCACTTTTAAAGTGAGTGTTCAGTCTAGATTTATCGGTTATCGAGACTTTGTGACAAAATACGTAGAAGGAGCTCTGATCATAACCTACAAAAACCGTCTCAGAGGTGCATGCTCTGAGCATCTTTATAGATTATATTGTTAAATATTACTGGATACTGTGTCAAGTACGTAGAGACGCATCGAGGCAGTAGTTAGTCGAAAAGGCGATATAATGCCGCGGTAATTTTTTATTGAATTTTCTGCTCATTAACAATATTAGGAGATTCTTAAAATTTCTCTTTTATTATTACTTAAAATATATATTGATAGATAGATGTGTCAAAAATTAATACAACGCTTTCCATATGACCAAAAAATGTATCAGTTTTAATAAATTTTCCGATTATAACATAAATTCCTTTTAAAACAATATAATTTTTTTCGTTTGGTCAACTTTCCTGAGATAGGCTTCGTGAATGTTGTTCAATGTCTGTTCTTGAGTAGATTGTGTTACCACTTTCATTTTTGGTCAAATACATACTTTTTATAAGCTAAGGTGGATATTTCGTTGACATTAAAACTACCCAAATATTGTACTTTCTTCAATATAAATGGCTTGAAAATTAACACATGCAATGGAGTATATCAGATTTGGATTTTGAAGTTGTGGTGGGGACAGTTTACTTACATTTAGAGAAAATGTGGTTGGTGGATTATATGTTGTAGGGAGCTAATTTAATATGGAATTCTCTAAAGAGGGAGGTTATATTGGCTTATATATGGAGATGACGCTTCTATGAACGGAAAGTTCAGTAGTAGTTTCAGTATCAGTTAGTTTCTTTGAGATTCTTAGTTTTATAATTGATTATTAAGATAATTTGGTAAATAAGAAGAAGAACTAAGAACTCTAACGCTTCTAGCCTGGTGACTGACTAGGATGTAGTATTACTGACAATTGCCAGACGGCGCTGTCAGCGAATCGGTATCAACTTTATACTTTCAATAATATGTTCAAAAATCTTATTGTAACAAGATTAGGCGTTGAATTAGGTTTAATTGCGCTGATAAGAAATGGTTTAACATTCGACAATTATCGTTTGGGGGTATAAAATCAGACTAATATGCGAGGTTCATGTTGAAGACACTCTAATCATTGATATGGACGACGGTTGTGATCTTTTATGGTGCTGTTGATTGTTAGTCTTGTTTTATTGACCAGTTTCATTTAAAAAATAAAAATTTTGTATAAAATATGTTATTAAACTGATACGCGGGATTGTATTAACTGAAAACGTCAAAAAAAAATAAAAAAAACCAAAAAAATTAATAGGCGCTCATTGTTGAAAAACTGCAAGCCAATGATAAAAAAACGATTAGGGAGTTGGTAGGTTCTAGAACTTTTGGGATATCTATTGTTACGTAAGTTCTGGCTCTGTCTAAGTTCTAAAAATATTTTGACATATTTTGTAACTGTCAAAATAGAACTAAAAAGACAATTTCTATAAGGGTAATGGGTAAGATCAGTGAGTGATACGATGATATTATATTGCTGATAGATCTACGTTTATGCCTAAACTTTCAATGTGAACACACCTTATATTACCAACATTTTTTCTGATTTTGAAGCTTATGACGATTACACAACTACTACACCATTCACCACTGTCAGCCTGTTTGAAAGTAGGAATCAACCTTGCTGAGTCACTTTCAATAAAAACGTTTAAATATAATAGCAGAACGCTAATACATTTCTTGGTTAGTAGTATTATGAAATTTAACTACATATACATATATCGATTGAAAATATTATTTCCGTTTTGATTAAGTTTTGGTTGGTTTGTTTGAATAGAATAGATTAGATTAGATTCTCATGACATAACTGGCGCTTAATTGTGTGTTTGATGATTGATACTCATTTCACCGAATTGGTATCTTTTATGTTAAATTTTATAATCTAGAATAGAAAGACAAATCTTTTAAAACTATAATAATTATGATAACTATGATTTTTTTACTTTGGTTTTGAACTATAAATACAAAGTAACTTGTTAAAAAGAACGGTGTTTCTTATTTAACATTTAACAGTCTTCACTTACTGTCACTTTAACACAATTGATATTGAGATATATCTTTCAGTATTCCATGTGACACTTTGCATAAAGGTGTTGTATATGTATACATATGTAGGTAGTAAAGATTTATCCTAACGCTATATTTGATATTGACAGTCGCCAGTTATGAGTGTTTATTTTTCCGTATAAAATAGATTCAGATCGAACGCTGTAATTATTTACGGCTATCCCTTGAATTATAAATTACCACGCAGCGGACGGAATCGATATCTACGTTATGCGACCGGAACTAAGCTGTAGCACTTGGAATCCAATGTTGGCGCTCTGTGGTGGTATGGTAGATTAGTATTGGGTCCTTTATATATATGTATATATAGCAGAACAATTTCAGTAACTTTTAAATATTGTTCGATAAAAAAATCACTAATACTTTTCACAACTCCAAAAAAAATGTGGGAAAGATTATACAGGGCATAGAGTCAAGGTGTATGCGAATATTGAATACCTATTTCTGTAAAAGATCACAGTTTTTGCCATCAAATATGAATCAATTTAAATTTAAGTTATTTGGCAACTGTACACATCATAATTTTAAACATGTTTTACATTCGACATGACGAGTCGACAGGATATTAGACTGGGTTTTTCGGAGAATATTTGGTGGTTTAAGCTTTTCTAAATAAAAAACTAGAGATACGAAAAAGATAGTGTTTATTAAATGATATCGAAAGTTTCTACGATTCGAGTATGTATTATACGAGCTTGCAGGTTTTGATCGTGTGCTCAACATTTGACCACTAATATAAAGTGGGTTCTTTGGGAGGAAAACGTGGATAGAGGATAGCAGAAAGTCCTGGTAACTTGACGTGTTAACCACGTCAGATGCCCACCTTCTAACAAATATCCGTTGATGAATCATGATGTTTTGAAATTAAAATTATGGCGTAATTTCGTTTCTATGCAAGCAGAGCTAAACCTCAGAAGATGAAATTTTATTTCAAAATTTTTCAGCCCTCTTTCCCTATTTATGCATCAATCCTGGGACACACTGTATATTTATTTAATCTTAATTAAATGTTGCGCTCTTATAGGTCCCCACATTATTACGTCTTAAAATTTGCAACAGCCTATGATGTAATTGTACCGGGTTGCCAACTAAGAATGTCGCTCGGCAGGAACGGCTCACAGTACAGCTTTGGGAAAAAAATATTACTGACTAAAGTGACCCCGAGAAACATCTGGAAATTATTTAGAAAAGCATAGGATGACCGCTAGAGGGCGTAACTGATCACGAAAAATTTAATTCTTATTTTACGCAAAGTTTACCAACTTAAGGTTTATCATAAATATGAAAATCGGAATCTACTAAAAATGTTGCATATTTTACATCGGACAGCTTTTTGATATTTTGTCAAATAAGGGGAAACTTTGTATTGAAGGAACGCTTGTAACTTCAGTTCTCTTGAACCGAATTTTGCAAACTTAGTCTCGTTGGAAACAGCATTAGTCCTCCAATCTAATGCTTACAAATTTGAACTAATCTAATAAGTGACTCGAAAATATTAAATGGAAACATACATTTTTGACAAAAACTAAAAAAAGTAGGCAAAATTACCAACAAATCAGCGCAAACCGGGTATCGCTATTTTTTACCAATCCGAAGATATCTTCAGAAACGTGTGAATGGTAAAAATTTCTATAAATTTAAATTATTCTGCCCGTGAACGGAATTTAGCAAATTTGCTCTGATTAGAAAGGATTTTCATTGTCTTATATTTAGTGATTGAAGCTGTTTAATTTTATATTGTCCGTCACCGCTAGAGGGTGATAAAGAAATTTAAATACGTTGATTTTAAGATTTTTGAAAAGAACAGTATGTAGAATGCTTGATGGACCAAAAAAATAGACTATTATGGATTTTTCCAAACCTACTGCTAGTGATTCAAATTGATGAATATTATCTTTATTTCTGTCACAGCTAGAGGGCGTTAAAGAGAACAGAATAGAAGACATGTCGCTAGCTATTCGCAACAATATGCTTTTCAATGTGAGTGTGCTGTGTATTTCTCCGTAAATATTCGCAATTTTCTGACCCTTCCAGGATACCAAATTTTACTTGTTTAAATTTTTATGTGTACATACGCGATCTACTGCTCGTTACAACTTGGTTGTGGGAATAAGATATATCCTTCAAAGTATTTCTAAGACAGAAATAGAGGCTGTACTTCTATCCACTCGTTGTAGAGTGAAATTAATAGGAGACAACTTCAAAATTTAGGCCGCCGCTAATATTAACTTTATGCTGTTTCCCTTTTTGTTGTTTTTCTGTATTGTTTATTTGAATTATACCGTTGTATTTTTCACTAAAATTTTAAGCTTTCAATTCGTTATTTTAGAGTATCAGCATAAACATAACCTTCCACGTACTGCTCTTTTCAAAAATCATAAAATGTCTTAAATTTCTTTAACGCCCTCTAGCGGTAATGGACAAAACAATATTACACAGTTTCAATCATGAAATATAGGCCAATGAAAATCCTTTCTAATAAGACCAAATTTGCTAAATTCCGTTCACGGGAAGCATAATTATTTAAATTTATAGAAAAATATTTTACCATCCACACGTCTCAGAAGATATCTTCGGATTGGTAAAAGATGGCGATACCCGATTGCGCTGATTTGTTGGCAATTTAGCCTATTTTTTAATTTTTTGTCAAAAATGCATGTTTCTATTTAATATTTTCGAGAAAAACAAAATTCCCGAAAAAAATTAAACAGCGTCCTCTAGCATGCACGTCACTTAATAGACTTAATAGAATAGATTGGTTCGAATTTGTAAGCATTAGATTGGAGGAGCAATGCTGTATCCAACGAGACTAAGTTTGCAAAATTCGATTCAACAGAACCGGAGTTATAAGCGTTCTTTCAATACAAAGTCCCCCTCTCCCTCCTCCCATTATTTGACAAAATACAAGAAAGTTGTCCGACGTAAAATATACAAATTTTTCAGTAGATTCCGATTTTCATATTTATGATAGACCTTAAGTTGGTAAATTTTGCGTAAAATAAGAATTAAAATTTTTTGTGATCAGTTACGCCCTCTAGCGGCCAGTCTACGCTTTTCTAAATAATTTCCAGATGTTTCTCGGGGTAAATTTAGTCAATAATATTTTTCCCAATGCTGTACAGTAAACCGTTTCTGAGATATGGCCGAGGGACATTCTTAGTTGGCCACCCGGTACAATCAGTTATAAAAATTTTACTTCGAACGTAGTCCGCTTGTAAGGAGGAAGTTCTAATTCTGTCGTAACCGGAAGAAGCATGTGCAAAATTGATTTTCACTCGAATAAAGGTAACCTTAGACCGTTGTTTGTGCAATATCAAATTCCAATTCTGACTAGTTACTGTGTATCTTCCTGCCAAAACTCATCGCAACGTACCTTGTATTATTTTTAACTCCCGTAATAAATTCAATGCGATTGTTATTAAAAAAGTTTCTGATTTAATCAAATAAGTATCAGTCACATTTCTCACGCGTTATATCTCATCATATTCATCCGTAGAGTTTCTCGTATAATACGTTAGAAATAATCACCCTATCTTATACTATATATTGGTTCGGAAATGTACGTCATGTGTCAATGTCAATTATAGAACTGCTGTAATAAATATCTTTTGAAAAATAGCGAAGTGCGAGAAGACGTATATTAATGATGTAAATTATGGAATCAATACATTCTTGGCAAGGTTGAGAACATTAGGGATTCCATCGAGATCGGGCGTTTATCTTTTGTACATTATAAGTGCGTACGGGAGCGAAGTGTAACTTAGAAGTCCGAGAAGCGTAATACTCTACGGGAAAGTGCTATTTTAAGAAGAAAACTCTGCTGAATATCTGGCGGAAGATTTCCACCCCCTTGATCTGTTTCTCATCCATGTAAATGAATGTTTTATGTCATATATATGTATGTAGTTCGTCGTGTAGGTTTAGATAGGACAGTTTGATAGGACAGTGAACATATACAAACCATTTTGATTAAAATAGTGCATTCTACACTTCAAGAACATAATGCTTTCAGAGGTAGTTATTCTATGTGTATTTTCTAGTTTCTTTTTCTTAGTGTATCTTACCTTTTGCTTTCTTCATTCACTTACGATTTCTACGATTCTTCCTTTTCAGGAAGAATGACAAGAGTATATTTAAAATATGTAATTCATTCTATTTATAATATGTAATTCATTCTATTGATTTTTTATTAGCTGTATAAGTTTTTTATTAAACCATTATATTGTTAAATATTTTTGATTTACTAATCTTTAGTTACAGTAGATAAAGTATATTTTGATCACTGGAGATGTATTGACGAAAACTTCCCAGTATTCCTGATATTTTATTGAATTGAATAGATTAGTTTTAACTTCATTTCTATAGCTTTATTTTCGGGGGATCAAATTTTTATTTTAATACTGATTGCTGAGGTGTATATTTGTTAATGATATAGTAGGTTCAAAACAAAAAAAAATCGAAAACTTGGTTTGTGAGCGCAGTTTAACTGTTGTGCGATTAGTTTGATCAGTGTGTGGGGTTTAATGTTGTCCCACTGATCCATATTACCTCATTATTTATAAATTATCTGCCTATTTAGTTTTCTCTTCCTCAAAATTTGTCACACCAACACAAACATATCTTAGGAAGTCATTCCTAAGGAGATTATTCTGCAGAGAAATTAGAGGAAGCTTTGCTTTGGTGGTGAGAGGAACTTCGCGCATCCTCCCGAGGCATCTTTCCAAATTTTGCGAATTCATTAATTTATATTATGCCAATGATGACATTATATTTTGGCTTAATCTACTTAAGTGTCACTGTACTCACGCAACAAGACAGTAATTAGAAGATATGTGGAGCTAGGTACGTGGAGGTAGGTGGAGCAAGTAGACCCTTCCAGGCAAGCGAGAATAAAACTTCGTCACATAGAACAATAATGACCGCGAGCTGGGTATTAACCATTTCAGTTAAAATTCAAATTGTATTAATTATCGAATTAATAAGTTTGTTTAGCGTATTTTTTCTAGACCATATTTTTTTTCCAAAACTTTTGTAACATACATACTTTATAAGAACGAGAGCGATATATAATAGAATATCAAGCGCGTGGCTCGTTGGGGTCAAATTTAAAGACTTGTTTGTCAACTGCTGGCTACGTCATGCAAAACGTTTATCAGTAGACAAAGCTGTTACAGGTGGTAATCTGTCCACCGACTTCGATAACGACGTCTTGAAAATGTCTGTGGAGAATAATATACGTCTCGTGTGTCTTGTACCTAATTATACTCATATGTATCAGTGACGTCGATGTGGCTTTTTTTAGAGTTATGAAACAAGCACAAACAAACCCAAACTGTTAAAAAACTGTCTGGAGAGAATTGACAGAGTTCCTGTAACCTCCGGCATCGAATTGTCTCTAGGTGTTTAAGAAAGGCAAATACGGGTGCTGAAAATGTTTTAGATTTCCTGATGCCACATGAGAACGACCAAAGAAAAAATCCTGTTTCAGAGTTCAACCTGGTCATAGTGTTAAAATGCATTCTTTATACTCTGAGGATTAGGCTGAGGAGAAGTGATTTTTCTTCTCCACAACTTGGTCCATCTTGACTGGAGCCCTGTTTTCTTTTCGCAACCATCTACATCTACGGCTATAGTAGAATGACACACAGGTAGAAAAATGGCAATATATTATTTTTATAAGTTCATCTCTGACATTATGGTTATGGAGATGGAATCTATTGAAAAAAAAAGAACCATTTCATGTTAGTCCCGAATTAGATATGCGTCAATCATTGTGGTATATCAACTGTGAAAATTTGCTATCGCTATACATTTACTATCTGTGGTAGTAACGATGAAAATTTCGATTTTACGGTTACGTACTCGCAATTTTCTGGTCGATATACAACTGATGAAGCTAAAGGTTATAATTTGGCAATGGAGGAATTTGTAATTAAAATGAGTCAAAATGGCCAAATGAATTTGATGTAGTATTTTGGCAAATTAGTCAGTGATGCTAAAATTTTTTTCAAGAAATAAAGCAAACCCGAAGTTAATTTAAAATACTCATATCTTGATTGTTGTTGCATACATTACAGATTAAAAACGTAGCCTATTTTTACGAACATTTTCTTCAAAATGCGCTTATACGTTTTCTTATTTATCAGATTCGATCTCATCAACCTTGGAAATTACCAAAATCCAATTTCGGAAAGTAGTGTTTGGAACTGCACTGGAATAACAAAGTTGATGAATCTATCTTCACGTTTCGAAATGCATGAAAAGTTTTTCCATTTTCTAGACCGCGATCTGCAATATTGACAGCTGTCTTGTTGATTTTCCTCTTTCGGATATACGAACGAGGTGGATGTTTTTTCCTGTTGCTGATGCTTGATATTGTGCATTACCTTTACACGATCAGCGAACGACGGGTGGTCGATCCCGGGAGTTTTATTAAATGCAGAAAACGGAGGTTCGTCCGTTCAATGTGTGTCGACAACCTTGTTATACGTCGGCTTGTCGGTTGCTTGTTTGTTTTCCTTTGACGCTGGATCGAACTGTCGGACCCGTCCCTCACGTAATGAACGTTATTTACATAAGGTCATGTAAAATAGGTCTTTTCGTGAACGCACAGGGTTGTGCTCTTGTTTCCGCGCTACGTCGTCAGGGTGCGCTGTGCGCGGATATAATAAATTCTCAGTCTGGATATCTCGTTACTTGCGATGTGCCGTTGGGACTGTTTTCCCGTTACCCCCATCTCAACTGTTTAATTAAAATCTGGCAGGTGGAAGACCTTGTTTTTTTTAATGCCACGATAAAGCAGAGGATCGCGTCTTAATCTCGTGATTCAATTATTTCGCAACGCCTTGGTATCCTTGAAACATTCATTTTTCATAAAGGAAAAAGACTGGCAACAACAATATCAGCAGGGCATATTATATAGACGCGCGGAAAATATATGGTCATCAGGCAGGGGTAAATCGCGGATCCAGCTGTTAGTATATTGCAGGGGGTTATTTATTTTATAGGGCAGATATTATATCCCGTATTAAGCCATTTACGAGGAATGTTTATTGCCAGCACAAAATATAAGATTCCACCATATGGGTTTTTATTGGCTGATATATGAATTTTCGGATTATTTTGCGTCGTAAGTTGATCAACAATCTTGATTTATTTTACCATATATTGGATTTCAAATTCTCAGGATTTTGCTGTATATCTTGCTTATATAGTGAAATATTGACATTTTGAAATGTGAAGAATATGCAATTCTTCTTTTGGACATTTATCCTTTTAGATTGATACATCTTCCCCCAACTAAGCGTAACAAGGTCGTCTGGAAAAGTAACCCGATGAATTTTTTGTCTTGTTGGGGTGCCAGGATCAAATTCTGGAGGGACTACAGGACTGATTGAAGGTGGATTATAAGGTTTATTAGTAATTGAAGCTGTAAGAAGACCAGTATCCCAAAATACAGTTCGATTTAGTGATCTAACTGATGTTTTTAAGAAAGTCTTCTTAATGTTAGGTTTTACACAAGCTGCAATTGCCTTCGAACACATTCAGGAATTGCAAGTTATTCTAAACACTTATTTCTGACATGCATATTACAAAAAAAAATATCGTCAATATGAAACGTTATCAGCATATTTAAAAGATTAATATTAATTTCAGTCAAAGTCAATAAGCAAAAAGCTGAATCACGACAGTCGTAATATACTTTGTTTTGAACCTAGAACCTAGAACAATAATATTGTTTGCATTGGTGAAATTGCATGAATGGAAAACTCATCCTCAGAAGAAATTTCAAAGAAAACATTTGGGCATGACGATTGAAAAAGGGTGCTAATGACGTGCAGGAGTACAGACCAATACCCCTACTTCCAATTACATGATTGGAAGCTAATAATCAAGAACAATGATATGATGCCGCCACATCAATTTTGATATCAAAACAGAAACTGTATTTCAGAGGTAGATCTAATGCTCTAGTTGTATAGTTGGATGTATATTTACTTCTTTCCCTACAATATGTCACTTCAGTCAATGCGACAATGTTTGCAACCTACATCAGTTTCGATTGTCCAAGACGTTCATTACTAAAGTTGGTTCGTTTTCCTTAGGTTGGTCTGGTTGCGTTATTTATTCATAAGTAATCTAATCTGCAATTTTGAAAGGTAATTGATGTGAGTTGTCTTTTTTTTTGGATTATTATTTTATTATCTTAGTCTTAGTAATATGAAACAGGTAACAAATTAAAAACATATTCAGAATTTGGTCAATTCATAACCACCTACCAGTCAATATATTGACATTTTGTTGCTTTGTTTGAGTATAATGTACTTATAAATGAATATTTAAAAAATAAAACCCAACTTAAAATATTGACGATGCCATGTTTTATAACATTTCTCCTTTAATGCAATTTAATATTGAAATGAAAAAGTAACGAATGTAAGTTTCAACAACAATTCTCTGACACATTAATGACAATCAGTTGTTGCAGTTTCTTTTCAAAACAAACGTCTTCCTAGATTCTAAAAGTATTCAAGCATTCAAGACTGCATGTACTGCATTACTGCAACAGGTTTCCATCGTCGCGTTAATTATGTACGGTATCATTTTCTTTCATTTGATTTTGTCGTTCGTTCCATATGAAACATCTATTTGTTAGAAAATGCTGGAAAATACTAGCAGAATATGTTTTGATTATGCTCTTTTCAAATTAGAGACGCTTCAACTACAAAGAACTACGTCGTTCTGTACGCGTTCAAGTTCAAGCTTTTTTGTTTAACGTGCCTGCTTAAAGCTGTGTCTCAAGTGGAGTTGGAGGAAAGCCAATCAATATTTACGCACCCACATAGATGAATAAATTTCAGAGAGAGAACTTGCAAATCAGAGCGAAATTTCTTCTAGTTTAGATCCATCGTAAAATAACCGGCTTACATCCTGTCGAATGTATCCACCTCCTTACATAAACTTTGAAACTTTTTTTTACAACTTTTCTATGTGCATATGTATATTCCTTCCTCTCGTAACATTTTATGAGGACTGTTTCGTTCGCACCGGTTGCATAAGCCGTCTGGCAGAAATGATAACTTATTTTGAAAGTGGGTAATACAGGGTTAGTCAAAAGTATGGAATAGGCGGTTTATTTTCGTAAATATGAACTTTATAAGAAAATGTCTTTAACAAAAGGTTTTTTTAATAATTATACTCCATGTCTTAGACTACTCGTGGTTTTTTTATGTCAACGTATTTCCATGGAAATGTATTAATTTTTTTTAATGGCAACCAAGTGATTTTCTGCTGATTTTTATTCCTCTTTTTTTTGTTGAAATTACTTTTTAATACTTCTTTTTATTCATGTGAGGATAATTCTACAAAAAATTATAGTGGCCTCTGTTTTTTTAATGTCCTTTCAATAAGTTAACAAGTTAATTTAATCAAAATAGTTTCATTTTAATTTGTAAACATGGTCAAACTCAGTGCAACTGAAAGAATTGAAATCTTAATGATGGTTAGTTATGGCGAGCGACAACGTTCACACCAAGATGTTTGTCACTTATTTAATAACGTTCATCCGGAGAGAACGTCCAAAATCAGTCACAAATTAACATCAAGCTCTTAATGTATTACTTAGTGTTATGGATAATCCAATTACGTCAACCACGCAATTTGCTTTGGATGATGATATTAGTCAATCGTCGGTAGTTCGAATATTAAAAAAGAACAAATACAAACCCTACAAGATACACCTTCTCCGTGAGCTAAACGAAGATGACCCTGGCAGAAGAATGCAGTTTTGTGCAATAATGATGGAAATGATCAATAATAGTCCAAATTTTATTTTCTGATGAAGCTACGTTTTGTCTACATGGGTTTGTAAATAGACACAATTGTCGCTATTGGTCCAGTCAAAATCCCCATTGGATGATGGAACGCCATACACAGCATCCACAAAACTTAATGTCTGGGCTGGTATTATTGGGCACCACATAATAGGTCCATGCTTTATAGATGTAAATTTGACAGCAGATAGATACCTAAACCTATTGCGTGATCACATTGTACCTGACATTGCACATTTAGTTCCGGATGAAAATCGAGAAGGAGTGTCAAACCACAATGTTTGGGTTTAGCAAGACGGTGCTCCACCACATTATAGAATTGATGTTTGCCAGTTATTTAAATAAAGTCTTTCCAGGTCGTTGGATTGGGCGTCGAGGATCTGTTGAATGGCCTGCTAGGTCGTCCGATTTGTGTCGCTTAATTTTTTTCCTCTGGGGTCATTTAAAAAATAAAATTTCCAAGACCTGGAAGCCAGAATCAGGCATAAAATTGAAGAAATACCACCTAACTGGCTGCAAAATTCGTTGCGTAATTTTCGTGATAGATTAGGTTATTGTCAAGCTGCAGAGGGTCTTCAGTTTGAACATTTAATTTTAGTTAAATATTATTTGAGTGAATAAAGTATTATTAAAATTTTATTATTAAAGCATATGAAAAAATATCAAGTCATTTCAAGAAAAAAAGAGGAATAAAAATCAGCAAAAAAATCACTTGGTTGCCATTAAAAAAAAAAATACATTTCCATGGAAATACGTTGGCATAAAAGAACCACGAGTAGTCTAAGACATGGAGAATAATTAGTAAAAAAACTTTTGTCAAAGACATTTTGTTATAAAGTTTATATTGGATTATTATAATGGAAATAAACCGCCTATTCCATACTTTTGACAAACCCTGTATATACCGAGAACAGTATTATCTCTAAATGTTTCCATAAAGAGCAATTTTAATTTCTGTTATTGATTGTTCAAATTTTTTATTCCTCTTTAAATGACGAGCAGGGTATAAGAAATATTTTGAACCACACTTGAGAATGGAAGTGCTTAATTTAGGTAATTTAGGTTTCAGCACTTATACTGTTGTATTATTTTCAAATTTGTTTGAAGTGTAAACATACTGAAATATACATACATACTACTAAGTTCTGTAGAGTAGCAGTAGTTTGGGGTTAACTATTTTTAAAGTTCTAAAGGCTTCGATTACAAACTTAACGAGTGAGAGAAATATGAGGAGAGAAGCGCAAAACATTTCTACAGAATTAACGTATACACTGATCGATAGATTGAGTGTAAGGTTTTAGAATAAAGCCAGAGGTGAGGGTGCTTGACAATTATTACTTTCCAATCCTTAAAAAATAGAAATACAATGTTGTGAACAAGGCATGTGCGAGAGAGAATTAAAATCAAGATATCTATAGAAAGAGATAGAGATTGTAAAGGCAAAACAAACATATGTATAAAAAGAAAATGAATAGTTGAATAAGTTATCTTAAACGGCAGTTGTAGACTTCTGTCCTCACATTCTCTGTCTTTATCTTTTATCCATTTTTAATGCTGTTATCATATTCATGTACATACAGTAAATCTACGCTAAGCTTATTTCATAAGTTATTTTATGAAGTTCCGTTTACTCCTAGAAATAAGATAATCTATTGATTTCACGATACTTTTAATATTCCGTGTTATATCCCCTTACGTTTACAGTAGTCTGCATCCTATTTGGCAATGATGCGATAAGCTTTTGCGTAATATCGGGGGTGATTTTTTGCCATTCTTCCAGTAGCGTCTTGTTTAACTCATTCCGGCTGGAGATTTTCTGTTTACGCATGTTATTGTCCAATATAACCCTGAGATTTTTAATTACGTTTACGTCGCTGGGGTGGTGGTGTTATGGGGATACTTTTACATGAGCTAAAACTGCATAATTGCTGACTTGTGCTTTGAGGTACATATTTTTATCCATTATTCCCTGAATACATTCTAAATTTTGTATATCGGATGCACTCACACAGGTCCAGAGCATCACACTGCCTCCGCCATGCTTCAGTGTGGTTTTGAAGTTCTGTTTCCTTAATTCAGGATTTCGGCCCCACGTAGGTAGGATATGCCGCAGGGTAACAAAATTTTGCACTAGGACTTGTATTGTGTTCCGTCTTTACTAACATGCTCGTTAGCAAAGGTAAGACGGCTTTGTTTTTTTTTTGCTCAAGAACGGGTTTTTACGAGCTACTCTGCCATTAAAGTCATCTTCGCGAAGAGTGGCGTGTGACGATATTAGTCCTATCAAGAACTATGAACCCGTATAAACAATTGAACAATTCACAGAAAACATGAAATTAAGGCGTATTTGGTGTGCAGGAGGATGGATTACTAGTAAGTATTCTGGCGACCAAGAATGATTTTATCAAACATGTCTGGATTTTTTAGTCCACTAAATAAATCGGACTCCATTCCCTTAAGCAAGCCCTAACAAAAAGCGGCATCTCTGAACAAGTTGTGGACAGTGTATGTCGAAGACAATATTTAAATGGATTATACTTGTTTCTTGAAAATGCTCTGAATTGTTTCCTAGCTCACACCATTTTTCCGTAGCAGTGTCTCTAATGAAATATTCTGCATGAACTTCAATATAGTCTCCTCATTTAGATATGTACGGTCAGGTGGGTATAATTGTGCACTAGGTCCGTGAAGTTGGCACCACAAAGTGGTCAAAAATCGACAAAAATGCTAGAAAGGATTGACCATTTATTGAGCACTATTGACCATCAGCGATTTCAATTGACCACCTCTTGTTTAGGCTACAGCCGCTATATCTATATTTTGGGGTCTAATGGCGAAAATGCTAAAATTAGCCAATATAGACATTTTGTTCATCGGATACGATTGACCATCGTTTGACCATGTTTGACCATGTTTGACCACCCTTCACATTTTCAAAATTTTCAAAAAAAATTTTTTTTCGAATTTTTTTTTTACTGCAAACTCTAAAATTTTGTTGCAGTATAGGATTGACCAACGTTTGACCATGATTGACCACCAAATAATTTTTTTGAAAACTTAAAAATATTCGAAAAAAACGAAACAAACAAGTTCATATCTCCAATGAAATGACATCAAACCCAGATAATGTTATAACCTCTTGCGTCGCATAATATAATTGTGTATATAGGTATTCTACAACTAGGCTTTATTTCCTTTTTTTATTTTCTGAACTTTTGATAATTTCTTACACATATCGTTATGTATTTCCCAGACACCTGTTGCCTCTGATCTGGATAAAATTTAACCGGAGGGTGGTCAAACGATAACTTTCAGTTTTCTGTGGTCTAGAGAGACGGGACAATAAGTTCTATTATTTTCAGCGATTGACAACCTCACAAAATTTGTGAAAAATGCGAAAAACTTTGAAACTGTTATACGTAACTTTAAGATCGGATAAAATTTAACCGGAGGGTGGTCAAACGACAATTTTCAGTTTTGTGTGGTCTAGAGTTATGAGACAATAAGTTCTATTATTTTCAGCGTTTGACCACCTCACAAAATTTGTGAAAAATGCGAAAAACTTTGAAACTGTTATACGTAACTTTAAGATCGGATAAAATTTAACCGGAGGGTGGTCAAACGACAATTTTCAGTTTTGTGTGGTCTAGAGTTATGAGACAATAAGTTCTATTATTTTCAGCGTTTGACCACCTCTCAAAATTTGTGAAAAATGCGAAAAACTTTGAAACTGTTATACGTAACTTTAAGATCGGATAAAATTTAACCGGAGGGTGGTCAAACGACAATTTTCGGTTTTGTGTGGTCTAGAGACACGAGACAATAAGTTCTATTATTTTCAGCGATTGACCACCTCACAAAATTTGTGAAAAATGCGAAAAACTTTGAAACTGTTATACGTAACTTTAAGATCGGATAAAATTTAACCGGAGGGTGGTCAAACGACAATTTTCAGTTTTGTGTGGTCTAGAGATACGAGACAATAAGTTCTATTATTTTCAGCGTTTGACCACCTCTCAAAATTTGTGAAAAATGCGAAAAACTTTGAAACTGTTACACGTAACTTTAAGATCGGATAAAATTTAACCGGAGGGTGGTCAAACGATAACTTTCAGTTTTCTGTGGTTTAGAGAGACGGGACAATAAGTTCTATTATTTTCAGCGTTTGACCACCTCTCAAAATTTGTGAAAAATGCGAAAAACTTTGAAACTGTTATACGTAACTTTAAGATCGGATAAAATTTAACCGGAGGGTGGTCAAACGATAACTTTCAGTTTTCTGTGGTCTAGAGAGACACGGACAATAAGTTCTATTATTTTCAGCGATTGACCACCTCACAAAATTTGTGAAAAATGCGAAAAACTTTGAAACTGTTATACGTAACTTTAAGATCGGATAAAATTTAACCGGAGGGTGGTCAAACGACAATTTTCAGTTTTGTGTGGTCTAGAGATACGAGACAATAAGTTCTATTATTTTCAGCGTTTGACCACCTCTCAAAATTTGTGAAAAATGCGAAAAACTTTGAAACTGTTACACGTAACTTTAAGATCGGATAAAATTTAACCGGAGGGTGGTCAAACGATAACTTTCAGTTTTCTGTGGTCTAGAGAGACGGGACAATAAGTTCTATTATTTTCAGCGTTTGACCACCTCACAAAATTTGTGAAAAATGCGAAAAACTTTGAAACTGTTATACGTAACTTTAAGATCGGATAAAATTTAACCGGAGGGTGGTCAAACGATAACTTTAAGTTTTCTGTGGTCTAGAGAGACGGGACAATAAGTTCTATTATTTTCAGCGATTGACCACCTCACAAAATTTGTGAAAAATGCGAAAAACTTTGAAACTGTTATACGTAACTTTAAGATCGGATAAAATTTAACCGGAGGGTGGTCAAACGATAACTTTAAGTTTTCTGTGGTCTAGAGAGACGGGACAATAAGTTCTATTATTTTCAGCGTTTGACCACCTCTCAAAATTTGTGAAAAATGCGAAAAACTTTGAAACTGTTATACGTAACTTTAAGATCGGATAAAATTTAACCGGAGGGTGGTCAAACGACAATTTTCGGTTTTGTGTGGTCTAGAGACACGAGACAATAAGTTCTATTATTTTCAGCGTTTGACCACCTCTCGAAATTTGTGAAATATGCGACGCAAGAGGTTATAACATTATCTGGGTTTGATGTCATTTCATTGGAGATATGAACTTGTTTGTTTCGTTTTTTTCGAATATTTTTAAGTTTTCAAAAAAATTATTTGGTGGTCAATCATGGTCAAACGTTGGTCAATCCTATACTGCAACAAAATTTTAGAGTTTGCAGTAAAAAAAAAATTCGAAAAAATTTTTTTTTGAAAATTTTGAAAATGTGAAGGGTGGTCAAACATGGTCAAACGATGGTCAATCGTATCCGATGAACAAAATGTCTATATTGGCTAATTTTAGCATTTTCGCCATTAGACCCCAAAATATGGGTATAGCGGCTGTAGCCTAAACAAGAGGTGGTCAATCGAAATCGCTGATGGTCAATAGTGGTCAATAAATGGTTCTTCTAGTTATAATTCGCTATCGATGTTATGTTCATTATAACGTATGTACCTACTAGAAATGTAGACTGATACGATTCTAGAATCGTACAATAAAAATCAGCTGCTCTGATTGGCTTCACCTTCTTTTTGCAAAAGAATACTGAAAAGAGAAAAATGTCCTTAATCATTTTATTTATTTTTAGTTTATTTACAATGAAATGCAACCATAATTGATGGCATGGATTCATGATTTGGCTTACTGAAACAACTGTCAGACTATTAGTAATTATTGTGGCATTTGAGACGAATGTAGCAAACTGATGCTGTCTTTACGAGATAGTAACCCATTTACCTAACTAAGATGGGTTTATCTCGTAAGTATATTATTAAACATTGTACAACCAAATTGTGTTCTTAATTAATTTTAACGATACACTAGAACGCACCGAATATTTCAATTATAAGTACTACATGTAAACAACATTTTTGTAATACCGGTACCTCCACCATAATTGTATGCTCTATTCTATAGCTACTGCAAGTATTTGAAGTTATTAAATGTATTAGCCAATACGATAGTATTGCTTTTGTGGGTTTGAAATTGCCGGCGTGTTTCCATATTACATCCTATTATTGTATTTCCCCAGGAATTGCCCCAAATCGAATAGCTTTTAATAACAATACCCAGCAAACTTAATTAAAATTTAAGAATTTCATCTTTGCCAGGCGACATTTTAGCACGAATTGAATCTTAGACAAATAAGCTTACGAGCAGATGTAATTTGGAAGTTTATGAGTTTTAGATTAAATTGAAAATAATAATTAATTTTGTTAAATAATGTCATAAATTAAAAGGGTATCTATTGACGTTATTTCTAGACATATGACGCGTTTTAACGCTTTATGCACGTAATTGAATATTTATGGTCGTTACATGGATATACTGTGAATTTAACCTAGTAATTTTATATTTACTATGTAAGCCTAAGGACGCTATCCCAGTCTCTTCAATTTTAATTAGAATCTTTTATGTTGTCTAGCGCGCTTAATACCTATGAAAAAAGTTTTACCAACGTTTGACCGTCAGAACGCATTCATCCTGTTTAATTTGGTTATAATATTACATTTAATCACACAATCTGCAGTGCAATTGTTAATGTTTCGGAATAAGAGAATTAGAATTTAAAAAATCAAGAGCTTTAAATTCATGATTTATTAAATATATTACTTAAAATAAAGGAAACAATACGGCTGATTTCTTTTACTACTTCGTCAATTACATTAGAAATACCTAACTGTACACAAAGGAAAATTGCTGAGATATCAAAGTTTTGCTTAAATAGAGTTACATATTTCTTTCTTTTATGTATGCTGTTGCCTCCTCTAATGAGAAACCAGCAACAATCTCCCATCATGACGACATCCCATTTACTCCTATATTATATTTCCATTTCTGCAATATTTGGTGGAAGCTTTCCCCCTGTCCATTACTCATCTTTCCTAAATAAGCAGGAAAGAAATCCAAACGTGACTGCAAAAAATGAGCTTTTAGTGACATTCGGCATTCTAATTTTTTATAACTTTCTTTTGCAAATAAGCTATGATATCTTGGTAATTTTCACTCTTTTGATTTTCCAAGAAATATTTGGAAACAATATTGAAGGAAGTCCAGCTGTCATGCTTTAAATCATTCGTGGTACGTTAAAAAATTTCATATTTGAAAAGCGTCCTAACTTTTGTATCAGATAGCTTTGTGAAAGTTATCCCTTAAGTATTTAAAACAGTTGTATTCTTTTTCTAATGCTTCCACAAAACTCTTTAATTAATCCTAATTTAATGTGTAGAGAGGATAAAATCTCCAACTCAGAATCCACTGACAGCTCAAATTTTTTATTAAATTTTCTAGGAACAATGCTGATCCGTAGATAGCATTTTTTATTTGGTAATGTTGCTGAACTGCTCAGCTATCCGTCAGACACAAAAAACAATAGTATTTGGTAAACACATGCAGTTGATGTAATTAGGAAATAACCTTAAGATCACCACAGGTTTGCCAAAGACGCTTTCAAAAATATTTAACATACTATCATACGTTTCTTTAATATGTGTAGAATGCGCCAATGGAATTGGTGGTTTCGCGTTTCCATCAGAAAGTAAAACAGTTTTGAGACTTACTACAATAATTTTTTTTTAATTTTACATTACTCTTAGTGAAAACGGAAAGAACAAATAAAAGTAATACTTTTGCAAGCTTTGAGCTTTTTTACAAATAAACGAAAACATAATTTGTTTACGAGAATATTTATTACAAATTGGTTTCCTGCCTATCAGAAAACTATGTTTCTTAGCAGTTTCATTTTGAATAAGTACAGAACAATTTGCTTTAATACGAAGCATTTAAGTTTGCTTTTAAATATTAAAGTACTAGTCACAAATAGGATAGATTTCCGTGAAATTATTTTCTTCAAAACTGGAAACAAATTTTTGTTGAAGAATATATTTTTCTAGAGAGGCCTATTTAATACGTGATTGTTTTGTTCTTATTTTTTTTTATTAGAATTAATGACATGAGATACCGCAATAGTAATAAGAACCAATAATTAGCTTCTTTGTTGGAAAATGCTGCCACTATGGTTAGCAAGCTGCTGAAAGCAATTGTAATAGCAAATGGTTATGTATTTTTCAAAAAATTAGTAGAACGAACAGCATATTTAGTGTGGTTTATAAAAGAATTTTATTTATAACGGGGAGATGTGAATCATCGATTTCTGTGAGATGTATTATTTACAGTCATGTCCAAAATACTGAAAGTATTGTGTTACCCTAATGATGGCAGATGTTATTATCTGAATAATAACAGCAATGGAATTAGACTGATGATAATAAGCGTAAGAAGCGCTGGGATTATTCGATCTGGAACACTGCTTATCTTTTTAAAAACATTTACAGATTTGATGCTAGTTCTTTTTAAATTACAGCTTACAATAGCTTGTTTGAAGGTCAAAGTAGTACCCTAACCACTACCGTTTGTTTGATGAGAGTTTACCAAATAACTACCTATTTGATGCAATCGTTAAATATTGCTATCAAAGAGAACAGCAAGCTCCGCTTCCTTTTATTTTTAAACTGCCTACGCGTTGTTTCATTTGAGTTCTGTTGCTACAGTCGTCTGCCCCACGCGTTCTCTAGGGTGGAAAAATAGAAATAAAGTATTGATGCATACTATAATCCTACCGACTGCGCCATTTACGTAAAATACATAATGTAAAGGCATAATACATAATGTAAAGGCTGTAAACTACCTTGATAAAATACTGCTAAACTAACTCATTGATTGCTTTAGTAACCTACGAAAAAACAGGTAATTAAGTTTGTATAGCTTTTTAGATGCACTGGCCATACTTTTCATCATTTTTCTCTAGATAGAAAACATGTTACGAGGTTCGATTGTTTGAGCTGAAGCTGTAAGAGCAGGTATACTCGGGCTAGTTGATGCGGGGAGAGCATATCTACATAGGCCCATCACGTCGTCGAAAAGGATAAAAGCCAGAACGCCACAGCCAGCAGCGTCTAGGGTGATTTTCTCTAGTCTCATCTCTTTTTCTACATCGCCAACATTAATCCGATCTCGTCTTCACAGGATACCCTGACGTGTCTGTCGATGAAGTTTTACTCGACCATCGATTTGGACGCCTTATCCTGTTTCTCTTTTTCTTCTCACCGACGCGACGCGACGGTGGTATCTCTCATCTCTATCGCACCTCGCGAATAGAACACGTGTCGAAATGGACATTTAATCGAGATCGAATTCCGCATTCAAAACGCAGTCGCGCTGTGCTTCCGAATTTTATTGGAGTTTGATTGAAATTCAAAAGCGTTAAGCGATAAATATCTTCGCTATTGCGCAAGAAAGTCGTAGGTGTACTTAACGAGAAACGCGTAAAAGAAAAAAAAACTACGAAGATCAAGGGAAAAGGGAAGAAAGGCACGATAGGGAGTCGGAGAAGATGATGTGTTGTTTAATGATCATGGACTCTTAGAAAGTGAGAGTGGGTGTAAGGTAGAGCTCAGAAAAAAAAAGATAGAGTGACGTACATTTGGCGAATTTCCAGCGATAAAATATACGCGTTTGGTGGTCGTCATGTGTCGTTTGTTTTTGCGCATTCCTAATGTGGTTGATGGTCATACCGAAAGAGGTTCACCAAGCGGAAACATTAACAAAAAAGGACGGAGAAATGCCTTTGATATTGAAAGTGAGTGAAAGTTTCTCTAATAATTCACATACACATATATGTGTAGCGAGTTATTTGTGCTGGTATTTCTCATTCAGCTAAAATCTTAACATTTACTGATGTGTACAAAATATAATGTAGGCTTTCCTTGCCACATTCGTATTACGAGTATGTTTGCAAACGATTTTTTTTTCCATTCTGGAGCTCATATTTTGAGAGCTATTGCTTTACAACCAATTTAGCCAATGGAAAACGCTTTCTACGGATTTTAGTTTTGATGTTTTGGAATAGCAGATGGTTCGAAGATGAATGGTGTTCCATCTGGAAAATGACTTATTCACTCAACATTTTTACTGTCTGAAAATCAATGGTTTGACGTGTCGAGTAGTCCATGTTTTCATGGACTGCAAACGTACAGTATTGTAAACAAGAACGACGACTATGAAGTGAAGAGGAAAGCAAAATTAGATGTTTGATACTCGCGGACGAATTTATATACAAAAAAGTCCCGGGTAATCCCATAAGTACTTTGGATTTTGTTATTGTTTAAAATCCGTGGTAGAATGGGCGAAATAATGGTGATTATTAGAAATAAATTCCCTTTTTTGTCTGCAAAAATTTGTTAAACAAGTAAGAATCTTTCTAAAAACTCAACATTTGGATGAAAAGGCATTGCTACTAATGGATAATGTCATGTTTCTTTTCAAAAAACTGTTCATTTAATTCAACAAAACTAGTGCATCGATAATGTTTATCAAGTTATATTTTATTATCTGATGAAGACGACCTTACTAACTGCATAAAATCCGTTATTTTACGAGCTGATGTCTCTTTCATGCATGACAAAGTGTTTAATGTTTAATTCTGATATGACTGATCTCGAGGAACAGCAAGAGGAAGACTATTTACCTATGTCTTCCGATTGCCTTACAAAGAGAAAAACTTTCTTTTTTAATTTTTCAGAAAAATAACTTTATAACAAGTTTAGCTTATCCTCTAAACTCTAACATTAATTTGTGTGTAGCTAATTGCAAAGTTTCAAGAACAGTTTTCTGTGGTCGATATTTTTGATGTTGGTGTGTGCAAACTTGCGCAGAAATTTTTAATAATAGATTCGGTTACTAACATTAAAAGGAAGAAAAGGAGATTCAAGAAGGTCGAGGCTGCAACTCTTTTGGCACTGGAATCGCTACAGTTGAGAATTAGCAAGTTTCATCTTGCTTCTTTTGCAGAATCTTTAAAGATAACAAAATTAAAGCTTTCAAACTGTTTAGTTAGTTTAGACAAATACTACAAATAGATGAAGAGGAACAACGTCTGTATTTTTGTTTGTGGATTGGAAATTAAATTTTTGCGACTAGAGACTTTCATAAATTAATAAGGTCTTTGGTCGAACTTACAATTTCCACAAATGGTACCTTCGTAAAAAAATCAAAGTCTGTTGTGGAATTACAATGATATTATTATTATTTTTTTATTTTTCGTGTTTTTGGACCAAGACACTTCGAAATTTTAAAATTCTGACTTAGCTAACCATACTCCACATATTTCCAACATAATGACTGTCCAGCTGATAATTTTATAACTGTGCGAGACTGGACAACTCGTCAGTTTAGGGAAAAATGAATAGCCACTCCTTAGTTTAGATGTCTTAAGTTGATACTTTTATCTTTTTGAGAGGCTTAAGTCAATTGTTTATCCTGAATCACAACAACACAACATGAACTCTTCAAGAAGTACGCCAAAGGAAAAGTAGTTCAGGATTCAAACTGAGAAGTGTGCTAATATAGGCGGCGCATTAATTGACTGAGATTTCTTGTTATTGTTTCAAAGTCAACTGTTGTGGTAAATAAATGTGTTTTTTTTGTGTGCAGTTTTACACTGAAGCAACTCCTATCTTACGATAGGCAAAGATTTCTCCTGTTCTTCTCTTTCCTCTTTGTAATTCAATCTAGAGAGCATTGCTTTATGCTTCATAGAACACGTTCGACATAACACCGTTAAAAGATCTAGGACTTTTTCAAATTTGCATAATATTAATTTTTTTGAAATTTTGAACACCTGCATTTGCATCTTTAAAATTTCAAAACGTCGGACTCAAAGTTATAGGACACAATGCTAATTTTTTATGTTTTCGCAGCAGTTAAAACATTACCTATAAATTAATGTTATCATTTTATAAATTGCTGCTGGTTTTGTTAAATAAAGCTGTACCACTGACGCCACTGATAAACAAACCAAATGACTACCTCTGTTTATCACTCCACGTCATATGTTGCAACATGTATGTGTGAGATGTATACTTGTATCGGAAAAAATACCTATAGAGATAAATAACAGATTTTAAAATTGCCAACATCTGTACTCTGAAAAGCACAAATTTTACTGTTCCATTGTTTAATTGTACAATATTTAAGTGAAGTTGTCATATGGATTCAAATATTTCACGATAATTTATATTTTATTCGTTTGGGGGACGTTATAATATAGAATTGCTTCTATTTAGTTTATTTTATATCCTTTATAACACCTACTGTTTGTCTATTTTATTTTATCGTATATGAGTACGTCATAAAATATATGTACATAACTCAACTAAATGTTTCATCTAAATCTGCAAATTAATTCTGATGCTGTGTAATGTTTATTGTATGCGGATATGTTTGCAGATGAAATTCCACTGCAGTTCTGGGCTCCAATCCAGTTCATATAGTACGCTCCAGTAAACAGATTATAAAATAATTTCCTTGTATGTATAACAGAACCTGATATTAAATGCTCTTGTATCTTGTTTGCGTAGGCTACTGCATTGTACTAATTATATGTCATATATTCGGCCTGTATAATCCTCATGTCGCTATATGCCTCTAAGAACGAAATTGAGAGAATTAATTAATATGGGTTTAAGATTCATGTATATGACAATGTATTGTATACAACACCTTATTTATTGCCGTTTTGCCACGTTAACTGCCTCGTAAAACATGTTTGAATACTAGGTGGTGAAGGTAGTGTCGAAGATCATGGATATCCGGAAGTTAATGCCTGGCAGGCATCGATTTGGGATTGTCCTATCTCAGCGGATAATAGCTCCTCGAAGCACCTGAATATTGTTGCTTGTTAAATGTTGAATGTCTTCTCGGAGTGTAATTAATTTGTAAAAGCAAATCTAAGGTATTTGCACGCGCAATTATTTGCAAATGCATTAAATTTGACAGCATTTGGTAGTTGTGTAATTATTTTAAGTGTGTTAGTGCGACAGTTCCAGTGATGGTATTAGTAATTAATTAAAACTTTTATAGGATTTTTTACTACATTACTAACCATCGATATTGTTAAATTAATTAATTCGAAATAGTTAATATTAAATTCTGAAAAAGGAGATCTTTAGGGAATTTTCCCATCATAAATGAATCCCCTTTTTTCAAAATAAAAGGGAAACGGAGAGTAATTTTCTTTGAGGCTATACTCAAAGGAGAATTATAACTCACCCTTATCGTATCGGCTGTAATCTATTAACTAAACGAAAACTGTTTACCGCGTGAACCTTTACAGGCTCCCCTGTAATTTTCTAATTTGGGGTATAAATCTGTATACTCGAAGATATTTTCTTTTTAATCAATTTCTAACGAAGCTGTTTTATTACAGCCGTAAGGAAATAAGACCATCGGTGCTTTATATTTAATTATTAATTAGAGGAGGAATTATTTTCAAATTAGAATGATTAAATATTGGGTTTTACATACATCTCAACAACTAAATTGGCACCTTCATATTCCACATAGTAAGAGGTTTTAGTTACTGCAATAGTGTACTGAAATTGATGATATGGTTGGAAAGATATCACTTCGGCTTTATCGTTTTAAATGCTGAACATGATTCTGTGTCACATTTGATCGACGATCGATTGTTGGCTATACTAGTCATATCGAAATTATAACAATCGCCAAACTCCACCGCAGCGTCTCCGAAAGGATGTCTCAAGGTTTGTTGAGAAGTGATGTGAGGCAGATCTGGGGGTAAGCTTTTCTAAAACCTTCCTAATATAATTTTCTCAAAGACGGACTTTATACTGGGTTCATGATAGGTGCCTGTTTGAGAAGAAACTAACGCTGGTGTTAGGGGAGGATTCTCGCCGAGAATGACCCATGGATATACGAAGCAATGGTTGAACTCATTACTACTTAAGCGTCGTTTGTGTTTTGGTTGTGTACATAAATATAGAGTACTAAAAAATGCTTAGTAGGGTGTAATAGCGGACTTGCTTGGGTATAGTGGGAATAGTAGTATTAGAGGCGCTAAAAGAAGGATTTAGATAAAAGGTAAAACAAGAGCTGCGGCTAACCTGTAAATAATACTCTAAAATTATTGAACTTGCTCATTGTAGTTGGATTACAGGGTAGACAGACTTTTTACTTCAGTAAACTTTCAAGCAGTGGAGCCTATGAGGAAAAATTGATAATTTATATAGATTTGAATTTGCAAACAAACCTGGTTTGGTATAGCTGCGTTCAGAAAATTCTCTGAGCTGAGAACAGTACGTCGGCATGCTACACACAGAAATATTTGCTATAATGAAGGCAATCCAGTTGCTATTCAAGAGGAATCACATCGCCAAAACAATTTTCATGGTGACAGACAGCAAACAGCTGCGTTGAGATCATACGAGATAACTTCAAGACTTATTCTTGGGCATGTAACTAAGACTATTGTAAGAACTGGTCGGAAAAATCACAATCATATTGCTTTGGGCTGCTAGGTATTACAGTAAATAAGGAAACCAGAAAGCCGATAGACTAGAACTGGCTTGTGGGATAACCTGGGAAGTTATCAATCAGGCGATAGGTATAGTGTCCAACAACATGATTTATTTATACTAGGAAAAATTAGAGGCAACTTACTGTTATGATATTCTAGTGATATTGATTAAAATTTAGTTCGAAATATTATTGTCAAAAAATTACGCATAGTCACATGTATGCCTAATTTTAAAATTAAAAATGGTTTTTGGAAAAAGAAAAGCATATAAAACGGAAGTTCAGAAACAGTATTCTTTTTCCAAAAACTTTCATGTTTTATTTGATTAATTCGATCTGTTTTTCTTTTCGATCCCAATTGTCTTTTTCCTTTTTTCTTGTCCTCCTATTTTCCTTAAAATTTTCCTGACCGTGAGTAGCGTTACATGTATGTGTAGGTTTTTGAAAATTATATTCCGAACTCGCAGGGCTTAATATACTACTACATTTTAATTAATATTACCGAAATATCGTAACATTATTTAATAACTAGGCACTTTTACTTAACAAGCACCTTGTATTTTGGGCTTTGTGTGTGAATCCACTTGTCGAAGCTGTCGAAGGGTGATGAAGCATTTCTTCACGTACTATGCTACTGTGAGGCATTCAGTGCGCTCGCGATCGTTGCGATCTAGTCTAAGATTATTGACTTTTTGAGGAGTTGTAAACTAAGATAGGGCAATAGACTTATAGGGACAGTGCGAACACCATGTGGGACTACCCCATGGAATTCGACCTTCACAAGAAAACAATTGAAAATTAAAAATATAATACAATAGATACTTATAAACGAGTTTTATTAATAAAAGGCAAGGATGCAGATGTTTTTGAAAGAGATCTCTATGTATATTTGCCATTATGGGCAAAACGACCAATTTAATTCATGATTTTATCAATAACTGTATCATATATTAATTGTAATGGGCACACTTGTGCATGTTAAAATTATAATTCCATTTAGCTACACTACCGTCCATAAATGAGGGATCAGTAGAAGAAAAATGATACAACGCAACATAATAAATTAGTCGATGCATATATTAAAAAATTACATAACTGTAACAAAACAAAGTTGAATTCTTAAAAAATAAAGTAATATTTACAAATTCTAAGCCATATAATATTGAATAAAAAAATAAAATTATTTTAATTTATTCTCAGAAAAATATCCACCTTCACACTTAATAACTGCTTTACATATTTTGGGCATTCTTAATACAAGTCGTCGAAGTGTCTCTATTGGAATTGCGTTCCATGCCTCTTAGAGATGTTCCCAAAGCTGTTGTTGTGACCGTGGACAATGTTCCCTCAGTCTTCTATGCACCTCATCCCAGAGCAGCTCAATATGATTGAGGTCTGGCGATTGTGGAGGCCAAATCATGTTAACAAATATTACATCTGCTTCTTTTTGCTGCAAATAGTTTCTACAAAATCGAGCAGAGTGCTTTGGATCATTATCTTGCTGAAAATAGAACCCTTCTCTAATCAATCGCAACCCCGAAGGAATAGAATGTTCTTCTAAAATGACCTTGTACCGCTCTTTTGTTAATATTTCGTTGATTCGATGCAGATTTCCAACACCGTCGAAGGAAAATGCTCCCCAAACTAGCACTGAATCTCCTCCATGTTTTACGGTAGCCACAACACAATCATCACGCATTCTTTCACCTCGTCTGTGTCGAACGTAAACACTCCGACTACTGCAAAAAATTTGAAATTTTGACTCATCAGTCCATAACACTTTTTTCCACATATCGATGTTCCAATTTTAATGCTCTTTAGCCCATTGCAACCGTTTATGACGGTTACAGGATATGTTCAGAATCATTAGCAGGAATTATTTCTTTTGAATATTTTCTAGTGATTTTAATATTGTATTGTATCTGTTAAAATGGTGTACCATCTGTAGGGGATGCAGTTTCACTAACCGTTGTACTAGCAAAAAAGGATAAAAGACAAAGGATGAAAAACCTTGAGGGTTCTTACAATGATATGAGCCTTCCTTTTTGATTATAAATTTCAGAATTTAAAATAATGTATAATGAATGCTTTTCCAAGACCATTAGACCGGAAATCACTTAAAGATAGTAAAGCTTTGTATCTTTGAATGTGACTATTCAGGGATACATTATTAAGTATCGCTATTAATCTATTATCTTTATGGGTGTGTGGGTTACACAGAAATGTCTATTCGTACGCTTTAATACGATTATATATTAAGTAATACACAGTAAAGTGTTAGCAAGCTAAATTTTAAATTGGGCAACCAAATGCAGTAATTAGATTTTAGTCAAGATAATTACCGGTTTCAGATTCGACGAACCCTTTTAGACGGGACGTAATATAATTTCGGCGTATTAACTCTTCCAATTTCGGTCACCGTCAGTTTCAGACTCGTTTAAAGATATCCAGTAATGCGTACTCGTAATCTTCAGAATATATCCGACGACAATTGCTGATGTCATTAGATCAAGATTAATTCGTTAAAGATTATTTTTAGCGTAGCGTTCCAGTTTTAGAATACTTTAATAATATAAGAAATATTTACCAATCGTCATATAGAATTTATTTGCTATTATGGTGGAAATATCATAGATAATAATGTTTGCTTAGCTATTAACTCTTAACGGCTGCAGAAACTGGGGCGAGTCAATATGGGAACCTCTTTCATATGAGTGTGCTGTGGATGCAGTGCTCGGCAATGCATATCGATGAGTGACCTGAAAATCGAATGTGAGTTGATTCATTAACGTTATAAACGCGCACGTATCAACTGAACTCGTAAATCAATCTGCAAATATTTAATTTTCTTTAAATGATTATCGTATTTCTGTAAGATTGTTTTGTGCTTCTGTATATACAGATTCTGCTATGCCGACTTTGCATTTATGGATTTGCCGTTTTTTTCTCTCTCGAAGAAGAAGTTAGTTACAATTTTAATGGAACTACATTCGGGTAAATTTGTGTCTGATAGCTTCTAAAAAATTAGCGGTACCGATAAAGCATTCTTTTCAGTATCCTCTTCGAACATTTTATCTTCTTCCATGGGATTAAGGATGATAAAATGCATTGCTATTAAATTGAGAACTTACTGTTCTCTCTATTAGTTTTATTATTAGAGGTAAATCGTGAAGTAATAAGTTTTAGAAAGGATTCCAAACATCAATAATCGTATGGTTCGTTATTAGCCAAAGAAGAACCAAAGAAGCCAAAACATTTTTGACATTATACAGGGTGGGGCACCACATTCGCCTCGGTTGATATACAAAAAACGGTACCACATATTTAAAATCTTTTTGTTGGAACATGTGTAAGCCTATTGGGAGCACGTTCTAAAATTATTTTCAAATATACAGGATGTCCCAAAACAAAGTTACACATCAAAGTTATCAAAATTTAAACGGAACACCATGTATATTATTGCATATTTCGATGACGCAGATTAAGTAAAGGCAAGTTACTGTTATATTCCCTAAATCTAGGTTCAACATTTTCTGAGATATTTTGAAAATGTAGATCAATATTTAGAATGAGTACCTGGTAGTATTTAATGCTCTAATAATGCTCAATAACTTGCTTATTTTAAATGGAACACCCTGTATCAAACATCGTTATTCGATTTAAATTTTATTTGTCTTTTAAATGTTATTAAAGTGCCCTATAATAATAAGATATATATTGCTTAATTTTTGTTTTGTTTACAATAAATATGAAGCAAAGTTCAATGCACTACTGCCTTTCAAGAATAAATTAGATATAATTAATATCTGAAATTATTGTCATCATGTCAAATCTACCTTGGTTTAACCAAATTTTTAGTATATAATCGCCAATTAAAACACCAAATTGACTTTTACAAAGAAACTATAAGATATAGGTATAGGAAATCTTAATAACATCGAATGACGCCACAGTTAGAGGTAAGATTTTAACCACCCTGTATAATTTTTAGAAAACATTTTTATTTTAGCATTAGATGTAATGGTTGTGCTAATGAAATAATACAACAATAATGAAATAATAAACACGTAGGTTAAATACGTACGTCAGGTACTCATTCTAAATATTGATCTACATTTCAAAAATTGTTAAATATCTCAGAAAATGTTGAACCTAGGTATAGGGAATATAACAGTAACTTGCCTTTATTTAGTCTGCGTCATCGAAATATGCAATAATATACATGGTGTTCCATTTAAATTTTGATAACTTTGATGTGTAACTTTGTTTTGAGACGCCCTGTATATTTCAAAATAATTTTAGAACGTGCTCCCAATGGACTTACACATGCTCCAACAAAAAGATTTTAAATATGTGTTACCGTTTTTTGTATATCAACCGAGGCGAATGTGGTGCCCCACCCTGTATATATTTTTTATTTATAATAAATGCACATGGAGCATTAAATCGAATGAAATTCAGGCAGCTACATACATGATCAATAACACCGGCGACAAATAGATCATCAAATTGGGATTCAGATTATTAAACGTGGGATTCAAGGGCACTTTGACCCCACCATTACATAAACTTGAGCAATACTAAAAAGTGTTTCTCTTATCAAATAACGCATATACAGGGTGTCCCAGCTGACGTGGTTTCCTTGATAATTTGTTTATTTTACAGTATAGAGAAAGAATTTCAAATAAAAGTTGTCCCTATTTTAACGAAGCATAGCTAGAAAATATTTTCAAATTTACAGGGTGTCCCAATTATAGAAAACACATGATACATAGTTTAAGTAACTTTTATTAAGACCTTCCTGGACCTATGTGCTTTTGTTTTCGAGAAAATAAATATTTTATCAAAAATTTTGCAATTGCAGCGCTCTCGTTAATGAGCTGCAGGAACAAAACTAAAAAGGCTAGAAAATTTTGGTTTGCGCAAATTGATACGTCTTGAATTGCTTTAGTATTTTCTAAATTAACATGTACGGATTCTTTTGTTGACATTGGCGGTTGGCGGTTACTGGCGCCAACATTTGGAAACATTTAAATGCCAATAACTTTGACACCCTATATCTATTTACAGAGTTGGATCTAAATTTAAATTCTATTTCTTTTTATATAAGAATGTACCCATTTATTTTCAACCGTTTTAGAGAAAAATGTATATCTCTTCTGCTACTGTGGAAAAAGACCACTTCAATTTGCACGAAGTAGGCTACATAACAATAATGTTATGGCAATTGATATTATGAACAAACCTGTTTTAGACACTAAATTAAAATCCATCCATATTTTTTCTATAGTTTTGATTTTTTTATTCTGTACTTAAGCTAACTATTATGTTAAAACGGGTCATTGAAGACCTGCTTTTTATTAAAGTTTTTCTAAATTATATCCCTGAAAACTTTGCCATTTTTGCTGGGACATATTCTTTAGACGTTAAGAGGTAAACTTTTTTGTGCAAACTTGATATTCTTGAAGCGCTAGTACGTCGATTATTTGCACGAAGTTTTTGAAACTTTGCGCAAAATTGTTAAATGCCATTTTTTTGATACTCAGTTTCGATTATCAAATTATTTGCTTTTTGACATGATCACATTATCCAAACGATTTGGATTCAAAAGCATATATTTTCCATATCATTGTGCTTAATTCATATACAGCGTGTCTCAAAATGTCCACAACAGCTTTGCCAGTCTTATATTATAGTCTCAATAAAAATGTATTTCAAAAAAGTTGCCCTAATTTATATGATACGCATTGTGGATTGAAGAGATTTCGAAAATTTTATGCAACGTGGTCATTATGTCGTTATTACTTTTTACCTCTTATGGCAGCCATCTTTAGTTCGCTTAAGAATTACAAAATACGATGCTAAATTACAAATCGATATTTACTGAGCGGCTTTTGGCTTAAGGAGCAGTGCAGAATCTGGGTAATAGGTAATGAACATAAGTATCATATATCAGGCAGAAATATTACAACAAGTGACATTCAGATTTACCAAGTAGGAGAAAATCCAAATAATTATTTTTGTATGGAGAAAATCAAAGAAATTGGCGGCAATAATGTGCATTTTTCGAAGAAATTCAGAAGAACTATAGGCGATGGATAGTTATTGAAAACGCCGAACCGAACCAGTTCGTTGTAATATACAAAAATCACTAAAGAAACACGGTGTGAAGCCATTAAACCTAAATTTATCTGGCGGTTAGAACGACATGACCATGAAAGTGGTTTCAATTTTTATGCGCGGATACAAGCAGAAATGGAAAGCAACCCTAAATTTTATAAAGATGTATCTTTCGGGTATTGCCGTGGTTGTTGTAACAAACTTGAAGTTTCGCTGATCATACTGTCAGCTTCTTCAGAAGTTCTCTAAAGACTGTCTAAAGTCTTCTGAACTTCTGAAGAAGCTGACAGTATGATCAGCGAAACGTCAAGTTTGTTACAACAACCACGGCAATACCCGAAAGATACATCTTTATGGAACAGTGGCCGTGAAAGCCTACATTCGATTAACCCTAAATTTTACCGGAATTCTCTCAGAGTTGTTAGTACTAGGCAAATCATAATCCATATTTTACAGTCAACTGTAGAGACCAGTATTATGGAAATGTTAATGTATGGTGCGGAATTCTGAGGATGCGGCTAGTTGGATCATTTTTTTACAAGATCGCATGGATGCTGCTCAGTACCTTCAGGTTTGACAGAATGTACTAGAATCAATTCTAGATGACTTCTCGCTTCAAATTTGCGATGAATTTGAAGCGTCATCTAGAATTGGTTGGCTACATGCACTTTCAATATGATGCCTTTTCTCGACTGGCATTTCAGAATGGTTGAAAGTAACTTTCGGAGCCAACAAAATATTCACTCGGACATCCGGCGTTCTGCGGTCTCCTGGATCTTCAGATTTGATACCAATAGATTTTTACATTTGGGGCTACCTGAAAAGCCAGGTCTCAACTATCGATTGTTCCAAGGTTTAAACCATCTGAAGAATAATATCGTGGAGTCTGCAAACGGAATAGGAGCCAATATGCTCTAGTGTTATGGACGAATTTGATCGTCGGACCGTGGCATGCATGCATGGCAAATTAAGGAGGTTTCGTGGAGTGATTTTGTTTTTTTGTTCTATTCTTACTTTGATTATTTTCATTTTAATCGTTAGTCTACAGTGTACTGTTGTTTATTATTTTTCGTAGACGGTTGTTTTTAACATTACTTTTTTTTACAAAATCCGGTAACATTAGAAGTAGAATATATACCGACTAAGCTTTCGAAACCTTTTGAATCCAGAAAGTAGATCATTTAAACTGAGGGAAGTTTTTTTTTGTTGTTTTATGAAGACTACAATACAGGACTTACAAAGCTATTGCAAACATTCTGGGACACATTTTAAATCACGTATAAGTATTATAAGTATGCAAAAATAATCTTTTTTGAATGATAAACATACTACCTATTTATTAAGAGACAGCAGAGGTTTAAACAGATTTCGGATGTACCTATTTTATGTATATAGTCCTCTTAGATTGTAAGGGACGTTCAATTTATGGGCAATTGTTCATTTTCCAGTGTCGGGCGCGTTCAACGAACCGTTAAAACGATGTCAGAAAAGAAACGCAATTGTTCAGCTACGGTCCGGTAAATTTAATACATGCAAAACTGCAAAATAGTCGTAACGTTTGAAAAAGGACTGCGTTTGCTTCGAGAGAATTTTTAACGAAGAATTTTGGCGCCTGTTTAACGAAAGAATTTATTGTTATGGAATATTTTAGGAAACGCTAAAAAACAATCTCCATGTATTCATTTTAATTTCTACCTCTTTATTAGTTTTTCTTCAAACTCACGAGCTCATGCTAAATAAAGGAACACATTAAAATTTTCCTGGGCATGATTTTTAATTAAAATCTGTGCAAATTCAAGACCAATTTAATTTACATATGAATCAGGAAAGTTTGTAAAGCGGACGCTGAGGGTATTTGTTCTAAATCTCCAATTAATTGGTAAGTTGTTTGCTCTTTACTGGTATTTATCTCGTTTGATGTGTCTAATCGTTTAATTAATTATTGATAAATGCAATATCGGAGGTTGAATACTCGACCCCCGTAGATTAATAATCGGGTCTGTTGTGGTTATCGTTTCCTGTAGTAATGACTGGTCTATAAATCGTGAATTAATACCTTTGTTCTGCATGGAAATCTACGATATTGTCGACGGATGCTGGGTAATGTTTGAGTTGTACGCGTATAATACGGAAATTATATTACAATGTTTATACATACTTAATTACTACACTATTGTAATTTTAATTACGTAGTATTTGCGCACTAGGTTAAATCGTATCCAAATTTTCTATTTTCAGATTTACAGCAAGATGATAAATTTCTATTAATTAATTAATTGTGTTAAACAATAAAGATAGATAGTTTCCAAGAGACCAAGACGACTATCAAATTAAATGTCTCATTAACTATTGCTTGGCTAAAATAAATACAATCTACTTATCAATTAAGGACAGTTTATATCGCTATACGAAATGTTATATTCGACCTAATTAAATCTATCGTGTAAATAAATACTGTCAGTCATATTGATTTACTTCCACACACTTTAGGTAACCTGGGCGAAAAAGATACGATAGATATTTATACAGCGATCAAATTACTTTGGGATACTAACCTCTAAATATTGAAAATTTGTACCGAAAACACGAAAAATTAGAAGTTTTTACGAAACACAAAATAATCCAACCGAAGAAAACAAACAACCCTATAGAATTTCAAACAATCGGACTGGATGGAACGCAAAAACCGACAACAATCAGAACTTTTCTGAAATCCGATATTAAAGCACTGGCGACGAAATAAACTGGAAACGTGAACACTTCAAATAATGAGAAAAAATAATATCTTTAAGCACAGGATGTTTACCTCGAAGCAACGGCAAAACTTAAAATCATTTTTACAATAAATTGTACCAAACAATCTTCTTCCAATCCTACAACCAATAGGTGCTATAAGAAACTAACTAGCAAATGTCAAAATGAACCGTAGATGGCAGCACTCATATCGAATAGGATTTTTTTAATTTCAACCAAAAAGCTAAAATGAAATCACCGAATTTGGAGCGCCACATTCGTCTAACACTACATTTAAAATGAAACAAAACTAGTGTATATAAGTGGATCCAAGTACCATTTCAGTTGATAAGTATATCAACTGAATAAAATGTTAGTTTTTTCGACACTAAAAAACAATAAAGAAAATATAAAATTATCAGTCGTCACACGATGTGTGCAAGAAAGTAAAATAATAAATAATCATAGAAGAACATCCAGAAGAATTATTGTGAAAAATCAGCACGTTAGTGACCTTTAATTAAATTCTCTCTAACCTAAATCTATCAGGAAAGGAAATTTCTGGAGTAGCACATCATGACAAATAGAAAAACTTTATTTAATTGGAGTAGCTGTCGATATAGATCAATACTTAAACATTTTCGATAAGTTGTTTCTAATGTTAATGGAAGAATATTTAACACAAGCATAAGATTTTCTTGAACACACCTAGGCCAACATGCTACATCCCAAACGAAACTCTAAAATATATGAAAGGCAAAAATTCACTTATCTGATTGATTTATAGTAATCTCCATTCGTTCCCAGTTGACAATATTCTATTGGAACGTTAGATATGAAAACGTCGAGAAATGCCAATATAAAAACCAAAAAAATGCCTCTAATAGACGCTGATGGTATATTGTTGGAACTCACCCTACGGATGAATGCAATAAAAATAGATCAAGCATTAGAAGCGGACTACGTGGTTTCGATCTTCCCGGTGTCATCAGCGCTACTCCGAATGCAAGATCTGATTTCATCGTCTTTCATCTCTCAACGTATTTGTATAATACTCCCGACAGTGGACTAATTCCAACCTCATGCCCTCTAGTGAGCAAGGTGGGAAGTAGTACACTGCAGGGCACTACACAACACAAGTCGGTACAGCAGATACCGATATAGCTCGCACAATTCATGGATTGTCATTCCCGCTAGATGTCTCGATCTGCCAGCAGCCAATGGTGAATTCCGTATATGGCTTACCATGACTTAACATATGAAAACGTCGAGAAATGTCAATATTTATATTGGCGTTCTCTCAACTGAAGCAAAAGCTTAAGGAAACTTGATTTATTGATTTGTTTCAAAATTTACTATTACAATCTAGGGGTATCTACAGGATTCGAATTTGATGTTTTTGGTTTGACTGTTTTGCAAAAGTTGTCTGCATTTGTCTTTTTGAACGCTCCCTGGACTGCAGCATCATATTAAGATGTGATCTACAAGCTTCTACTTTTTTTTACGTTGAGCTTGACTTACGCTTTTGGTTGCATTTTTGTCAGGCTGCTCCATTCCATGGGGAGCTTTTTAAGTTTAACAATGCATTCTTTAAATTTTTGGGCTGCATCTCAGCTTTTTGCTAAAAAAGAGACCTTTGATTGCGAGGTTTGCGGCTTCTTTGGTTTTCATTTTAACTTGGTCGCGTTTAACATCTAAAAATATATCTTTAGAAATCGTAATTTGATTTTGATTTTATGTTTGAATCAAAACAATTGTACACCCAACAAAACTATGGTTAAAAAAATTAAGCCAGAAAAATTTTCTGCAGAACAATTTCTTACCATAAACTGTGCTAATTTTTCGATTTTTGAAAAATAATAGTTGTTTAATAATTTAGGACTGTGACAGGTCTATCCGATCTAACGGAAACTAGCGATATTTCTATTATTTAAAGAAATTCAAACAGTGATGTCTTACTTCTCTAATACGAGCAGGTACATATGTGAATGTTTGGGTGACTTCTGCGTAGTTTCGAAAAGACTCCAATGTGCAACTAAGTGGATTGCGATCAGGTCAATTAGCAGGTCATTTTTCAATGCTGCGATTTGGTACGTTCTTTCAAAAACTCCAAACTATACTAGAGTTGAAAGCTACGTGATTTATTTTTGAGTGAGATATTTCATTGAGTGGTTTTGGTTTTACAACACACTCTTAATACACTTTTTGAATGTTGATGAAATTTTTTGCGTTGCGGGTAAATCATCCATAAATCGTTCAGATGTAGGATGATGGTCAAATTGAATGACTGTCAGGTATGAGTAATGGTACGCATACTTTCATTGAAGAACTTTGTTGTGTTTATTCAGATGATTTTTCCACCCTTTATCGTTTAGTGTACTAACAGAAATTCCGATTTGCGTGTCATTTTCTGCTTCCAAATAGGTTGTCTTTTAGTTCGGGGTTTTATTGTTTTTATTACTTATGTTTCTGGTGTTTGGAGTCATGACTGATCTTTAGTCCTCTCTGCCAGTTATTCCAAGTAGTTTTATAGCATATTATATAACTGTGACACTAATGATCGCTCCAATCCTTTTGTAACAGCTCGAACTGCTTTTATTATCCTGATTCAACCGAGTCATTATGGAATTAAAGGAGTTATTAATGCCCATTTGTCAGACCAAAAAGTCTTACGATCTTTAAATTAGCAATAGCGCAGCTACATTCAAGCCAGTAACCAGTTTATATCAACTTAATTATTGATTTCGCTGGGTACATCTATTTTGTCTGCCATAAAGCTTTATATTGCAAACATAAAACTGCAGGAGAGATCGGATTCTTGCTTTCAACTTTGCAAGCACGAAATAAGAGTGTTTATATTAAATTCCTAAAGACGCCTTTCATATTTTACAACCTACAAAGAGTACATTTGCTTTTACCTCTAAGGATAATTCTGAATCAATAGTTGCAGTTTTCCCTTTGAGCTAAATGTAATTCATTAAAGGAACTTCCTGTATTCTCTGCGTATCAAAAAATAAACAAAGATCACTCAGAGAAGACGGTTTCTTACGTCCAGAGATTTCATTTTATTAAATAAATATTGTGGTGTCTTTGATGTTGAGTTCCTTACATAAATATAAAATTTACAAAGAAAAGATGTATTTTTATGTGAGAGTTTGTTTTTAGTGCAACATGAAACTTTTATGAGGCTTTATTTAATCTCATAGCCTACAGTGTTATAGCATTTTAAAAATATGTGTATATACATTCTATTTCATTCAAATTATTTTAAAAATCGCTGCAAAATACCTTACCGAACTGACATCCATAAATGAAATGATTTCAGCTTAGACAAAATGCCGTTATATTCAACCATTGAACTTCTATTCAAGCTGCTAACTTTCTTATCTTCCTATATGAACAGCTCATTAATCTCGCATTAGAGTTTTGGTTCCGTGACGGCATAAGGTTGTGTTTATGGGGCGGACTATATTGCGGAGATATTTCGGCTAGTGTGAGAGGAACGCGCAGATATTGAAGACATATTGGAGGCAGCCAGAGGCGACAACTTAATATTTCCCTCGAGATTTCCAAGAAAATCGTTTTGTGTTGCTTTCGTTAAGATTTTTTCCTGTTGCGTCGTTTTTATCATGGAACGATTAAAGATTTATAGCTAGCTGGAATTCGAACAGATTTTGATAAATAGTATATTTATTTTGCGACAGACATAGTTGTGTTCATAGAATCATTGCAATACCTATGTATATGAAAAGTATTTAAAAGACGATATGAGTGAGTTCTTTTTCCCAATAATTCGATTTATACTGAATACGAATTCAGTTCTAACAACTTAACAAAAGTATAGATATGATCATAAAATATTTCCGAAGATAACGTTGGCCAATCCAAAACGTTTATCACTATAAAAAATTCAATTCAATAACAAGTGATGGTAACTTTAAACTGTAAAAGAAACCCTTATAGACATAAGTTTCAGCGAAGGAACTAGGAAAATCCTCGAACGATGAAACTTTTTCCAATAAACAATCACGATATCATCGTGGGCATAACATAAAAGCTTAGTCTTTCGCCGCAGTTGGAAAAAAAAATCATATACCTCTATACACAAGCATTGGCACATAACTCATATCCACTCCTCAATATCCCACTTATATTCCGCAGAAACTCGGGGGATTTATCCTTCGAGTGTCATACCCCGTGTCAACAAGTCTAAAAAACAAATTGAGGGAGGCTTTATGTATTGGACATAAAGATCAACTGTCAGGCGGAAGACAATTTATGCAAATAGAAAGCGGGCAACTCGACTGAAACTTCCAGAGGCCGTCCCTTTTTCGGCAGGAAAGAGAAAAAGAAAAGAAGGAGTACAGGATGTCTTTAAGCTATGATATTATATAAATTCTGAGTATCTTGCTCGGTTAAATACATCTGCATTGTAAATACATAATTAAGTGCTAAACATTTATCAAGCATACATTATTGAAATTACCTGCTTTTGGTCGTATTTTGTTAATATCATGTATGTATGTATTGCCAAATTGGCGAGATAAAAATAGTTTTCACACCTTGTTATTTTGGAAATCGGATTAGTTTAATGTCCAGTATAACGTTTAAAAATTGCTCTAATATGTTTGAAATGCATTACCTATAGCTACTATAATTATTAAGTCATCTAGAACCTATTCAGCAAAACAGTCACAGTCTTGAACCATTATCGTATATACCGGGTGATTGATGAGAATGGTTTAGTAGAAGTATTACTTATTCGAAACGACATTTAAAAATGAAAATTTGTAATGCAATTATAAATTCAGTTTCTATCACATATTTTACAAACATTTCATGTACTCGTATTATACTCTAACCTAAATATCATTCGTCACATAAGAGGAGAGGAGACAAAAATATCATAAGGTTTATTGTTCTTTTTGGTAACATCATTGCAGGGTATTTAAAAACGTAGTTCACGAATAAGTTCAGTTTTTCTTAGGCATATTTTGCTTGTCATTTATGGGAGTAAGAATACTTAGCTTGTTTATTTGACATATTTTTCCTTATTTTGACATCTGTCATTTTCATTATACCTTGTTTTTTTAAATTAAGGGTGGGTTTATCAATGTGAGAAGTGTTAGGTACGTAACTGAAGATATTGCTAACTGGCAGATAAAATTTAGGAACTACGATGCTTTATCTTGCAGATAACTTCTATTTGACACTCAATAAACGTTTCATTTAATTATCTTACGAAGAAAATTTTATCTGCAAGTTAGTTTATTTATCGTCACATTGATAAACCCACCCTAAGAGGGACAAAATGCTTCAGCCCGTATCACATTAGGTAAATTTAAATGATAGATACAATGAAATGAAATATGAATATACAGGGTGGGGCATTACTGCGAGGAAGTCCAATAACTCCTATATTAGGGTAAGTCCGGGGGAGATAGCCTTACTATCTTTAAGAGCCTATTGCCGAGAAACCATCAGGAATAAGACAACGATTGAAATATTGAACTAAACTTTATTTATCATAGTTAACAAATGTTAATATCAAGCTAGTACAAAAATTAAAAAAATGAGTTATATAAATAAATTAAAAAAGAATACGTATGGCCATCTCATCCGGAGTGTCCGGGAGTGATGACCATAGGATTCAGGATAAGACGGCCAGTGCATTTCCTCTCTTTTCCCTTACTCTTTTCATTTCTGAACTCCTCCTTTATTTCCGCAGTTGGAACACATATCTTCAAACTCCGTGCAAGTTTCATGCACCTAGAGCAGACAAATTACACATTGCAGTCAGCCTTCTGCAAGCTGTGTTTTGTAATAATTATCGCCGCAGCCTCTGCATTTGTCCTCCTCTTTATCTTCGTTATCACTTCCTTTACGTTTCTAAATTGACTTATTTTCCGTAGATTGAACAGTACTTTTTTTGGTTTTTTGTTTTTGGTATGGCCATCTATCCCAAATGTCCGGGAGAGATGGCCATCCAAATAAAACAAAAGTTACATTCGTTTAATTTTGGTAACTTTTAGGTTAGAATAAGTAAAAAGGTATCACTTCACATCAAACTACAAAAATAACATAAAGTCAATACCATAACTTATAATCAACATGTAAGAAACCGCAAGACTGAGCGATCTCGATTACAACTAACGGCATTTGTGTAGTATAATTAGAATTATTTTGTAGTGGCCATCTCTCCCGTACGGCCATCTCCCCGGACTTAATTTATAAGAGAAATTAGAAAAAGCTATTGAGATAAAAGTTGAAGCTCATGTGGGGCTATAACCTAAACATAGTTTAATTAAACAGGGTGTCAAATAAAGGCAGGGCAAACTAAACTTACTTTATTTTAAATGGAACACCCTGTATATTTTTACTGTTTACGATTCTTCTAGGTCTTACCTTTATTATAATATAGGGTTTTGCTATGTTATTCAGTTTACTTTAGAGGATATGGGAAGTTTTGCATGAATTTAATAACAAAGTTGGCGCCTCGTACCGTACTACGGTTTCCACATAAAATAATTCATTTACGCTAGAAACATTTCTAATGTGATCTCCTTTCATCAGAAATTATTTATTTATCGGCGTATTCAATATTTATATACAGGGCGAGTCATAACTCGGAATGTTTATTTTCTCACCTATTTCAAATGGAACACCCTGTATTTTATTATCGGAATGAAGTGCTCTCTTCACGAACTTTATTATTTATTAAACATTCCCTCTAGCTAAATGTGCTAGTTTTCGAGTTATTTACGTTTCTATGAGTCGAAAACACGATTTTAAGTAAAAACGGGTTTGATAACTTCATGAACAGATCACATTTATAAAAAAGTAATGGTAGTAGTTTATGCCTCTATGTTATGTTTATTAATATTTAAGTAAAGAAATACAATAATAGAATAGACAATATATCTTTCAAGTTTACTGTTAATGTACACACATAAGAAATGTTTTTATAAATATTTATATGTGATATGTTGAAATAAGAATACATTTTATTCACAATTCAAATGTTTCGATGTAACTTTCTTCGTATTTGTGCTCATAGGAGGAATGCCCCACTACTCGTGTTATGACTCTTATTACAGGAATATTAAACGAATCAACAATAATTTGTATACATTTTGAATAATAATATATCTCAAATATGTATACAATTCTATATCTCTTCAACAGAATCACTATCAGTATCGAGATTAAAATCACTGTCGCTACTATCATCATTTCCAACTGAAATAATAAATGGCGTCATCCATTCAGCCATCTAAATTGCACATTTTGTTTTCCTCTTTGATTACATGTTCTTCGCATTTCATCCAGTTCTCCGAGGTAACATTTGCAATAGCACTTAGCAAAAGTTCCTTCACTTCGGCTAATTTGAAGGTTTCATTTGTTTAAGCAACTTCCTTTTTTATTTGTGCCCAAACCAATTCGATGGGGTTCAGTTCGCAGTGATAGGGTGCCAATCTAAGTACAATTTTGTTAGGTACTTTGTTTTGCCATTTCATCCACTGCATTTACATTGTAATGTTCCTTGTGACGATTTATTATTTCTAATAATTCTAATCGCACTATCAGAGGATTAAATGGTATTTCTTTTTGAAGTAGCCATTTGTCGGTATTTTTTCTTTCTTCCTGCTATGGTAGGATGCATTATCCATTACAATGACACTATTCTCAGGTAATTTTTGTAAAATATTATTGAACCATCTCTCAAAAACATCTGCATCCATTTCATCGTGGTAATCAGCTGTTTTTCTTCCCTCAAATACCAACAAACCAACGTCAACAAAACCATTTTTCGGACCAATATGTAAAATAATTAAGCGTCTACCTTTACCAACAGGATTTTTTAGACCCGTTGTTACGCCATCTATTAATGCTTGTCTGCGTGTTGTAACAGTAATATCTACCTACACTTTTGCTTTTGTGTGTCCTTCATTAAGCCAAGTTTCATCTAAAGAATATACCTATTGGACGTTGTTCAGTTTTATATTTTTTAATCGAAGATAAATATCTTCGTCTCCATAAAACAAGCTCTCCACGTTCAAGTAGAACACAGAAAAAATTGGAAAATACTTTACAAAAATATTTCTTCAATCAGCTGTGTTTCCAATATAACCGCACTAAAATTGGCAAATTTGAGCAGTGTAAACATAACTGGCAATTAACCAATCGTAAGCCTATATTTTGGCGGGCGATTTTAAATTTTGTCCCTCTTAATAAAAAACAAGGTATAGTTGTATTGCTCTAATTGAGTTTCATGGGATACAGAACAAGAAGTTTTCTTAACAAATATTTTATTTTCGTTTGGATTCAGGTTGCTATGTTTCATGTAGTATAGGGGTTGGCACTACATTTGATCAACGCAACGTCTAAAAAAATCCACATTATTTAACTACACACACATTGAAGAAAATTCCGATAACTAGACAGTGTTGACTGATATTTTACTTGTATAGTTGGTAAGTTTACAATCTTGTTCAACAAGAGCATATCTCAAATAAAATGAAAAACTAAATAAAGAAATGAAATAACTCAACTACTCATTAAGAGGAAAGATAATTTGTACATAAAACTTCCCATTCGATATGTCATATACTATCAACAAAGATTGTCTCGTTTAAGAAGTACAGACAAATATACTTGTAGATGAACGGTTCTGATTTCCAGATCAGTGACTTGTATATTATATTACTTCCTGAGAGACACGGTTAACATGGGTAATATTTTTTATTAACCTGTAGTCAGGATTGAAGTTATGAGCAATGTAGCGTGTTTCCTTGTTGTGTGAATCTTCACATACGACACTCAATTATCTGGAAACGGCTTACGCTTGCAGCCTCGATGTCTATTTGGTACAAATGCCGGATGTGCGCAGGATTCAAGGTAAATTTATATCATTGCGTATGGGTGTTTATGGAAACGGGAACTTCACTTCGATATAGTTCTTGTATTTGATCGCGAATAAGAAAATTACTGAAGTGAGATACTAAACGGACGGTTTATGTAGCCTTAATTGGTTGGTTTTGTGTCATAGGGTATTAAATAAAATGACTGACAATTGAGACATATATTTTATTACAGGTAACTAGGTAAATCAGGGAACTAATGACTAATTAATGGTAAAAAAACACTGAACTATTTCAAACTTGATCTGGAATAAGAAGCTCGCACAAACGAAAATGACAACAATTTGCAAATACATATCAAGCAATTTCTATACTGGACCTCGTGTGCAGCTCGTCTCTTCAGGTTGTTCACTGGGTAGTCCTTGAATGTTGCTGTTAGAGTAACTCTTTCTGTTACTCTAGTGGTTCAGTGTCTGGTTGCTGCTAGTCGATGTCTTCTCGACGAACTCTCACTTGAGTCTTTCTACTTTAATTTGTTCAGGTTTTGGACTTCTACTGCTATGAAATTTCGAAGGATAACCAGCACGATGCGTTTGGTTAAGCGAAGTACTAATCTCAAAAGATGATTTTGTATCTGGAATGGTCGTGATCTATACAAAATTGACGTAGATAAGAATCAGGTTTGTTTCTTGGGATTGAGTTTTTGGTTATTCAGGATACGATAGAACAGGTACATATATCCAGCAAATGGCTCTGTTCCTGGCTTTATCCTTGGGATATGGCCCTTAAACAGGCCTGGTAAAGATACAGAAGTGGGGGAATACACTTTGCGCGGTTGTTATGGTTGCTCCGCATGGTGAAATATATTTAGAAAGTTTAAAATGATAATGCAATAATATAAAAAATTATGATTTTATCAACAAATTAAATTAAAACTAATAATTTGTAAAAATTAAAACTGAAACATTAGGTTTAGGCGTCTACGACCAGATTAAAATAAGTGAAAAATATGGAAGGAAAATAAAGCAAACAAGATAAGTAAAACGCAGAAGTTAATCGCGTGGAAGAAATAAGTTAAGTAATATATCAGACATGTTACAATAATTTGTTTAACTTCACATTTATACATTAGAGTTAATTTTCAAATGTGTCCCAGAAGTGTAGAAGTATAGAAGTTTAGTCTTGCAAATTAGAATACGGAAGAATATTTACTAAGATGTGTATAAGACATAAATTTTGAACAATTTTAATAAATACTATTTTTTTTTAACATGTTAATTTTTGAACAATTTTCACATTTTTTTTTTAACATATGAAGAGACGAAAGTGTCCAAAATCCACCTTAGAAATCGATGTCGAGTTTTGAGAGACCTTTATTTAATTTGAAAACAAGCAATTTGAAACAAGCAATGAAATTCTTGACAAGTAGGGCACAAACTCATTAGGATCAAGTTTTCTGAAAGAACTGGGTATGCTGTTCACTATCCAACATATGAAGCAGCATCTCAGCTAAGTTCCAATGGGTCAGTGACTTGAACTACGATTAAAATAACTTAAGTAACGGAGATGGTGCATGTGTGATCCTAGCTTTAGGTAGTTCCGAAACTGTTACTAACCTGTTGAAGTGAAATCTGGATAGCAACAAACCAATTTAAAAATACATGAACAAATTTGCTTAGAAGAATTTTTGGATTTAGTTAAAACAGAAGAAGGATAGAGAACAAAACGAAATAATACCAGATACGACAGGATCAAACTGTGAGCAGATGTAGTAGGAATAAAAACAAGAGGATATCGAAGTTGGCATTCTAAAGTAAAGAAACATTACTACCCAAGACTATTAAATCTCTATTTTAACTACAAAATTAACAAAATCTGCTATGCTGTACTCTTTACTTGGAAGGCTCATAAATATAAACATCACTACACAATGTTCTACAAACATTGACGCACAATTAATTAACGAAACCCTTAATCATGAATAAAACAAAGAAATGCTTCTCTCTTCATCCCAAATAAGATCCATCAGCACGGTATCGTTGCTTTTGTATGCCGAAAACACGAATCGGGCACATATTCCGTTGCTGGAGCCGTCGCTTACAGTATGATTGATACGCGTTTAATGGAATTTGGCCGAGTTGTATTTTCAATAACATCGCGTCCGCTGCTATAATGTAAAAGGTGCACATATGTCAACACATGTATACGAGAATATACAACGTATATTTGCATATATGCATATGAAAAGTGTCAAATCTATGCGAGTACACGATAATTTCGGTATGTCTGCGTACTGGCGTTGTTCATTTCCATTTCATTTTAGCTTTTCCAATATTCAGACTGGACGTTTCTGTATATTCATTCAGTTAAGAGATGTTTGAATAGATATGGGATTGGTTATTTGCTGTATTTTGTTAAAGAATTCTAGTTCGTATATAAAACTACAATACTTGGAATATCATGAAGTAAAGTTAAGTAAATTTAAAACAAATACCCAGCAAGGTTGATCAAAGAAGTTATGACAAAAACGTTTACATATTTCTTGTATAGACTTGAGAATTTTGGCGTGTGATTATTTCTTATAACACTGATATATTTTTCAAATTAATTAATTTTCCTTAATTAATGAAATATAAGTTTTGTATATTTTAGAGCTTTCGCCTGTATGTAAGCTACACATTAAAGTTTTAAGAAGAGTGGTAAGCTAAACAAATGAATCCACGTACAACACTTTAATGAAGTATACACAAAGTTTGTTCCTAAAGCAACTTTACAGTTGGGTATTGAAACTTATTTGCTGTAGGTACGTGGTTTATGGTAGGTTTACTATTATATGCCCTTAAGCATGGTTCAGTAGCTGACTGATAGATTTACCGGTATCAAAGGAGGTATAAACTACTTTGTTGCACAAAGTTATCGTAATGGATTTAAGTTGAAAGTGGCGGATATATTCAGACAGCTAACATAGAAAAATATTTGCACACATTATTACATTTTGTTTGTTTCACAATAAACAAACAGTATATATTGTTCAAAACAAAATGAGGGAATTTTGTCGCCATGTTCTATAGAAATTCCATATCAGTATTTCCTTTTCCAAACATCTCCTGTAACGATCCTCATTTGTCGTGAGAATCACCTATTGTGGTGGCTTGTCATTATGTCTTTCGATTGAAAAGTGCAGGAAAACCGTTGACAAATTATCCTCAGTATATAAGTCGCACCCAAGAAGTGACTAATGCGTTGTACTCCATTGTAGTACTTTCGCAGAAGAGGTCGTAGTACTCGTACATTTCACGTATGCCCTACATAGCTACGACACATTACCGAGAATTATAAGCGACAAAAGGGTGGTATCTAATACCGATCTGGATGTGAAGGAGTAAAAAACAAATGGCGTCCTTTTAAGGGGAACAATTTATTTATTTTTTGGACTAGTTATCTAAAAAGCATTTTCTAGTTTACTTTTTAAACTGTGTTTAATACACTAAACATATAGTTGATTAAGTGCGACTCTAAAGCAATTTCATACAAAATTGTTTTTTAAACGATCCCATAGAATCAAAGGAGTTGAGCGGGTGTTTAGATAATCGTATTGTACCTCTATGGTCACTTGAGGAAGTTTAGTTACCCTGTGTTTCACAAGATTTTTCATTTTGTGTATGATAATTCAGGAAGTGAGTTGAAATAGAGCTATTTAATTCAAGTTCCTTTACCATTTCTCATGTATTTCGGCCGTCAAATATTTATCCACGATAAATTTGCAATAAATACACAACTGAATAACTTTACTAAAAGCTCATGTAAACACTTTTGTTTTGACTTTTCGACTATAAAATTTCGACAATACTTTTTCAGTTATTTTTATGGGAACCAATACGTATTCTTTTAAGTAGGTGTAGTTGAAAATTTTTTAGCTGCAATTTTGAAGTTTTAGAAATTTTGGATCAGTATTTAGAACAACTTTCAAAATTTCAAACTGCAAAAAGCAATCTGTAACAGTTCTCAAAAGTTTGATTTTTGAATTATATCTCATACTACGTATGGTAGAAGACTTTTGGAACAATATAGAACACATCAAGAACAGTTTGGGAGAATTCTTAAAATGTGTGCGTGGGGAAGGAGAGGGGAAGTGGGCGTCAACAAAATTTTGTTTATACATGAAGGTGTAAAGGGAATTAATGGGATTGCAGCTATTGGCGTTAGAATTAAGAAGACGTGAACCTTTTTTTGTATCTTTTATATATGAAGTATGCATGGTAGAAACTTTAAACCTTTCAGGGTGGATTGTACATTGCGAGTTTAAGCCCGAGTTCATCTTAAACCGAAGGAAAACCTAAGTTCAAGTTTTACTTGAGTTGTACAATGCGAGTTCAGTGCCGCGCGGAAGTTCAGTGTTTTACATTTTGAAAAAGAATATCGTTGTTCAAAATATGGAAAGATTTATGGATTCAGATGATGAAGAGATGTTAGAATTGGTAGATCTTATAAATCGACAGAGGCATCGCAAAGTATTTCGTCCTCGTGAAAACCGATTTGAAAAATGGAATGATTTGGATTTTATACGAAGATTTCGATTTTCTAAAAACGGAACGTTTTATTCTCTCTTCTTCCATTAACTTCATTTCATTTGCTGTTTTTTTATTCATAAGCACAAGTTCCAGTTCATGCTTTTCTCTCATAAACTGTAACTTGAGCTCATGTTCTTTTTCCAAAAAATTATTTTTTGAAACTTCTAATTGGGTTTTGGCTTCAGCCCACTGGAAAACTCGACTTGTGATTCCATGTTGTTCAGCAATTTTTGTGTTTTCTACGATAAAGTACAGTCGTGGTCAGATAAATGTAGTACAAGCTTTCTTAAAAAAAAATATGGTGTAAGTTAGTATTTTGATCTATGTTTCGGTATGATCTAAAATTTGATTTTTATGACAAGTATCTTAAGCTAAAGTTCGTCTTACAATAATAGAATTTCAAATTTTTGAATTATATGAAATTTAAGGTGGTACTAGGTACATTTATCTGGCCTCGACTGTACATGATCACATTACAGAACAAGATAATAATGTTATGTTATGCATGTATGAGCGTTTTGTCAAATACATTGAACAGCTTCGATCTCAATATGTAGACGCCAAACTAAAACACAAACAAAAGTGACAGTTGATGCCGTTGACGTTTCAAACGCGCACAACTGGGAATAGTTTTCAAAATTTCGACTTTTAAAAAAGTGGGGTTAACTTAACATCGGTTTCTCAATACTGTGGTTTAAAAAACACATCCTAACATGCTAAGAAGACTGCACAGTCTGTTCTATGGAAATCTCAACTTATTCAAAATGAAAGCAACAGTTTATTTTGCGAAATTGAAATGTTTTATTCGAAATAATTTCTTTCCATTTTGCACAGCCAACCAGCTAGTTTATCGAATGAATTTTTGAGCTCATGCTTAGAGCTGCTTTTTATAATTATAATTGACGCTGTTTGAACGGCTTGAATGCTGTCCAAACGCTTTCCATTCCGCTCTTTGGCAATTAGTATTCACATAATGTTGCAAACACCACTTTTCACCAGCAGCTATAATCGAATAATCCAAAGATTTTATTTATTTTATGGATTTTTCATCAGATCCTTACAATGTCGTATTTGAAGCGTATTTGAAGCATTTCCTTATCAGTTAATTTGTGTGGCATAAACCACGCGAAACCTTTTTTATGTCCAAATGCTCAGTTAATATACGATGTATTGAAATTTTGGGCATATTCAATTCCATTTCCATGCCTGGAAATAAAGATTTGGGCTTATTTTTTTACAAATTGATGCACAATTTCGTTCTTTTCTTTCCAGTAACCACGGTCTGTTTTGCTCCGGGATGTTAATAGTTGTTTTTACGCCTTCAAGATCCTCAAGAAATGGTATGATATAGACAGTGTTTTGCTGAGTTTAAAACAAAACTGTATACAGGATAACAACTTGAACTACGAAAGCCTACTGATAGGAGAAGGCAGTGGGAGATAAAATTAAATGTATCCGTTTTAGTATTGTCAACTGTTTGTATGACAGGAATGTCAGTGATTATGTCAAATACTATGACAAATTATAAAACCACTTTATAATTTGCACTTTTTCATTAATTGTGTATTCCATAGGATAAAGTTTGATGGTTCCGTAAAATATTTGACATAACCACTGACATTCCTGTCATATAAAAAGTTGACAATAGTTTTAATACGTTTTTGGGGAACATTATTCTTCTGTGCCAGGATAATTAAATTAAATTTGGATTCTCTTGTGAACCGATTTTGGTCAACTAAATTTTTAGGGTTAAATGTATTCTGCGTGAATGAAACAAAATATTTCGTAGTAGTCGATTGCCATAGGCAAAATATTAGTTTCTGTGCGAAATGTTGCTTATTGTTGTTGTAATATCTAACAGACACAGTGTTATTTGAAATTCATTTATGCCTTTCAGAACATCCTGAATGGTTCGGTTATTGGGCTTAAAGCACTTTCTAATTAAAGTTCATTTAATGTAACGAGATTTCTAAAAGAATTATAAAAGAAAGAAAAAGATTGCTAAGTGAATTGTAGTTAACTAAACTTTAAAAAATTGTAGCATTCAAGTTGAAATCACAGTAATGCTGGTTAACAGATATAAATAACATCTAGATTGTGTTAATCTCGTGGAAATATTATGATTTTGTAGTTATCTTATCGATGGCTTCAGATAATATTTGTTCTGTTCATAAATATATAAAAATATCTAGTTATGCTACAAAATAACTCAAAATTAATCTGTTTTACTAAAATATAGAAATAAACCTCTTTATTCTTTCTTTTTTCCTTGGTTTTATTTATTTCCCTGTTCTGGATTATTTCTCTATGCTTTTATTTTTACTTTTTTTTCTTTTCACTTCTTGATTTGCTTCCGTTTGATTTTCGAAGCTCTTTCATTTTCTTTTCATTTTGTTACTTATTTCATCACATACACATACGATTTTCTTGTCTTTTTCTTCGTCGTCCGTTTATTCTTATTTTTATTTTTTATCTTTATTCTTTACCATTCTCGTGTAGACAATTATAAGAAATCTACTCTGGAGTAATGTATGTAAGTGTTATTCAATACCAATTTGTCTTTCTTTATATCTTTCCACATTACCGGTATTCGTTATCGAATTCCTGTCAGACAGAAATAAGTCGATTTATAGAGGACGCGTGAAAATAAACTTCAAAAGCAAACAGAATATAACGAGGTAAAACAAACACGTCCGAGAGAGAAGCTATTCAAATTCCTTGGCTATACTTCTACTTTTTCTTCGACGTCGCCTTCCTCTGCTAAATCCATTCAGGGCCACAATAAACTACTTGAGGAGATGGCGAGTTATCAAACCGCCTAACATTCAATTCCTTATCGATCGCGAGCGCGGGGGTTGTTTGAAATTCTGGGGATTCTATCGGTCTTGTATTGGGAATCCGGGGCAGTCAGTAGGAATGCGTTCGGAACGAACGGAAGACCAGCGAGAGTTCGGCATCTGCTGGCGTCCGTAATTGTGAAGCTTATCCCGAAATTGCTCAAATCATAACCGGGAAGTTGTTCGAACCGCGTCGAGTGGAGAGGATCACGGAAAATACCATCAATGTAATAGCGCGATGGAGCAACAAAATACATCAGCGCCGTCTTGTTCTCCCATTACCATCCAATGGTTATTCTTTTTTCATCATCTGTTATCGTTTTAATAACAACTGGAAGATAATCCTGTTGGCGTAGCTAATGCAATTAGGAAATTGATAGAGCGGTTGTGGAGTATTTGGTTATAATTGTTAATAATAAAGTTATTTTGGGAAAGCATGAATAAAATCTTTTGTTTAGAACAGAGTTTACAGTAATATCGGCCGCTTTACAATGGTCAAACTTTAGAAATATACACAAGAACCATGGTCGCTGCTTGTATAAAGTGTCGGTTCTTTTTGTTGTTGTTCATACATTTAATAACACTAGTTGACGCGATTTTTATAACTGACTATAAATAATATTTTTGTCTGTAATCTTCCTGTATACAAACTCAAAATATTCAAAAGGTATTCAGTAGGAAATGGCAAGCATCTTTAGGTATTGTATCGGTGGACAACCATGCAGAGACTACTTCATATGCTTTCTCTTCTAATCCTGTCGCTTTTTCATTAGTGTTTTCTTTTGTATTAGGTTTGATGTCGTATTGTTCTGCATTCTCAATAGTGCGCTTCTTTCTGTCCACCATTTTTGCCTTTATTTCATGTTTTTCCATCCATGTTGGAAAAAATTCCTTCTAGACGTAGTTATCGCTGTCTTAACCTGTTCCATTAATATTGCAACTAGTTTCATTTACTTTTTGTCTTAATGCTCGTCCTTCTCTTGTTAATGCCTTCATTATTCTGTAAATCTTTTAGTCCTTATGATGACCCACTCAGTGGAAGAGAGAAGTTGGCCAAGAGATGAAATTTTATAAAATGACTTTTGTTCAGTTGATGGCGAACTGATTGCCGATCATACCATAGAACGGAAATCGTATTATGTTTTCTAAGAATAATAAATCACCTACTTGCATTTGAAAATTCAGAAAATTAAAAAAATCTATTCATTCTATTCATTGACTGTTGTATTAACGTATAGTACCATTTTTTTTCTTTCTGTAATCTACTTGTTGTAGTGGAATCTATACATAACAAAGGTGATCCTTGGAAAAAACACAATCATGGACCCTTAACATCGTTATTTGAGAGATAAAGGTGCCGACACGGGTTACTGTGTCTGTTGATTTAATTAAAGCCTTTGATAATTTGGACCAGACTACTATGTTACATACATTTAAACGCTTTCAGACACAACCCTCTAAGACGGTTAAAGTTATTTTTAATAGGAATACAACAGAGAATGGTCGTTGCTAATGATAATAAGATAATTTTGAGCGATGTCTTTTTTTCCAGAGATTTTTATTGATCTGCAGTAGGCACATAAGGAGGGAAACAAACGCATTACGTCAATTTTTATTCGTGGTGTAGCTCATTCAATGCAATATACAACATTTTTTTTTCATTCAGAAACTAGGGTTGCGTATCATTTTGAAACAAGAGTATAGACAATTGTGCCGCAGGTTATTGAAATATAATAACATGTTACCAGTTTACGGTGTATATTTGTACATATACAGATCTATTATGTTCCTGAAACAACGAATATGTATTTCGCCAGTAATAACAGAACGAGCCTTGTAAAAAAATATGCTACTTTTTTATCCCATCCATTGAGGTTATATAACGTTTGCTAAAGAAATACAATACTGGTGCTAATACCTATTGTTCAGTGCATTGCCTCATGTCATAAACGAAAACAATATTATCTATCTCAATATTTTTAAAAGGAAACTGTTCGGATATACAGGGTGACATAGAAAAAAACTACAATGCATAGCAACATGTGATCGAGGACCAACAAATAACAAAAAAAGTTCCTATACGCACATGTCCGACTGCTTTTTGTTTTCAAGTTACAAACTGTTTTTTATATTGTTCTTGTTTCTACGTTTACGTAGGCAATACAAAATATTTTTCATAAAACAAAACATTTGGTAAGTTTTCGAAGCGGAATGGTGCGCTATACTTTCGTGGAATACAGGGCCATGATCATGTGTTACGGCGAAGCTTCTCCAAATGCTTCAGAAGCTCAACGCATCTATCGAGAAAGAAACCCATTAAGGCAAGTTCCTTAATGTTAGGACATTTAATGGCGTACATAGGCGTTTGGGAGAAGATGGTTGCTTTAAAAAACCAAAATATGATTCTGCGGTTAAAAGAACTCGTCGTACTGCTGCAAATAAAGAAGCTATTTTGCAAATTGTAGAAGACAATCCTAGAATAAGCAACAGAAGAATAAGTGCAGCTGTACCAAATGTCAATCGTGAATCTGTTAGAAAAGTACTCAACTTCTTCATCCATTTTATTCCCAAAAAATCCATCACCTATTGGAACAGGATTTCCTACCGCGTTTACAATTTTGCGAGTGGTTGCAAAATAAAAGGCAAACCTTTCTGCTATTATTTTTTCAGATATGTGTATGTATTCAGAAACAAGCTCACCAATTTGAACACCTTATGTAGAACTAATATGTATCTTATTACTATTTTAATGATGTTTTATTTAATAAAAGCCTTTTAACTTCAACAGCTTCTAACTTGAAAACAAAAAGCAATCGGACATGTGCTTATAGGAACTTTTTTTGTTATTTCTTGGTTCTCTATCACATGTTGCTATGCATTGTAGTTTTTTATATGTCACCCTGTATAATTGAATAACTTCAAAATATTTTAAGGATACGTGGTAGTCATCAAAATAAGAAAAAAGTTCAGATAAACATGGTTCTGGAAATGCTTACTTTCTGTGATACTATGTGTTAATTATGCCACTTAATCACTATATTTGTTTTTATAATTTTCAAATGTTTTATTCCATTTAAAGAAAATTTTCAGTTAAAAACAGTCGATATGCTCCAACACTTAATTCATTAGGTAAAATATCTGACCTTAAAAACTTTTTATTTTAGTTATTTATCAACTCCTTATGCGTATAAAAGGGTGATTAATGTATCTACATATTTCCTAAAACAGAGGTTTTAACTTTACATTTCTTCAAATGATGTTGATCAGTAGAAGTCTTCAGATAATAGTTGATAATTTTACACTATTGGCTAATTAAGTTTAGCCTTAATCTAGCACGATACAAGTTAGATTACATATTTCGTATTGCTATGGAAACATTGTTTTTTCAGTCACGTTTTATGTTGAACTCGGTATATCTCTATGTCGACCATGAGGAAAACTGTTTAGAAATGTTTCCTGATATGACCTTAGTGTACAGCGAGTAAAAAAAGAGTTCAATTAACGCAAATAGTATTCAGATAACTACAGCTTTTAGCCATTTATGAGCTTCACACTAACCGGCAAAAACATCAGTTTATTGAGCTCATTTCAAATGCAATAATGCTTTACTATAGGCTATTAACAATTTGGGAAGTACATTAAAAAAGGTTATTTAATGCAAAACATTCATGCTCATTTAACATTAAATCGGGAGAAGATAATTGTAATAGATTGTGCCAGCTATATATTTCGTTTGTTAGAAAACATTATGATTTCTGGGGGGTTATTCTCGAATCTGAGGGAATGGAAATTTCAAGAGAATTGTCAAAAAATTCCTACAATTTCAATAGCTTTGTTCGCGGAAGAGATCCCGAATAGATACAGGATATACTTGGAAGATGTTCAGTACTTTTGTATTGCGCATGCGACTCTTGGAACACGAGAGGTAATTTTCTCATTCGCGAACACTACTCGAACGAGTTTCTGTTATTTTCATTAGTTAACGTTGGCACCACTGTAACAAATTAAATTTTGATATACTCCAAGTTAACCTTGGTGACTTATAAACTGATACTGTTTATATGTATTTTGCGGAAAATGTTCAAATGTTGATCTGAGAGTTGTGGTACAATTTCTTCAAAAAAATTGGTAGTTTTTGGAACGTCTAATATCTGAAGAAGTTCTTCTAATTCATCATCACTTAATATCATAACATCAATCATAACTTACAACACTTAACAATCATAACATGTGTATTTCGATACATAAAAAAAATTCCTTTATATCGTACGTTTTTACTTTAATAACAATTTTAACCAATTTGTTTCCAACTTAACTCTGTTAAGTTTTGTTGCAAGAAAGCAAGAACATGCGGTATTTTCACATCAAAATTTAGAGCGCATGCGTAGGATATAAAATTCTTGCCCTTGATTCAGGATCTACAGAACATGTGACGGACTACTTCGGAATTTGTAAAATGTGTTGCGCAAACAAAGAATATTCTGCACCGGTGAGAAAATTCTGTTACTGCGAACGATCATATTTGTAGTGCGCAGGTCTTTCATCCCCGAATACGTTCAGAATGCCGTCCGCGAACAAAGCTAATAGTTCTTATTCTCGAGTTGACTTTCTCACTTTTTCGTAACGAGTAGTATCGAGGAGTGAGCGGTGAAAGTTACTCCCTGGGTGTGCTGTTTTTCCACTGTTTCGAGAATAACCCCCCTGCTAGGTTATATTATTATCCCGGTGAAGTCATGACTCGGGCAGATTCTATTTTTTTAATGATTTTTTATAATGTCGAAGCCCCTTTTACAAGACAAGATGGAAGGCATATGCAGTGGCTAACGCTGCTTTACTCACATCGTCGGTATCAACTAGAGCCATATACATTCTCACTATCATACGATGCTTATTTTGCCAAGGTTAATTGTAAGATAACAGTCTTAATTCTTTTATATCAGGATGGGTCTGTTGGTTATATGTATAATACTTTAATGGAGTGCATACTACATTAAACAAATAAAGTAAAGAGATAAATATGCTTTTTCTGTTTTTGTGAATGAATTGTGAATGCAGAAATATTAACACCTAGTTGCCTAAAATAAAAAAGGTCTTGGATAGAAACATCCGGTAACTGCTAATTTTGCATAAAATGAAAGGAAATTGGTACAATGTCGCTTCTCTCTTGAGTTTCTCCAGTATTATTTTGCAGAGAAGTGCAGTCTTCTTTTATGAATAATGACTTCAAAGACAGCTGCTTCTCTAGCAGCACTTATCTAATAAAGGACTCCTTATTTTTAGTGAAAAACCTTGGTCACCCAAATCGAAAGAATTTTATGTAGAAGTTGTATTTGATTTTCGATTCGAACTATTTTTACTTGTATGTATCATCATCAAATTCAGTCTTGCATTTAAATAGAAATTACACAACCACACAAAAAAATTCTTGAGGCTGGGGATCAGACCATGTTTACTATATATTTTTGGGGTCGCTGAATCCAATTATGATGTCAGAAAAACATATCATAATCTAAGCTATTCAACACATAAAACATTTTTTCAGTTCGTAAGATGTAATTGCTTCCATGATAAAAGTCGAGGTAAATGGAGTTGTAATGTAGTAATTATCCCAGAAATATATTATCTGTATTTATAACGTTAACAACTAACAAAATATTAAGATCCTGGAAAAAGGATGTCAATATTTACGTCTTCTATCGTAGTTTCACATATAGAACAATTTTATATTTACGTATCTCTAGGAAGGCTTGTAAAGTCTACTATACTAAAAGAGAATATCAACATTGAAATATAAGCAAATTTATTTATGTTCACAAAGCTCAACTCAAGTCAGCGGCCACCATAATTTATACTTAAGCCTCGATTTACGTTTTCGCCTGAAAAGCCATTCATAATATCATTACATAGACAGTCGCAATAAAAAAAAACACATTATAGCGACTGGGAACTGATGCGATTCCCCCAGCAAAATATAATTTTATATTCACTGAATTGAAATTTATGATAGCTTTGAGAGTCATCGCTTTGTAAATGCGAGCGATATTCTTAAATAATATGGGGAATTCACCGATATATCCGTATCAGAGGTTGTTTCTGGAAAAGAATCTCAAAGTATTGTTCGTGTGTTCGTTTACCCTTCAGGAATATATGATCGCAATTTGAAACTTTCGAAGAATGGTTTCTTTTCGATACAAACTCTCAATTAATAATCACATTGTAACATCTCGATTAATTACGAAAGTTCGTCAATAAGTCTTTATTAAACATTAAAGTAGGCACTTTCAAACAACTCGTTTAATATCGTTCACACTTTGTGTAGTTTAATGTGTTCTTCTCTAACAATACTCCTAAAGGCAAGTTATAAACAGCCTTTATGCTAGAAATAAACTTTACAATGTTTCCCTTTACTGGATAGTGTACAGTACTATTTGTAGTACGAGTACACTTACGTGGATAATAACCATTAAATAGATAATATTTGTGCAATAATTCGTTGTTATGACATCATAAACGAGCATCAGATTCCCCGTATTATAAATTTTCAATAGCTCAACGTCGGTCGCATTATTGTTTAAAATCAATACTGGAAGCGAAATTACTCTTCTAAAACGAGGATAAAATTAAACAAACGAAACATTATATTTGAAAATATACTGAGGTGTTGAACTGATATTGGCTACAAATATTTATTCAGTTTTTATACCTAGATTAAGCGTATCTACTTTACCAATCCATAGTAGTTACATAAGAAAAGCCGCTATTGTTGCCTTTATGGTGGAAAGATTGGTTGCCACGTGAACCTTGTCTTTCTTGTAGTGGTGCTTATGAAGGCTTGCTTTATTGACCAAATGGACGCATTGTTGAAGTGCCCTTCATACCTAATTGCCAATAGCAATTTCTGTTTTTCGAGCAAGGTTGTGAATGGTCTGTTTTTCTCGAGAATGAAATAACGTTGGATTCAGCACTGTCTGTTCATTCTCTATTCAGAATATTTTTTGTAACCTAGAAAGTGGTAAAGGTCGTTTTTGTTAGAACGAAATTGTATGTAGTTAGAAACTGTCCTTATCCTTGTTCTGTAAACCAGATTCTTTGGCTTTATCATAAAATGTCTTAGCTTTGATGGAATAGTTTGCGTCCTAAGACTTTATTTCTTTTTTAAGTTGAATGAGATGCCAGCAAGACAGGAAAGCAAAATTGTTTATATTATTGAAGCTGCATTATTAGAAATAGTTATTACAAGCCAGATGACATAAAAGAAGGAATTGTTGCATCACCATTATTTTTGAGCAAATGATGTTGACTGAGATACAAAAATGTATAATTAAAAAACATTAGACTTTGAAACTCCTTAATGAATCTGTATACGAACCATCACAATTTATCCTATTGTAGTAAAAGCTGCACCTATCTAGGTAGTTGTGATTGATGTGGCACAATGTCCTAATTCCTCAATTAGTCGCTTTCTGTATGCATCCCAATTGCAATTCCAAGGGTGTCCATATATTTCGCTTACCTGTGCTATTCTAACATTGAATATGAATAAATTTGCCATTAGAGAGAGACAGCAGATTCGATACATGTCGCTGTTCCACCCTCTTCACACAAGGAAGCGTGTATATGGTAATGGCAATTATTTCCGCACGACTAGCTGTTTTAAAGGTATATATACTTCTGTAGGTTGGAGAGGTGTGGTCCGTGTAGGCATTATATTGGAGCACACTGGTTTCGATTTTTGGAGGGTGGGAGATGGACTCTTTTGGTAGTCTTAATGACCTGAAAATTATCTCAACAAAAGACCCCTTCCATCTTTTTCGTCCATCCTATAAATCCTATTTTTTCTAAAAATTTTATTTTGTAAGCTAGTTTTAATAACCTCATAAGTCCATTGTAAAGTGTATTCCACTATTTTTACTACAACTACTACATAGAAATGATCTAGAATGTTTTAAAAGTATCGGAGCTCTTGTGGTGATGTAGATTTGACATTTTTTTTCTAGTTTTGGTCAATATTGTTACAATAAATAAAAATAAATCAGTTTAAGTAATTGGTACAAGATCATTAAAGCCATGATCCAGCATCACCAAAACGCACCTTAATTACTGTTTATTTGTTTTATTGTAAATGTGGAAAGAGTTGTAAATATGTTAATAATCAACTCTACTCTACTCTATTATACTTGTTACAAACATATTAACTATTTTACATTTTTCGTTGAAACTAATTTTTATATTTTTGTTTCAGGTAAGATTATTCAACTATATTTCATGTTAGAGATTCAGGTGGTAAGTTTTTAAATTAGTTTTTTAGTGCATAAACACTACAATATAAAAGTTTAAAAAAATTGTAACCTATAATAATATTTCAACTGTAAATGAAGCATTACTTGTGACGGCAATTATTTTGTTTCTATTTGCTGTGATTGTTTCTTTAGTAATTAGGCAGTTTTTTATTTTTTCATTTTATTAAGATATACGGCTTAATAAAACATGATTTAAAATTTCCGATGGCATTACATCATAAACTAGAAACTAGTTCCGTATTCAACTCTTCAACTAATAGAACAGTTAAATGTTAAAGTGTTAGGTTATGTAACGTTTTTCAGTGCTTTTATTGCAGTTTTTTGAAGATGATGTAAATATAACACGGGAAGCTTCAAAACACGATCTTGTATAAAACTCTATGTCTTAATAAAATTTAAGAAAAACTGTCTAATTATCAAGAAAAAAAAACTACAGCAAATATCCAAGATGAAACAAGAAACATTTTATTTCTGCGTTTTACAGTGCTTACGTGTATTCTACAGTTCAGCACATTGAAGGTAGTCGTATCATATTTTAGATTGCAATTTTTCCGATAAACTCATTTTGTTTATTAGTTAATGGTCGTTTACTAGTTCTTCGGAATTTTGACGTAATTACAATAATATATGCAAAATTGCATTTGACTGTGTTGATTGTCTACATCTGATTAACTGACTACATCGGTTCGGGTAACCTCAAGTGACAACTTATGCCCGCTCTATAACTACAACAGTACTTAACTGCTAATGTTTTAATAAATTTTTTGAGATATTGCTACACTCTAATAACTTGCAGTAAATGAAGGCAATACGTTTTATGCATTTAATATATATTTAATAGGTTGTAATAATAGAAACTTAATAAGAATATGGGGTGCAGGCATTTGGGTTCTGCAACAACGATTCTAATGTTGTTTTTTTACTTCCTGACAAAGATATCGTTTTTGTGGATAACCTTAACTTGTCTCATATTCCCATAGAAACAAATTAGTGGAATAAGCTTAGAAGATTTCGATTTCCACTTTATAGCATATTGAGGACTTTTGCGCATTTCCTGCCGACACATTTAACTTTTGCAGAAGCTGTCTAATGCGTGAAATTTTAGCAAAAAATTGACTTGAGACGTCGGTTACCAACTCAAGGTGAAGCTTACGGCAAATTGGAAAGTACCCTAAACAGGAAAGAATTTGCTTCTAGTCTATTTAACTACTTTGTGTTACAAGGCAAGCTTTGCATTAAAAGCGTATATAAAATATTTAACGCAAACTATATTGTCGGTGGTCATAACCAAAGCTCTTCAAAAGTTATATAATAAGTTAGTCAATAGTTAACCAGGACCATGTCTAGCGAGTTAGCGACAGTGTTAGGCCAATGTATGCGTAGTCGTTGAACGTAATTCACTATAATCCCTTACAAAGCAAACTTTGGTAGGCTTCCTTTAAATAATAAACACTACAAGGTTGACCAATTATGCAACATAAATTTAGAGGGAAAATAGGGTGCTTCCTGTACACTCGGTTGAGGTTATTTCGCTAATGGAGGGCGACAAAGTGAAAATGACAATTAATAAGTAATTTCTCCGCACCAACTCCATTTACTATATTAACCTAATTTCATGTAAATTAAATTGTTTGGGAAGTAGTTCATTTTACATAAGAAATAAAGTAGTTTTTTCGGTATTAAAATCTCCGCTTTTAAATCAATACTAAAGTTGGAATAATACCAATAAGAAGTATTTATTCTGTCTTGAACGGTGGCGGAGTTAATTGATGACGAATTTATTTTATCTCGAAAAAGTAACATGCTATGAACAAGAAGTGATCGCAAAAACTTAATCGTAACAATGACAGTAAATACGAAGTTTTGCTTCTATTGTTATACTTTCTTTTGCCTGAAAGAATTGATTATAAGCAGAGCCATTTGTAGAAATGTTTGCGTGAAAGAAACTTCACACGCTAGAGATTGCGAAATAAGTACTCGGGGAGTTCCAGATCTCTTTTCGTTATTGAAACTTCTCTATTGGCGTTGTCTGTACCGTGATATATGGATACCATTGTGAGGAATGGATGGAGACCTAGGGAATTAGTTGTAAACTGAGGAGCTAATTCAATAATGGATTTCCTGGTATTTTTGTTAGCTCCCATTATCAATATTGAATTAGATTTATTTCGTAGCCGCAAGAGATGAAAAAGGTGCATTTAAGGTTCACTTTCCCGGCGAAGCGTTCGTGTTAAGCTCTTTGGCGTGAAGAAAAGAAACTTACATTATATTCAGAAATTATAATGATGATTAATAGTTGTGTAGTTAACAATCAATTTTTTTGTTCTTTATGTTTTCTTAGTTTTTAAATTTCAAATTATTTCTAGTAAATGATTATTTACAGGCAATTTAATAGTACTCATAATAAAATGTCAATTCGTATCTTGTAGAAAGTCATCAATTCGTTTTTTCTAAAAACGTCGTCAATATTTCTGGGTTCGAAAATCCTTCATTATTTTTCTGTAGCTAAGATATTTAGGGAGTTGTTTTTGCATGTAAAAATATCAGCATATCTGCAGTTGCTCCTTTTAATTTATTTCTTTTAACAGGTATTACATATCCCATAGAGGAAAAAAATCTTTCAACTGTGTTAGCTGGTATTTCTAGTACATTTTTTAGAGCTTGAACATTTGTGGAAATCTAGCTTCATTGTTTTTCCATCATTCTAACGGGCACAATTTTTTATTTATTGGAAGATATTTATTATATATGTACAGTCTGTTTAACAAGAGCGTACGTCGAATAATAATCGAACTGGTCGCCTTTCCTATAATTTCAGGTACGCGATCGTTACACCTATCATTACTCTAGAACGCGTTCAAAGTTGCAGATCAGTATCCTGTTGTGACTTATCGTAAGAGCACAGTTTATAAAATGAGTGCGGCGTATGCGAAAAGTTTCGAAGCCGTGTTCTTGTGTACACATTCAAGAGGACGAAAATTATTAACGAAATCTGCAGCTCGGTTTCTGTATCGGTGGGAAAGATTTGTACGGAAGTAGGTTACGAGATATAGGACATACAGATAATTTAGAGGGAATAAGTCGAGCTAGAAAAGAGATAGATCTAGAGTGTGGCGGTTGTAAAACATGAATGATCGCTATAACAATGTCGATGATTTGCCAGAACGTGGTTTAACGCGTGCGACGTCTCATAGGGAAGACAGAGTGTTGCTTCGTCTCTTTGAGCAAAACCCCAACATTACACTTCGAGAAGCGTAACAGCGATTTGGACATTTGTTCCTCGACGAAAGGCATGGTCAATGAGACGGAAATCCTTGATGCAAAGGTCCGTTAAGCATCCTGAAAAAAATTCATATTTGGAGTTGTTTCAATAAACACGGTTTCGGAATGTTGCATGTGTTTACTGAAAATTTGGATGGCCAGAAAATGGTCTAAATTTAGCGAAGGTTTCTGCTACCTTCATTAAAACAGTCGTTTGGTTCGGATATCTCACAATGGATACTACAAGAGGACAACGATCCGAAGCACCGGAGTAGATGCTGTGTCTCATGGAAGCGAGAAAATTGTATTAATGTGTTAGCTTGACCTTCTCAGCTACCGGATAGTAATCCGATTGAAAATGTATGGGGCTACATGAAGCAGAAGTTACGAGGAAAATCTGGACTTGATTTGAAGAAGCTGGTACATAGGACTCTACAAATATGGCGCTCATTACCATCCAGTTACACTGAAAAGTTGGCCGAAAGTGTTCCGAAACGTTGTCAATCCATTATAGATAACAACGGCGACTGGACAATATATTGAGCCCCCTAGCGCAGTAGTATTACTTGTACTGATTTCAATAAAAAAGTTAAACATTATTATATTACATTCAAATCATTTTTTTTCTAATTTCATTAATTTACACACAAGTCCGGTACTTGATGTTTTCGTTTTGAATATAGTAAGGGCATATAATGCAGATAGTTTATATTAATTATTTATTAAAGAAACGTTCAAACAGTGACAAGCAGGGTGAAAAATGAAAAGCACAAGTATAATATTAAATATTTTTATTCTTGGAAAACAAATTAAAAATTAATGTAACATACACATACAAAACAGATACATAACACAATACGACTCGATTTAGGCATCAATTTCAAAATTATAAGCATATCGTACAAGAAAAATTAGAAATCTAGTGTGGGATGAAGTTGTAATATAAACAGAATTGAAAATTAACGGACAAACAAAATTTTCAACAAAATTCTTCAATCAAAAATAAAAAGATATAAAAGTGATTATAACGAACTAAAAACAACATAATCAAGCATAAAGTTGGTGGCTGAGTCCAAGGACATCACAAGAGAGATTAAACTAACCTAGGAAGCAACTACAGGCGATTGAAAATTTTACGAGCGGATTAAGCGGAGGAGGGAGTAGAAATTGGCCTTCAAAATACACACACACTTTACACACATTTAAATTTAAGGTGAGAAATAGGGTGGGATAATATTTAATAACATTTTGTACAAAATTTATTATTATATTTGTGAAGTCATTTCATTTTTCATTTCTGTCGCATTTGACAGAACAATATGCTTTAATCACTGCAATTTATTTACCACCGAAAGTACGCTTTTGTTAAACAGATTAATTGAATTTCATTTACATCAGCGGTAGTATCTACCGGAAAAAGAAGTTCCAGAGCTGCTACATTTTCGCTTTTTTTTTTAATAATATTTTACAACAAATCTTTGTGTTCATTTTCAATTAACTTTTCTATATTATGTCTTATTACCTTTACTTATACGCTTGCATACCTTTCAATGTTTTTGTATCGTGAGTCTAAAAATGTGCTAACATTTGTAATAAATATTTTCGCTGAATCACATTCTGTAATAGTATTAAGTCTTTTTTTAGCTCCAACGTTAATGTCTTTAAGGAGTTGTATCTTGGACATATCGGTCGGTTTTATCTTTAGGAAATTCGCTAGTAGAGTTTTATTAGTGGATGCACCATTGAAATAGTAGGAATACTTTTAGAACTTGTAAGACCGGTTATTACAGTAAATGGTTTTAAGGTGTCTCGTAAAATTTCTAAAGTATTCCATTCAGTTCAAGTAATTTCATACAATATTACCTGATTTTTAGATGTTATTATACGGTCTTGTAAAACAGTTCTAATAGCCTGATTTTGTTCCAGCGGTTTTAAAACCGGTTTTAGAAGTCGGTTTTAAAAATCGGTTTTAAAACCGGTTTTTCGATTACGATTTTCGTTTTGATAGCGGTTAATCTTCAAACACAAAACCGGTTTCAATTCGCTGTCTATCAACAAAAATATATAAAAACTTACTGAATGCATCTATTACGAGGGCAGTTCACTAATTATTGTTCCTAACGTACATATATAGAAGCAAGAAGCTGAGAAAATAATAATAATAATGAGATAAGTTAATAGATGTTGTGTTTCAAGTTTTTTTGTGTCAAGATTTCTTAAAAAAAAATCTGCATAGTTTCATTTACCGCCGCTACCACTTGTTTATCGTTTGAAAAATGGTTTTGCCGAAGATATTAGTCAAAATTGTAAACGCCCACATTGTGAATAGCAGGCATTGAAACACAGTTTCCGAGTTGACTCGTGTAAACCAGGGTAGAGGCGAAAACGTTTTGGTCAGAATATATATTTTATATTAAATGATACTTCCAATGATAACAGCTTTTAATATGCGAGTCAAGGAGTTAGATGCAGTCAGAGGCGCGTAAAAAGGAGTTTTTTTAAGTAATTTTTTTTATATTAATTAAGTTCATGTCATAAAACTGATTACACCGAGTTTTAAAATGATGTTTCAACTTGACTTTGACAAAATTACAAAAAATAATTACTACTTATAAAAATATCGCCATCTTTGTGGCCCCCCTTTTCCAAGTAGCGCTTTGAGGTGACCATCATAAAAGTTACTGGATCATCTGATATTATCAAAAAACCAAATAAAACTCATTAGTTTAATAATAAATCTAGTCCTTAATCGTAGCTTTTTTATTTGTTTGAAAATTAACAAAATGACGGCTTTTGTCGATTTTCGACCAAAAAATCACTCGTTTGTTAAAAAAAAATTATTTCATTCAACAAAAATTAAAAACCTGCGAACAAGGATTAATTTTTGATGGTATTAATAAGTAGTAAAAATTTCATCAAAATACATCGAGTAGTTGTTGAATTATAGTGGTCACCGACTTGAAAAAGTTTCTAGAAAAACGCATTTAAAGTTTTTCGATGTAGATACGATATTATATTTTCGTAAAATTTCGAGCTCGATGGATGAAGCTAAATTTATTTTATGTATTTTGATCCACTGAATCCGAATATACTGATGCCTAGCCAAAAATTTTCAGTAACGAAGTAAGACTATGTATTGTAATGTTATTCCAATTTTATTCAATGTTTATAACTCCATTTGTCACTTGACAGATGATCATCCAGCTGTAGGTAATCCAGAAAAATAAAAAAGTACTAAATTAATTTTATATTTATGAAACTACAACCAACTATCTGATCTGTGTATTTTTCTTATCAATTTTAATTCAATTTTATAAAAATACGTAACATTAACATGATTGCACACATGCGAAGTATTTGTGTAAAATTCATTCAATTAAATTTAATTCAACACTATCCAATGATAGGGGATGGACAACTCTTCAAGTTGGCATCATCAGTATTTCCTTCACATATGTACGAGTCGATGTCATGTTTTGGCTCAGTAGCCATCTGACGTAGAAGGGGGGTGTTGGTCAGCAGAGGTCTTATTATTAGTCCAGCTAACGACAAGGACAGAAAGATAAGATTTAATTAATAAATTTTATATCATTTACTTTGTACCCAAATACACACAAATATTATAACAAAAGCACACAATTAAATTACACACACAGAAGAAGAAAAACCAGCCAGTTAGGGGCATTTTAAGAAGAAAAAGTAGGTCGTAATTACACTCAACAACTTTCCGGTGACCCTGTATAATACAATTTTTGACCGGACATGTAGAAATTAATCCATCAACGACTGTTAATTATCGATATTGACATATGACTATCGACTCGAAAGGTATTTCTGAAGAAATTGAGAGACAATTGCGAATCATCTATAAAAAGCCGTGCGATAGCAATAAACTTCCTCTTTTTACATAGATTGTTGAACAGAACGTTTGCTCTTCGTAAAATTTATTAAATAGCCAGGGTGCACCGTTGGGCCCAAATAAACAATTATCTTTGATTAAAAAGTACTTTAAACATCAAAATTTTCACCAAATTTTAATTACTCCCACGAAAAAGACGTCCTTTCTCCATCCACCATTCGTCCAGGCGCGCGAAGACAGAAGCTTCCGAAATTTCACACACACACACACACACTCTCACACAAGTAAGATAAGGTAATTTAATTTTAATTAGTTTTAAGTTCTCTAAAAAAATTTAAGAAAAATATTTTTTTTATGAAAAATAAAACTTAGTAAATTTTAGTCCAAAAATAATACTTATTTGAAAATTTAAAAATTATTTTTTTAAGTAAATTTTTTTTAAGTTTAAACGTAAAACATTATTTATTTTAATTAAAATAAAAAATTTCAAAGTTAAAATTTTTTCTCAATTTAAAGTTGGAAAAATTTTCAAAAACTTCCAAAAAGATTTTAATAGGTAATAATTTAGTTGTGGTGATTATCACGCAATTTTGAACTGTGTGAACAAATTTTTCTAGGTTTATTGAAGAAAATAAAATAATTTTTTTTTGTAAAACATCTTTCTTAATTTTTTTTTGTAACTTTTTTTGTATTTGGGTATTTTGCAACGTACGATAAGCTTCTTGTATTCTGTTCTCTACACCTGCTGTAGAGTTAAGAATTCACGAACTTCTGAGATCGTTTTTTTAAATTTAAACCCCAATTTTTAATTTAAAGAGAAAAACTCAAATTTTCTTAATTTTATTACAAATCAAATTTAACATTACAGTATATGTATATAGAATATAACAGACGTGTCGAAACCGGTCGCTTGCAGCTACCATCCACTACCTGTCATGTGGACTCGAGGCCTCTCCCATAATTGTGGGAAATCTCGGAAACTATTAATCGGACTAACTTGAAATTTTCAGAGAATATTTTCGAAACATAATACATAAAAAAATAGATTTTTTGAAAATTCTAACTACATCTCACCCCTCAATGCCAACTGTGCTAGGGACAATAAATGCTAGACCTTACTTCATTTTATCTACTTATGAACGTGACGTAGGTTCAGATTTATTGTTCTTGCTTAAGATAGAGGAAAAGTTCTCCTCAATCCAGTACATCTATGAATTGCTTCCAAATTTCACGTAATGGCACAGCTCGCATGAATTTGTATTGATTTTTACTCTAGCAACGATAAACATTTCAAAGGTGTTTTGGAATGCACACTATTTCTCAATGAATGGAGAAAATTTATGTGAATTCGTTGAAAATGTCATCAAACTTGTATCCTCCTTGGCAGTAACTATCTAACAATAAGTGCGATATATTGCTGCATGATAAATTCTGAAAGGAATTTATGGTAAATCATAACATGTATTTTATACTTGGTAATAAAGTGTGTAAAAAATAGTACATTTGGCGAAGACAATAGTCTATAATGTGGAAAGATTATTGAATTGCGGGGAGTCAAATACAAAAAACTTATAATATTGATCGTGAATGCTTTCATAATAAAATGAAATTTTTAAGCTTGCAGTAATCTCTGCGTGAAGAATTGAAAAGCGACAAGGAATTATATAATTTTTTAAAGATATATGCGGTAGCTTTAATGTTAAACGTGATTATTAAATTTAGGCTTGAAAAACTCTTAACAAGATTATTTCTGCAAGAACTAATTTGAACGAAAAACCTAATCTGCTTTTAACTTCTATACTTTTATGTATGTTGTACGAGATAAACGTATTTCATCGCGTGTATTTACGACAGCACGCTGAGTATTGTGAATTTTGCTCGCATATTTTTTCCATTACTTTTTCACAAACGATTTATTTTACGGCAGAAGAAAGATCGTTGGGACGTCATAACATCCGCCCCGAGAGATGATGAATGCAAAGAAGGCTGTAAGGATTTCCACTTTACCTTCTTGGAAAACGTCTTCGTCGAATAGCGTCTTTCTCCTCTGTAAGGAGCGTCATCTTTTTATACGTATATGTATAGTTAGATACCTACCTATCTACAGCTAGTCGAAAAATTAATATCTGCTCCATTGCAGAAATGTTCATTGTGGAAGTTTTGTAATACTATTTGATTTCATTCATTTTGAATTGAATAATGCGCGAGAACACAACCCGAGAATTATAGAGATTAATTACTTAAGATTAAGAAAAAAGATTTAATTATTATCAGATAAATCTGAAATTGAATGCTTTCTTCATTATTTTGTGTAAAATTATTTTTAAAATTAAATGTGGATCAGTCTTAAGAATGAGTAAAATGTGGGAATTTTTATTGTCGATTTTAAATGTAAACGAAAACGTATTTCCTATAACAAACATATTTTAAACAATCACAAATCTTCGAGTATATTCAATTGCGATAAGAATTCCTAGGTTTCAATTAACTTAATATTCTTCATGGTTATCGAGCACTTCGTATTTTCTTCGAGATTTCGAGACTGTGTCGGCGTGGTAATGGACCTCTGTATCCTTGCTAATCGCTTCGATGGTTCACCCGCGTCTTCAGAGGGTTACCTCGCTGTCGAATTTACTTCCCGACCTTTCTGCGCGCTGAGAACTTTTCGATTTCCGTTTTCGAGCGAGGTCTGAAAAGTGATCATCGAACGTCACGCGGGAACCGGCTTGAGATGTCGGAATTATACGCTTTTCGAATTGAAATTAAAGCTAAGGGAATTTGTGAAACTTCCTCTTGCTGTTTTTAAAAGGGATCGAATTTGATTTATTCCGATACTTTTATTACATTGTGTATTTTGGGGGATGAATATCAAGAAGTTTTTATACTTTGTGATATAATTTTCCTGTTTTTCCTCTAAGGTCATTAGGTATTAATTTGAAAGTATTCAATGCGACGTGTTTGTTATGTTTACATCAATATATTATGTACCTACGTATATATGTACATTTGGGACATTAATCTGTTGTCATCTTAGTTGCGTAAGCAGTTATTATAGTGAAATCCGTTTAATGTGATCACTTTGGGGCAAATACATTTTGATAACATTAACCGACTAACAACAAGAGAATTAAAAAAAGTCAACATTTTAGAGAATTTTAATTTACAGTGATTTTATTACATAACTAACTATGTATATTACCCATTATTTGCACAATACATTACTTTGCATTCATACTTTGCTTGTTACAAGTAAGAAATTTGTTGATAAAATTTGCATAGCTCGTAAATGTTTGAAAATCCTCTTCGTTGCCTTTATAAATTACACATTTACGTAAAACGTCCAATGCATTACGGATTTCCTTGTTACTTGGGCATTTAATTTCTTCTTCATCATCGTCACCCTCCTCCGAATTTTGAGTCAATTTTTTTATTATTACCCCGTTATTTTCTTCCGTGATTGTTGCGCAAATGTCTTCTTCAGTATTGGGTTGTGACACTTCCAGTCCGCTGTCGATATTTAGCCAGTCGTCATATTGTTCTTGGCCTAAGTCATATGGTTACAAATATTCTTCAGAACCGCGGTTGTCTTTATTTTCATCGCTTGAAACTGTAAACCCTCCGTACCGAAAACAATTTTTTATCGTTTTTGCTTCAACTTTTTTTCCCACGACTTATTTAACAAGTCCAGCGCCTCCAGAACGGTAATTTTTTTGGCTAGTTCATTAGCTGTTAATCCATTCTCTTCATTTTCATCCAGGCTTTCTAAAACTTTAGACCGCACCTCGTGGCGATAATATGCTTTGAAAGTTCTTATCACCCCTTGGTCACAAGGTTGAACAAGCGAAGTAGTGTTCGGTGGAAGATAGACCAATTTGATATTTTCAGTGTTAAATTTACAGAATGAGCGGTACAATTGTCAACGTCGTGTTAATTTTTGATCCCAACTTGACAACCATGCACCGAAGATCGATGACGCCTCGTATTGCACTGATAAGGTTTTTACGCCCTTAAAGCATCGTGGACTTTTACTTTTTCCTATGACCAACAATTTTTCTCTTTTACCTGCCTTATTTATGGTACAAAGAATCGTTAATCTCTCTTTGGCAATTCTGCCAAAGTGTGTTCCGGTAATGCTCTGAAGTAAATTTTGGTCTCGTCGGCGTTATAGATTTGTGACGGATAATATTTTTCAATAATCTTCGGCCATTTTTCAATCCAAGCCTTTGCGGCATTCGAATCAGGCATCTTTCTGGTCACCGTAACATCGTTTGAAATATATTTTTTCTCTTTTCGCCCAACGATTCATCCAACACTCGGACGCTACAAACTCGTCCTTTCCTATTTTTTGAGCCAACACTTCCGCTTTTTGACTGAGTAGAGTCCGTTTACCCTCGCATCTTTGTTTCTAAGTTTGGTAAATCAACCTTTCAGAGAAGCTTCAACTTGTGGTACTTTTCCCGATCCATGTCTCTTTTTTTCAAAATTAGCATTGCTAGTTAGAGCATGTTGATCTCATCTCGCGATTTCAAAATTTTGTACAATAGTGGTTGTGAAATTTTCAATAGCGTGGCGGCATTTCTTTGCTCCATTTTTGGCAATTTATCGTACTTTTCGATAATTTCCGCCTTCTCTTTTAGCGAGAGATTGTTTCTTTTTTTCGTCGACATTGTAAGAAGCGCAAAAATAAACTAAATTTAAATGGAAATGCACAAAGTAAAGCGCACATTTAGCAAAGCAGCGATGAAAGAGCAAGCAGCTACAAAAACGAGATTATAGGATTAATTACGCATATGTATACATACATTTCAATCATTCACGGATACAATGGACACACTCATGCAATAGACACACATAAGTATGTATCTATTAAAAGAACTCCTGTCTCTCTGAAAAAAAAAACGATGATTGCGTTCGAAATTTTTTCAAAGTGATAATAATAAGCGACTTTTTGATCACATTATCTGGATGTAAACTAATTAAAACGGCAGGTTCCTAGCCAAAATGATAACAATAACTAATGGATAATATTATCCGTGATTCCATTAAGCGGATTTCAGTGTATACAGGGTGTCCTAAAAATACACCGACAAACTTTAGGAGGTGATAGAGGATATCAAAACAAACATTTTTGTTTAATAAACATATATCCGCAAATGAGTCGTTTTAGTCTAAAAAAGGAAAAATGTTCAAAAATTTGGACAAGTAGCAACGAGTTATTTCTTGGCGTGAACATAATACTAGCATCAAACTATGTTTATTTAGCACAGTGGTACTGTTGCTTCGTCCGGCAAACGACGATTCACGGTTGAAATATACACTGTAAGTATACCATTAAATAAAACACAATTTTGATTAGGAACTTACGGAACGGTTCATATTAAAACGACTCGTTTGCGGACATATGTTTATTAAACAAAACATGTTTGTTTCGATGTCCTCTACCACCCCTCAAATTTTGTCGGCATGTTTTTGGGACACCCTGTATATATAAACAAATGCACAAATATATTCAGGTTTAAATTACGAGAGTGTTAAGGAACTTCTCTGAGGTCTTCGTCTTTTCTAAGGTTGGGCAATTTGCTCCTAAACCTTTTAATCTCTTCTTAGGTGGCTCATTGTCTAGCCACGGACTGTCCAGTCTTGTGCTGCAGAGGTCCTTCTTCTTAGAACATCTAATGCAATGAGAACTTTATTTTCATGGTATACGTTTGAAAAAGATTTTACAAATTAATAAATAATTACAATAAACAATAAGTAATATACTTGTTGTTTAAATCGACTTTTAATGTTGACGCTGCTATTATTTACAGCGATTGTCTCATTTTGAGCAAAATTTACCAGTCATATTATACCTCTAATGGCCTGGAAGGTACTTATCATATTTGGTTAGTTAATTAGGTAAAATTATGTGATTATCAGCAGACAATTGGGTAATATAATTTGAATAATGCCTGGTTGTTTATATTCCATCAGATGTAATTTATAAATCGTGTTTTAGTTAGATATATTACAATATAAAATTGCGTTTGTAGCCTTTACTGATAACAAATTATCTCTATATGAGTATATACAGTAAAATCTCTCCAAGACGGACACCAGATTTCGAGATTTTTTGTCCGGTTAAGAGAAGTGTTAAGAAATTAAAGAAACAAGAACAAGAATAGATAGAGATAATAATACATATACTAAACACTAATAACGATGGCTGGTTCCGTTATTGTTTTTAAATCAAATTTGACATGTTTGCGAAAACAGATAACGATCGATAAAGATCTTCCTCATCGAAGTTTTCATCATTGTCAATAACATTATGCCGAAAGCTAGCTTTTCTGAAGCAATTTTGAATTGTAGTACGCGTAGTTGCGCCCAATAGATCTACCGATTTTGCAATATCAATAATCGAAACATACAATTTAAACTTAGTTCCACAAGAGCGTACGGATCCGCATTTGATCAATAGGTGATTGAGCCTGAATACGGTTGGTGGTCCACAAAATTAAAACCTTTTCTCACTGAAAAAACCCGTCGAAAAACGGCTAGAGTGGGCAAAGACTAATATCGAGCGTGATTTTTCGAATGTAATCTTCACCGATGCTTCGTCTTTTTGGGCTTGAACTCACAATAGACATGCGTGGCCAAATCGTCAGAATCCCGTTGTTTAGCGTACCGTAAAATACCCCGTAAAAGTACACGCGCGGATATGCTTTTGTAAACAGGGATTTGGTACTCTATATGTTTTTACGGACAATTTGAATGCAGAGAAAATGGACATTATTTACCAGAAGTATTTACTGAACTGTGCTCAAAGATGGTTTTGGGTCAGATAATGGCTCATGGGTTCTTCAAGAGGAGAACGACTCAAAGCACCGAAGTCGTGCATTTACCGCGTGGAAAAGGGAAAATTGCATCGTTACAATAGATTAGCCTTCCTAGTCGCCGGATTCCAATCTCATCAAAAACGTCTGGGCAGCTCGTTCGCCAAATACGCGAAAAACTTGTAGGAGGCATGCTTCGACGCTGGCAAGCCATACTCGCTAACGAAGGAGATTGGACTATATATTAAGTAAACGCATTTTAGTGTATGGAATTTACTAATATACCCAAATCAAATTTTTTATAATTGTGCATTTTTTTAGGAGAAAACCCGTACACTCTTGTGGAACAGACTGTATGTTCGAAGTTTAGAGATTACCTATGGTTCATGTATAGGTTGCAATAAAAGAAATATCTTTGAAATGCCGAACAACATTTCTCCTGGCTATTCCTATCAACGTTGGAGTGAGTATCTGACGACGAAAATAATGGAAAAGGGAGTTGGTCATCCAATTTTGATTTCACGTATTTGAGCACCAGCAATCTATACCAAATTTTGACATTTTTTATAATCCCTTGGTCTAGTGATTGGCTTAAAGTCGTCGTAGCAGGAGGAAGAAACATAACTTTTATATCTTCTAATTTTATTTCGTGTGGATGACATACTACGTTGTCCATAAACAGAAAAATGTTTCTTGTATGTAAACTAATTTTACTTAATTTAACCCCACCATACCTTTATCACAAAATACGTTTCCGCTCCGATGTTCACAACATCACTACTAGATTTCGTGGTTTAATATCACCTCCTTATTTTAGAACGTCATTATTTACTCGTTCATTTTCTTATGGTATTTATTCTAAATATAATATTTTGAACTGTGAGTGGAAATGTTTGTCTGTGCATACATTCAGGTCTAAGCTTCGTAATGCTTTATTTCTTGGGCAGTAAATCATTGATATTGCAGTACGGCGTGATGCATTCAATTTTGATTTTTTTTTAAGTATTTGCTCTTATTCGTGCATTATATACATACAAACAGAGCGTATTCTAGTTTCTTTTGCTTTTTGATTTGAGTTTTAGGCATACAGTAGTCTTAGTTACTTGCATATACTGTAGGTTGGATAGAACAGCTATAGCTGGATCACGCTTACTGGTTGTACCTAATATAATTTTCATAGACTTTTGTGTTCCTTTATAATTTTATGGTACAATAAAGACATTTATTATTATTATTAATTTTAAAGCCAGCCTGTAAATATCGAAGTTGTTATTCACGATTTGTATTGGATCACCATCACATTTTTAAATGAGCGCAGACGAGCAGATTTACCAATAACTACTACTTTTTCCTTTTATCCAACCATGTTTATGCAATGCCAGATAGTCAGTCTCTGTTTGGATAATTTTCCACCCACACACCGTTCATTGTTTAGTGTAAATGTTTTATTTGGTAAATTGCTATAAAACAGCCCCGTCTCATCAGCATTCTATATGTCCTTTGGATCGTATTGACTTAGGATTTTGCGTGCACTGAAGTTCCAGACAGTGGCACACCCTCCCCAGGATCTTAACAAACCAGACGCAGTATAATTTATCTAATTGACTCGTTTCTTGATGAATAAATGTTCTTCTTTGGTTTATACTATCAAGCACTATAAAGCGATAAATTCATTAATACACATTCTGCTTTTTTTCCTCTTGTTTTCTTTCCGATTTTAAATTTTGCTGTCAAATTATGCATACTTAATTTTTTTTTATCATAAACTTTGATTAATTTTACTTTTACTACTTTTACAGTACGTTCTTTGGTTAACAACACCTTTAAACTAAATTGTTGTCGAATAAAAATATTATACATATCCAACTACTTACGTAGGAAATTCTCTATATATACAATGCCGTCCTCATTGACTGTATACTTGCCACATAGGCAGTCCACAATTCATTCGCTATCCGCACAAGACGGGAAAAAGAGGCGATTTGTATGTCCGCATCCGGTTAATAGAGTATCCGTGTAAGAGAATATATTTTGTTGAAGAAACATAGCGATTTTGGCGGTTCCGAGAAAAATGTGTGCTGGCGTGAAATAATTAATTTGAATAACACTTAAATTATCAATATCGATTCTAAAAATGACTTAGTGCTTCAAATCGGCCGGCCACTTGTCTATCACTTTACACACCACTTGTAGAGGTATTGAAGCCGCTGCTTTTAATAAATATGTGTCTCGATGAGATTTGGAGCAGGCTTTCTCTTTTAAAACATTCCATAGACGGTATTCCAATAGATTGAGATTCGGTTTCTCCGAGAGTCACTCCTCAGCAGCGATGAATTGGGACAAATTTGCCTCTAACAAACGCTGCGTGGACTTTACCTTGTGGACCGATGCAGAACCTTCCTGGATGTGTTTTGACTCCTTGCTAATAGAACTGCAATTGAGTGACATTCTTATACACTACGTTCCACCAAACCATCACCTCAGTAGAATGATGATCTCTTTTTTACTTTCTCCATTTTTTTGCAGCTTATCGGGAACTGTCAGCAGATACCTCTTCATTTTGCCGATTATATTTTCGTGTCAGAGTAATTTGCACTCTATTTACCTGTTGTTACGTAGAATTGTCGCTAGTCCTGTCTTGTGGTTTTCCGATAAGCTCCAAAACCACAGTCTTGTTAATGCGAGATATAGTTCTAGGTGATATTTTTATTTCACAAACGACAAGTTTCAGTTTGTGGAGTGGATTTTTGTGAATTCTTTCAGCAAAGTTTAGCAAACCGGGTTGATAGCCACCGATAGGTTAAGCGCTTACTCAGTCATGCGAATGACTGCTGGGGCGCGGGATTCAATTCTCCCAGAGGGTGGTGACATTTTTCTCGGAGAATTGTGTCTTGATCGATCTACCGTTCCCCATTAGGAGCAACGTGATTAATAGCACGGAATATAAACGGCAAAATAGTGCTGTCACAAGGCTATTGAATCCAGTTATACATATACCAACTATACAGCAAGAGTTGCAGCGGTAGACAGACAACCAGTACAGCTGCTTCAACCGAATTCTGAATGTATTGTTTTAATTCCCGATAAATGATTGATGATGATCCTGAAAATCAGATTTATTACATTTGTACGAAACAGTATTGGCGACAAGGTTTTCTTTTTTACTCGACTCAATGTTTACTGCTCAATGTGTCAAGATAAACTGATTTGTTCTACATAGTGTTGCCAATAGTTTCCAACGTTCCAACGGTAATCAAAATTAGGCATAGAACTTGTGGTAGGACCATACATAAGCACAAAAATTTATCGTGTTTGGCTTCTGGTCACGCTCGGTCTTTACTACCGAAGTCTAGCTCTTTTCTTCTCGTCCCTTTCTTTCAGCACGATTTTGGTCACGTTATCTGATGTAATATGCTGTTCTGATGTTTTTAAATACCTGTGCCGATTCGCTTCTCATCTTGGAAAGCTGAAGATAATATGTTCGACGTCGTTCTTTTCACTGTAGTACATCACAACGAATTAGCTAGGTTAATCTATAGCAGGAAGCACATTCTACAAAGATCAATCGCTGTGGGACTCCCCTCGTGGTATTTAACACATTCTTGATATCTAGTATGATTGGCCATTTACTGTGTTTACTTCTGATGGCGTTTTGTGTCAGATTTAGTGCTTGAATTGTGGAACGGCGACCTTTTCTAAAACCAAATTACTTTTGAGCCTATTTTCCTCTATCGTCGATTTCTTTGGTAAGTTTTGTCATGCCTTAGTTTAGAAAACTTTGTAAGGAGAGGAGTCGTTTAAAGGTTTGTCTTTTTTTGGTACGAAAGCAAGCTTTGCTTCCTTCTTTGTTGTGCAAATGTCTGTTGCCCTAGTAGGATATTCATTGCATCTAATAGTAGTAGTGGTATTAATCTCGTGACTTCTTTAACGACCTCAGCTACGATGGATGGAGCTTCTGAAGTAATACCAGATAACTTAAGGAAATATATTTGCAGATACTGCAATTATCATTCATTATATTCAAGAAAAACGCTCCAAACACTTAAAATTGTTTAGCATGTTTAAATCCCAGTATTAGGCTTTCAAAAAATTTTAGCTTTCTGTCAATTCTAGTTTAGTCAAGTTAGAACTGGGGGAATAAATTTTGCGTCTCCACTGCGACATAGAGAGGAAGCCTTTTAGTTATTATTATTATTATATCAACAATGCCAAGTATTTTTTTCTTTTTTGCGAGCAATCTACTGCACACTCTTCTCTCCAATTTCATTTACATTTCTGCTTTTGTTAAAATGGTTTATAGAGTCGTGTGTAGTAGGAGTATTGACCTGGATTAGATAACCGTTATTCTTGGGATTAGATGAGGATTAGCAAATATAAATAGTGATAGCTAAACACAAAAACAGCATAAAAAACTACAAGGAAATTCGCAAACATTCGAAGTGCAGAATAGCTGTTTTGTTAAGAACCACATTACGAAAAATTTTACATTTTTCTATCGCAATAGATAATGCGATATTAAAAGATACATACTTAAGTATCGGATGTTCTTTATGTTATTATTGTTGCTGTTATAATTCCTATATAATGTAAACATCAACACATACCAGCTGCTCGATCTCTTTATCCACATGCCACTCACAAGCTTTGCCTATTTAATGCAATTTTAGCAAAATGTCACCTGGAAGAACGTTTATTTAGAAAAGCAAGTTAATGATTAAATCAAACACAATTTGCAAAAGATTTAGCTTTATCGACTTTATGAATTCTAAATACGGTGCTTTATTTATAACTCAACGTTATTAATATCTAAAAAGGTTTGCATGCGTTCTTTTTCGTTTAATTATAGATCAGAATAGCTTATTTCTCTTAGTAAATAATATACGTTCCTGCGGCGTTTAACAGTTAAACATCTATTTAAATACATCACTTCGTCGATAAACTGAAGACGCTTTGAGAATTCCGAAATACTCAATTTCTGTTCGTAGCACTCATTGAATACCCTCCGTAAGCATCTGCTAACTTCAACGACGTTTCGGTTATTAATTATGCGATTTTCGTTTACCCTAAAAAACTTTCCTTCTTCCGGCAGGTTTTGCCGTAAATAGACTGTTCGAGGTCGACAAAAAGTTGTCATTAAAAAGACGACGACGCTCGACTATAAACTTCGACGTGTACGAAATCAAAGCTCCATGCAAAGCTTACGAATAAAAAGTTTATCCTGCGGTTCGTGTTTGTGTATCGACGTTTTCGAGATTTTGTAAAATATTCGAAGGCGTTACCCGGGAAACCATCCAGAAAACAGGATAATGAATAAGATTGATGACACGCCAGCCCAACTAATCTCCACTTTCAAAACACTATGTCCTTGCTGATGTTTATGATGAATTGACGCTATTAAAATTGTGTTTAATAGTAGAAGCTGTAAAGGACATAGGACTATGGGAGCGTATGCTACATGTTTCCGGTAGTATTCCATATTCATTAGCTTAACAACATGTTAGCGAGAAGAAGGATGGAACAGCTGCATATTGTTAAGTTTCCATGTTAAATTGTACTCAGCTGCTGCATCTCGAACGGGGTGATACTGACATAAAACAAGTACCATAAAAAGTAATTAGTTAGTTCTTCGTATGATTTATTCGTATTAGTATGTATAGCTTTCTAGTTGAATTCGTTTATTGGTTTTAGATGATTTCACTTTTTCTTCTGATTGAAATAAAGCAATAACAATTTACTCAAAGAAATTGTGTCGTTTGTTTTTAAATTATTATTATAGATTATTCTAGATGATGTAACTAAAATTATTAGAAAACTTTGGGATTTAAAGCTCACATTAGACCAAAAGCGTGTTTAAATGAACGGTTCCAACACTCTGCTGGCGCAGTTTAGTCGCCATAAATTAGCGTTTGGCGCCGATTAATTACTGTAGATGAAACTTGGGTACACCATTACACGCCCGAAACAAAAATACAGTCAAACAGTGGATTGCAAAAGGGGAATCGATTATCTCCAAATCTTTCAAACAGGAAAAACCATTACAGGAGCATATTACGCATCATTCCTTGGCAAGCTAAAGGCAGAAGTTGCTGAAAAACCGTCTCAGACTTCAGCAGTTGCTAAGGAGAAAATCCACGAATTACGGTTTGAACTGCTTCACACTCTCTTTACACACCAGATTCCCAAGAGACTTCTTGTTGCATAATCTAAAAATTGCGCTCGAAGGACAAAGATTTTCGTCAAATGAGGAAACCATCGCTTTCATAAACAGTTATTTTGCAGAGAAATAAATAATAAAAATAAATTTCAGGCAAAAATGTATTGTGTTTTTGTTAGGTCGTACACAGCCGCAAATATCTAGCGACAATTAACATTTTGTCGCCTGAGCTGACAAATACACTGTATAATTATGTTACAGAACAGATCAATACCTTTTTAATTATTTATGTGAATAAACACAACGTGCTCTCGGTTAAAGCGTTTCCGGTTATAAAATGAATTCACTGTAGCGCACGTTGGTAGTATGAGATATCTAATTCTAAAGATTTTAATTTCTTGTATGTGAAAACCATTCCTCTATGTCTCTAGAAAGTTCAGGAATGGTCTTATGCAAATGCATCGAGCGTCATGTTTTATAAACGCTTGCTTAATAGGATTAAGAAACATAAATTACAAGCTTCCCAGGGTAGTTTCAGTTCGAAATGTGCTGGAAATTTACTACATCAGTAACATTCGTTGCAAGAATGCCGTTGAAATGGTACGACTAGAAAACGTTTTTACTTTAATTAGAGCCACGTGAGGGCGAAGTATGGATGAAAGTACCAGAAGAACTCATTCATTATCGGTTAGCTTGTAAATGTAAAAATTCGTCGGATTAAGATCGTTAGATATTCTACCAACGTTTTTTTGTCTCTACTAACTTGCATTTAGATCTTATATTATCCAAAAACTAACGAAAATGAATAGCATTTTTATATAGGAACAATATCTTATACAAGTGTTTAATTTTAGCAGTTGGCAATGCAGATGTATGCAGGAATTTTAGTGACTGTATATTAAAATGAATCTGTAGTTTCTAGCAGCAGAATAAACGCTCTAAGGTAGCAAAACTCTAAGACAAAAGACTGTAATCTGATAAGGAGATTTCAACTTTTTCTTTTAAACTCTTGAGGAGTTTGTTGACTTTATTTTGTACTGACGTAGTGGAAGACCTTTGTGGATGGTATTGTCTTGTAACAATATTTCAGTGTTGTTGATATATTCTACCCTGTCCAATGCTACTGTTACAGCTCTCTTGTCAGCCCTGGTAATAATAATATCTTTATTTTTGTTAAAGAAGTTTTTGCACAAGTTCCTTTCCCCCTTCAAGAGGATACCGTTATTATTGGGTTGTTGAAGAGAGTTGGTTAAAATGTTGGTAATTTTTGCTCTGCTTACATCTACTTCTCCGAGTGGAATTTTTTCTAAAATTAATTCACAATCCTTCAAACCAAATTTCGGACCTAAAGACAGTAAATTTTTTACTTTTTGTGGGATACCTATGCACTCCTCTCTCTCGCAGCTCTTTTCCTCGTTCATTTCTTTAAATTTTCATAATATTTTTTTAAAGACTCTACTGATCTGGTGACAAAATTAGGCGACTGATTATTAAATTCTTTTGCGATATTTAGCCAAGCCCTTTTCTTCTCACTGTTACTAACAATGCCTTTATATTTATTTATTATTGACACTAACACTTCTTTCTCACTCTCCGTGAAATTTACCGGCCTCACCCGTGCTATTCTCTTCATACGTCACTTCTCTTGTTTCACTAATAAAAATAGAAATAATTTATACAAAATATTGGTGTAAATGACAAATGACATTCGATACGACACGATCGGATATGATCAGACACGACTCACACGACCTTTAGGGTAAATGTACTCATAAAGGCGATGTTGCCGATTATTATCACCGTGGTTTAACTAAACCTGTCCCAACTTTCGACGGTCCAATTCATTTGAAATTAAACTAAGCTTAATAGTTAAGTGGCCCTCAAGTTAAAGGAAGTTTTAATGCAAAAAGGTGCAAACGGCCATAAATGTTATATATCTCGTACAATTCAAAACTTAAACTTTGAAAACTTCAAGCGTTCCTCAAGGTACTGCTAGGTATGTACCTTAGCTGTGTTGTATGAAGTAATTAGGAAATAACCTATTTAATAAGACATTAGGTGTCTATGAAGAAGCTACTTTGACAAAGTGTCTTTTGCTTTTTAATTTTTAAAACTGTGTAAGTGCAAGAATCATTTGATAGGTCTCGAATCTACCTTTTTCCGAATTTTAGCCTACAGTATATTAAATAATATTGAAGTCTTTCACGGCCAGTGTCTTTATTATGAAGGCTTCCGGATTTTGACCGCCTCATAGTATCTTTGTAATTTATTTTGCCTTTATTTTGTATTTAGTTTATTATTTTATTGTATACGTGTTACCGGAAATGTACGAAAGCTGGATACAATGCCGAGCCAATTTAGGAAATGCATGAAAAATGAAACAAACAAACAGAATGAAAAATGAAAATGATTTTTTTTAATTAACGTTCTCATTGGCATCATCAGTTATTATTCGTCATTAATTAATAATTAGATCAAAGAGTGTGCTTTCAAGGAATGTGGGCCCGTAAATTACAGATAAAATGTCGGTAACACCAACACCACAACGTTTGATTACTCGGGACACGTGTTTCAAGAGGGCATTCGCTCTTATCTCGGTTGATGATAGACTCAAAGAGTGAAAATCTTGTACATACATTAATTAACTTATTTATTTTTCCAGGGTAATTTGGAGTCTCACTTAGAACGACACAGCATTTTATTTTTGAGTCACAAACAATATTTCGTTTTTCGCCACGTCCTCTATTAATCTCTGGTATGGAAACCCTGATAGAACATTTTTTGCCTCTGTATTTACCTCAGAGAATTCAATCGAAGAGGCTTTGTACCCGCTGCATTTTGCTCAAAGTCCTGCATGACTTTTTTCAAGTCTTCTTCAGTTTGATGCCAGCACAAATCTCCAATGCGAATTATCATTGTCTTTCATTCAAATAATTAGCATAATTTCGATCTTGGTTCGTCCTTTCTACACTTCTCTGACTTTGCGAATGCCTCGGTTTACCATGAAACATTTTTGTTTATAAGTTTTGCATTTACCCTGATGTAACCAATAGATATCCAGAATTTAACACATTTCCGGTAACATATGTATTGTACTACTATGATGCGGTTAAAACCCGGAAATCGTCATAACTACAGTATATTTTTTATTACAAGATATATATTGTATAGGACTGTACTGCTATTTATCAAAGGTGTACGTTCTGTATACCTTCATGCTTAACCTCTTTAAATTCTCTGTTATGAACAGAAGCAAATGCAATATGACTATTGTGAAAAGCGCCAAATCAAAATTTGGTTTCTTAGTTTCTCCTCGATATACATAGTGTCAAAAAATGGTGGCAACTACTTCAACAGTGATGATACTGTGTGACGCCATTCTAGTCCGTATTGCTGAGTTAGTACATCTGAGTACATCTGTAAAGAAAACTCGAATCAGTTAGCAACGTTGATTGCAGAATACATAAGTTCATATTTGCTTTCACAGTTTATAATGAGATGTATTTTTGTCACTACTTGGTATGAAGCAGCACTCTCGCTTTATACACCTACCATTTATGAAAATTCAATGCAGATTGAATTCTAAATTATTTAAATACTTTATGAGTGACAAAACTATATTCCTTACCCTCGTGTAATCAAGTTACCCTCCAATATAAAAATGTAAATGAACTCCTCAATTTATGTCCATCATCAGTACTATCTTTCTAAAATCAAATCTTTAATTCAGAACACGCGTCAACTTTGAGTTATAACTTATTTATGTGAGGACACCAGTTTTCTTGGTGCGCGCGAAACGTGAGAACTTGACAAGGTGGAGGCGGCCTCACCCGTGAATTATAGGTTCGATGTCTCTCGAATATCGGGCGATCGTGCGAAAGAATAAGGCAGAATACGAGGTACGAGCGAAATTTGACAGAGACAAACTTAAATCTGATACGGGTGGGCCCTTCTCGACGCCGGTTGTCATTTTGGGAAACCGTATCTAGAGCAGTTGAGGTAACAATGGCACTCGTTCGACCCGTGCCCATCAAAGGAAATAGAAGACGAAGAAAAAAGATCGACCACAGTTTCCGGCGAAATAAATTTGTTTTGGTAGAAATGTCATTCATAGTGTTAACTAATTTAAACGAATGAACTGATGATAATTAAGAAAAGGTAATTAAAGAGAGAGCACATTTAATTCATTTACGTTGATGCTGCATTTAATATGAAATAATACAGTTCTTGATATTTTATTTTTTTACTTTAAATAGTTATATTTATTCGTGTTAAAACACTTACAAGCTCCTATATCAACAAAACGAAGCTTTTACGTAAGGGTAAATGGATGGTAGATTTTAAGCACGCTACACATTCTTTAGTGCATTTCACTGCAGCGAAAGCACTCCGGTATCCACCGTTTGCCCTGAGAGGATTTTTTTACCTGTCGTTTTCTGAAAATTAATTAGCTAAATTTAAGGTAAGCGCCCATTCTACACTTCCTTACAAGCATACTTTCCCGCTCTTAAAATGGTTCTCTTTCATACAGGAAATAAGGTGTACGGCAATGTTGCGAAGCACTTTGAAGGGAAATGTAGCGCTCTAGTATGTCATATATTTCTTGATGCGAAAATTCCACCTTTAGCAGCGAAAAATGGTTAAATCAACTAAAATACACCTTCCTAAAGGCATATACAACTCGACTATACGGTACATTTTTATGAACTAATTTAGTAAAAGCATTTGTAAGATAAATGGGATAAATTTTCTGGCTGTGGAGCTAATGCTTAATGTAATATAAGAAATAAGAAGACGAGATAGATAGACATGTAGTTATATTTGAAAACCGAACTATATTGATAATAATCCATACCGATTATCTCTCGGCTGTATATTTTTTCAAATATACAGCCTATATAAATATGTTAAATGGTTTCAAAATTCTAGCGCCTGGTAATGCTCCACATCAGCATTTGAAGATTGTTGCTCCTTTTTAAGCCTGATACTTCTAAAACGCCGGACGGCACGGGAATTGGAATTTGGAGAATCCGATGACAAGGGGAGCTTGGAGAGCTCCTCTTCCATCTTCCAGGCCGAAATAATTGCCATCCAGACCTGCGCAGAGGGCATTTTAAACTGCCCGCAGGTAAACGGATCGATAGACATTTTATCGGACAGCCAGGTTGCCCTTAGTGCACTACAGGCTCTCAAGTACGAGGGGGTACTTGACTGCCATAGGAAGCTTGAAAAACTGGCGGAGCGGGTCGATGGCCGCAGTGGTTAGCCGGCTGACTATCGTTGTGAGAGGACGATAGCTGCCGGGGTTCAATTCTCTGGAGGGACGGTGACATTTTTTCAGAGTTTAATCCCGGATCGACTTACCATTCGCTGTTGGGAGCAAAGTGATTAACAGCTCGGCATCATAAAAGGCGATACGATGCTGTCACATGAATATGATGCTGCCATTTGAACACAACTTACACACACCAAACTACACCGCGAGAGTTGGAGTGATAGCCAGACAAGTAATACAGCTTACGGAGTCACTGCAACTAAGCACCCACAACACATAAAAAAAAACATCACAACACTACGTCGAGATGGGTGCAAAGCCACCTTGGAATCAGAGTCAATAAAATAGTTGACAAGTTAGCAACAGGTGCCAGCAAACGACCATTCATAGGTCCACAGGCGACGTGTGGGAGTTCCTATGACAGTATCAAAGTCTTTGTCACATCTGAACTCGCTGTTGGATTAGGTTATATCAGATTTTTAACGATATTGAATTCGAACAGTTAATTGAGATAAAATATTATTCAGTTTTAATTTTTACGATAATTTTACTTCAGAATTTTCTTGATCCATATTTATTCTATTTATTTGTCATATGTAAAAAATCTATCTTTTCAAATTCTGCAATAAAAATGGGGAATTACATTTTAAAAAATGACGATGACGTCATATTTGCTTTTTGGTACACCCTGTATATTTCAGTCTCATGTAAAAAGAAAACTAAACTAAAAATGAAAATCGACAGGTACCGCTGTACCGCTAGAGACCGGACATTATTAAAGTCCATGATAGTACATAGGAATCTATTTTATAGGTAAAACTAGAATTTAAGATTGCCACCAGAGAGTAGCACATGCGTATTTAATAAAATAAACTCCCTTAGTTGTTGAAATACGCAAAACTTTTGTTTATTTTCTTTTATTACTATTTTTTGTCAAAATAAAAATAAACTGTGCTATTTTTTCGGCCAAGTTTCCAAGCTCTGAGAGAGTATGTCGAAGGGCAGTTTCATATATTAGCTGAGATTAATTCAATTAATATGGATTTTGGCATTGCAACAAGGGCATTTTTATTGTTGATTGAAATACGTGGCGTTCTTATTGATTACAAGCAAACATCACACTAATTGGCGCCCAACCTAACCCAGGGCTTCATGTGGATTACAAACAAATCAAACACATTACGTACAATATGTAGTCCAATTAGTTACGTAACTTACATCTCTTATAAAGCGAAATATCGAACATAAGAGTCCTGAATTTGTTTTACACTATACCGATGGTTGGAAGGGTAATTTGATTGATCGATTCAATCAAGGATAATTTAGAAGTCCCTACTATTTGCTATCCTGCTTTAAATAAATAACAGACCATTTTAAAAAGGATTATTATTTATCTCTTTGTTTCTTTTTTCTTCAATGGAATAATATAATTTTTTAGAATTAATACTATACAGAGGTTCAATCTTGGGCTTGGAAGATAGCACAAGTTTTATTTCTTTTTTCCCCCATAAATAGCTTATATGTAGTTAGTACAAAACCTTGAAGTATCTATTTAGTCAATTTACAACGTTGTTTAAAATGCAACGCTTCAATTAAGATCTTGGAATTTTGAAAATATTTGCTCAGAACAACTGGAAATGGTTTTTAATTGTTTTATTTTTTGAACGATGGCAGCAAAGAGATAACGTTTCTCTGAATTACCAAGTAGATAGCTGAAACATTCGAACAATACATAACAATTCTAGGACAATCTAAAACGTCTCTCAAAAGTAGCTACCATAATTTTGTTCTTCTCATTTATTTCGTGAATTATACATGGCGGAAGCCAAACATTCTTTATTTTTATTTATTATTTACAACATTTTTTTATTTGGATATTTTTTACAACTAATATATTCCCAAAAATCTTCTCCCCGTTGTTAACATTAGTTTTTTCCATATCGAAAATGTCAGAAATTTTTGTAAAGAGTTTAACAAGTTTAAAAGTTTTTTCAAAGGGGAACATACAACAAAATTGTTGTGGCTGGAAGAAAATAAGTTAAAACTCGCCCTACAAAAATCAGAGGCTGCTATCTTCAAGGGCAAAGGGTATAGAGCACACGTAACCTTTAATATATAATATACGTAACGATATTATAAAATTTCAAAATAGTGTAGTGAAGGGTGGAAAAAACACCGGCTGCGTTTGCTCGAGTATTGGTCGGTCCAGCAGTGAAAAATAAATGGTATTAAACGAGGTAGTCCACTCCATCGTGCTGTCTGGAGCTGCTGGGTCGCGTCGGCTTTTCGCATTACGTCGCCGTGCAGATGGTAACTGGCATCAGAATGGTTGGAGATAGAACAATAATATCTCGAATACGCAATGGACGTAGAGGCTAATCCCAAATCTAGAACCCTGAATGAACTGCAAGGTTGGATTACTACCTTTCTCGGGTTCTAACGGGATATGGAGTTTTTAGATCGTATGCTCTTAGCTCTGCAAAGAACATTGCTAATACGTGAATACACCTCGGGAAGCAGGACTCTGTGTTCCACACAATCTTCATATAACGTCAATGGAAACGGACGAGAAAGGATGCTTATCGTATCTTTAGAATAGAAGTTACATCGGATAATATGATACACACAAAAATATCCGTGGAGTCAAAATTGAGCATTATTCACCAGGTTGTTAGGAACATAATGAAAAACAAGAAGAGAAGAAAAGGCAAGCTACACTGTAATGGAAGTAGATGTTAACCCACCGAGCTCCTAATCCCTCTGAAGTGTGGGGGAAGGGAGATGTGGGGAACAGCGCTCATACACATAAGACAGTCCAAGCACCCTGAAAAAAGATAGCTAATTTTTTTTTAATAATGATAAATACTTGTCTGGCTATCACTGCAACTCTTGCGGTGTAGTTTTAGTGTGTGTAAGTTGTGTTTAAATGACAGCATCAATGATATGCCGCGCTGTTAATCACTTTGCTCCCAACAGCGAATGGCAAGTCGATCCGGGATTAAACTCTCTGAAAAAATGTCACTGTCTCTCCAGAGAATTGAACCCCGGCGCCTATCGTTCTCTCACAACAATAGTCAGCCGCCTAACCACTGCGAACATCGACCCGTTTATAATATAATGATAATAATACATAAAGTTATAATAAAATGATAGGTAAATAACAAAAACATAAAACGTAATAACTAATTATGATTTGTTTGTCTGAAATGCCTGAAATGCATTAATCAAAATCATAATTAAAATTGAAATGTTCTAAATGTCGTTTATGTTTAGAAAGTCATTACCTTTGTTTTGTCGGATATCTGTAATTAAGTTGACAAGCAGCAATACATCTGATCGTGTAAGTTATAGCTTTGTTTTTCCCCTGCAGTTGTAAATTTAAATCAATTTACGTGCAAAACGTGCACAGAGCCAATTTTTGCATTTTTCATCTTATTTTTCTGAAAATGTTTATTATTCATGTAACAAATCATGGTACCTTTGTAGAAATTTATTTCTACTACATCCATGTGTAACAACATATTTGTTTATCCTTCCTCAAATTTAAATTGGTAAAGACGCCTGGGGACTTCTTTCCAAGATTGCTTCTTCAATAAATTCTCCGTTAGAAAATAGCTTACATTTTTTTGCTAGCTAACTTCGAATGATGCGGCAGTTACATTAAAAAACAAGATGAATGCGCTACCGCAACGCTATATTATCTTTCCTTTATTTAATAATTAAATATTTATTTGAGGGATTTCAATAAAAAAAAATCTAATTTTGACATATACAGATTTCAATGTTGGACAATGTTGCTGACTATACTGCCGCATTGTTGCAAATTTTTATGGATTTTGAAAAGGTAAACCAACAATTTCATCACTACTCTGAAGGACTAATAATAATAAAAAAATAATTGCTTTAAAAATGTTCGATTTCAATATGGCTTACAAACGCCATGTGCTTAGTTGAAACATAAAATGTAAAACGTAGGTAAAATCTGATGTGAAAAACTATTGAATTAACTTATTCGTACGTCATAATTTTACTTCTATATTAATTATTTTTAGCATTTCCATGTTAAGTCCATTAGCTAATCTCTGCTATGGTTCCCTGGTTGCTATGCGTTGTTTACAAGAAATGATTTCTCTGAAAAGTTGGAAAAATATTACTAAGCAGGAAGGAATGGAATATTTAAAAAACCAATTCAGGATTGGTCGTATACAAAAAAGCTTGAAATTTATTTTATACAAGATTGAAAAAAGAACATTCTAGTGTCGTAATTTCACATCAAAGGTTCCATAATTAGTCAGTTTTATCTCATAAGGCAAAAGCTCTCTCCGAGTCATTAAAGAGTTTAAAAATAACTTCTCCCGTGTTTAAATTAAAAATTAATTAGAAGTTGCTTAACATGAATAACGGAATTCTGCTGAACGTTTTGTAAAAGAGAAGCATCCTTTGCAAACCTGATAGCGTTGCGAAATTGCAACGTAGAAAAAGTTAAACGATTACAAATTTGCAAATGTTCCTTCGCTTTGGTTCAAGTTTCTTTTTAATATCCTTTTTGTCTTACTGCTTAATCAATTTAACTGTTTCAATGGTAACGTCTCAATACGAAACAGTTTTATCTCTCGTAATCGTTGGAATTGCTTTGTTAAACCTGAAGCGGAAACGTTTTATTCTTCTTGAGAAAAAAAAAGGAATAGTATCAGTCGATTGTGTGTCTGCCAGCGGATTTAATTAATTTAATTTAAACAACAGACAATTCTAATATGTATATTCCGCTTAATAGGAAAGCTAGTTGAAAATAGATTTGTTCTGAGTAATAGTAACAAATTTTACTTTGTTTATCGTTTCCATTTGTATAGTTTCCGCATCAGATAACATTGTTCCAAAAGCACAAAGGAAATCAAATATGAAATGCCTTCCTTTCCAAGGAAACGCAATACTTCCACCCCACAAACGGAACGACAAACAAGGATGTCATATTTACTAAAATTGGATATGAAATTCTGTGTGTATGTTAATGTAGCCTTCGAATTGTCAATATCAGGGAAATATAGTGCTCTTATGCATGGATGAACATAAAATATATATATAACGTAGCCTATTATATAGAAGGAGGGATGTCAACTGGAGCATATTTTCTAGATTTAGACGTTTATTAAAAAATTAGGTAAACCTGCAGAATCCAGCTCCCATTTAAACTGACATAATGAACGCATTTACGCATGCGCATAACCAATGAATATACGAGTAACGTTGCCAAACGCATACTGTCAGAAAGAATGCTGGTATAGGCCAATTTATAGGTTATTTTATATTTATTTTTATATTTATAGGTTAATCAAACGATATATATAATTAAACTAATTTATTTTGTAAATACCATGCCTATCAACAAAAATAACTAGGAAAACATGGATATATGGGATTGTGGGTTCCGGACTGTGTGAATATTTGTTAATATAACTGCAAAGTGATTTTGTACCAAGACGAACCATATATCAATTAATAAAATAGAATATCACCTATATAAAACAAACACAGCAGCAGTTAAAATTATAAATTACAATGGATACTGTTCACGAAGAGCTATAATAAATTCTGAAAAAATTGAACTATGAGTAAATTGATTGTGCCATATAAATTCATGCAAGTAGGACTCGAAGAGGTCTTCAGAAGTTCTAAACTGCCGACGAAGCTTCCTCTTGGCACGCATCCACATGTTCTCCACGTTCTGTGTATGAACAGTGCGATCATCGAGATCAACAAAATTCTGTTGATGCACAACAACACAATGTTCATACGCACCACCATCCATATCCTCGATACCATTGTGTGCTCGCCAGGATCGAATACTTAAAGCTTTACGACATATTTTACATGGCCACCGATAACAATCACTAAGGTCACTCTTTTTTACGAATGACATAGGCACTTTGCATTCTACACAGTTATTTGAATGTTTTATTAAGCTATGTTTAACTAACCACATGATAATATTAATTTTGTCAGGGAAAATAATATTTCTAAGCGTGACCTTTTCTTCACGGATGTGATTTATTCCTAATATTTCCACCTCTTCAACAATCCAATGTCTCGCAATTCCTCCTCTACCTGCCATTTCAACAAATTAAGAAAGAAATAACTTAACAGTATTATTTATATTTAATTAATTAAATGAAATTAATTAAATATCACAATATAATGACAATACAACACAAGCCAAGCCACAAAAAAACTAAAATTTGGCAACGTTGCAGGTTGTTTACTATATTCGTAGCGGGAAATTTAAATGGGAGCTGGATTCTGCAGGTTTACCAAAAATTACAATGATAATAAAATTTTTCGTCATTTTTCTAAGTCAAACCGGCAGAATTAACGGAATTGCTGTTACTGGATTAGTTAATAAATAATTTCTTTTTTTTAGATTAATCTCCAATACATCGCTATGGCTACTAACCACATTTTGTCATCTATAAGAAAAAGTATTGCCGCTTGAATTAAAAAAAATTATCAAGTTTTGCACTTGGTCCTGTGAATTCAACAATTTTGAATTCGTTAAGTTAGTTTGTTAGATCAAGGTCTAAAGAGTAGCAATGTATCTAGAGCTCTTTTTCATTTGGGCAGACACATATAGCCCATTGTTTAACTTCGCTATAAGTTTGTCAAGATATATATCCCACTTAAATTTACTGTGAAAAGTAAGAGCCAATAATTTAAAACGTGGCGCCGAAGCCAAACGAAGACCAACTCGAATGAAGCAGCAGAATTGTCAGCATAAAGAATAAGTGAACCAGAGACATTGTTCGGTAGATCGTTTATGTGAATATCAAACAATAGTGGGCCCAGGATGGATTCCTGAGGAATGCCCATATCGTTAGAGACCACACTAGAGTCATGTTTTGAAATATTATATACCCCTAACGCTATAGTGGTGCAATTTGCTCAACAAGATATTACGATCAAGCTATTATGTCGAAAGCTCTAGTCTAGAAGGTCGTTGTCACACAAATAACTAAGCAATCGCGATTTTAGAATGTTTTCAAATATTTTAGAAAAATTTTAGATTTTTTTTTAGATGAGTGGAAATTTTTCAATGAAACTACTAACAATATTTGTAAGTATGTAATAATGTAACCAACTAGCTTGATATTTGACTTTAATGTTATCGTTGTGCTAACATGGTACAACTATGACGACTGTTTGAATTGTGATGTGTTTACCTGAAACCACTTTTGATAAGTGCCATTCATGGCAGCTGAGTCATTGGTCATTGAACCCACCAATAATATTCAAGTTAAACTATTACTCTCAGCTTAACATTATTATCGTTATCAGTTTCTAATGGAATGTAGTCAAAATTTCTAACCGGTATTTGCAGAATAGAATAAACGCAAATACGTAATTTAAAAAATTTGGAAAAATTACAGAAAATAAGTTAAAAAAACCGTATAAATTCACAGCAACTTTGAAAACTTCAGTTAAGATATTCGAAAAATCCAGGCGAATCAGAAAAATTGACAATAAATGTTTCATTATTTTCAATTTTTCCGATTTTTTGAAAATTTCAATTGGCTAATTTTTCTCATAGAAACTAATTAGATAAATAAAGAACGATTGAAACAAATTAATAAATTTCAGAAATGCAACAAACGATAAATAAATTAATAATTAAAGAATTCTAAAAAAAAATCGCAAAATCATAAGGAATATTAAGTTAGACAAAATATTGAAAGAATTGGATGAATTATAAATTGTAAAAGAAAGAAACAGGAAATCCAGCGCAAATTAGAAAAATTGATAAATTAAGATATTTTAAGATATTTAGAAAAATTGGAACTCTTAAGTATACAGAAAACTTGAAAATCAGAGCTATTTTTTGAGCTTAGAGTTATGAACTATTACCATATATTACAAAATATTTTTCTAAAGTTTGTGTTTTACTAGACGGGGTTTAGGTCCCTATTAAGTATTTTTAAGTGGTAATGCCTACTTTTTCACTAGTTTTGCTTACATCATCATTTTATGAAGGAAGCTATATATTTCGACAGACAACAAGCAAACAGCAAACTTAATTATGAATTTAATTAACGGAGAAATTATTTTCTGGTTCCTTTAAGCATCTCCTACTTTGTTTCGCTTTAAGGAAACTAACTTATCAATATATTTCTTATTATCGGCTTACAAAAAAAAGTTAATTGCCTATTTCACAGGCCTGCTTTTACGATTAAATATGTAAATCACATCGCATTTTAAATACTCCTAACATTTATTATTTATACTGCATTCAAACATTAGATCTTGTACTTATGTTTAAACTACTAATCTGTTTGAAATTACGATTACCACAGTAAATGAGTTAGCAGTCAAAATTGTAGATATTGGAAGTGCGGTACATATATATCCAAGCCAATTCAACCAGTAAATCAACAAATCAAATTAAATGCGTTACTTGAAGTCGACGAAGTTTTCTACTACACAGACTGCCCAAATAATATGTAGATCAATATTTCGTTTGATGATGGTTCAGATAGACATCTTCAATTTCATCAATAAATCATCTTGCAATATGATGAGGATGCAAACTTGTGCTTGTTTTATCTGATAAAGCCAATTTTCGCTTGAATAATACAGGTGTATCTATTTTGTTACTCACAATTGCAGATTTTGCTTCCAGTAAAATCCACATTGGTTTTAAGAAGCTTACAATTAACGTCGAGGCAGCTTCAGTGTTCGTCTTGAAGTGCGAGATTGTATTCTTAGGATAGCATTTTTTTCTAGGGAACCGTATTCTCCCTTCCTCCTCCATATGTCGTTATTTAGATTTTAGAGATTTGAATGATTCAACAGTAATTACATGAATTATCTTAAAAGCAATAAATAGAAGAACTAGGTATACAGTGTGCCTAATTAGTACGCGGAAATTCAATATCTTGGTTGTTAAGAGAGATAACTGAATGTTTTGTTTTTGATATATCTAGTTTTTTTCAAAACCTGTAGACATAAAATAATGCTGATTGTATAGGGTGTTTCATTTCATCTAACTGGAAAGCAACTTTGTTTTTTCTTCAATACAAACCTAACATGTTTTCTCAGTTATTTTGATTCTAAATCAAACACAAATGCTGCGTTATGAGTGGCATTCATATGAAACAATTGAAGGATTTTGAAATATTTGGATTGGTATATTGTTTTACTCAATTTTTGTAATATCGGAAAAGTTTCAACGGATATTTTCTCTGAAGTTTTTCTTTATCAAATTTGCAAAATTCTCTGCGCACTCTTTATAGTGTAGGGCAGTTTCTGATATGGTATTCTGAATAAGAATTGTTGTTTAACGTATAATAAAAATTGTTTTTATGCAGATTGGAAAATTTCCGATATTATAATATCGAACGAAATTTGCGTCATTTTTTTTCGTATGAGTACCATACTAAGCATGTTTTGTTTGTCATGGATATTGAAAACAAATGATAAAACATTTGTTTCGGCCTAGAGAAAATAGAACATCCTGTATAATTGGCATCATTTTAGGTTTGTAGGATCCAAGAAAACTAAAAACACTAAATAAAAAAGATACAGTCAATCACAATATTGGATTTTCAGGTATTAGGTGGGCAACTGGCGATACTAGGGTGCTTTAGTGTATGGTACATACGAATCTTGTATTACATTAAATAAATATTATATTTTGAATGTTTATTTGTGAAGTTCTTTACTGGATCTCTTGGTGCAGAAGTAGAACACTAAATACTCGGTGTTTTAGTTAAAACTTGTTTGGTTTTAGTGGGTTAAAGTGTTTAGTGTTTTGTTTATTTGTGTTTATGTTTATTTTTCAAGCATCAGATACAAAACAATATGCCGGACGTCCGTGAAATATCTAGAAAGTATATGTAAATGCTCAACGAATAAAATTCAGGAGCTTTTAACTTATTTTCTACTACAAAAAAGAAAATATGCCTAATAATATCATAAATCGTGAAAAACGTCCGAAATATATCCCCTACACGCATTTTTCTTGGTGGTTGCGCACATCTATACCGCAGTTTGAAAAGAACACACTGGCCACGGATCGATTCCATATTAGTATCTTTTGGAGGCCACTGCTGTTTTCCGTACAAAATAATATAACGAACCGTAAATTTATATGTAAGGATATACGTTGTTCTGCTGGTAGTAATGTAATATGTATCTTCAATAACGTAGATATTTTAAACGGATTTAATTGGTCTTTTTGCTAAACGACATTGTACTGTTAACATTAGTTGAATTTGCAATTTTTTGCCTCCTCAATAACGTTCGTTATTAGTTTTAATTTTTCAGACCTGATTAGGTTCCAACAACGCAGCAGTGCGCTACGTAAATGGCGGGAAAACATGAATATTTATGCGGCGTTGATGGAATGCAGTGCAGACTAGGAGCATGTATTTCTGCAGCTTATAAATTTGTTTTAAACCAATACTTCCGTACAATGTGGATTTATATTTACATGTATATTTACATTCTTTTTCTGATTAAATCTCTTGTTATGATTGTATTAAAAATATAGTTATTATTCATGAATAGTATCTAAACATACATATATACAGCCATATGTTTGAAATGATGTATGTATGTAGTTTCGTATTAGCATTATAAAAATATATTTTCCCACTCCCCTTATAGTAAGCATACCATTAATACATTGTTTCTATGGATGTAAGTTGGTTTTAATGAAATGACTGTGATTGTTATGACAACGGGACGTAAGTAATTTTCCTCTAGGAAAAAAAGTGCATCAAAACACGTGTATTTATAAACAATTGTATGTAGGAACTGCCTAGTAACGTTCCAGATGTGTCTAACATGTGTCTAATTTATTAAAATCCGAGGTTGTTCACCGTTACTGTTTATCATGATTACATTTAATTTTTGAGGATTTTATTGTCTGGGGAGTGGGAAAAAATGTTATAAGCAATTCGGGAGGTAACATTTACAAGTCTCGAACTCTATTGCAAGTCCTCGGACAAGCCCTCGGACGCAAACTAGTCCTCGACTAGTAAATGTTACTTAACTATGTTACTTAAATATTTCGTGAATTGAAACAGGAATGTATAGAAAGAAAGCTGTAATGTCACTGATATTCCACATAATACAAATATATAAATATAAAAGCGGAACACAGGACTATCGGGGAATCCAGCAAATAAAATCCAAATTTTTAAATTGAGTTATCTATTTTTTTAAGTCAATATTTCGCACTGTGTTCAGTGCTTCATCAGGGCACAACTACAAGGATAAAACCGTGGTCAAGGACGTTAAAATAATAGTTTACAATAATTGTTACTTACAATTTTAAACTCTTGAGAGAAAATATATGACATAAACTACTATAAAACACAGGATGAATATAGATTACTTTTACAACAAAAAAAATTAAGGACAACACGAAAAAGATTGAAATTTTAATACACATCGGATACAATACATCCAGATCGCCGTATCAGACAATTATGAACATTTAACAGAATCCTCATAAATTTTTTTTTTATTGTGTGGTGGGTGCTTAGTTTCAGTGACTCCGTAAGCTGTATTACTTGTCTGGCTATCACTGCAACTCTTGCGGTGTAGTTTGGTGTGTGTAAGTTGTGTTTTAAATGGCTTTGTGACAGCATCATATCGCCTTTTATGATGCCGCGCTGTTAATCACTTTGCTCCCAACAGCGAATGGTAAGTCGAGCCGGGATTAAACTCTCTGAAAAAATGTCACCGTCCCTCCAGAGAATTGAACCCCGGCACCTATCGTCCTCTCACAACGATAGTCAGCCGCCTAACCACTGCGGCCATCGACCCGTAATTTTTATCTAACTCAATTAGTTGCGTTAAAAAAAAACGAAATTAGACAGAGCTACATATCATGGAGAAGGAAACATCGTTCTTATAAAATTCAATCATTACAGTACCCAACGAAGATGGCCCCGATCGGAGATTACAGTTTTATTAGACTATAATGCCAAGCAAATCCTTTTTTCAGATGGGACCACGTTTAGTCCCAAAATCTTCATTGGAGACAAGACCCAAATTCAACATATGTTGTAACAGAATAGTAGAATTTTTCCCGTTTGTCGAAACCTCCACAAGAGAAAGATATTTCTAGTTTTTGCAAAATCTCTTGCTCCAGATGTTCCAGATAATATCATATAGGAGAGAAAAGCTTGTTTACCAGGTGTATTGGCACACAAGAATCAATGGTACCACCCTCCCCCCATTTTTATGAGGTTAATGTCTCATGCTTACGTCACTAGAGAAGTAAATTTAGGAGTGAAATCAGAATTAATCGGAAAGCGATTCGAAAAGAACAGAAAGTATTTCTAAATAAGTTTTCGCGTTGTAAAGTTTTTTTTAAATATAAGGTGACAGCATTTTTATACTGTCGATTAGTCAATGAAAATATCTTTCAAAATCAAGAAAAAAAAACGTAGAGATTGCCATTTAATAAGACCAATGATGTCTATACAAAAAATAAATACCCGTAGAAAATCTATTTAGCAGAAAATGTATACTTTTATCAAATAAAAACGAACTGTTGGATAATTTTCTGTCAAAGTATTTTATTTTGCTTTTAATCGTACTGGCAGTTAAGTTCAAGAAAGTATGACTGAACTGAAATATCTTTCCACTTATAGGTCAATAAAACAGGAATTCATTAAACATCAATTTATTCCAGCGAAAAATTTAATTATGTTTTCCTTAAAATATTTCTTCAGTGGAAAATTAACATTTAATATATGTCAGACATATTAAATATCAATATCTTCCACTGATGTATTTTAACGAAAACATAATTGTGTGAAAACGTCGAGAAATACCAGAATATAAAAACAAAAAAAATTATATTGTTGGAATTCACCCTAGAAATGAATGCAATGAAAATAGATCAAGCATTAGAAACGGAGTATCTGCTGTACCGACTTGTTTTGTGTAGTGCCTTACAGTGTGCTACTTTCCACCTTGCCCACTAGAGGGCATTGGGTTAGAATTAGTTCATTGTCGGAGGACAGTTAAAGTTGTGATGTGAAGGGCTTGAAATTAGAACTTACATTCGTAGTTGCGCTGACGAGACCTAGAAGGTCGTACCCATGTGGTCCGTTTGTAATGCTTGATCTATTTTCATTGCATTCATTCGCAAGGTGAATTCCAACAATAAACCATGAGCGCCTATTATAGGCATTTTTTTTTTTGAAAACATACTTAATTTGTGTTCTGTAATAAATTGATTTTTTAATTCATTTTATTGACTTTCAAGTGGAACGATATCTGGAATTAATAATAATATTTACATCTAAATTCTATAGCAATGTTTATGTAAAAAGAATGATATTTAATGCAATCACAGCATGTTTTTCTGCTAACGTAACATTATTAACATAGTTTTTAAGTTGCCTTTAGAGCTAATTTGCGATTTGGCATTCTTCAACAAACGCGTCAATGGTAGATAAGCATAATTGTGTCTATTATAGTTTTTCTCCAATCTTTTGAGATAACTCGATATGGTTATCGAAGTTAGATACATACATATGTATGTACACAAGTGAAAATAAGCTGTACGTGCTGCACAGAACTTTATTTTTAGATTCCATCTGATTGTTTTCCAAATAATCCTCAACTTATATACTTGGCTTAGAGCTTTTAGAATAAAATTTTCTATCGTTAGACTCGTACACAGAAAAGCATCTTATCGTTCAATATTTGGTATATTGCGCTTAACAACGAAGTCAAACAAACATTTTCCTTTTGTTTTAATTCAGACTTTTGTACCTACTTCACATACTTTTTCTGTGTTATCTCCTATATGCGTACTTCACAGTATTAGATCGAAAATCGCAAAGAAAAGAGAGTATAATCAGAGTCCCACGTTTTTTTTTAATTTTTAAGGATTTTGTTTGTGAAGAGGAGCAGTACATCAGTTACTCTAGACTTCTTAATCTATCATAAAAAAAATTACATTACAGTGCTAAGAGATGCGGAATTTTTACCAGCGATTCTAAATGATGACGGCTGGCTTGAATACGTAATTAAGAAGATTTAGTATGCAGTGTGCCTCGTTTTGAATTCATAATCATCACTTGACTCTGGAGTAAAAACGTCCTCCTAGGGAAATATTGGTTCTGTTTTTACACGGTGTACAGCTAATGAATTTATCCCAACGTTGGTTTTATTACGTCAGGCTTTACATATATATATCGTACAGAAGAAAAAAATAAAAAAAGGAATGAAGGTATTTTTTTATATTCTGTAGGTGTGGAAATCTATTTTACATGTTTTTTTTCATGTATGTATAAATGTATGTTCATTATTCATTTGCACATACTTCGCATTTTAAACATGTCTTGGCAGTTAACATAATAAATAACTGTTGTTTCAAGGTTTCTAATGTGAAACATTACGTTAAATCCTGGCATTATATATGTGAACGGAGCTTTTATATGTAGTTCCATATAAAATGTTGAGTAGAATTTTTTTAGAATTTGGCAAATTTCATAAAAACAAGAACTTAAAAATTGTTGTTATATTTTGTGTTTGGCAATATCGTACTGATTATTATTTTCGATTTTTGTTCTTGTTATTACTTTACAGGAAAAAAATGAATCATTTGTTCTAATCATTATACAAAATGAGCTTAAAAATTTAATAAATTAAAAGAGAGTTAGAAATTGGTACAGATCATTACCTAGTTGAGACAAACCTGAAGGATAGCAAGGAATTACTAAATGAGGAAGTTAGAAAGGGTAATAATTGAAAACAGTCTAGTATAGGAAAAAAAATGCGTTATTTGATCCAGTAAGATATAAAAGCGAAATATTAAGACCGATTATAGCAGGAATTGAATAAATCGGTGTAGTTTAGTGTGTGGCAAAATTGAGAAACACAATGACGTACTACAACAAACGAAGGAGAAAAAAAAAACGACTGGTTACAGAAGCAGAACCTAGCAATTGTTGGAGTTTAAAAACAAAATTGAACGAAGGCAGATGAGGAAATACAAAATTTTTATACAGGCTGATTCAAATTAAGTGCGCACCATTGCTATCTCTGTTATTATTGATTCTAGAAAGTAGGTTAAATTAGCAAAGTATTTGTGTTTTTAACATTGATTAGCATGCAGTTCATGAAAAAAAATTGAATAACGCATTTTCAATAAATTTCGAAACTTATAATTTTTTAAAGGGAGTACCCTGTATATTTTTTAAAATTCTTAATGCTAATGTTATTTGTTATATTGTCCTAAAACATATAATACAGCAGTTATAGCAGTTGTTTTTATATGTTGTGTTTAATTTTAACATATTACAGCTTACAAAATTAAATTAAAAAAAGAAAGTACATGTATAATTTATAAATACTACTCAAAGGTGTCAGCTTCCTGCTGAATACATTTTGGTGTCCGCTTCAGTACACTCTGGGTGGCTCTTAAGATTGTCCTCTTATCTAATTGGCGAAAAGCTTCTCTGACCTTGTCTTGCAATTCGCGTACGTTGTCGTATCGCGTTTTGTACACCTCATTTTTTTAAATATCCCCAAAGAAAAGAGTCTAAAGGTGAGAGCTCAGAGGAGCATGCTGGTCATTGAATTGGACCAAACTTTTCGACAAAGATGATTTCGAGGTAAGTTTGCACTAGGTGATAGTTGTGTGCAGGAGCACCGATCTGCTGAAAGTATAAATTTTGGCCCATCAGGTAATTGGCGTTATCAAGGAAATCGTCTAGAACATTACGAATAAATTCCAGATATCTGTTTTCTGTTAACGTACCATTGTAGTACACTGGACCAACGACTACCGAATGTTAAAACTAAATCGAAGTTGAACAGCATGTGGACGAACTATTAATAAATTTTATTGTGACCAGTAGTGACTATTTTTCTTATTAAACATGCCTCTATTTAAAAAATTTGTTTGGTCAGTCCATAAAATGCACTGTGCTCCATTCAAACTTTCATCACAAAAATTAACAAACCCATGACAGAAAGCTAATGTACTTAATGATTGAAAAATGCTGAACTCAAGACTAGAACTAGACTTACGTTTTTCAAAATTCTTTGAATTTTAAGCAATCATGCAGTCTAAACTGATTGTAAAGTTTTCGAAAGTAACGTCGATCTGGCTGATGTCGTAAAGGATAGTGTTCAGCATAATATTCGCTAGTCCTTATTGAATTTTTATGACATAAAATGTATGCTTCCAACATATCGCATTTCTCCAAATGAGGCAATACCATAGTGAAATATTGTCAAACAGTAAGCAACAAAAGTAAACCCAAAATGTTTAGAAAAATAGAGAACTAATGAACACAACACAAAATCAAAAAAAAACTATTTTTAATAACTAAATGTGCAAAAGATTTATATTCAGCACGTTACTGACATTTACAAAGGGCATACTATTTGTTCTGTTAAAAGTGAAAAAAGCCTACTATGTACTGATTTTACAGAATGGAAGAGTATCTTTGACATCAACTAAAATCCACCGTAACTACTTTATTATTCGTTTTAGGACAATAGTATATTGAAACTTTTATATTACAAAGAACATTAGCATTCAGAATTTTAAAAAATATACAGGGTGTCTCGAAAATGTGTTATTCAATTTTTTTTTATGAACTGCATCCTAATCAATGTTAAAAACACTAATACTTTGATAATTTAGCCTACTTTCTAGAATAAATAATAACAGAGATAGCAATGGTGCGCACTTAATTTGAATCAGCCTGTATAGTAGCTTAGATTTTAGCGAAAAAGAATTTCAGAACACCAAAGCATATAATGCAAAGGGCGTTTTAAATGATAAAGGGAACTTAATTATAGATGATAAATAAATAATGGAGCAATGTGAAATTGCATGATGCAGGGTATAAAAATAATACGGAGAATGCTAAGAGGGGGTGGTATAAAAGAATGGGAGACGGAATAATATATAAGGAACTCTATTGAGCAATTAGCAAGCTAATAAATCAATTGCATGTGTGACGAAGGAATCAATATGACTTGCATAAAATACTAATTATAACGTGGAATAGCGAACTCCAAAAGATGCTTTAATTATCGAGAAATATCAATATTATATACATGCTAGTCAGTTTTTTGTTAGTAGCTAGTATGTTCCCGACTTGAACTTCCATTTGGGATTGATTAATCTAGAAAAAAACGTTTGATTTAGCTCCACGAGAGAAATCTGGGATATGCCAGAACGAAGTTAATACAGTATATACAGAAATATCAGAAATGTTGGAATAAATAATTAAGATATAGGAAGGTGTACGACAAGGTTGGACAAAGAATTTTAAGTCTCCTATTGTATTTTATTTTAATTGATGAAATAGCAATAGTAAGGATCATCCTTTTTAAATTAAATACGAATTTTTCAGTCAGGAATATGTATTGCAATCGAATTTAATTATTCTGAGGATCATCATCAAAACAGTAATCTATGTTAGGGAATTGAAATTCATTTTAAAGCTTAGTCTTTATCTGCTAAATGGAAATTCCTACGTGAAAAATTTGCATTTAATTTGAAAAAGATGATATACATATGTATATAGGGTGTCTAAGATCACCAGCATCAATCTCTTTTATCGAGAACTGTATAACACTCATCGTTTGTAAATAAATTTTGATTACCAACACCCTTAGTACGAATAGTTGTTGCCAAACAATTTTTCCCTACTATTATAATCTACTCACAAAAAACTACACAAATACATCTCAGAAATTCTGTACGTAGATTAGGGATAACATGATGATTGTGAACACGAACTCTTCATAAATATCAAAATGTTTTCCATTCAGTTCTACACAACTCTGTAATTTCTTTCTAACGCGATTGATAATATGGGACACTTCATCATTGCCGAGAGACGTACAGACCACTTTCTTTCTTTCATATCTCCTTTAATTGTAGGACATTTCTGGTAGACAATTTTACTCTACGATAGAATACATCGTCTGGGTAATATTGGTCAACAACTTGCCGATTCCTAAGTGAAAAGTTAGCAGGGCAACCGTTTTGTTAAAGCCACACGGTTAAACACAAAGTGTGGTCTTATGACTCGGTCTCTGAGGTGGCCACATCATATGTTGAGGCTCCACACGTGCTGGTAACGCACTTCACGCAGGCAATATGGAATAACTGGGCAAATCATTCGTTTGGAGGTTGCCTCATCAGTTCACAAAATTCTGATATGGTAATCATGGTTAGTATCTATAAACCAGTTGTAGACATTAAAACGATTCTAGAAGTCATTTTCTTCTAGTCTTCACGGAGAATGATATGGTTTGACAATCCTCCATACTGTAATTCTTTGGTACCTCTCATTCCTCGCAGATAGTTTGATAAGGTCACCTTTGTCGTGTTTCGACTGTACTCTGTTGTTTGTATGGACATGTGCTACAAGACGACAATTGTAAATTGAAGGGATGATGCGTGAGCAGTGGATATTTCTCTACGCACATCATTAACATGTTGAATCCTGCTTTATTTGTATATCGCATTTTCCAAATAGAAACACTGTAATGAAAAGTGAGGAGCGTATTGACAGTCGCAATGCATAACTAAGGCCTGTCAAAATTGACTTTATTTCATGGCCTACTGTAGTACATTGAGTGTTTATAATTATCATGAGTACTATATGCACAGCATCATACCAAACTGGTATCCGATATTGTTTAGATAGATTAGTTATTGAGTAATCTTTTGTAATTGAGATACTCAGTTATATTTATCATTTCGTCTTCAAGATGAGGATGCATTTTGATGTATTGCGTACAATGGTACGCATGCGTCTTAATATAATTTTACTTAAATTTCATACAAATGATCATAATAAATTTCAGTACATTATCCTCAATTGTGCTACTGGATGTTGACGATGATAGATGTTCTTTCGTAATGGTATTACCAACTGATATATATAAATTAACTGTGCCCGCGCTACGGACGAAGTACGAGCGTATAAAAATTAATTGCGCATAATATCGATTGTGTAATAAAGCACGATGGTGTAAACGAACGAAAAAATTTAATGTATCGTTTTTATTGGATCATTTAAATTACCTCGATGTGGTAGGCGCTCTTTCCAATATAATCCAAACATCGAAATACGTACAAAATCGATACGTTCAATAATCCGCAATTTGTTTTACACGACAGATAATATAGATAACCAATGTCCAGGAACATCGAAGTTTGCCCATTCAGTGACATCGTAAACCGAGTAGTCCGCTTTGTTCAACTATATTATATATGTAGATGTTGCAGGATAGTACAATCTACGTCCATCCCTCTCTTGTATGTAGCACACGCACAGTTTGCCATCTAGTTCAACGTACATATCAGAGCAAATGACCACACGGATGAGACTCGGCCCCGGCTTATACGAGTTATTCTCAGGGGTGCAGTAAGTCCCGGAGTCTGCATTAGCATGCTGCACGTCGACCTAACCCCATGTTCATATTGAAAATTATGACAGTAAACGAATTCTCGTTTTGGTCGGGGAGCTCACTTCGAATGCATAAAACCGGCACGAATTCGACGTTTAGTGGAGCTGAAGGAGCACTTCACGAAGTACTAACTCAAACCCTGCGCACACACAGCGATGATATTGGTTGCAGACAGAGCAGAAAACTAAAACATTCTGCTCATTTCTCGACAATTCTCTTATACATCGGTATTTACTTTGTTAATACAGAGCTACTAAATCTACATATATATGTACGAAGTGAGTATTTAATTTATCAATCCCGAGGTATTGATTTGTCTGATCATACATTTTGAATATATCTTTAAGGATGGAATATTATTTACTGAAGGGTGCGTCCAGATGAAGGGCGTCAAATCGAGTAAAATTTTCGCGAATGTTTTGCGCAGATAATATGGACGGCATCTAAATTGCTTGCTAATAACTGGAATAAGTTTTACAAATAATATAAATGGTTCTCGAAAAAATTAAACCAAAAAATGCATGTGTGAGGCAACTTACTACGAACAGCAGTTAAAATAGGTCAAGCATTAAACAGCGTCTGCCTTTGCTCAGCTTGACTAACGTCTCTTTAAATGAAAAGATGTATTTTCATAGCTTCTCGCCACGTTAACTAGTACTGCATAATGGCTCGTATAATAAATTAATTCTAAACTCATTCCATCGTCGTCGACAAAACATGTGTGTAATTGTAGATACTCATCTACCTCGAACAATTCGTGGATTGTCAATCCCGCTAGTTGCGTTGCTCTACTAAATAATAATAATAATAATAATAATCCATGCCTTGGCATCCCCCAACAGCTTGCGCCAATTACAGGGGGCATCGGCTGGCCATGAGTTATTATTACGCCTGCGGCTGTAGACCGACTTAAGATGTTACCTTTCCGCATTTGCCGTGGAATTTGGAAAACTACAGAAAACCAAACTCAGAAAGGAAGCACCGGGGTTCGAACCCGGTACTGCCGGACTGCGAGGCAAGTGTGCAAGCCACTAAGCCACCAGCCCGACGGTGGTGGTTCAGTAAATAGTAATAAATTGAAAACGTCAGGCATTGCCAAAACATAAACTAACAAACAGTTACTGACTTATCTTGTTGGCGGAAGGTGGGCCTACTTCTGATCTAGCTCGATAGAATGAGTTTAGAGCTGGTTTAGTATCTTAGTTTAACACATCAGTTTTTTGTTACAATTTGTGCTAGAATTTGTCATTCTCTCTTGTGTGTTTAGGTACAATTGTTCATTTTTTACAATAATGAACGTGGCATGACTATATTATTTCAATTTTTTTCTGTTCATTTCATTCCTTTCATTATAATTTTCTTACGTTTCATAATGTCATGTAGGGTTATTCATTTTATCATAATTATATTATCCAACAATTAGTTTTATCCAGTTCTATCATTACTGTATCACTTTGTACATCATCTTCATTTCACATTTCTTTCATCGCTAACATACCACTTTGGTCATCGTGTTTTGTTTCGATTTTTCATTTTTTCAGTTTCGCTGTGTGCATTGCTCTGTATTTGATTAAAATTTGATTTCTCTGACCAATGAATATCATTAACTTCAATTAATTTCAGCTGTGAATCGATTTTTTTAATTTCAGAGACAATTTCGGTACGGTTGCGGTGTTAGAACATTTTCTGTAATTGTTAACTATTCTTGTGACACTATGACATTTAGGTTTATTTTTTTGAGGCCTCGTTTCAGTTAGCTTATTTTGGAATACATTTTTTGATAATTCACAAGAAAGTCCGAGTTTTATGTAAAACATTTTTGAACTGCACACAATAATTTTTTGAAACCGAATTTATATTTTCAGGTTATGATGGTCAGGCTTTGACTGGCTTCTTCTACTTTGTCTTTAAGAGCTTAAAACGTTTACTTCAGTACGTTAATAAATTCTTTTGCGGTAGTCTGTACTTTGCAAATTCACATCAGTGGCAGACTCGTTCATTTGCTTTATTTATGGACAGTAGAGTAGAACGACCTACTTTTTATTCTTTATTTGTAAGTCTGTTTATAATGGTAAGTTTTTTCAAGGTCAAAGCTGCAAAGAAGATTACGAATACATGGAATCCAACGTACATAATGAAAAATTGTCAGGTATTCGGATATTCGGAACGAGAACCAAATTTTTACTGACACCACCAGGTTTTGTTCTTTTTGTTTTTCGAAGAATAATTTATCAAGGGATTCGTCAATGAGCAATACAGAAAGCCAAACCTCGAATAAATAGCAACACCAGAAAAAAACAAATAATTCGTTAAAATTTGAGTTTGTTTTATTTTGCTTTGTTGTGGTATAGTAGCAGCTTTCTAACTTATATCGTTTGCCAAGGCTGTCTTTACAATTCCTTGTGTGTGTAAATGTGCTTTTATGACTTTGTTACAGCATTACATCGCCGCAAGTAATGTTGCGTTGTTAATTGTATCCCACCAGCCAATGGTAGGTCAAGCGAATACCAACCTTTTGGCCTGACGAACAAGTCTTCACTAACTTTTTACCAGTTTAACTGACGAGTTCTTCTTAGCAACTTGCTCTTATTTTGTAGTCCCTTTATAAAAACCAACGTCTGTGGTAAAATCTTCATTAACTCGGTATCTATATGCATATAAAGGTTATTTAGCAAGTAGCAAGGATAGGACTAAAATACTGTAACATCTTAATTGCAGCACTGATCTTGCAAACAAACTGAGACGTACTTCACAGAATTTGTCAAAATATATAATTCAAAGAGACAATTATATCTGTTTTCAGTTTCTTGGAATTCACAACGATTATCTTAGAAAATGATTTAGGGAGTACCAAAACTTGCACGAACTTGTATCTTATCCTACTTCTATATAATCTTTTATAAAACAGAAGGATCTTAATTATTATTTATATCTCGTTGTTACGCTCCTATTCTGTAAATCGAAATAACTGCTTTCATAAAGAGAAAGTTAGACAATAGAAGGACCTAATTGTTTTCGATCCTCTTTCATAAACATTATTGTTCCTGAACAATGAACAAATACACAGAACCAAACTGGGTAGGTCATTTGCAGATAGCTTTTTTTTAAACAAGAAAGCGACAGGGGCAGGTTTTCGGATTGGCTTACGTACACCGGATATCATGATATTTCTATTACGGGGAATCCGAAAAAGAAACTGAGATAAAGCGTTTAAAAGCCGGAGCAGTCGTAGAATCGATTCAATTAATCTCGTTAATTAATCTGAGAGCACAATGACGTGCGCGTGAACTACTTTTTTTTAAGGAGAGCTTTCAGCCAGACGGCCAGAGCAAATCTGGCGCCCGTATGGAAGCTAGCGCCTGTATACAAGGCTTGCCATGCAACTTGTTTGTTAAAAGTTTTGTGTTGGCATATCCTCTTACTAGTAAAAGTTTGTCGGGAATATGTTTACTTTATTAATGTAAAACATTTTCTGTAACTTGTCACATCTTTTTTATCCAGGAAGACACAGCTAACTTTTAATGGTATAAATACAATACATCGCTTGGTAGTATTTTCATGTAGCGGATGTTATTTTATGTCGTTGTTGTTACGTTGAGTGTTCTTTTCACTGCAACACGTCGAAAGTAAAACGGACTGTATATTGCTGTGTTTGGCTTCATAAACATCTCGTACTTCTGAATCTGTTTAATATGGAATAAGACGCCCACCAGCATCACCCACTTGTTCAAATAACGTTATTAAGGGAGCAACCATTTTCATTGCTTGTTTGCACAAGGCTTTAGGTAAAGTATGATGTCAATAAGATAAAGAATCAACAAGAACGCGGGCATGTACATTGCTTTTTTAAATGCGAAATCACGCAACTTCTTGATGAACATAATATCAACTGCAGTTGCCTCTGTTTGCTGCTCGATGTATCCTTCCTTCAGCATGGCTCATTTTTTGCTCATTATCACCTTCTTCTACCTTTGCTTCTTCTTTTTCACCATCCTGGGAAATTAGAATTTGCACGGTTCTATCGTCACTGATGATTTCATTTTGAAGTTCCTCATTTTGACCAGCAATCCATTCTACAATGTCCTGTCGGACAAAATCAGTGTGAGGAAGTCGTTGTAGATCTTGTAATAAGGATTCGATATCATTTCATTCAGAACCCTGGAGATTAGGTTCTTCTGGTTTAGGAGTTTCCGCTTTATTATTCTCAAAAATTTCTGTTACATTTGGCCAGACTTTTCACCACGATTTCGTAAATGTGGATGATGGTATTTCATCATATGCCTTAGCCACCATCTACATCACGTCTTTTATATTAATAGCCTTTAAAGCCTGAATAAGTCCTGCGTCTTCATTATCGAATTTATCTAATATTCGATGACCCCTTGATCAATTGGCTGTGAAAGACTGGTGACATTAGGTGGCAGAAACAAGAGCTTTATATCAGAATAACGTTCACATTCTAGTTCTGTCGGATGGATAGGTGCGTTGTCTATCACTAGAAGTGCTTTAATTGGTAACTTCAAGCTTTTCAAATGATTTTTCACTTTAGGAATGAATTCACATATGAACCATTCCTTGAATAAATACGAATTCATCCGGGTCGATTTTTGTACTCTGTAGTACACTGGAAGGGATGAAGTGGTTAAGTTTGTAAAAGCTCTGGGTTTTGCCGATTATCCAATTACAAATGGTGACAATTTGTGGGACCCTGATGCATTTGAACATAACACCACCGTTATTCTCTCTTTACTGGCTTTAAATCCTGGAGCTGAAGTCTCCTTCGCAGTATCCAACGTTTTCTTTGGCAAAAGTTTAAAATTCAACCCAGTCTGGTCTATATTGTAGACTTGCTCTGAACTTAGATTTTCACTAACAATGATATCATTTAGTTTTTCGAAAAATCGCTAACTGCTGATGGCTCTGCCGACAATTTTTCACCAAAAACGCCAATAAAATTAACACCATGACGTTTCTTCTAACGTGATAACCAACCATCACTTGCCAAGAATATATCTTCCGTCTGAAGTTTTGCCTTTTCTTTTAAAATTGGTCCATTTATCGGAGTACCTCTTCGGCGCTGCTGCATGAGCGCAATAGAAACATGCATTCCTGATATGGACTATGGTTTGCCACTCACTGCAGAACACATTTTTTACTTTTTATATGTATTTACTCTTCGAGTTCTACGAAACAAGTAGAAACTTTCACCAGTCGCTGAAGGCTTCCCTAACTCTCCGCGTGTTGCCGGCCGATCTAACCGACTAAAGAGCGTCTACTGTAGATATTTCCTAGTCTTTTGTGCCTTGCAGTGAATTTTTTTGACGATTTTGGGTTCTATAATTTTCTTGCATGGATTTTTTAAATTTACGGTCTTTAAGGGTTAAAGTTTTAAAAAGAAATAAATGAAAAACGAGCCAATTACAGCAAAAAATAAAAGAATATAACGAAATAGTTAACACATTACCTTTCTGGGAGGGAAGTAGAATGAAAGAAATAATCCAAGATGAAAAATATAGTCATCAAAATTTTTACAAAAATTTCACAAGACACAAAAGACTGTATATTTTATGAAGTGCCAATTGAGACCTCAATAGAGACCAGTAATTGCTATCACACTTCACCAAGTACAAATTCAAACAAAAATTATATTGCAAAAGCCAGAAAATTAATAAATAGGAAGAATTTTCCACTTTCCAGGACCAATTCTTTAGGTAGAATGGAAACTGAAGATGACAATTTAATGAAACGAAATCTCTTTAAATTTATACCAAATAGTGTCGCGAAAATAAAGGAGTACAAATCAAGCATAAAAATCTTCATCATTCATAAAAAAAAATACAACCATTAATAAAAGATTGCAACATAAAAAAATGTATATACTTCACCGATTGCATATATTATAGATTAATTTCTTTGAATTTTATAATCAAACTGAAATGTTACAGAATTTTACTTATTGTATTATTTGAACGGTCCTCGTATATGTTATACGAGGAGCTAGAAGGTTGGCTGGTTTGTTATTTATATTACTTTTATGCAGCATCATTTGTGGTTCATGCTGTCATATCGGAGTTGTTATAACTTAATAAAATATAATAAGCTATCACAGAAGAACCTTTTTCATGGACGTCCAATTTTATATCTCCATCACGACATTTTTTTCCGACAATATAAATGTGAACGGACGGAAGGTTATTTTTTGCGTCCAGATTTCCCTAATATAATTTACAAGCCAATATATTTTCCGAACACGCAATTTAAACCTTTCATCCCGACGAGATTGTCTTTCAAGAGCAAAAGCTACCCTCATTGCCTACTTTTTGTTCGATACACATTCCCTGCGGTCGGAGCAGTGAGCTAGCTATACTTGGAAGTTTATTTACGTTTGCTTTCGCGCGCTACCTGACCTAGCGTATATGTGTGTACTTTTGCTTGGACGCCTGCATTTATTAGTTGAAGTTTGCGAGATTCAATATTCGGCTGGCGCTGGTATAAATCATGGCCATATGTAACTTTTGAACTTATTGCTCTTGGCAAAACCGATGGAAAAAGCATTCGTTTGCGTTGGAATATAGTTGACTTTTCCTCGCTCGTAAATCTTATGAATTGTCAAATTAGTTTGCCATAGCTAAATACGTCTGAGTTAAGATCTATATATCTTTTACACAAACATATCATATATAATAGAATGATTATATTTCAGTTACAATACAGATCTTAAACAAGCGATGTAATCTTGGGTGTTTAAAGTTTATTTTTGAAATAAATACTCTGCAAATGTGTATGAAATTTTAGACGTATACATATCCCTAAAACAAGTTGTCATTTTAGTTTAGGCTAATTTCCTTGCTACAATAGTTATGTACCTCTACAATGTCAATTGCTATTAAACAACCAGTCGAGCTCAAGTTATTCCGATTTGCATAGTTTCCTCTCGGTATTATCACCGTACAATGTAACTGACTGTACTAAATTTACGAAGGTAACGAACCAACCCGGCATTGTATAATTGCTTGGAAACTCAACGGAAAAAACTACGAATGTTAGTCCAACACCGTTAATTCAGTTCACCCTCGCACAAAAGAACAGACAATACGTCTCGGGGGACCTCCCTGTAGGAATTAAATTGAAATCTTTGATCAGACCGGCGCAACGAACCCTCCTGCACGTTGAAAAATATGATTTAGTACATTATTTATCTTGATTAAAGTCACTTTTGTTATAGATTTTTTTTGATCATTGCGAAAATTCCTTCGCTGTTTTAGTTTAGTCTCTCCACAATAATAATATTTTATTGCTTTAGCTACATTATAAATAATATTTCTGTTGGTTTTATATAGGTAACTTGTGTCTTATGTGGAATAATAAAACATGTATAATAAGTGTTTAATCCCTGTTCTAAAAGGGACTGGCAACTGAAAATAAATTAAACCAAATCTGTCTTCATTAATTTTGCAGAAAGCTTTGACTGCTTTTACCTTAGCGGCTTCCAGGAGTGTATATAATATTGTAGAAAAAAAAGCATTTAATTTCAGTTGTTTTATTGGCTTTTATACTGTCACATGAAATTAAAATCCCGTAAATTGAGGAGACAAATAAGCTGAATTTATTGCTTGGATTCATAAACTTTCTCGGTAGTTATTCTATTCACTTTCCCAAATTGATTGCTTCACTTTGACTAATTGTAAGTGGTTTATAAAGAAGTTATTCTATAATCCTTCTGCGAGCTTTACGTTTTTGGTTGACCACATCAAAATTAGATGACCATTATTTAGCTACGTTTAATCATCACATTGATCATTAATTAAGTAATGGAAATTGCTTATACATGTTGTTGCTTTAGTTTAAATAATTGCCTCTAACATTTGTAACTTGAATGGAAGTCATATTAAACAATCAACGGCTGCATTCATGATACGAAATTTGAATATTACACATTTTTTTGTGATAAATTTCAAACGTACATAACGCGTTTCTTTGAAAAGAGTTTTGAATTACACATATATATACTTATTTAACTTATTCAAAGACATCGTTTAACATGTAATAAGAAATACTGATATATCTGTTTCTATCTGATTGTTTGAATTCAATCCTACCTAGTACCTTCCAGTGGCAGGTCTCTTCCCAGCTGAGTATTGCTAATGTAATAGGGTGCATTGCACAATGTCCTTAAGGTTTTATTTTGAATGATCCCGAGTTGGTTTAAGTTGGTCTTTGATATGGTGACCCAGACCAACGAGCCATGGGATAGAATCGACCTTAACGTGGTTTTGTACAACAGTAATTTATTACGCAGATTTAAGCTGCTCTCTCTGCCCAGGAGCGAGATCAACATGTTCCTGGCAACGAAAAACTCAATTCAATCGTTTAAATATCACTAAGGATATATAGATCGGACAGGTAGATACTGATGATTTTATTAGGCGCGCTATCTACTCACAAATGATCGATCAGTAGTTTTCTAGGGTTTATTTGTGACTATAAATTCAGTGTTATAAGGTTGGGATATTTTTTTAAATAAATATATTGCTTTGAGCAACCAATTTGGCATTTCTTTGAATTTCAAAAGACCCGATAGCAGTAGAAGGGGTGTAGAATTCCTACATCTTACTGAACCAAACAATCGGTTAGGAGTTTGCCCATTTCTCAATTTATTAAAGACTTCAAATTGCCATCTTTTTTGTTAGTCCAACCAATCATTTGCTTTGTGAATTTTCTTTGCTTTCAATAAAACATTTATTTATTATTGCGAACAACTCACTTCTTCAGCGATTTCCGCCACGAGTTCTTTCCTGATCTTGGAGCAAGACTATTTTGCACCTATCCTGTAGATCCATTCTCCATTTTAATACTAGTTGTCGATAATTTTTTTTTATGGAAAAGTTTGCAATTCTACTGATTCTTATTTTACAGGACACTTTCGTAAAATAAAAATAAATTAATAACAAAAATTTATTTAAATGCTTTCAAAACTTGTTTTAAAATTCTTTAAATCCTTTTACATTTAACACGTCCTTCAAGATGTAACAATAAACTGGTAACTCATTTACTGACAACCGAGTTTTTACGTCTTAGTCGCCCGAGGAGGGTTGCACGGTCATACAAAGTTACAGAAAAAAAAGCAAATAAGTCAGGTTTAAATCGCTATATTTTAGTCAATATACGTTCTAAGACTTTTTTTTTCGTTAACTGTACCAAAGCTAAAAAACAATTTCTTGTTTGTATGTAGATTAATAGAGAATTAGTGGAGAACTATTCAATATTGGTTAAAGGCTTTCCCGAAGGTGTTCTGTATAAAATTAATTTCGACTTAGTTAAATGTGAGAGCTTAGAATCGCATTTTGCACTAGCAGTTGAAAACAACAGTGAAGACAAATAAGCCATTGCAGCTAATTCGTAGTGATGTGTGTGCCCTTATTACGTAATTATCCAGAATATATTAAATGTTTTGTTACATTTCTCGATGATTTTGCTTACATTAAATGAAAGATTTACTGGATATTTTAAAAGAAAAGGTATTAAGTTTGAAAAAGCCATACCATACACTTCTCATCTCAATTGAATCGAATGTTATGTATATTCTGGTCTATCAAAAACATTTTGGCTAGTAGAAGTGCAAACTGTAAATTATGTATTAATTATGATCTGGAAAAATTTAGAGGTTACTGAGACATAGCATATGTATATGTGTCAAACGACAAAAGAAAAAAATGAGTTTTTGGGATAAAAAAATAAAGGTTGTGGAACGGGGAAAAATACTTCTACAGGGAGTTGGAAAGTTATATTTCAAGACAAAATCAGTGTAAAATATGACACGGTAGGTACATATTTTGAATGAAATGTAAGACCAAAATAAGGAAGATGAAATTTCAGCAGAAGAAGAAAGAACAAAGAACAAGTTAGTATGGAATATTTTAGTTATGTTTCAAGAAACAAAAATATAAGAAATATAGGTGTTTTTATAGATGGCAACTTTTGAACATCGCTGCACACTATGCAGCGAATTGTGAGAGAATCTGCGAGTTAATAAAGACGGTTGTTAACAAAAGAATATCGTATTTTAGAGGACTAGTGACAATTGACTACCATTATTCAGGGTGTCACAGAATAACTATTCCTAATTTTCAGAAATGATAGAGGACACTTAAATAAACATTTTTTTTTTATAAACTACTGTCCGGAAATATTTCAGTATCGCGATAAAATGAAATAAAGCAGAATCACAGCAACCTATGAAAAAAGTACAATCGTTAATTCCAGATGATTATCCCAGCAGAGTTTAATTTGCCGACGAACCCAGATTTTCTAGATATGTATTATGGACAGGCGAGGCATGTTTTACAAGAGATGGCTATTTTAATACACGCAATAGTCACATTTGGAGCGAGGAAAATCCTCAGGTTACGTAATCAATGGAAGTTTTCTGTTAACATTTGTGCTGGCATTGTTGACAATTATGTAATGGGGCCATATTTACTGCCTGTACGGTTAGATGGTCGTGTGTATAGGACTTTTCTGGAACATACTCTACCAGAATTGCTTGAGCATGTCCCACTTAATATTCGAAGAAATATTGTTTTCCAGCATGATGGTGTACCAGCACACTTTGGACAAAATTGCGGAAATTATTTAAATGGACAATTTCCAAATAGATGGATTGGAAGAGGAGGACCGATTTCTTGGCCAGCACGTTCACCAGATATGACTCCACTTGATTTCTGTATTTGGGGTCATACCTGTTAATACAGAAGAAGAGTTAGTGGCTCGAATTATTCTGGCGTTTGATGAAATTCGTGAACGTCCGCAGATATTTCGAAGAATTCGGCGGTCGATTACACATCGTTACAACTTGTGTATTGAAAATCGTAGTCGTAACTTCGAACAATTTTTATAAGTTTTATGTTGACAACGAGAAATTTCCGGACACTAGTTTATAAATAAAAAATATTTATTTAAGTGTCCTCTATCATTTCTGAAAATTAGGAATAGTATATATAAACCGAGCAAGTACGTAATAATAGTCTTCTTAAACTGTCACTCATCCACGGAGCGTTTGTAACTAAATCTTTATTTTTTAACTTCTAAATCAGCATTGAGGCCTCACGAGCATTCTTCGCCAAGAAACAAAATTGTATTTTTTTTGTAAAAGGTTCTTTTTGAGTTATTTCGTTTCTTCTTGTGTTCATTAGAGTTTATTTGATATCGATCACCATTCGTATTTTGTATATTTGCACTTGTTGCAAATATGCAAAGTAATCAATAACTCTGAGATTAATTTTAAAATTCAAAGTAATTATTGTTCATAACAATATTGACAGAAAGTCTTGATGAAAAATAGGTTAATAGCATAAAATAAAAGTAGTGTGTGTAGTACACTATAATAAAATAAGAAATCCAGCAAACTAACAAAAATAAATATTACTATTAAATAAGAAGAACCCTACTAATAGGTTGTCCATAAAACTAGTAGAAAAAGCAGAAACTCCATGATAATTTTTTGTACGAAACCGATATGAATGTGAATGTATAGCGTACTGTAATTTTATTCCAGGTTTGCAATGGTGACATTCACCAAGTTTTTTGCGAAGCTATCAATAATCGCATCCTTTGTATACTCCTCCCCCATCAGCGACAGCATTCAGTGCTTTACGAAATGCCTAAAAAATATATCTTAATCAGATCGCACAGGAATTCTATTCGAAGCGTTGCTTATTTTTATTGTAATGTTTTGTATGCAGGTATGTACAGGCTGTTTCAAAATTAATGTCACCCCCGCAATTAAAAGATCCAATAAAAATCATCTTCCCTATAACTCGACACAATTTTTGATATATAGATATATCAATATTCTAATTGTGCTCTAAAATAAATGTCGGTCAAACCTAGTGCATTCGTTTCGCTGCAGAAGTTATAATGTATCTTCCATCATATCAAGCGACATTAATTTTGGAACAGACTGTACAGGGTGGGCCAATAAGCGATGTAAGCGGCTGTATCTCAGTAACTAATGATCGTAGAGAGTTACGGTAAAAATTTTTATAGGAAAGAGAGAGTGGGCAAGAGAAAATATTGGCAATTATTTTCAAGTTTTCAAGATGGCCTTCAGTGGGCGTTTCCACCATCTTGAATTACATAATATTGGATTTTCTCTTAAAATTTAACTGCAATGATATTACTTTTTTTAGACTAGAAAATAGACAAATGACCAACCAATAACTCTGCGCAAGCCGCATCTTAATATCTGTTTCCTAACTCAAATTATTAAAAAAATACTAAACCAGGAAAAGTCATATATCCCCATTTAAAAATGCATCGCTTGCTTTCGATAAGAAGGCAAGTAGTAGGCCATGGAAATAAAAGACAAACTCCTCTCTAAAATATTCACAAGAAATGTCAGTTTATTTAGTGCTGTGATTTTAAGTCACACGTTTTCGTATTTGTAAGCGATTTTCCTTTTAAATAAAGTTGTGGTCCTGAAAGGGACCGATTTTGAAAAAAGATTAATGCCTTCTGTGTTCAAATTGCCTTCTGTCATATTTCACATATTTTTCTAGTCTTTCTTGAGTCGACAGAACCGCAGCCTCGATTTCTGCAGCTGATAGTTGACGAATTGAGTTTCGAATTCTGTTTTCCATATCCATTCGTGTTGTTGGTGGAGTTTGAAAAACAATGTCTTTTAAGCGTCCCCACAAGTAAAAATCAAGACATGTCAAGTCGGGAGATCTTTCCGGCCAAGGAAATAGGCTTCCCCTTCCTATCCAGCGTTCTCGAAAGGTCCCGTTAATATGGTTTCAGACATTAATTGAATAATGTGCCGGACAACCATCTAATTGCAGAAACATAGTTCTCCTAGTTGCGAGTGGCACATCTTCCAACAAAATTGGCAAGTCGTTGATCAAAAACTCTAAGGAGCGGTTACCAGTTAAAGCTTGATCAAAAAAATAAGGTCCAATAATTCTGTCCCCAATGATACCGCACCACACATTTAGACTCCAGAGTCCTTGGTGCTGCACTTCTCTTAACCTATGCGGATTTTCAGCGGACCAATAATGCATGTTATGACGGTTTACTCTACCATCACTACTAAAGGTAGCCTCGTCGGTCCAGAGAATTTCCGTTAAGAAATTTCTGTTTTCCTCGAGCATGCCTAGCATCCATTGACAATAATTTAATCTATTATCGAAATCTTGTTCATTTAGCGCCTGGTGCAAGATTATGTGGTAAGGATGTAATCTAAAAGTAAAAAACAACATATGCGTAAAAATAATATAATCAGAATAACACTGAATTGTGTATTTGAGAGTATGTGCTAAGATACATACTTGGAATTATTTACCTATAATCTTTCAAAATATTTCTAACAGTTGTTCGTGCTATTCCCAAGTCTAGAGACAATGTTCTAGTTCCTACATGTTTATCAAATTCTATGTAAACCAAGACATTGATAATGTTTTCTTCTGTCCTTCCATTGCGACGCCTGCGACGTTTAGGACGACGAAAACTTCCAGTATCGCGTAATCACTGTACCAAGCGCGGAAACATTCTTCTCCCGTAATGACGGCGATCTGGATACCGTGTCGCGTACTGTCTGGCAGCTATAGCTGCATTTTGAAAACACTCGAAATAAATCGCAATCATGTCAACGGCTTCATTATTTGTGAGAGGCATTTTGATTAAAAAGTACTCAAATTATACGCAATCAACAATATTGGGCTGCGTGTGACAAAAGTTTGACGTTAATTGGCAATATTTTTGTTAGGCAATTGTCGTGTCGATGGCCTACTACTTGCCTTCTTATCGAAAGCAAGCGATGCATTTTTAAATGGGGATATATGAATTTTCCTGGTTTAGTAATTTTTTTAATAATTTCAGTTAGGAAACAGATATTAAGATGCGGCTTGTGCAGGGTTATTGGTTGGTCATTTGTCTATTTTCTAGTCTAAAAAAAGTAATATCATCGCATTTAAATTTTTTGAGAAAATCCAATATTTTAGTTATAATATCGAATAACGCCCTCTGTCGGCGGCCGTGTAGGTCACAACTGTCATGATTACGTGAAACCTAAAAGCCCAAGAAATGCTCTTTTCAATGATACCAAATTTATCGAAATCCATTAAGCCGTTTCCAAGTTACAGGCATTTATTTAAAACAACAATTAAATACAATTTCGAAAGATAGAGAAAAATTGTTTTTAGAAAAAATGTTTGACTTTAAGTTAACATTAAAACGCAAATACTTTTTTGACTGACAGCCATCCGAAACTTGAAAATAATTTCCAGCATTTTCCCTTGCCCACTTTATTAAAATTTTTTGTATTTCACGATCATTGGTTCTGTACATACACAAATATTAACATTGTTAGTTTTTTTTAAGAACGATGGAAATCGATCCTTGTGTGTACTACCTTTATAATCATCTATGATATCCTATTAATTTTTATCCACTTTATTTTGCTTAATAAAATAAGTTAGATTACAGCTTTTTCTTAAATTTGTTCTGTGTATGGTGTTGGATTGAAATTAAGTTTATTTTGATTAGAGTAAAATTATATTACTTCCCTTTTAAGATTTTTAGATGATATTTAGCGGGAAAAAGGAAAAACATTTTTTCATGTAAAAGCGAATGAGAATGATAATTTATCGCAAAAACTTTCATGTGTTATAGTATTGATTACGATTCTATGAGCTACTAAATAGTAACTCCGCTCCGTCGAGACGTTTTGTACATAAAAAGATCTCTTAAATAAAACTGACACTCTATTCAATTTTCGAGCGCTTGAATTATACGCCGTAGTAAAAATAAATTCTTACACATAGTGAATAAAGAGGGGTATCTATTTTCTACGATCTGAGTTCGGGAAAAATTTCCATTGGCTTCCGTGATAGCGCGATCTTTGCTTCTTCTCATTCCATTCTCTATTATTATTCGAGGTGAATAGGGCGAAGAATTTAAGCATTCATAGATCCAGAAATTCGGCGAAGTAAATTGCACACAAATATGGATTTTCTCTTCGGAGATAAAGAGGCTTATATTTCTGGTAAATACAATGGACGTGTGCTTGCTCTGTTGCGAGACCGTAGAAGCTCGACGAAATTAGATTATGTATTCGATGGTTGCACACCGAAGCTACCGGTCGCGCTCTTCTGACAAACTGCATTGATACCCTCCACTCAACACGAATATAATTAGCCCTATTCATAACGGTACCGGTAGCGCGAAGCTATACCGTAATTACGTATGTGTTGATTTCAAACATAAATCAACCCTTTATATATAGCCAGCCGTATTGATCACTCACTTATGCCGCCTACAAGCAGATACAAATTGTTATGTCATTCTTCCAACGTGTAACACTTCTCGTTAACTTGAGTTATGTGTTTATTGAATTCAATCAGTTTGACTTGTTTATAATAGCTATGTGTACTAAGTACAAATAAATTTTAATTCTACTTAGAGAAATTACTTGCGAAATATTTCTTGTATACACTGAGATCCAGAAGTATTTACTTATTATTTATTATTTATCTTCATTTCTCTGAAATCGTTTCTATTTTAACTTTTTGGTGAATAAAAAAGATCAGATGCTAGTTTTTATATTTTATGAACTAGCCGTTCCTCAGTTTGAAACTTAGAAATTCATATGTGATTTATAACGACAAAAAGTTTGAAGACAATTATTGTATGCTGGTATAATTATTTTGTGTATCGCTGAATGGCATCTCTCGTATTAGGAATGGTTCCATATTCTTCATAAGAATCTAAAAATGTTGAATAGACGTTATTTCAAGGTGATTATTTTTACGAAACATATTCCAAATGATCTTTGTATAATCTTCAACGCTTTACTGAAAATAATATTACAAAGATTAGCTTTAAAACAGATTCTACCGTTGATGAATAATTACAATATCGTAATTAAAATGTTTATATCTCACAGGACGATGTTGGTCTTAAGTAAAAGGTATGAAGGGTCAAAAGTTCTTGATGACGCTGGACAAACAACCAATACTAAGTTAACAAGTCAAAAATTTGACATTAGATTACTGGACATGAAGTTTGACGAGTTAGAAGATTTGTTTCTGTAGAGGCTATTTTTTAGTCAACCTTTTTACTACGAGGGGTCGTTTATACAGGGTGTAACAGTAGTGCGATGTTCTTCCATATCTCCATTTTTATGCAAAATACAGCAAATATTTAAATACAAAAGTTGTTTAGTTTTACAAAATTTATAACGTAAAATTATTCTATGATATACAGGCTACCATTAATTTTAACTACATACATGCTTTATTCAAACTAATAGATAATTAAATTTCGCTTTCAACTAACCCATGAAAATATAGTGTTCCAATTTGAAAAATTAAGATTTTCGCATTTCAATTGTTTCAAAAAGACACTGATTTCTAGAACACTCTGTATAACATATTTAAGTTGAATATGATCTGTTTAGTTGTCAAAACAGGAGATTCTTATAACGTTATGTTAAGATTTCAAAATGTTACATTTTTCCGTTACCGAAATAAAATAATTTTTTTATAAATTTCAAAACGTAAACAATTTTCAAACATTTGCCAATATCTTGTAAAATAATGAAAATATTTGAATATGATCGGACTAGATATTTTTTAATTTTAATAAATCTCCCATACCAATTCTAAAAATGCTGAACCTGTACTTTAATGATGCCCATTACGATACAGATCTTCAAGATACAAGTTTATGGTTATAGGGCAAATTTTTAAACGACCCTTTATATCGTAGAATAATTTCAACGTTATAAATTTCGTGACTAAAACTAAACAATTTAAAATTTAATTAAATTTGATCTGTATTTTTAAAAATTGAAATATGGAAGAATAGTATATTCTCGGACTAGACATTTTTTGATTTTAATGTTTTTTCACTCTCATATTCTTTAATTGTATTATTAGAGATGCTGAACCTGTACTTTAATGATGTCCATTACGATACAGATTTTCATTTTGATTATAAGTTTATTCCAATAAGAATACAGATTTTTGATTACGATACAAGTTTATATGCAATTTAGGAATGCGATATTTCAATATTCAATATGGCCGTGACTAAAATGCATATTTATGCTGACAGATATAAAAATTAATTAAACTTGAAGTTCTCTTTATTATTTAAATATGCCAGTGGGCCGTATAAGGGGGTGATTGTCCTTAAAAAGTCGACTATTCATGAAAGGTCAAAATTGGTTAAACATGGTATACAAGAATACTCGATGTCTTAATAGCTATCATTAAATGTTGTTGACATAATATACGATATTTTTGAAATTATAGCGTTTGATTATCATATGGATACAGCGTTAAAAAGTCCCGGAACAGCTTCGAATAAGTTTGTTATTTGAAAATTCTGATTTCTTAAATTTGGTAACAATGAAAATAAAAAATATGTTCAGGAAGTATTAAGATGTTTATTTTTATTCACATTAGACTCTTCAAAACTAATGTTTTTATTGTTAAAAAATTAAAAAAGTGTCCTAATACAGACGTCTCGTTCAGGAAGTAGAACGTAGTTTTTTATTTTGCATTCAAAAGTGTTAAAAAATCTGGGCGTTCCGTTTAAAAAAAGAAAGTTGGACGTATTGCCGATTAAACCGGAAGTGAAAAAACTATTTAAACTGCTTCCTTATTGGTTAAAATGTATTTAATCTAGGTTTTCGAACTCCCCATACCAAATTTCAGAAATCAAATTTTCAATTAAGGACAAAGTTATTCTGACCGTTTCGATGGGACTTTTTTACTTTTAACGTTGTTTCATACTTTTGTTCTAACGTCTTTGACAATTTGTTCTAAAACATTTGTTCTAATCTGGCTTTTCCGTTCTAATATCTGCTTTTTCAAAGTTTGTCCTCCTCGTTTAATTTTTTCAAAAATGCATTAAATGGTTTTCTTATAGAGTAGTTATTAAATTCTTGAGAAAACAAGGAAAATCTACAAAATTAATCGTTTTGAGGAAATGTGGGCCGTATCCATGTCTTTATCGTCCTTTGAAAGTCGACTATTTATGAAACGTCAAAATTGTTTAAACATGGCATCTGAGAATTTTTAACTCGATATTGATCCCCATTTCAGGTCTTCTGTTAACGTGATCACTCCGATGTTTTTGAAAAAAACAAGAGCTTTGATACTGGGGGATGCAATATTAAATTTAACTAACATCGATTCTGCAGCTTGTTAATTTCAGATATAAAGACCGTTTTCTTGTTTTTTTCCTTCCAGTACTTTCTTATCATCTTTCAGTATTGTCACCCTGTGTTTTGTAAAAATTTTTCACCTTCGTTTTCAGTTATTGCATGCACAGATATAAATAACATTTTTACGAACAAGTTCCCTCAATTGTTCCAAACAGTCCTTTCAGATCTTCATCCTTTTTCGCAGCAGATGGTTTGTTTGACCGATTTAAATGAACGTTTTATTGAATTTGATAGACTGATGCTCCAGAGTAAGAACAAAACTTTATATCTTTTCACAGTTTCCTCCTTTTCGGCAAAAAAGATGCTAAATTGCTTCCGTTTTTTCGGGGATTATGTTTCTTACATATGTTACATTGAAAAACATTCGTTCATCTCCTTTTCCATGCTCTTTTGTCCTTTACACATTTAAAACATTTTTCAGTTTTTATTGTCCTTGTTAGGACAATATGTTAAATCTTTGTTCATTGCTTTTGCCATTTTACGATATTACTTTGTTTTTAATTTATTTATAATCGATTTGTTAACGTCTTGTGGGCCCATAGCCTGTTACACGTTGGGTTTTACTTTGTGTTTTAGGTTGTTTCAAATTTTATATAAACAAAATTTTTAGACTCTTCAATCAACTAATGTTTTTATTGTTTAAAAATAAACGTCTAACATAAATATATTTACTTTGACACACTACATCATCAATTGTTTTTAAATATATGCCTTCTTAAATAATTATAATTGTCATTATTACTTAATCAAATTGTTTTACAACGATTTTTTTTTAATATCATATAGAGAACAAATAAGTCCAAAATCAAAAAGTACAAAGAAAATTGAGCTTTATAAAGTTGTAAACTTCGCTTTAAGAAATCTCATAAAACCTGGGTTCAACATCTTAGAAGTAATACGTTTTGTCTTCTATCGCGCGAAATTTAATTCTACTACCACGTTCAAGTTTAATATCATCGCTCATAGCTGTATAGATTCGTATTCGGTGTTTCAATATCATACAATTGCTCTTCAAACGGGTTTATTTCCTATCAATATTTTTAGCTTCCGTCGGAAACGTAACACTTAAATATCTATGCTTTCCTTATTGAATCGGGGCTCTCTCAAAGACCGACCGACTGCTCCTTATTTAAATATGCAAGGAATCAATAAAGTGCGCTATTACTGTTATCGAAGCAATAGAAAATACTGGTATTGAAGGACGTTATGCGTCGAAGACAATTTGCATGTCGGAATAGAAAATATTCCCGTTTAAACTCGAAAGGAAAGTTTCTTAAGATTCTACGTACTAAATTAGGAAAAAGTATCCATTTCTATACTTTCCAATATTCTTCAATGTAAAGAAGCATTCAAATTGAAACTCTGAATTGTGTCTGAGTAAGCGATATTATTACTGAAACGTTCAATCGTTCAATATACTTTGTAAGACGAACATATACATATACGTGGGCATCAGCATATATTTGCTGTAACGAATAGAACTAGATATCTTAGAGGAGATCAGTGAAGCAATATTGCTTATAGTTGACGATAAGCAACGGATAATAGCGGTGGAAAGGCCGACAATATGGTCAAAACTGGAAATGCAGTTAACGCAAAAGGTCAGAGGAGATAGTGTAGTTAAGTGTAAGGGTCAAACGGATTCGGTCAGATAAGCCGAAAGTTTGGACCGAGATAGAGAAAACAATATATTAAACATCGGACAGTAAAGATCAATGTGTATTGAGGATTTAGATATAAAAAGTTGGAAACCTTTTCTGTTTCACGAAGAAGTAACTGTGTATCTTTCTGATAATATTTTTAAAAGTATCTGTTAACAATTAAAAGAAATTAAATAATTCTAGCAAATTATATTTTACATTTAAACACTTAGAAGCACTAATTACTCAATGAATTATCAAAAACTGCACATCACAATAAAATTGCCATCTAAAGAAATTTATTTTTTTCCTGGGTATGTGATTGTGTATGAGATAATTTAAAAATAGATGGTAATCATTGTTTTAAGCGAAGAGCTTTCTTCGAGTTTTTTTTGAACTGATTTTTGGTATCTTAATTGAGATAAAGTATCCATGTTTGAGAAACTTGGTCTGTTTTGCCAACACATTCGCTTTATCTTGATGAATACCTAATTGTGATCAGTGATATTAAGTTTTGAATATATCATTCAAATTATTGTGTTACAATTTCTGATTACTTGTTCATACATACATATTAGATGCTAAATTTTGATTTATGAGTGTAATGGTTCCCTTAAGGTTATGAATCGTTCTTGGCTTACTTTTGTAGACCTGAGACTTGAGGTAGCGCTATAAACAAACCTCCAAGAGTGACAAATCGCAAGAGCTGGGCGGCCAGTTTACATTTCCATTTCTGCGAAGGAAAATTTTGTTACTACAAATCGATGGTCTCGTGGGATGACAAGTAGCATTGATTTGTTGAAACAATTTCAAGTTTACAGTTGCAGCCGCAAACATTCTGTTAGTCCTTTAGTGCTTGCTATTAATAATAACACGGTTTTCATGTTGGTCTTCCTGAGCACATGAGTCGAGAAAATGCTCCAAACAGTGAGTTTTTTAGAGTGGAGAAGCAATTTGTGAATGACTTGAGGATTTTCATCACCTCAAAATCTACAATTTTATTTGTTTATGTTTCTACTAAGCCAAAAATGTACTTCAGCCAAAAAGATAATTTTTGAACCAAAATTCAGATTGACTTACTTTCTACAATCTAACTTACAAAAGTTCGATATACACGATGATCAGGTGGTTTGAGGTCTTTAGTAATTTGAGAAGGACGTGAAACAGAGATATTGGTATCTTCTCTAACACCCTGTCTTGTTCTCTGCTGAACGGGTATTTCAACCGTCCACAAGTGTTTACTCGTTTACTACTGAGCCCCACAGAATGTTGCAAATATTCAATACAATTTATTTATTATCAGTTCAATCATTGCAGCTAATGCCCAGACATATGGTATTATTTCTTCGCGAAAATTAATCCTGATGTAGAAAGTCTTCTGTTAGTAATCAAATCTTCAACTACTCCTCGCCGAATAGTATTCAAATAGTTTATGTACATACATATGTGTTGTGGTATAATTTGTTTGCACACTGCTCGGATAATAGAGGTTGTAGATACGGTTGTCGATACATTCCAAATAAGAATGGAGCAAATGATGTTACAATCGGAGCGCATACCACACAGGAACAAAGTTGTGATTTTCAAAAATCGCAGTAAATTTAAAATTTGTTTTCCATTGACTGATAATTGGCTGTCCACTAAGTAGTTCATGAACATTAATAAAACATATTTAATGCTTCTAACTGCGCTTTTTTTTTGAACTTCGTCCAATTTGTCACATATCGTTTGATATATCCGTTCCTTTGATGGCGTCTCGATATCTCTGATGGTATCAAACAATGTCTTTTTGCTAATCCCAACTTCATTTGCTGTCTGATGAAGCCTTAGCCCACTTTGTTACATGCCTGCACTTTGCATTTTTTGAGGAACCTGTGAGGGCAGCATCAGCCATAATTCACATATTGACGTTTATCAAAACCATAAGATGTATAAACAAGAAAATTTAAGGAAAACAGTTCAAATAATACCTTCAATAATGACATTTTTGGTATCGCCTGGTTTGATATATTTAAAGAAATATCCATTGATGATGCTGTTGACGTTTTTTATTGCAGTATGTTTAGAATAAAATAGTACCTGAAACAATGGCACTCGAAACGAAAGAGATACTCTAGGTTAAGTGATTGTATGTTCTTCACCATGCTTGGATGTCGTCTCAAGAATACCATCAATAATGATTTCCTTAAATGAATTAAATCTGTTTAGTCAAATATGAAAAACTTTTGCAATATGTATCGTGTTGCAACAGTTGAAAGTTTTAGATATGAAAAATGGTGGTTGTCCAGATCATATTTATCGTTTTTTTATCTTGTTTATTTGTTGATTATGTTATTTAATTTAACTACCACACCCTGATTTTTTTAGCGAGTTTATAAAAACGAACAAATTATGCTGCTTCATTCAGGCGGAAATGCTGAAATCTCTTATCATTAAAACATAATTCCTGATTGCACGTTGTCTCACACATACAGGTCGATCAGAATCTCGTGGCAGTTGCGCTTAAGTCAGAGGTTGGGTAAAAGTATGACGTTGCAGCACTCAGCTGATATTGAAGCGCTGGTATAAGAGGCGGATCTAATGGCTTATGCGTTGGGGGTATATAAGCCGAGAGCACTCATTCACGTTTGTTATATTGTTACATTAACGATAGATCACTGCCACGGCATTCTGGTCGACCTGTAAATTTTGATGAATGAATTTTGATGAACTTGAAGCTCGACCTTCTATCATCTTTCAATTAACTATTGAAATTAGTAATATGGATATTATAATTCATCATTCTACAGATTGTGCTCTGATTAGAACGATGTTTGTGGCAGTTTCGACATTTTTCAATTGTCTTTGTTGGTTTTCAGATTAGTAGTCGATCTTTTTCAACGGTAATTCATATGTGCCTGTTATTATGCATAACTTGTAGTTTTTTGTGTGTGTTAACTTTGTTTAATGTTTTTCTTTGGCCGAATTTGCATTTGTATTTATAATTTTTTATATAGCTATCCGTGGAAATTTATTAGAGGTGTTGTATATTTTATTTTCTAATATTTTCTAATGAATAGTCTACCTTTTTTCTATAGGATTTATGTTTAAACCTTGGAAGAAACTTCTTTGTCATGGTATTGTTTTCCGTTTTCCAATTCGTTTCAATCTTATCAAAATGTGAAAAAAAGTGGAATATTTATGACTGCAAACTTCATGTTTAAAATGCCTTTTGTGATCTTAGCTCCTCTATAAGTTCTTTCCTTTTTTTAACGAGTTTGCTACTGCGTCCTGGCTGTCAGTTGATCCTATACTCTCTTCACTGTTCTTCTTTCTCATTCTTCATTCATCTTTTGTAAGTGGTTCTACTCTACATTTGTTACCGTATTGCTTCTAACTGTTCCTCTTACATATTTTGAAAACAACATTTTGAGATATTGCATTCTAGCGCCACGTTTCACAAACACATATGTATATCTAAGTACTGATTTATTTTTGTTTTATAGTCTAAATTTGACTTGATTTTTTTTTTACTTACAAAGTTTTTAAATTTCATTTTCTTGGCCTGTTCGTGCTTCAATTGTTACTCCGAAGCAGTCAAAGTAATTCATTTGTTTTATTTTTTGTTTGTTGTTTTTGCGGTAACTTCTGGGTATTCTGCACTTGTTGCTATAATATTTGTTGTACCTGCATCTATTTTCATTCCATATTACTTCAGTACTGCTGTCCATACATTGATACATTCACTCGAGGGTATCCTAGTTTTGATTATTGAATATACTTCTTGGATCGCATACTTGGATAGTCTCTAATGATCCCTTTAGTTTCTTTCACGGACCAAAGAATATTAGCGATGCGTAGGCGGACATTGATTTTAGTTTCTTTTGCTATTTATCCTTTAGCTATAGCCCCATCTATTTTTTTTTGCTATTTACTTTCGAAACAAAATCGTAATACTTCTCTCGTACTTGATGCCGACTTATTTAAACTGGCCATCTATTATTTATTTCGGATCAACTTCGCGTGGCTGGATAGCACAATAGGCGTCGATGATTTTTTTTCGAATTCGAGAAAAATTTCAGATAAAGATATTTTTTAAAACATACCCTGAAATCGTCCGTAAACGGAATAAACCAGCATAGCCAGAAGTTTTGTTTAGGATTAAAGTGCTTTTAGACGTTTCAAAAAGCTTCAAACAATTTCATTCTAGTTGAAACAAAGAATTAAAATATATTCTCATTAATGCTACTACTTAAAATAGGACAGACAGAGCTTCTGAATCTTTGTATTAATTATCCACTTATCTAGTGGAATCCAAGCGACTTTGTCGTCTGACGGTAATGTAAGCACTTGTTTGCTGCTATTTAAACCAGACCTAATGAAAATATTCAACTCGATTCAGAAGTATATACTTAGGTAATTTGTAGAATGACTTTGTGCTGTCTACGAAGCGTGCACTTCACGAAGTTGTCATATATCTTTTTAAGTAACCCGGCTCGCGAAGCGCACGTATAACCTTTCCAACGATTAAAGCCGAGATCTCGGCTTTTATTTAAGTGCACTCCAATTTTCACCCTCGAAAAAAGAGGTGATGGTAAAAACTTCCAAACGGATGTAAGTAAAAAGTTGGCCTGCTGGGTAATTAATGTTCCAAAAACTCCAGACCCATTAAAAATTAGGCAACATGGTTGTGTATGAAAGATAACCGGGAATTTTGCAATATAACTTCTAATAAAACCAGGGTTGTACTATATGTATGTGAAGTGTAAATCATACAGGGAAGCGAGTCGAATACCGGCGAAAAAAGGCGACAGCCGATATTAATTAATAAATAACAGCGTGTTGTTGAACGTACACTGTTATTTACAACAAGCTATAAATATTGGTAACGTTTCAATTGCTGTTTCGGAAAAATAGTGTGTAGTGGATATATTGTCCAAATCTTGTATATGGTGAAAAACGGGTACTTCAATACATAAATATTCCCAGTGATTGGAGAGAATTGCGAGAATAATTTTGGAAAGGGAAAGTTTAAACTGATATGTGTGGCTGATATTGTGAGAACTAACACAAATCAAGACGAGTTTTGAAAATAAGTGACTGCCTCTATGAAATATACAGGACATCTCAGAACTTTATCGATAAACTGTGTCAAGGTCGTATTTGTGCTAGAAAATTAAAGCAATTTGGTAGTTGAATCTATCAAAATGTAAAATTACAAAAATAACATGTTCTTCCAATTTTGCAGTTATCGAATTCCAAAATTGGAATTACCGAAATATTTGATTGATATTCACAATTTGATGTTAACAGACCTAAATCCTAGAAAGATGAGGGCGAGGACTACCAAAGAGCTTGATAATCTCAAACGGGACTCTCCCCATTTCCTAAGTCTACCGAACAGTGAAATGGTTAGGAAATATAGCTTCGAAAAGAACTTTCCTACGAAGCTAAATAATAAGAGAGAATGGATGAGAGAATCCTCCACCTACTGCCTCAAAGCAAAGACCATTAAATGGTATCTGGATGGTTCTAACACCGACAAACGAACAGGTGCAGGGGCATTCGGGCCAGGAACCAAATACTCCAAGACAACGAGAATATACTCTAGCATCTTTCAAGCGGAGATCAATACCAACGGAAGATGTGCTTAACTGAATCTGGTCTTCACTATCGAAAGCAAAGCATTGCAATTTTCTCCGGTAGTCGAGCAGTCATAATGGCGTTCTAACATCATCAGCTCGAAATTAGTCTGGGAGTGCCTTAGCAGACTAAACAACCTAGGTAAAGAAAACGGAGTTGCATTATGCTGGGTACCAGGACATACTGGAGTCAGCGGGAACGAAGAAGCTAACCTATTAGCAAGGGAGGCCGCCACAAAATCTTAAAGATAGAGAGAGAGAGAGGGGGGTGGGGACTCGGAATATTCCTCTGGGAGAATTCCTCTGCTTTGACACACTCTAAACTATTTATTGGGAACTACAACTACGCATTCTCATAGGTCTTTTTACAGCGCATTCTCACCTAGGGGAACACATGACCAGGATAGGTCTGAAACAGAATAGCGAAGGTTCTGTGGGGGCGTAGGATGAAAATCCAGAACACCTGACATCTAACTGCACCGATATTACGGAAACCCGAACTAATTATCTCGGCAAAGACGTCGTAGACGAAGAACACGTACCTTCTCTGAAACTATCACAGTTATGGCAGTCTATTAAAGCTCTTAGATTGGATGGGGACCTCTGAGAGTAAGCACACCTTAGCCGCCTATAGCTCACGCAAGGAGGTACAATAGATCAATAGGTCAGAGTGCAATATCACTCTCAATTAAATCTAAATCTAACAGACTTAAGTGATGTCAAAACAAACAAAATGTCAATTTTAAATTTTATTGCAAGTGTGTTAATACGGTTCTTATAATTGTTTCATCGTCCTCTCTAGATAAAACTAATACAGGGTGATTGGTGAGAATGGCCTATTAAAAGTATTATACAAACGGAACGGAATTTTAAAACAACATTTTGCAGTTGGATATGGTTAAATATGAACTATCACGTGAAAATATTTTTGAGTAAATATCACTGCTGGTTAACCGGAAGTGGGCATCAACTTGGATTTTTTAAATAGCATGCTATAAAATAAATTACAAATTCAGCTTCAGTGGTAAGTTTTACACATATTTCATGTAGCATACCCTATACCTAAGTACCATTCCTTCTGAGTTATTCGCAATAATTAAATTAAAAAAGTGACAGATACCGATCTTACTTTAAAGTGATATTACGTCACGTAGGAGTAAAAGAGACAAATGAAATTTTGCATATGCATAGCTGATAGTATGTAGTTACACACCATTTGAAGTTCTTCTCTGTAACATTATACAGGGTGTTTAAAAACTTAGTTGCTTGTAAATAAGTTCAATCTGCGAAAAGTAATTTTTTTTTTAATGCAAAGGTATACATTTTATTAGATATTCTGATTCTACGATAGATTCTCTTTTAATCTGTGTTGGGTGTTCCTATATCTAAAATGAAAGATGAATAAGTTATAACGATTTAATTAGTCTGCGTACCTAAAATACTCAGATATGTCAATTTACTGAAGCAAGGGTGCTTAACTCATTTGTTTTTCTTTAATTGCGAATTACTTAGACGGCGTGGTATTTACATATGTAAGTATATACTATACTACGATGTATTTCTGATACGAAATTGGAATGGGTCCTGCATTGGGTTCGCGGATACGCCTACAATTTGTATTATTATTATTATTGTTTTTAACAATTAAATAACAATAAAAATAACCAATAAAAAAAATCTGTGTATTTTATTTTTGAAAAATGAAATAAAAAAATTAAGAAACCAGATACGATTTAAATGTAATTTTGTTAATGACTAAATTAGATTATACAACTACTTATACTTAGAAAGGAGGAAAAATGCTTCACGATTAATATTATGGTCTGTGACTACCCGATGTCGCTGATAACAATTCAATAATTAGCTATGCTATTCTTAGGCAACCCATTAATCAGGTAGAATCGGAAATCAGAACTCGCCCCCTTGACAAAATGTTTACACAATTAATAAATAAATCAGTAGATAATCAAAAATCAAATAAATACAAACTACAGGAAGAACTCAATAACACGAGGACGATTTTTTTTCTGACTAACCTTTTCGGTCCGGGATGTTCTACGGTGGGTTGACTTGACAGCTTTTGATGGGAATTCTCGAGGAGAGGGTGTTTGGAAACCGAAGGAAGATCAATTCATGATTTGTAAAGACAGTTCGGGAAATATTTTCCTGGTTAGTTTTAAATCTCAAATTCACCTTCTCTTGAGATAACGTTTAAACTGGTTTTTAGGTTAGAATTCTGAAGTTTAACCTTTAAAAAACTACTGGATCAAAAGTAAGGTTAGGAATTTTATCGGAGCTCAAAAATTGTACGTGTGTATGATTTGAAAGTTAAAAAACGTATCTACTGTTTGTTTCTATGGAAATTAATAAGAAAATCTGCAAATTCAAGGCTGTGATTGGTGGAAATGCGGTGTAATTAAAAAAACAAATGATCATCGTTTTTCCTTTTAAAACACTGGAAAATATTTCGGAAATCTCTTTTTGGATAAGAAAATGAAGTGGAAAAACGAATTCTCCGGGTAAAAATAGGTTTATATTCGGAATTTCGCAAATTAAAGATGTTTCCTTTTTGAAATAAAATGTACCTGTCAGCTCCAATGTTAAATAGAAAATTCTCTTTTAAATGGAAATTTGCTGATGAAAACATTGTGTAAAACGTGTTGTTGAATACCTACGATCATTCTCAAACCTAGCCTGTTACCTGCGAAATGTTATCCAGCGAGTTCTAGAATCTGATTTTATCGGTAAGTTTTAAAAAATGCTAACTGGTTTCTTTTTAATTTTTTCCACTCTTTCACAATATTATTTACAGTTTAATTATACAATCATAATTCTTACTACTAAGGTTTGAGTTTCTGATATATTGGATTTTATGGGCATTGTAATTGGAAATTCTCTCGGAAAGGATGCAAATTTGACATGACATCAATGTATAAGACTCGGATTAGAACGTTTTGTAAAGTAAGTGTATTCTTCCTGTATTTTTGACTCAGTGTTTGTGTCGTGTGAGTGGTTGTACGATGAGCTGTATGGTGTCAGACGTCTTAGAACTCCGAGTGCAATGCGAAACTGATCGTCCTTATCGTTTCAGCTCGGAAATCCTAAGCTGGACCTTCACCTAAACAGACAATCGCATGTGTCGTGGCTAGTGTGTATAGTACTGTACCAGGACAAAAAATTTATTAGAAGCTGAATTTGTCATTTATTTTATAGCTTGCTATTTAAAAAATCGAAGTTGATGCCCACTTCCGGTTAACCGGAAGTGATATTTATTCAAAAATATTTTCACGTGATAGTTCATATTGAACCATATCCAACTGCAAAAGTTTGTTTTAAAATTCCGTTCCGTTTGTATATCTAATACATTTAATAGTCAATTCTCACCAATCATCCTGTATATATGTACTAGATAATATAAACAGTTTGTAAAATATATAAACCCAACATTATCCGTCAAAGTGAAAATGAAATCATCCGATTATAATACAAATTACCTCAATTAATTTTGCGGTTCTAAGTAGCGACGGAGACTTCATTCAACTAGCGAATTAAAATGAGAATTTTCTTTCATAACTCCGCTTTTACAAGCAAAGGTGATAACATCTTTCTCACGATTTAATTACACTTCGTGAACGAGAACTTTTACAGTATCACCGTCTCAAATCTCGTTGTTTAATTTTAATGATAATATTCGTAGATTGATGTGCAAGTTATTATTAAATAATAATTTGGGTAATATTTTGAAGCGGACGGTTTTTACAACGTTACGGATTAAGCCTGTTTTTATGGCTTACGCTTCATGGGAAGATGACTCTTGGGACGTTTTTACTACTTTCTTAGCACTTTTAAGACGATAGACTGGCAGCTTCGAATATTGTGAATAATACATAACCTGTGAGGTAATAAATACATTTTATCGGTTGAAGTGTTCAAATTACGACGATAAGGCCATCTCATTAGCTGTTCATGTTATATGCCAATTAAAACAATAATATAGATAATTCGTTTTTGATGGTTCTCATTATTTATAATAAATGGTGACCTATATTTAAGGTATAATATAACATTTTTTACGTAAGTATATCTTTTGAGATAGTTCCTTCTTGGCAATGTTATTTATTTGAAGATAAGGTAGTTGGGAAAATAAAATGCATTTCAGAATACAGCTTTCATATGTGTTGAATATAACCGCGTGAGATAACAAAAGCATTTCTGTGTCATCTGGCAGCGTTCTCATATATGTACATACGTGTCAGCTATTTAAAGCTCTTATTTTTTCCTATTAGCTTCCACAATACTTCGCATCTAACACCTTTTATACGACTTGGATAAATTCAGTTTGCGCGACTCAAAGATTGTGGTTTTTGAAAGGGGACATGTGAAAGTTAAATTCTAGATGTGTGGAAGATTTAAACAAGGGTCTTAAGTAATTATTTTATATGATTAAATTTCGTTGGCGCTACGTAGCAACTTGCCTGTTTACGATTCAGGTTCATGAAAATAACACCTCGCTGAACATTGTTCGTAGAATCGCCGCCTACGTCTGATTTTCCTCTGTAGGGAGAGGCAGAGTTAAACAATGTAACAATAAAATATTCACGGAACGTTGCTTGTTACGATACTATTACCTTTTCATGTCCGTATAAAGCCAAATCTAATATTTATTCGAGTGTGTATCGATTTTTCTGCGTGGCTCTCATTATTTTAGCGCTTAATTATTATGTTTCAATTGATGTATGAACAGAAAGACATACTGTTTTGGTTTAGTAGATAAAGCTATAATCTACAAGAGAAACTTTTTCTTTTTTTTTAATAAAAGGGTATTAATTAAAATTAGCAAGATTTTCTTATTTACACTTTAATAAGCAGCTTTCAGTTGGTGCATCATTAACGTTAAGAGTTTTCTGCCAATTTTCTAGATTTAGAGCATCCGAATTCTTTTTAACTAATTTTTCTCTGTCGTTCTACTATGGCAAATATACTGTTGTGTGCAAATGTATTAGGCACCCCAGGTAAAACCCTGTGTATGTAGCTATGCACCACGCCACGTCCAAAGAAGTCTTACGAGCAAAATTATTCGAAGAATGAGAAAAGCTTTCTCCGGACTTATGTTTTAAGCTTGTATCGTATCCAAAAGGATTAAGGCTGTTATAAAAGCTGGTGGTGGAGCCATGAAGTATACATTTTATAAAACAAAATATCTTATGGAATGCCTTTATGCTGTCGTTTTATTTCGAAGAAATTCCTTTCAATTGTTTCAATCAAACTTAGAGGGTGCCTCATACATTTGCACATAGCAGTATAGATCTATGGATTTATTCAAAAAGTATTTGCAGCCGAAAAAAATGCGAAACAGATTGCTTTGCTACAGACATTAATAGCATGATTCCAGTCATTATTGTATAAACCGAGGTGGAAATTGCTGCATAGTTCAGGGATTGGGAGCGACGAAGCGATTATCTTTATTCGATTTTCGAAGAATATGAGGTAGTGGCTAAGGATAAATTTTTCAATAGAAAATTGGCGATCGTCCTTACCACATCTGCTTGCGAAGCGTAGTTAGGTTTTGCAACACCTATTTATCACTGATTTCTTAATGGCTTAAGGTGGCTATATAGTATGGTACGGTACCAATGACTAAGCTAGCCATTTCTGCCAACAGTTTCATCTAAATTTGTGTATCTTTCACTACAAGTTTTCTAATTGTTCTTTCATTTTCTTCCATGGTTGTAGTCATTGGTGTACCTGAACGCAGATCATCCCCAAAGATTTTCTTTCATCTTTTAAATTTACTTAATTAATATATTTAGTAATGAAGGCCTTGGTAAATAGTTAATATTTCTTCTTGTTTGTCTTGTATTTTCCATTCTATATAAATGTCCGCACCCTATATATTATATAGAATGCCTTTGTTCAATGTATTCTAGCACTGACTGCATTTTTAATTTTTTTCGTTTTTCCGAGTTTCTTATGCTCTCCATCCTTGACCTTGTCGTTGGTGTTCTTCTATTTAATATCCAGGATTCACAGCCATATGTTAATATCGGTCGATAAATTGCCTTATATACTTTAGTTTTGCTTCTCGGGATATCTCTTTTTTGTTAATGAAATTATTCTTCATGCTATGGTACAGCTTTGTTGTTTTTTTATTCTTACTTAATTCTTACTCCGAAGTACGGAGTGTTCTTACTTGTTCTATTTCAATTCCTTCTATTTCGATTTTCGTATCTACCTGTTCATCTCCCACTACCATTACTTTAGCATTGCTCTTATTTATTATCATTCCACTCCAGTCTTTTAGTGTCATATTCCATGTTATAGTAGTTACGTAGTAATTTTTTATGTAATTTAATTTTTTCGAAAAGTTTGGTTCAAGTTTGACCGAATAATTCTTCTTGTTTGTTTAATTTAGTTTATATCAATGATGTAAATGCATTTCTGAGTCCTTCTATAAGCCATTCTACCGCGTGCAGCTTTCGTCGCTCAATCTTCACATTAACAGTGGGATAGATACATACCTTTGAATCGGGACCAATATTTGACCATTAATATTCAGAGCATGAGGACAACGGAGCCATAGACCTCATCATCATATCGACGACCCGTCATTGTTTGCTGTACACGCGGCAGACGTGTACGTCCACCATGCTCTAGTTGACGTTCACCACATCTCCAATGAACTGAAATTCTTGCGTTACTCACTTGCGTCGGAAAACAACATTTTTTTCCACGGCGGTTCTCGCGACTCAGTAGAATCCGCTGCAACGCACTCTGTAGCAAACACCCCCGTATAATTCGTGTAGTGAGTACGCCTTCCCTTCTTGCTAGCTAAACAGCTTCAAGTTGCCTTGAGGAGGATATACGCGACGCTATGCGTCCTTGCTCATTCCATTCTCGCTAAGCCCATTGCATTGCCGTCAATGCCCGCTTGAGACGGCGCACGATTTCATGGAAGGATACTCCTATCATGTGCATACCCACAACCTACATAGTACTTTTTTGCACCATAGTAAGAAAGGCTGGTTTTTCTTCCACCCACTTCGGATTTCATGTCAACGGAATGTTGCACCTGCCGGAGCCACTCTTAAAAAATGCAGCTATAGAAAAATTCGAAACACGTTTCATCAACTCGTTTTGGAGAAAACTTTGGGCACCAATGTCCGTGTCTTTACGCGTGCAGAAGATACAAGCAGTGCTCGACACTTTTTTCCAACAGTGTATATATCTAAGGCTTCCACGGTCTGAGTCTCTGTTATGAGGGCTTCCGGGTTTTGACCGCGTCCTAGTAAAGTACATATATACAATACAAAATAAAATAAAACAAAAATGAAAATGAAAAAATACAAAAATATATATACAACTTACTCAAACTCGACGTTTTGAGCTTGGATAGAAGAAATGCGATCTAATACGGACCAATCATCTCCAGACAAAGTGTTGGAGAGTTCTAAATGAAGGGAAAGAAGTTTCCTGGATACAAGATCTAATTCGCGACGGCAATATTTGATACGTTCGCGGATGAGTGCTAAGCTGGCTCGTCTTAAGATACGAGGGAGCGTTTTTATATTCGCGGAATGGGGGACAAGGGGTGGAAATAAAAAAACCAAATTATTTTTCTTTTTCAATATACCTATTCACCTGCACGACGGATACATTTTTCACATCTTTCAATTAATTTATTTATACCCTCATAAAAAATGATTTCTCTTTATCTGCAAAATACGCCGAAACTGCCTCCTTGACTTCATCATCGGCAGTAAATTTTTTACCCCGCAGCTCTTTTTTCATTTTCGGAAACAGGTAATAATCACTCGGGGCCAGGTCTGGGCTGTAGGGTGGGTGATTCACAATTTCGAAGCCCACCTTATGCAGGGCAGCTAACGCAACGCGGCTCTTGTGGACGGGCGCGTTGTCGTGCAAAAGCAGCACACCTTTCGTCAATTTTCCCCGTCGTTTCTCTTTAATGACTTCTTTTAGTCGCTCTAATATTGAAGCGTAATATTCTCCGGTTATAGAAACACCTTTATCTTTATAATCAATCAACAATATTCCTTCCGAGTCCCAAAATACCGTTGCCATGAGTTTCCCAGCTCGGGTCGTCTTCAAGGGATTCCCTTCCTTGTTTAAATAAACTATGCCACTTGTACACCATGGTTTTTCCTGGACAAGAGTCGCCGTAAACCAATGACATCTCATTGATTATGGTCGCGACTGATTTTCCTTGCCTGGTAAGGAACTTTATAACGGCACGATATTAGATTTTTTCCATATTTCACTTTTCACTCCTGATTATGTTACTTGGTTGACGATAGCTCAAAGACTAACTGTCTAATAACAATGAAACTTCGTATTTATACTAATTATGAGTCGCTGCACAGGCCACGCCCCCAATGCGCCTAATCACCCCCCTACAACTCGCTCATTCCGCGAATATAAAAACACTCCCTCGTAGTTTGAGATAGTGCTGATGTGGTGAGAAAGTTTGAGGAATTTTGGGACAACATGAAGTCAGAAGGTTTTCGCCTCTGGCGTGGTTGACGCGTCGAGTTACCGTGACCTTCTGGCGCCCCTCACCTAGTTTTGCTCCTGAAGAAGCCACTTACATTAGTGGCGAAACGTCGAGTTTGAGTAAGTTGTATATATATTTTTGTATTTTTTCATTTTCATTTTTGTTTTATTTTATTTTGTATTGTATACTTTACTATGACGCGGTCAAAACCCGGAAGCCCTCATAACAGTGTATATATCCAATCAAGCTCCAACTTTTCGCACACAATATGTGTAGTAATAAATAGTATTATAGTCTTATCTATGATTATTGGTGATCATTTTACTTTTATGTAAGATAATGTGAGACCACGTATTGCGATAATCTCTTTTAACTTATGTAGTAGTCAGCAAGCAGCCTGAAATTGAACGCAATAGAACATTTATACGATGAGTTAAAAAGAGCAATTCGAAGAATAATATGTCATCTCACAAGAAACAATATAGAATTTGATTAGGTTTATACCCAATTTTACGAGGGATAAGTATTATTAGCATAAGAGAGGATCAATGCCATGATTAAAAATTGAGGGTTCTTAAGGAATAATTTTGTTTAAATCGTAAAATCTTATTTTCGTAGTAATAAAATTGTAATTTAATTTTTTTTTCAGAACACGAAACGAACTAATGAATGTGTATTTTTGTTAAACCGTAATAAATGTTATTGCAAACAGTTATTTTTTTTAAATTGGGGTCTAGTTTTTTGAAAAAAAAATATTTAAAGAAAAAAGTTCTAACCGCAAAAATTGTCAATAACATCAACTAGGACTATATTGAAGATGGGAGTTATATTTTTATTTTTATCGATGTTTATTTCATTATGACGGATGATAGTTGAGATAAAGCCTAATATTTTGCAAATTGTATAAAGATTTTGTTTACATCCCGATTTATCGGTTTTGCCTTGATATAGCACAACATTACGCTATTCTATAATAAATTATTTGTAATACATTAATCTTGAAGAAAAATAACATATTTCATGGTAATTGAACTGTCAACAAACTACAATATCAAAAGCGGTTTAAATGACCCGTGAAATTTAAATTGAACTTTCTACCTCATATCGGTCCACTAGATTAAAGTGTCGCATATACTTCTTACGTCGAGTATATGTACCATATATTTTAGTCGATTTTATTATTCGTGAAGGAACTATTCGATATATAGAATAGATTCAGATTTAAGAGCCTTTATAATTTCGTGTTTATCCTTCCATCACAGAAGCAATTTGTTCCACATACTTAGCGATGGCGAACCGTTTCTGCACCACTTTCTTCTGATAAATCCTCTTAGCGCAAAATATTCTGACAAATTGTCGATCGTCGAATAAAGTATTCCTTCTTCTAATATTGGTGCTCCTTTCTTTCATCCGGCTTTAAATTGCGGTTGAAAAATACGATTATATAGTCTAGCTGAGACCGTCGAACGTCCCTGACATATTCGTAAATCCCGTCATCCCCGTCATCGCTAGTGAATTTTACGTTTAATGAAGTCGAATTTACGAAGTTAAATTGGCTGCGGAGCTATTCGAGGAAAATACAGTTTGCAACAAATTTATGACTGAAATAAATATATCAATATTATAATCGGTTTCGATTTGTATTTTTAATTATTAATGTTTCTGTTTAGGATGATTCTATTACAAGAAACCAAGATCGATTATATATGTATATCGGTTTTATAAGGAAAAAAATCGATTCAAAACGTTATCCTTGCATCATATTTCGTATACCTATACATACATAGTTGACAAAATCATTTAACCTTTTGATCTAGAATATTTATTATGCGGGTATTTGCATCGTTTTTTTGTTATCGACGTTTGGTTTTCTTTTTCCCCTTTTATTTTATGATATGACGATTTTTGTTTTTTCCAGGAAGTGCTTTTAAAGGCTCTTTAAATTATTCAGTATTCAGATTTGGACATTCACAAAAGAATAACTTTTTTAGCCCTTTAGTGGTTAAATTTTCAGTAATCTCCTCTTAGTGAGCGGTTTTGTTACAAATAAACTTTAAGCTTATAAGCAATTCTAATTCCCCTGTATTTATCCCTGTCGTAGGAATTATCTTCTTTGGTGGTATAGTGAACATCGAAATTCATGCTATGAATCCAGATATCTTTCAAATTGCTTGTTTGTTATAATCTTTCATTTTGAGAATTGCCAACACCAAAAGTTCCGATGGGGTAACCTTCATAATCTTTGAAAATTGGGGACTAATGTGAAGCTTTTTTCTGATTGCATAGTGATTTTGCTTCAAAAAGGCAGGTTTAATTAAATTTTTTAATTATCAAATCCTATGACGTTGAATTAATTAACTAGATCGTTAAAATGTGATCGTTTGGAAAATTGTGATATGTTTTTTTCTACTTTAATAAACGTTTTCTCTTTAGAACTCATAACTGCTCAAATGTAGTGGAAACAATACAGAATTTGTATCAGATAAAATATATCTGCGTGTCCTGAAAGGAAAATCTGAACAAGAGAAATGAATGAACAAAGTCAGAACCAATTACAACCTAATATTCTGGTTATGACTATAATTTCAACAATGAGCGATATAAAAGTATTTAGTTAGTACCTGTTTTATTGTTTTGCTTAGATAAATTAACGTCAAACCATACCATGTGTCAGATTACAGGAAAATACAACATTCCTATTCATGCTAAATGGTAACTATAAGTAGTACAGCGCTGCCAAATAGTAGGATAAATAAAATGTATGCGTGTCATCTGAGGTCACCTGATTGAATTTTTCTGATTTCTAGAAAAAACTTAGTTTAAAAATGTAAAATTTTATGTATAACTATACTATGATAAGTTTTTCACAAAAAAAAACTTTATGTTTTTGTCTACTGGGAAATCTGCAATTCAGCAATAGCCAACACTTCGCGAATCAATCAATTTTTAAAAGGATAAAATAATTTGTTAGTTTTGGAGGAAATCATAATTTACAAATTTCACAGGACTAGTTTCGAACAATAAGTTTTACTGAATTATTAAAATGATATATCCGATTTTATTTACAATCACACGTCGAACTAGTCGAATAATCTTAAAAGATAAACAGATAAGAAGGATTCAATGATTTAGAGTTAAAATAACACTAACAAATAAGTTAATGTGCAAATGAAAGACAAATTATGTATAAAATTAAAACACAGCGTTGATTACAGTGACTAACTGAATACGTGTTTGACAAATGTTCGAAAATCAAAAATATCTTGTCAGTAACAGCAAAAATTAATCAAAATACAAAAACACAAAATAATTTATTATAAGATTCTCTCCATGTTTTGCTCAAAGACAATCTTCAGAAAAGGCCAGACGGCCGATATATGTATATGAAGAATCTCAGATTTTAGAATTTTAATGATTTGAACTAAATCCAGTTTTAAACTGTTTGAGATCTAATTTAATGTTATCCTAATTTATATTGTGATTAGCTTTAGATTCGTGTTATCGATCAAAACACTAAATATGTCAATGTTTTGTCATTCTACTGTTTGCTTGAATAACTGCTTGAATCGATCGATAGCCGCAGTGGTTAGGCGGCTGACTGTCATTGTGGCAGAACGATAGGAGCTGGTTTTCAATTCTCTGGAGGGGACATTTTTTCAGATAGTTGAAATCCGGACCGACTTATCATTCGATGTTCGGAGCAAAGTGATTATTAATAGCATGGCATTATAAAAGGCGATATGATGCTGTGACAACGCTATTTGAACACAATTATACACACACAAAAACTACACCGCGAGAGTTGCAATGTGATAGCCAGACAAGTAATACAGCTTACGGAGTCACTGCGACTAAGCACACACCACACTTAAAAAAAAGCGTTTCGGCACTGAGAGAATTAGATTTCGTATATAATCTTCATTAACATTTTTCCACGTTTACTCTATTTTTTCATCCGAGAAAACGCCTTCCAGAAGTCTTCGTCTTTATTTAAGAACAAAATTCAAGTCTGAACTGCTGGTTTTGCTAAAAAATTGACAAAAATGGTTTCCGTGCAGCTGACTGACTCGCTCTCTGTGATTCTATTTCGTGTAGTTCTCACACTGGCTGGATGATCAATAGCTGCACAAACATTAACCCCAGTCTCGAAAGGATATTATTTTAAATAATTGAGAGCATAATATCTTTATATTAATAGTTGTGTTCCTTTGTCGCCCCATTGCATTTTTTCCATTTACGCTCTGTTCTTCGCTCACTTTTTTTTTATTTTACGGGGATCTTACTAATATCCAAACTTTCCCCAATTTGTCTCTAAGATCAACTATCTTCTAATGCCTGTACAATTCACGGACATTTTCATTAACGTATCGATACATTTTGATAAATTTATTTTGGCAAATCAAATTTTATAGTAGGTGACACATGATATTAATCATTGTAGTAAACCTTGCATTAGGAAAAAATTATAGAATTTTTTCATAAGATTTGTGTCGGTTTATGATTCATGTTATGACAGTTGTACATAGGTTTAAAAAATCGAGAATATTAAAATACGACTCCATTTTAATCCTCTCTTTGCACCCGAGCAAAGAAGTCTGCAACCTGGTTGAAAGTTAGTTTGTTTACTCTACTGCTTATCTAACCAATCCCCATAGTTTCTACGCAAGATAGAGTTCACAAAGCTTGTACTATGCATATGTATTTAGTGCACTATGATCAGCTAAGATTACTGTGAATAGTCTCTGTAATGTCTCTGCTCATAAAGCCTACCTTGCAGAATCTTTCCTCATTTGGACAAATCCCGAGTGCTTTACAGTGTCCGGCGATGGCAAGTCCATTCCAATAGGAACAGCGCTTAGCAATGGAGTTCAGATCTGACAAAGCTTTTGATGTTGCTATATGAATGTTTGGATGTTAGGTTTAATGAAGTCATCTTGTTTAATACCAACGATTTTTTTTAACCTTTGGTAGTAGCTTGGGAAGAGAATTCGAAATCGGAAACTATTTTGTATATGTAATTAATTTCTTCAATTTTAATTTGAAAATTAAGTCGCGAGTAATAACTCTTTTGATGTACATAATAGTGCGTAGTAGAGAATTTTTGGGGATGGAATATGGTTCCTATCTTTGGTGGTGGTGGTGTCAAAAAAGTTGACAGAGTTATTACTTTCAATTTTAATTTATTGTGGCAGGTAAAAAAACTTGTGTTCGATTGATTCCAGCTGAAATAGGCTGAACTAATTACCATGCTTCAAAACCATTATTCATACACAATAATTGACAATTGAAGCATTTTGTATTTTCGACAAGGAATATTTCAAAGATATAGCATTTATAACAGTTTTATAAGAAATTGTAGCTTATTATTACATTTGTTGCAGCTAGAATTTACTGAAGCTATGATTGAAAATATAAGTAATCAATCGAGTTTTCTAAATAACACTATATCTTGCAAGAGAGTCATCTAAATTATCCAGAAAAATGTAATTGTTTGGGTTGGTTTCACAAAAAATGTTGGGATCATAATTTTCGATGATCGTCGAATTAAATAAATAATGTTTCATTTCTAAGTCGTATTGAACTTGATTCACAGTATTTATTTATTATTATTATATTTCCTTTACTTTACTGTATGTATTCGTCCTAACTCGGAATGCAATTCAGTATTGTGCTACGTTACAGATCCCGGTTTTTATTTTCTTCCGTTCTGGGACAATTAATCATTTTCCTTCATTCATATAAAATCACCTGTCTCAAACATAAATGATGTATGTGTTAATATCCTAGGTGTCATGCCCATAGTACTAGCTAGATGACACAGCACTTTCTTTAATTTTCGTAAATCGAGATGCCAATATTTTGTCTCTTCTATATTTATTTGAACTTGATGATGATTATGATTGATTGCATCATCCTGATAACACGAAAAGTTAACTAGATTTTATATTAAATTCAACAGACCTGTATCCACTGTTAAGTACATTATATTATGAATAATCTATCTTGACAGTGCTACAAGTAAAACCCTTAAGTGGTTTCGACGATAGAACGACACAAAAATTACACCAGTTAAATTTAGTACTCCGACAAAGTTATCGATGCTGGGCTAATTAATCTTATAATTATATTCTCGTAATTATTTGTAACACTAACAATTTATAAAAGCCGATATATTCTTTAAATAAGTGTAAAATCTAGAATCGCTATTATTCACAGCTTTCCTCGCAAACTGTAAGTTAAACGATTTAATTCCATATAAAATCGACTCAAAGAGTGCATTTGTGAAACAATAGAGATGAAAGCCAGGCAGATTTATTGTTTTTTCAGCGATCCATCGATACGATAAGACCTTAATTCAAACCCTAATTCTCCTTCTTTTCCAGCAAAATCTAAAATCGTTAGCGGTATTCATATTCATTACATTTTTTATCCCTGTTTTTCTTTCTTACACAAAAAGGTCGGTCGTAAATTACGAAATAAATGCAAAATGTCTCCGTGAAAGCTCCGAAATTCATTATTTATCGGAGAGAGAATTTCGAATCCCTTTTTTCACATTGGTTCGCGGTTACTTTTCAGAGTTTTTCTTATTTAGTATATTCCTACCTTTTTACATTAGGTATACCAGGTTTGTAGTTTAGTATGTCTATGTGTATCATGCGGTTATACCGTTTTAAATTTTCTTCGTTTATAATCAAGCAAGGGATTGGTGGATAAAAATACTGAAACAATAGTGAGTGAGTGTAACAGCAACGCCACCTAGCAGTTTCTACGGAAGAAAAGTTACTTACGTCATTAAGACTGCAAAATTTTAGTTACATATATCCCAGCATCCAATTGTTGCATCCGTTTTTGCAACTAAATAGTGGATGCTTTTGTAATAATAGTCTTGATATCAAATGGCAGATGATGATTTGCTAGTAAATATTTGATTCTAGTTAAGATGGTAATACTATTTGCTTTAGTATTCTTGGTAGATATGATATAAGGTATTACCAACCCTTTACCTAAAAGACAATATACAGTAATGTTTGGTTTAGTGAGCAAGTGAGCAACTCGACCAGTAGATATTCCGTGATTGGAGTGTTAGGATGACAGTTCAATCCACCGTGCGGATGTCTGACGTTGAAAGCTACCTTGTGAACATCAAAATTAAATTATAAAACCCCAGTACTAAAAATACACAATTTTGGAGACACCAGGTATAATGCACAATAAAATCACCCTGTATATTTGAATCAAAATTAAATAATGTTTCATAATAATATAGAATTGAATCTAGGTAAAGCAACACTGTAATAGGTAATGTACAGGTAATAGACCTGATAGCAAAATTGATAAAAAAATCATTAAGAACAGCTAAATTTGTAATGAAAGAACACATCGAATAACAATGTTTCGAGCACACACCATGAAAATTAAAGTAGATAAGGCAATTTCGTAATTATCAAAGAATAAAGAATCATTCTATTTAACACAACCTTCAGGATACATCACTATTTCAATAGTTTTCTTAAAAAATTGTCCTATTTTACGGTTTCAAATTGGTATCATTCCCAAACGTCAAACAGAGTTGTCAAACGTCAGAGTTAATTTGCAGAATTTTGTAGTTACCCTATTTAAGGCATCATAAGTCTAATTCCGTAGTTATTTCGTTCCGAATTCAAAAATGAATTAAATTAAGATTTCCAAAATTTCATTTCGCAAAACGATTCCCTTTTGTTTAACCTTCGAATGACCAGGTAGGGTTATTTTGTGACCCCATTGCGTATATTACTGCAGTATTTTTTTCATAACGATAGAACTCGATAGAAGTTTTTTTTTTTAATAATTGTAATTTATTTATTAGTTGTTAAAGAGATTATAAATCGGATAACTTATTAAATTTCATTAAAATAAATACATGTTATTTTAAATGTGGTGTTTAATTCTATACAATTCAATCAGGGAACCCAATCCACAATCGATCAACACTCGATATATATTGGCTTCCAAACTTGAGGCTTCTCAACAATCAGTATAATACAGAGGCAAAATTGTAATTCAGATGATTTGTTACGGATCTTCAACTATTGTTTAACAGTATCTCATCCTGACTGCAATCTTATCTTGTTCTTGTCTTGGCCTATTTGTTGCATCGGTCAAATGGCTGTTTTAACGAAAGTACATTTTCAACAGATAAAATTTTGCCATTCCATTCATAAACCCAGGAAATATGTTCAGTTTTCGACATTCCTCAATAAAACTATGATCTATTTATGAAAATTATTATAGTTTAGATAAATATGTGTCAACAACTCTAGAATTTGTGCTGTAATAAATAGATTCTATTTCAATTTTTTATTCAATATCGTTTATTGTGCTAATCAACTGTACGCACACATCTGAAAGGTGTCTACTTATCGTAATTGCTTCCAGTCTCGAGGGATTGGTTTTATATTCAGTACTTTCTTTTTTAGTATTCTTCCTTCTTTACAGGTCAATTTCCATATTTCGCTTCGTTTTCTTATTTTATGATGTAACTAACTTTTTCATAACTTCGTTTTACAGTTTTAAATTTATGCTATATACGTATTAATTCTTCTTTTTCTTGTTTCAGGTAAGAATTCTTAATGGCTACTGAAAGTTGTTCTGAGGCGGTTGGTAAGTTATTAACATTAATCTGACCTGCGTTCAATGTCAGTTAGGATCACTCTGTACTTCACCAACAAAGATGCTATTCTCTTTTTTTTAGTGCAAGCTGCTTGAAATAGCTTTTACGAAAGTCCTAGAATTACTACAGCACTTTTTCAACTAATTAAACTTATCAAAACTTTTGTCTACCAAACTCTACTTAACACAATTTAAAACTTGTAACAAACAGTAGCACACTAATAAAGAGAGCACTTGCTTTAAAACTTCAAGCGTTAATTTAAATCTGGGATGTTTGGTTTTGCATTTTAAAGTCATTATCTTTTAGTTTTAGCGAGAAATAGTGCCCCTTGAGTGTTATTACGAAGCATAAAATTAAACGTATACTTTCAAAGTTGTCTCAATCGTCTTAAATTTTACTACATCTTTTATATTAGTTCTAGTTGACTAATAATAGAAACACTTCTTAATAGAAATCCTTAACATCCCAACAACATATAATTCCTCGTAAATAAGCAAACATCCCTTCCAATTTACTGAGGCGAAATTCATGCTCCATAATTCTATTGATAAACTCGGAAGCTATTACAAATCCTTTTCTACACAGTATCAAAGGAAATTGCATGAATGTGGAAACCCTAAAAAAAACTTCTTGATCTTTTAGAAAGTGCTTTTGGTGGGACTCAACCGACAAAGAGTTCGGTTTTATAAAGAGCAGGTCTCCACTATTAGGAAAATTAAAGTTTCTTTTAGTACTTGGAAAAGCAATAGGCGCAACGTATTTTAGTAACATAAAAATTCTCTCATTCCTTTTATGTGCCCTTCTAACGGGATAAGTTTTCCAAGCGATTCAATTTAGTCTTCACTACGGTCACATTAAAATAGTTATATTGGGTGATACAGTGTTTGATGATGGTGTATATGTATGTATATGCAAAAGTGCGTAATACTTTATATCAAAAGTTCAATATTTTTGGGTATTATTTGTTCCCATAAATAAGATGAATGTTGCATATATACTATTCCCAGTCAAAATCAATAGGCGCGAAATGATGTTATGTTTCGTTTAAGACTTTGAATCTGAGTTTCAAATTCGTTCAAGATTGTAACCACTATTGTATATGTAGCTTAAAGGATCAAGGTCAAAATAGAACCTAGATTTATGTTCTAAGCGAGTTGGGTTGACCAAAAAAAATCAACAAATCTCTTCAATTGGAACTAGTTATTGTACTTACGCTTACTTTGATCAAGTAATAATTGATCTTGTCGATAATCTCTTTACCTCTTCAAACGTCATCTTCTCGATGAAGATGTATTTCCTAACTCAATGCTTCAGATTAGCATCGTGTATGAAGTGATTATTCATTCTCTTGACCTCTCGTGCATGTGGTATCAGAAATAAGTCTAAAGTGATATGTGTAAGAGCTGTTTTATTGATAACATTCGAGAACAGCCAAAATCTATCGTGTCTCTATATATTATCACTGTAACCGCACGTCTGTCTTGTCCTGCCGCTGCTCCATTCCATTGATAAAACTGGTGTACTAGCCTTATTTCAGTTGCAAAATAGGGGATCACAACAAACATCGGGTGCCACATATCTACTGTACTACATCTGTTTGAAGTCCAAGTAATCGCTTAAATCATAAAAACAATCTGTGCGGTTTGTTGTTCCAAACAACAAACTGGCCTGGAGAGAGCTTGCAAATCACGTTAAAACTCAATTATCCAAATATGCCATCGGCCATGAGACCTGTGCCCCATAGTGACAAACTTCTTATTCCAGAATTCCCAGAAACATTTACTTACGAATCAGATAATAGCGATACAGAAGAAGATATGCCATCAACATCAAGAGATCCTGATTTCACACCAAGTAGTCACAAAGTCTCCATAAAATAACTTAGTTAGAATTAAATTATCCCGTGAGAGATGTAGATCTTCAAAAAGTAAAGCTAGGCTTAGCTACTAGGATCAACATTGTGGCACTAGGTAGTATTAGAAGACGATGTTTCGGTACGTATTTCCCGTAAACGCCACAAAGATCTATTACCATTTTATGACATGGAAAACAACTTGGGTTTCTGCGAAAACATTAGTAACATTAGTAATTCACAGGAATGGAAATGGTTTATAGATAGTTTAACATTGAGATTAAAGGCGTTACTATTGCATATTGGAAATATTCTACCGTCAAGTTCTGTTGGATATGCCGTTTGTACGACGATATGGAGTACCTATTGATAAGCATAAAAAACGATGAGTATCAATGGCAAATCTATTGCGACTTAAAGGTTGCTGCACTTTTAGCAGGATTGTAGCTAGGCTATACCAAGTTTTGCTATTTTTTGAATGAGTGGGACAGTCGGGCAAAGGCACTTCATTACAAGAGACTAGATTGGAGCCAGATCAAAAGAATGTACAACATACGCCATTGGTAGACTCCAAAAAGATTTGGTTGCCACCACTGCACATCAAATTGGGCCAAATGAAAACCTTTGTTAAGACACTGAATAGAGATGGGTCGACTTGTTAAGTACTTGCGTTAGAAGAAGGTTTTTTGTTGGACCACAGATTCGAAATATTATGAATGATGAACATTTTAACAGACATCGAAAAAAAAAATCTAACAAGGACATTGGGAAAATAAAAAAATGCTTGTTCTTATTGAAAATAATAATATCAAAGAATGGACTGCAATATGTCTCTAAAGATCCATTTTCTACACTCACATCTGCACTTTTTTCCTGGGAACTGCAAATCACTATACGTGATGACCACGGTAAACGTTTCCATCAGGATATGTCAACAATGGAAGAAAGTTACCAGACAAACTGGAATGCTTTCATGCTTGCCGACTCTTGTTGGGCTCTTGTTAAGGTATTGCATGAAGTTTGTAAACTTTTAACTTTTGTCCGTAAATACCAAACGTCAAGGACAGGGAACCAATATGAAGTATGTTAAGGAAACTATATTTGAAATTGTGGAATTTAGAAAAAGAAGGCTAATGCTGAAAAATTAAAGGACTAGATACAGACAATCAAATAAATGAACTTGTTAATATCAAATGGATTTTGATGACAGGTTAACTACAGTATTATAAAATTATCTAGCTATTTGGAATAGAGGATGCAATGATTTAAGAAAAAATAATAGGAATAGTTGGAAGATTTTTTCCTAAACTTACATTCAATTAGCTTTAGCAATTTATCAAACATACTAACACTCATTCTTGTATAGTTGATAAATGAATCGGGATTACTTGTCCTCATTTCGTTGAACAAATTATGAAAATGACTTTGTTGTTTTCCGACAATTTATAGGTCGTACCCACCATCTTCTGTTTTTCTTTTCATTGTTTTATACCTTTTTAACAATAGTAAATTTGCAGCGATAAGGTAATGGAAAACTAAAAATAACATTATTTTTATGAAATATTAACAAACAAATTAAAAAATACTAACTTCGCGAACAATGAATGCTTGAAATTGCTAAACGTTTCACTACTATAACCAAATTACATAGATACTACACTACACTATACTAATCTTATGTGAGCGACGCTTAAAGCTGTCCAGGTCGTGTAGTGCAATTTTTATAGTTCAATGTACAGGGTGGTCAGATAAGAATGCAAAATGTTGTATCTCTGAAACTATTCGGCGTAGCGACTCGCGGTAAAAATTTTTATGACTAAAGTGGTCAAAAGAAGACCGTGGAAAATATTTTCAGATTTCCAAGATGGTCGCCAGAGGGCGTAACCGGCATCTTAAACCTTTAAAGTAAAATACGAATACAAGAGGCCATTCGTAGCCTGTCAAGACCAGAAATTGAAGCTGCTGTAATGTCTGCGCATGAGCGACTCCAACAATGCATAGAGTGTGATGGAAGACTATTTCGAGCATTTAAGGAGGCATTACATTTTATTTCAAAATCAGTCTTTTTGTCTTATTATGCCCCTACACATATTTTAATTTTTTGAACTAAGAATAGTTTTATTATTAAAAAATTATAAATTATGCAGTTGAATCTTGAAAAAACACAAATAAATAACAATAAATACTGGTGTAATAGCGTCTTTTTAAAATTATATGATAACTAAATCTTCTTTCTGCGATATTTCAGGTTACGAATAAGATATCGAAATACGATTTTCACTAGCCTATTTATGTATCACTTCGCTACATTTTTATGAAAAAAAGTCATATTAGTGCATTTAATTTTTTAGAGAATTTTTTTGCAATTTTCTGTTATTATATCAAAAAGCCCGCTCTAGCGGCATCACTAAGAAATAGACATATCATAGGTAAGACAGGTTTGATGGACCAATAAATGCGTTTTTCAATGAGACCAAGTTTGTTAAAATCAGTTCAGTCGTTTAGGAGTTACAGCTGTTTATTAAAAAAAATATTTAATTGCCCCCCACCACTTTATTTTAATAGATACGTCAAAAAGTGTTAAACAAAAATTTTATTCTTTAATAACATTTCTGTGAAAAATCACTTTAAAGGTTTAAGAAGTGCCGGTTACGCCCCCTGGCGACCATCTTGGAAATCTGAAAATAACTGCTTTCTTTTGACCACTTTAATATTAAACATTCTTACCGCAAGTCTCTACGACGAATAGTTTCAGAGATACAGCACTTTACATTCTTATCTGACCACCCTGTACATATGTACGAACTATACTAGAATATGTGGAATGAACCTCATTGTAATACTATCGAAGTATAGACTTGGTTTGGATTTTCTTCTGTATCAATGAGATTAACAATAACAAAGGTCTTAATAATTAAACATAATGAAATAATACATATTGGCCAATTTATCCTTTAGCACATCAAATTTAATAACAATTCGTTGTGCAGCAGAATTTCTGCTAGTCGAACGCTATATTAATTGTAATAATTATTTATTATTGATTTAAACTGACTAAAACATTCATGCCAACAACCCGTTTTAACACTAAATATAAGCTCATGCTGAAAATGTTCAAATAATATCTATGTACATTAGAATTTCAAAGGATATCCCTCTCTTTGAGGTGTAATTAAGGATTTAGGTAGATATCGACTAATAAACCATAACCTATTTTTTCCTCAGTTAATCTAACTCCAATCTATATTCAATATAGACTTTTTTTAATGTAAATTTTATAAAATAAATTACACATTTCAATGAAACATGTTTTGTGTTCAGTTTAATAATAATTTTATCCACGTCCCATGAAGTTCTATTTTGCTACATTGAATTTAATTTCATTTATTTAATTTATTTCGATAGATCTAAATTAACAACAGCGAATTTTCAAAAGCGAATTTTCAAAAGCGAATTTAATTTGATTGCAACAGCATTAATGTAATAAAAACGAAATTAATTGAGTATCAGTATCAGCGTGGGTATTAGGCCGCATTTGTCTCTGGCATGCTGTATTTCACGGTAATTAGGAAGTACATCGCGCTAAACATTTCTCTATTTATCTCGTTGATTGACGGTATGATGCTTGCTGCGTGTCATCTACGTCGTTAATTACTAAACGTTAAGCTTACTGTTATCTAGACCTATATTCTCTCTCTGTACCAAATTTTAAACTACCTAACTAGTAATATGACACGTACATGATATTTGAATAATAATGTGTCGTTAGACAACCAAGTTTGTCGATTTCAGAGTAATTATGTTAATAGTTCTGAAAATTTTACCATCTTACTTTATAATTAGTTTGATATAGTTCTGTAGTGATGGATGTCTACGAGTATTTCCTATTTATGCAATTATCTTTTTTAGTATCAGTAACTAGCCAAACTATACCTTTCATCATCTAATATGCCATAGATATTGTTAATCAATTATAAACAAATATACTTTTTTTATTAGTTCATTATCGCCCCCTCCACACACCCCTCAATTATTATCGATTAATTGTAACGGTATCGCTGATTGTAATTCAAAGTTGAACCGAAAGAATTTTTGGTGGGCAAACCATTTTCATTATTATTATGCCAATGTTTGATTTCCGACGATGTTTTTCCACACTAGCATGATCAGGAGCCCAAATCAGTTTAACACCCTATTCTACCGCCAAGTCTTTCAATATCTAGTTGTACTCTTGAACTATTCTCTATTAGTTTATTGACATTCATTATGGAATTTTTTCTCTAGCTTAGCTTTTCTTATAGCAATGTAACTGTACTTATTGTTAGTTTTCTGGCTCAAGCCAAACTATAGAATCAGGTACCCTTGTAAGCTCTCAAGGCCAGATCTTTTTTTTTACAATGAGTACTGCTTCAGTTCTTCATATTGTTAATGTAATAGTTTTGCTAATCGTAGTAGTATTTTTTACTTAAAAGAATATTTGTTGTCGCAATTGCGTCTGGAAAATTATGCATCTTTTTAGCAGGAAACCAAAAAATCTTCATATGCATCCAGGAATAAAAAAACCTTAACTGAGATGGGTATCAATAATAGAGCAGACCATTATATGTGAATCTTGAACAATACCAAGCGCTAAACGTGCTGTTGGTGGTGAGTGGTCCCGAGCAGTTGTCAATTTACTCAAAGATAAACGACAGCACAAAACTTTATGGTACTGTGGGAGTTGCTTTAAAATGTCTCTGTACAGAGCTAGATTTGTCATATGATTACCAAGTAACAAATGAAGAAATTTAGAGTGACGATGAAGGAAAACGTGGCAATAAAGATGGCCAAAACGAAAATGGCCAAGGCAGTCCAGAAAACGGAGTTATAATTTTGTGATAATTAATACAAAACTATGTTGCCTGTGTAAAGTAAGTAGCTAATGTTGATACACAGATGGTTTATTTTGTAAGGAAGCACGATTCACACAAGATGGAAGATTATTATTATTACCCCCTAATTAATAGGAGGCGTATACCGGGTACTCAGACCACTATTTTTATTCTTTCTTTGTATGACGCACTACTTATGTCATGTGTGGCCATATTGTATATAAAAAAGTTAGAGATGCTACAATACAATTTTGCGTTTGATTGTGGGGGAGGGGGAGGCGTTGGCAAGGGCCTGTAGTCTATTACCAACACCGATTTTCGGCGCAATCACTCCCTGGAAAAAATCAGAATCCTCAAACCTTATTTTAAGACAACTAGCTCATGCGGATCCAGACCAGCCTTGTCGGCGTGTTCTAGTAAGAAGAACTTAGGATGTGATCCTCCATTTCAACTAGAAGGGGAATGATTGCACAGCTCTGTACGGCTGGGTACGAGTTAGGTTTATAGTAAGTAATTCCGTTTGTGAATCCATTTTTTGCTAAGTCTTGCCAAACGGTTTTTGTGCTTATGTTTGTTAAGGTTGTGAGATAAATAAGTAATCGATGACTGCCGTTGAGACATTTTTCAAAATGAATAAAATGCAGCACATTTAGTAATATTTCACCACATTTACTCATACACTCGATGTACATACATTTCGCCCTTAGGCATCATCAGGAGTTTCCCACAAAACCTTTTAAAAGTTTTATATGTAAAATGTACATCGAGATAAATGCGGTGATATAATACTACATGTGTTTTATTTTATTAATGACGTCTGATGTGAAAGAGCAAAGAACGCGCATAAAATTCTGTTTAAAAAATTGGTAAAATGGTAGCGGAAACTCTGAAATTGTTTAAATAGGCAATTGCTGAGTATACTCTAGGCCAGACGTAAACTTGTGAGTTTCGTTTTTATCGTTTCAAGTTTGCATTGTACCACCACGGCGATGTTTTATGCTTCTTTTAGCAAGTTCTTCAAATATGAAAGGCCAAATGCTAAGTTTTCAATCAAAAGTCGTTATTCTGAAATTGATTGTAGCAACAATAATAGCGTCTAGAAACATTACTTTCGTAAGAAAGCGTTTGATTTTATGGGTTCTGGACAGTTTCTGTTCACTCTCGACGAGATAACGTGTATTGGATGTTTTAGTGATGCAAAACCACTTTTCGTCCACATAGCTTTGATCAGTCATATTCTTGAAGTGAGGTGTTCCATCAGCTACACATTATGGCTTAATCATTGACAAACAGTACTTCAACCATGCCTTTTTATTGGCATTCATCAAATATAGCTTTATAGCATTGGGATCGGATTTTTATCGATTATGGACTACACTTTTATTAATGCCAATAGAATGTAAGAACGAATAATACGCAGATTATTAAGTGGAATCGCTTTAGTTGTTTCTATATCAAACATTATTGGTTTTCGGCCAATACGTCCCTTTTTAGTAGAGCATACATCAGTCGCCATTGATCCATCGTATAGTGATTGATTTCTTCGATTGCCTGATTGGTAGAAAGCTTACCGTAAGTTTGAAGTTAAATTTCGTTTTTTTTTAAATGAATTTGTAGGTAAAACATTTATTGAATTGTCCATATTTGAGACAAACCAATTTAAAATATCTCGTTAAAAATCACTATTTTTAGAAGTACACTTTTATTTTACAAATAATGGAAAAAACTATGATATGTTTACAAATTACTAATTACAACAACTTTACTTTTAGCGCTAAATTCGGTTATCACTAAGTTAAATTTTACCGGTTGAATTAAATGCGCATATGTACTATGATTCCAATGCGTCGTTTTAATTTGGCATATTTTTGTTATTAACATTCTCCTTATTATGATTTCTACTGTAAAGGCGCAAAATTCGTGGGTTCTACACCACGACAATGCACCACCCCACATGTCAGTACGGCAGCACTGTCTCGCCCTCCCTACTCCTTAGAAATTTTCCACGATTTCTTGCTTTTTCCAAAGTTGAAACTGAAGCTGTAAAGTTGTTTTTTTTTCAGACGAATTTTTTCAGCACTTCGTTCGGCTATGGGCAAGTTGGGATTGGTGGATTTATGCGAAAAGGTGGTAGTAGTCCTTTTTTCTCCGATAAACTATTGAGCACATTTTTTTTTCTTGAAATTCCAAAAATGTGATGTTTATTGATTAAATATTAGACGCGTCGATAGCCACACTGGTTAGGCGGCTGACTATCATTGTGGCGGAACAATAAGAGCCGGGTTTCAATTCTCTGGAGGGACGGTGACACTTTTTCAGAGAGTTGAAATCCTGATCGACTTACCATGATATTATGGTGTGATTAACAGCGCGGCATTATAAAAGGCGATATGATGCTATCATAAAGTCATTTGAACACAATTTACACACACAAAACTACACCGCGAGAGTTGCATGCCAGACAAGTAATACAGCTTACGGAGTCACTGCAACTAAGCATCCACCACACATAAAAAAAAATTATATTAATTTTCATGTTTTTGGAAAAATGTTCGGATTATCCCTATTTTATTGCAGTTAGAGCGTATTATTTGAAGTTTTTGAAGTTCTGGTAGAAATTGTTTGATGATTCCGTTCTTAGACCTTCAATTAAGATCTATACATATATGGTAACACGTTTTTGGTTTTGGAAGATATCTTGGGCCTATTTTCTGTATTTAGAAATTTAAGTGGCCTGTTTAACCATATTATTTCCAAAATTTAATATTTTAATCTTATAAAACAGTTGGTACGTATTTAATTGAAGTATTTGTTTGTATAGCTTTAAAAGAAAAGCATCCGACTCAACGAAATGCACCATTTTATTATGTACTTGGGAAACTTCAGCCTTATTTTAGCCGATAAAATGTTTTTTTTAATTTTTTTTAAATTTTCAAACTACAAAAATAAAATTCAGGACGAATTATCAAACTCATGTTAAAAGCGAATACTTTATAAACGTACTGTTATTTAGTCAATTTTGTTCTTTTTATAGTGTTTCCAGAAATATCTCTAAACAGCCGTCATAGTTAATAGAAAAATCTTCATCATTTATAGTATTATAATTGCAAAATCAGTGACAGATACTGCACTACAATAGAGTGTTTCTATTTGCTTAACTAGGGTTAAATTCTTTAAAGTTCTGTGACTACTTGTTGATTCTTTCGTGAAAATAAAGTGTATAGATCCTGCACATTATTTTCTGTATTAGTAGGTGTGATCAAATAAACAGCCTTTTATAAAAAAAGTGATATACGATCCCGTCCATAAATCTCATATATCAAGCTTTACAGTAAACACACAATTTTCGACGTTATTATATTGTTTTGAAAACAAAACAAATCTAATCAGATCTAATTACATTGTAATTTTAACATTTACTCAAGCATTACAAGTTCGTATCTACTTTAAAAAATAACCTTCACAGCCTGTGACGTGAACATTTCGTGCTGAGTATTATCATGTAATTTGCCGTTAACATTGGACATTAAATATAGTTTGCTATCATATTTGATGTAATTTCATTCTACTATTGTGATTAATGTGACGGTACATTACGATTAGCTTGTGTTTAGTTATTTATACAAATAGGAAATTCAAGGAAACCTATTTAAATTTATTTAAAATTAATTGTTCCTTGAAACGTCATGCGATATTATTTCAAATAATGAATAAGATTAAATTGAAATGAATCAGGGTTTCGTCTTTTATATTTGAATTCCTGTACTTGTTGCACCATCTAGCGGCGAAATTCTTAATGCTCCAGGTCGAAAGGATCAATGCATCCTGCGAAAAATTCTCGTTTCCATATTTTATTTTGTCTTCGTTACTTCTGAGCTTCACCGTCAGAGCGTGCTGCATAGCACGTAGTACAGGCGTGATTTGCTACTTAGCGAAAGCTACCGACAGGTGGCGGTAAAGATCTGGATTTATTGAAATATTTAATACTCCTTTTTGAGGATATTGTATTTATTTTGTAATCGTATCACATGCCGATTAATAAAATAATTAGGTCAATCTTAAGTAATATTTGCTTTTGTATTGAAATATATTGTCTTTTCTGATGCAATCTAAGATAATTTTGTTTTATTCTGTTAATAAATTTTGTATGAAAGTGTGCTTCAACTTAACAAATATAGAAATATTTAAACAAAATTTGGACAATTACAACGCAATGCGGTAGGATTTTTTCGCCCCTTACAATTGGAAATAGATAAAATTCAACATACTTGCTGGATTCTAAATAAATTCAATTATATCACATCATGGTGACTATAAGGTTGAAGAAATTTAAATTTATATTTTTGTGACTGTTTTTGTATTGCGAAGAATCTAGTTTCTAATGCTAAACTAAACTATAAATAAAGATGAAAAGCAATTGATTTTGTAGTAAGTAAGGAAGTAAGTAAGTAAGTATTTTATTAGCAAAGCTCTTATTACAACTATTACATTTTACTTAATTAACTATTTTACATTGCTACAACATCGAAATTATATAGATCACTCAAATTTTTGTTTAACATATTCTAACAGATTTCTTCTAAATTTTTTTAAATCTCTATAATATTTTAAACGTTGTGGCAATTCATTAAACAATACGAAACCATTCACAAAAACGTTTCTCGATGTCTGAACCCTGTCAAATCTCTATATAAAGGTCTTTTACATTTCTTGTATTGTGTTTATGTATATCTTGTACACGTACTTGCCGAGGAGGAAGCAGATCCATCAAACGGTTATCGAGCTAGGTAATATTTATATGATGAAAAAGTTGTCCAGAAAATTTATGAAAGTTTGAACGGTCACAGCGCTCAAACGCGTTAATGTGCCTTCCTGGGGGGTTGTCTTCTCGTTTAGATTAACAAGATGAACCATCTGGCCGAGGGCAAAGTAGATTCATCAAACTGTTCTCGAGAAAATATCGATGAAATTTTAGCCCTATAAGGCGTTAATGTGCCCTGCTGGGCGGTTGGCCAGTCGTTTAGATGAACAAGGTGAACCTATTTGCCGAGGAAAAAGCAGATCTATCAAACGGTTATCGAGCTAGGTAATATATATGATGAAAAAGTTGTCCAGAAAATGTATGAAAGTTTGAACGGTCACAGCGCTCAAACGCGTTAATGTGCCTTCTTGGGGATTTGTCCTCGCTTTTAGATTAACAAGATGAACCATCTGGCCGAGAGCGAAGTAGATTCATCAAACGATTCTCGAGAAAATATCGATGAAATTTTAGCCCTATAAGGCGTTAATGTGCCCTGCTGGGAGTTTGGCCTCTCGTTTAGATTAACAAGGTGAACCTACTTGCCGAGAGGAAGGAGATTCATCAAACGGTTATCGAGCTAGGTAATATTAGGTAATGTATATGATGAAAAAATTGTCCAGAAAATTTATCAATTTGGAGCGGTCACAGCGCTCAAACGCGTTAATGTGCCTTCTTGGTAGTTTGTCCTCTCGTTTAGATTAACAAGATGAACCTACTTGCCCAGAGCGAAGCAGATTCATCAAACGGTTCTCGAGAAAATTTATCTCTATAACGCGTTAATGTGCCTTGCTGGGAGTTTGGCTTGTCGTTTAGATTAACAAGGTGAACCTACTTGCCGAGGAGGAAGCAGATCCATCAAACGGTTATCGAGCTAGGTAATATTTATGTGATGAAAAAGTTGTCCAGAACATTTATGAAAGTTTGAACGGTCACAGCGCTCAAACGCGTTAATGTGCCTTCCTGCGGGTTTGTCCTCTCGTTTAGATTAACAAGATGAACCATCTGGCCGAGAGCAAAGTAGATTCATCAAACGGTTCTCGAGAAAATATCGATGAAATTTTAGCCCTATAAGTCGTTAATGTGCCCTTCTGGGCGGTTGGCCAGTCGTTTAGATTAACAAGGTGAACCTATTTGCCGAGGAAGAAGCAGATCTATCAAACGGTTATCGAGCTAGGTAATATTTATATGATGAAAAAGTTGTCCAGAACATTTATGAAAGTTTGAACGGTCACAGCGCTCAAACGCGTTAATGTGCCTTCCTGCGGGTTTGTCCTCTCGTTTAGATTAACAAGATGAACCATCTGGCCGAGAGCAAAGTAGATTCATCAAACGGTTCTCGAGAAAATATCGATGAAATTTTAGCCCTATAAGGCGTTAATGTGCCCTGCTGGGCGGTTGGCCAGTCGTTTATATTAACAAGGTGAACCTATTTGCCGAGCAAGAAGCAGATCTATCAAACGGTTATCGAGCTAGGTAATATATATGATGAAAAAGTTGTCCAGAAAATTTATGAAAGTGTGAACGGTCACAGCGCTCAAACGCGTTAATGTGCCTTCCTGGGGGTTTGTCCTCTCGTTTAGATTAACAAGATGAACCTACTTGCCCAGAGCGAAGCAGATTCATCAAACGGTTCTCGAGAAAATTTATCTCTATAACGCGTTAATGTGCCTTGCTGGGAGTTTGGCTTCTCGTTTAGATTAACAAGGTGAACCTACTTGCCGAGGTGGAAGCAGATCTATCAAACGGTTATCGACCTAGGTAATATATATAATGAAAAAGTTGTCCAGAACATTTATGAAAGTTTGAACGGTTACAGCGCTCTAACGCGTTAATGTGCCTTCCTGGGCGTTTGTCCTCTCGTTTAGATTAACAAGATGAACCATCTGGCCGAGAGCAAAGTAGATTCATCAAACGGTTATCGAGCTAGGTAATATTAGGTAATGTATATGATGAAAAAATTGTCCAGAAAATTTATGAAAGTTTGAACGGTCACAGCGCTCAAACGCGTTAATGTGCCTTCCTGGGGTTTGTCCTCTCGTTTAGATTAACAAGATGAACCTACTTGCCCAGAGCGAAGCAGATTCATCAAACGGTTCTCGAGAAAATTTATCTCTATAACGCGTTAATGTGCCTTGCTGGGAGTTTGGCTTCTCGTTTAGATTAACAAGGTGAACCTACTTGCCGAGGAGGAAGCAGATCTATCAAACGGTTATCGAGCTAGGTAATATTTATATAATGAAAAAGTTGTCCAGAACATTTATGAAAGTTTGAACGGTCACAGCGCTCAAACGCGTTAATGTGCCTTCCTGGGCGTTTGTCCTCTCGTTTAGATTAACAAGATGAACCATCTGGCCGAGAGCAAAGTAGATTCATCAAACGGTTCTCGAGAAAATATCGATGAAATTTTAGCCCTATAAGGCGTTAATGTGCCCTGCTGGGCAGTTGGCCAGTCGTTTAGATTAACAAGGTGAACCTATTTGCCGAGGAAGAAGCAGATCTATCAAACGGTTATCGAGCTAGGTAATATTTATATGATGAAAAAGTTGTCCAGAACATTTATGAAAGTTTGAACGGTCACAGCGCTCAAACGCGTTAATGTGCCTTCCTGGGGGTTTGTCCTCTCGTTTAGATTAACAAGATGAACCATCTGGCCGAGAGAGAGATTCATCAAAAGTTCTCGAGATTCATCAAACGCGTTATCATTTGGCCAGTCGTTTAATTATTAGGTGAACCTATTGATCTATCAAACGGTTATCGATGTAATATTTATATGAAAAAAGTTGTCCAGAAAATTTATGAAAGTTTGAACGGTCACAGCGCTCAAACGCGTTAATGTGCCTTCCTGGGTAGTTTGTCCTCTCGTTTAGATTAACAAGATGAACCTACTTGCCCAGAGCGAAGCAGATTCATCAAACGGTTCTCGAGAAAATTTATCTCTATAACGCGTTAATGTGCCTTGCTGGGAGTTTGGCTTCTCGTTTAGATTAACAAGGTGAACCTACTTGCCGAGGAGGAAGCAGATCTATCAAACGGTTATCGAGCTAGGTAATATTTATATGATGAAAAAGTTGTCCAGAACATTTATGAAAGTTTGAACGGTCACAGCGCTCAAACGCGTTAATGTGCCTTCCTGGGGTTTGTCCTCTCGTTTAGATTAACAAGATGAACCATCTGGCCGAGAGCAAAGTAGATTCATCAAACGGTTCTCGAGAAAATATCGATGAAATTTTAGCCCTATAAGGCGTTAATGTGCCCTGCTGGGCGGTTGGCCAGTCGTTTAGATTAACAAGGTGAACCTATTTGCCGAGGAAGAAGCAGATCTATCAAACGGTTATCGAGCTAGGTAATATTTATATGATGAAAAAGTTGTCCAGAACATTTATGAAAGTTTGAACGGTCACAGCGCTCAAACGCGTTAATGTGCCTTCCTGGGGGTTTGTCCTCTCGTTTAGATTAACAAGATGAACCATCTGGCCGAGAGCAAAGTAGATTCATCAAACGGTTCTCGAGAAAATATCGATATTTTAGCCCTATAAGGCGTTAATGTGCCCTGCTGGGAGTTTGGCTTCTCGTTTAGATTAACAAGGTGAACCTATTTGCCGAGGAAGAAGCAGATCTATCAAACGGTTATCGAGCTAGGTAATATTTATATGATGAAAAAGTTGTCCAGAAAATTTATGAAAGTTTGAACGGTCACAGCGCTCAAACGCGTTAATGTGCCTTCCTGGGGGTTTGTCCTCTCGTTTAGATTAACAAGATGAACCATCTGGCCGAGAGCAAAGTAGATTCATCAAACGGTTCTCGAGAAAATATCGATGAAATTTTAGCCCTATAAGGCGTTAATGTGCCCTGCTGGGCGTTTGGCCAGTCGTTTAGATTAACAAGGTGAACCTATTTGCCGAGGAAGAAGCAGATCTATCAAACGGTTATCGAGCTAGGTAATATTTATATGATGAAAAAGTTGTCCAGAACATTTATGAAAGTTTGAACGGTCACAGCGCTCAAACGCGTTAATGTGCCTTCCTGGGGTTTGTCCTCTCGTTTAGATTAACAAGATGAACCATCTGGCCGAGAGCTAGATTCATCAAAGGAGAAAATATCGATGAAATTTTAGCCCTATAAGCGTTAAGATCCATCAAACGGTTATCGAGTTATAGCTAGGTAATATTTATATGATGAAAAAGTTGTCCAGAACATTTATGAAAGTTTGAACGGTCACAGCGCTCAAACGCGTTAATGTGCCTTCCTGCGGGTTTGTCCTCTCGTTTAGATTAACAAGATGAACCATCTGGCCGAGAGCAAAGTAGATTCATCAAACGGTTCTCGAGAAAATATCGATGAAATTTTAGCCCTATAAGGCGTTAATGTGCCCTGCTGGGCGGTTGGCCAGTCGTTTAGATTAACAAGGTGAACCCTATTTGCCGAGGAAGAAGCAGATCTATCAAACGGTTATCGAGCTAGGTAATATATATGATGAAAAAGTTGTCCAGAAAATTTATGAAAGTTTGAACGGTCACAGCGCTCAAACGCGTTAATGTGCCTTCCTGGGGGTTTGTCCTCTCGTTTAGATTAACAAGATGAACCTATCTTGCCCAGAGCGAAGCAGATTCATCAAACGGTTCTCGAGAAAATTTATCTCTATAACGCGTTAATGTGCCTTGCTGGGAGTTTGGCTTCTCGTTTAGATTAACAAGGTGAACCTACTTGCCGAGGAGGAAGCAGATCTATCAAACGGTTATCGAGCTAGGTAATATTTATGATGAAAAAGTTGTCCAGAACATTTATGAAAGTTTGAACGGTCACAGCGCTCAAACGCGTTAATGTGCCTTCCTGGGCGTTTGTCCTCTCGTTTAGATTAACAAGATGAACCATCTGGCCGAGAGCAAAGTAGATTCATCAAACGGTTATCGAGCTATAAGCGTTAATATTGGCTTCTCGTTTAGATTAACAAGGTGAATATTTGAAGCAGAAAAACGGTTATCCAGAATAATTTGAAAAAGTTGTCCAGAAATTTTGAAAGTTTGAACGGTCACAGCGCTCAAACGCGTTAATGTGCCTTCCTGGTAGTTTGTCCTCTCGTTTAGATTAACAAGATGAACCTACTTGCCCAGAGCGAAGCAGATTCATCAAACGGTTCTCGAGAAAATTTATCTCTATAACGCGTTAATGTGCCTTGCTGGGAGTTTGGCTTCTCGTTTAGATTAACAAGGTGAACCTATTTGCCGAGGAAGAAGCAGATCTATCAAACGGTTATCGAGCTAGGTAATATATATGATGAAAAAGTTGTCCAGAAAATTTATGAAAGTTTGAACGGTCACAGCGCTCAAACGCGTTAATGTGCCTTCCTGGGGGTTTGTCCTCTCGTTTAGATTAACAAGATGAACCTACTTGCCCAGAGCGAAGCAGATTCATCAAACGGTTCTCGAGAAAATTTATCTCTATAACGCGTTAATGTGCCTTGCTGGGAGTTTGGCTTCTCGTTTAGATTAACAAGGTGAACCTACTTGCCGAGGAGGAAGCAGATCTATCAAACGGTTATCGAGCTAGGTAATATATATAATGAAAAAGTTGTCCAGAACATTTATGAAAGTTTGAACGGTTACAGCGCTCAAACGCGTTAATGTGCCTTCCTGGGCGTTTGTCCTCTCGTTTAGATTAACAAGATGAACCATCTGCCGAGAGCAAAGAGATTCATCAAACGGTTCTCGAGATTCATCTATAACGCGTTAATCGAGTTTGGCCAGTCGTTTAGATTAACAAGGTGAACCTATTTGCCGAGAAGAAGCAGATATCAAACGGTTATCGAGCTAGGTAATATATATGATGAAAAAGTTGTCCAGAAAATTTATGAAAGTTTGAACGGTCACAGCGCTCAAACGCGTTAATGTGCCTTCCTGGTAGTTTGTCCTCTCGTTTAGATTAACAAGATGAACCATCTTGCCCAGAGCGAAGCAGATTCATCAAACGGTTCTCGAGAAAATTTATCTCTATAACGCGTTAATGTGCCTTGCTGGGAGTTTGGCTTCTCGTTTAGATTAACAAGGTGAACCTACTTGCCGAGGAGGAAGCAGATCTATCAAACGGTTATCGAGCTAGGTAATATTTATATGATGAAAAAGTTGTCCAGAAAATTTATGAAAGTTTGAACGGTCACAGCGCTCAAACGCGTTAATGTGCCTTCCTGGGGGTTTGTCCTCTCGTTTAGATTAACAAGATGAACCATCTGGCCGAGAGCAAAGCAGATTCATCAAACGGTTCTCGAGAAAATATCGAAAAAATTTTAGAAAATTTATCTATAACGCGTTAATGTGCCTTGCTGGGAGTTTGGCCAGTCGTTTAGATTAACAAGGTGAACCTACTTGCCGAGGAGGAAGCAGATCTATCAAACGGTTATCGAGCTAGGTAATATTTATATGATGAAAAAGTTGTCCAGAACATTTATGAAAGTTTGAACGGTCACAGCGCTCAAACGCGTTAATGTGCCTTCCTGGGGTTTGTCCTCTCGTTTAGATTAACAAGATGAACCATCTGGCCGAGAGCGAAGTAGATTCATCAAACGGTTCTCGAGAAAATATCGATGAAATTTTAGCTCTATAAAGCGTTAATGTGCCCTGCTGGGCGTTTGGCCAGGGTTTCGTTTAGATTAACAAGGTGAACCTACTTGCCGAGGAGGAAGCAGATCCATCAAACGGTTATCGAGCTAGGTAATATTTATATGATGAAAAAGTTGTCCAGAACATTTATGAAAGTTTGAACGGTCACAGCGCTCAAACGCGTTAATGTGCCTTCCTGGGGTTTGTCCTCTCGTTTAGATTAACAAGATGAACCATCTGGCCGAGAGCAAAGCAGATTCATCAAACGGTTCTCGAGAAAATATCGATGAAATTTTAGCCCTATAAGGCGTTAATGTGCCTTGCTGGGCGGTTGGCCTCTCGTTTAGATTAACAAGGTGAACCTATTTGCCGAGGAGGAAGCAGATCTATCAAACGGTTATCGAGCTAGGTAATATTTATATGATGAAAAAGTTGTCCAGAACATTTATGAAAGTTTGAACGGTCACAGCGCTCAAACGCGTTAATGTGCCTTCCTGGGGGTTTGTCCTCTCGTTTAGATTAACAAGATGAACCATCTGGCCCAGAGCGAAGCAGATTCATCAAACGGTTCTCGAGAAAATATCGAAAATTTATCTCTATAACGCGTTAATGTGCCTTGCTGGGAGTTTGGCTTCTCGTTTAGATTAACAAGGTGAACCTACTTGCCGAGGAAGAAGCAGATCTATCAAACGGTTATCGAGCTAGGTAATATATATGATGAAAAAGTTGTCCAGAAAATTTATGAAAGTTTGAACGGTCACAGCGCTCAAACGCGTTAATGTGCCTTCCTGGGGGTTTGTCCTCTCGTTTAGATTAACAAGATGAACCATCTGGCCGAGAGCAAAGTAGATTCATCAAACGGTTCTCGAGAAAATTTATCTCTATAACGCGTTAATGTGCCTTGCTGGGAGTTTGGCTTCTCGTTTAGATTAACAAGGTGAACCTATTTGCCGAGGAGGAAGCAGATCTATCAAACGGTTATCGAGCTAGGTAATATTTATATGATGAAAAAGTTGTCCAGAACATTTATGAAAGTTTGAACGGTCACAGCGCTCAAACGCGTTAATGTGCCTTCCTGCGGGTTTGTCCTCTCGTTTAGATTAACAAGATGAACCATCTGGCCGAGAGCAAAGTAGATTCATCAAACGGTTCTCGAGAAAATATCGATGAAATTTTAGCCCTATAAGGCGTTAATGTGCCCTGCTGGGCGGTTTGGCCAGTCGTTTAGATTAACAAGGTGAACCTATTTGCCGAGGAAGAAGCAGATCTATCAAACGGTTATCGAGCTAGGTAATATATATGATGAAAAAGTTGTCCAGAAAATTTATGAAAGTTTGAACGGTCACAGCGCTCAAACGCGTTAATGTGCCTTCCTGGTAGTTTGTCCTCTCGTTTAGATTAACAAGATGAACCTACTTGCCCAGAGCGAAGCAGATTCATCAAACGGTTCTCGAGAAAATTTATCTCTATAACGCGTTAATGTGCCTTGCTGGGAGTTTGGCTTCTCGTTTAGATTAACAAGGTGAACCTACTTGCCGAGGAGGAAGCAGATCTATCAAACGGTTATCGAGCTAGGTAATATTTATATGATGAAAAAGTTGTCCAGAACATTTATGAAAGTTTGAACGGTCACAGCGCTCAAACGCGTTAATGTGCCTTCCTGGGGTTTGTCCTCTCGTTTAGATTAACAAGATGAACCATCTGGCCGAGAGCAAAGTAGATTCATCAAACGGTTCTCGAGAAAATATCGATGAAATTTTAGCCCTATAAGGCGTTAATGTGCCCTTGCTGGGCGGTTGGCCAGTCGTTTAGATTAACAAGGTGAACCTATTTGCCGAGGAAGAAGCAGATCTATCAAACGGTTATCGAGCTAGGTAATATTTATATGATGAAAAAGTTGTCCAGAACATTTATGAAAGTTTGAACGGTCACAGCGCTCAAACGCGTTAATGTGCCTTCCTGCGGGTTTGTCCTCTCGTTTAGATTAACAAGATGAACCATCTGGCCGAGAGCAAAGTAGATTCATCAAACGGTTCTCGAGAAAATATCGATGAAATTTTAGCCCTATAAGGCGTTAATGTGCCCTGCTGGGAGGTTGGCCAGTCGTTTAGATTAACAAGGTGAACCTATTTGCCGAGGAAGAAGCAGATCTATCAAACGGTTATCGAGCTAGGTAATATATATGATGAAAAAGTTGTCCAGAAAATTTATGAAAGTTTGAACGGTCACAGCGCTCAAACGCGTTAATGTGCCTTCCTGGGGGTTTGTCCTCTCGTTTAGATTAACAAGATGAACCATCTGGCCGAGAGCAAAGCAGATTCATCAAACGGTTCTCGAGAAAATATCGATGAAATTTCTATAAGGCGTTAATGTGCCTTGCTGGGAGTTTGGCCAGTCGTTTAGATTAACAAGGTGAACCTACTTGCCGAGGAAGAAGCAGATCTATCAAACGGTTATCGAGCTAGGTAATATTTATATGATGAAAAAGTTGTCCAGAACATTTATGAAAGTTTGAACGGTCACAGCGCTCAAACGCGTTAATGTGCCTTCCTGGGGTTTGTCCTCTCGTTTAGATTAACAAGATGAACCATCTGGCCGAGAGCAAAGTAGATTCATCAAACGGTTCTCGAAAATATCGATGAAAATTTATCTCTATAAGGCGTTAATGTGCCTTGCTGGGAGTTTGGCTTCTCGTTTAGATTAACAAGGTGAACCTACTTGCCGAGGAGGAAGCAGATCTATCAAACGGTTATCGAGCTAGGTAATATTTATATGATGAAAAAGTTGTCCAGAACATTTATGAAAGTTTGAACGGTCACAGCGCTCAAACGCGTTAATGTGCCTTCCTGGGGGTTTGTCCTCTCGTTTAGATTAACAAGATGAACCATCTGGCCGAGAGCAAAGTAGATTCATCAAACGGTTCTCGAGAAAATATCGATGAAATTCTATAAAGGCGTTAATGTGCCCTGCTGGGAGTTTGGCTTCTCGTTTAGATTAACAAGGTGAACCTACTTGCCGAGCAAGGAAGCAGATCTATCAAACGGTTATCGAGCTAGGTAATATTTATATGATGAAAAAGTTGTCCAGAAAATTTATGAAAGTTTGAACGGTCACAGCGCTCAAACGCGTTAATGTGCCTTCCTGGGGTTTGTCCTCTCGTTTAGATTAACAAGATGAACCTACTTGCCCAGAGCGAAGCAGATTCATCAAACGGTTCTCGAGAAAATTTATCTCTATAACGCGTTAATGTGCCTTGCTGGGAGTTTGGCTTCTCGTTTAGATTAACAAGGTGAACCTACTTGCCGAGGAGGAAGCAGATCTATCAAACGGTTATCGAGCTAGGTAATATTTATATGATGAAAAAGTTGTCCAGAACATTTATGAAAGTTTGAACGGTCACAGCGCTCAAACGCGTTAATGTGCCTTCCTGGGGTTTGTCCTCTCGTTTAGATTAACAAGATGAACCATCTGGCCGAGAGCAAAGTAGATTCATCAAACGGTTCTCGAGAAAATATCGATGAAATTTTAGCCCTATAAGGCGTTAATGTGCCCTGCTGGGCGGTTGGCCAGTCGTTTAGATTAACAAGGTGAACCTATTTGCCGAGGAAGAAGCAGATCTATCAAACGGTTATCGAGCTAGGTAATATTTATATGATGAAAAAGTTGTCCAGAAAATTTATGAAAGTTTGAACGGTCACAGCGCTCAAACGCGTTAATGTGCCTTCCTGGTAGTTTGTCCTCTCGTTTAGATTAACAAGATGAACCTCTTGCCCAGAGCGAAGCAGATTCATCAAACGGTTCTCGAGAAAATTTATCTCTATAACGCGTTAATGTGCCTTGCTGGGAGGTTGGCCAGTCGTTTAGATTAACAAGGTGAACCTATTTGCCGAGGAAGAAGCAGATCTATCAAACGGTTATCGAGCTAGGTAATATTTATATGATGAAAAAGTTGTCCAGAACATTTATGAAAGTTTGAACGGTCACAGCGCTCAAACGCGTTAATGTGCCTTCCTGCGGGTTTGTCCTCTCGTTTAGATTAACAAGATGAACCATCTGGCCGAGAGCAAAGTAGATTCATCAAACGGTTCTCGAGAAAATATCGATGAAATTTTAGCGCTATAAGGCGTTAATGTGCCTTGCTGGGAGTTTGGCCTCTCGTTTAGATTAACAAGGTGAACCTCTTGCCGAGGAAGAAGCAGATCTATCAAACGGTTATCGAGCTAGGTAATATTTATATGATGAAAAAGTTGTCCAGAAAATTTATGAAAGTTTGAACGGTCACAGCGCTCAAACGCGTTAATGTGCCTTCCTGGTAGTTTGTCCTCTCGTTTAGATTAACAAGATGAACCTACTTGCCGAGAGCGAAGCAGATTCATCAAACGGTTCTCGAGAAAATTTATTGTCTATAACGCGTTAATGTGCCTTGCTGGGAGTTTGGCTTCTCGTTTAGATTAACAAGGTGAACCTACTTGCCGAGGAGGAAGCAGATCTATCAAACGGTTATCGAGCTAGGTAATATTTATATGATGAAAAAGTTGTCCAGAACATTTATGAAAGTTTGAACGGTCACAGCGCTCAAACGCGTTAATGTGCCTTCCTGGGGTTTGTCCTCTCGTTTAGATTAACAAGATGAACCATCTGGCCGAGAGCAAAGCAGATTCATCAAACGGTTTCGAGAAAATATCGATGAAATTTATCCCTATAACGCGTTAATGTGCCTTGCTGGGAGTTTGGCTTCTCGTTTAGATTAACAAGGTGAACCTACTTGCCGAGGAAGAAGCAGATTCATCAAACGGTTATCGAGCTAGGTAATATTTATATGATGAAAAAGTTGTCCAGAAAATTTATGAAAGTTTGAACGGTCACAGCGCTCAAACGCGTTAATGTGCCTTCCTGGGGGTTTGTCCTCTCGTTTAGATTAACAAGATGAACCATCTGGCCGAGAGCAAAGTAGATTCATCAAACGGTTCTCGAGAAAATATCGAAATTTATCTCTATAACGCGTTAATGTGCCTTGCTGGGAGTTTGGCTTCTCGTTTAGATTAACAAGGTGAACCTACTTGCCGAGGAGGAAGCAGATCTATCAAACGGTTATCGAGCTAGGTAATATTTATATGATGAAAAAGTTGTCCAGAAAATTTATGAAAGTTTGAACGGTCACAGCGCTCAAACGCGTTAATGTGCCTTCCTGGTAGTTTGTCCTCTCGTTTAGATTAACAAGATGAACCATCTGGCCCAGAGCAAAGCAGATTCATCAAACGGTTATCGAGAAATTTTATCTCTATAACGCGTTAATGTGCCTTGCTGGGAGTTTGGCTTCTCGTTTAGATTAACAAGGTGAACCTACTTGCCGAGGAGGAAGCAGATCTATCAAACGGTTATCGAGCTAGGTAATATATATGATGAAAAAGTTGTCCAGAACATTTATGAAAGTTTGAACGGTCACAGCGCTCAAACGCGTTAATGTGCCTTCCTGGTAGTTTGTCCTCTCGTTTAGATTAACAAGATGAACCATCTGGCCGAGAGCAAAGTAGATTCATCAAACGGTTCTCGAGAAAATATCGATGAAATTTTAGCCCTATAAGGCGTTAATGTGCCCTGCTGGGAGTTTGGCTCTCGTTTAGATTAACAAGGTGAACCTACTTGCCGAGGAGGAAGCAGATCTATCAAACGGTTATCGAGCTAGGTAATATTTATATGATGAAAAAGTTGTCCAGAACATTTATGAAAGTTTGAACGGTCACAGCGCTCAAACGCGTTAATGTGCCTTCCTGGGGGTTTGTCCTCTCGTTTAGATTAACAAGATGAACCATCTGGCCCAGAGCAAAGTAGATTCATCAAACGGTTCTCGAGAAAATATTGAAATTTTAGCCTATAAGGCGTTAATGTGCCTTGCTGGGAGTTTGGCTTCTCGTTTAGATTAACAAGGTGAACCTATTTGCCGAGGAAGAAGCAGATCTATCAAACGGTTATCGAGCTAGGTAATATATATGATGAAAAAGTTGTCCAGAACATTTATGAAAGTTTGAACGGTCACAGCGCTCAAACGCGTTAATGTGCCTTCCTGGGGTTTGTCCTCTCGTTTAGATTAACAAGATGAACCATCTGGCCGAGAGCAAAGTAGATTCATCAAACGGTTCTCGAGAAAATATCGATGAAATTTTAGCCTTATAAGGCGTTAATGTGCCCTGCTGGGCGGTTGGCCAGTCGTTTAGATTAACAAGGTGAACCTATTTGCCGAGGAAGAAGCAGATCTATCAAACGGTTATCGAGCTAGGTAAATTTATATGATGAAAAAGTTGTCCAGAACATTTATGAAAGTTTGAACGGTCACAGCGCTCAAACGCGTTAATGTGCCTTCCTGCGGGTTTGTCCTCTCGTTTAGATTAACAAGGTGAACCTACTTGCCGAGGAGGAAGCAGATTCATCAAACGGTTATCGAGTAATATTTATATGATGAAAAAGTTGTCCAGAACATTTATGAAAACGGTTAATGCGTTAATGTGCCTTCCTGGGGTTTGTCCTCTCGTTTAGATTAACAAGATGAACCATCTGGCCCGAGAGCAGAAGCAGATTCATCAAACGGTTCTCGAGAAAATATGATGAAAAAGATTGTCCAGAAATTTTAGCCCTATAAGGCGTTAATGTGCCTTGCTGGGAGTTTGGCCTCTCGTTTAGATTAACAAGGTGAACCTACTTGCCGAGGAGGAAGCAGATCCATCAAACGGTTATCGAGCTAGGTAATATTTATATGATGAAAAAGTTGTCCAGAACATTTATGAAAGTTTGAACGGTCACAGCGCTCAAACGCGTTAATGTGCCTTCCTGGGGGTTTGTCCTCTCGTTTAGATTAACAAGATGAACCTATCTGGCCCAGAGCAAAGTAGATTCATCAAACGGTTCTCGAGAAAATTTATCTCTATAACGCGTTAATGTGCCTTGCTGGGAGTTTGGCTTCTCGTTTAGATTAACAAGGTGAACCTACTTGCCGAGGAGGAAGCAGATCTATCAAACGGTTATCGAGCTAGGTAATATATATGATGAAAAAGTTGTCCAGAAAATTTATGAAAGTTTGAACGGTCACAGCGCTCAAACGCGTTAATGTGCCTTCCTGGGCGTTTGTCCTCTCGTTTAGATTAACAAGATGAACCATCTGGCCGAGAGCAAAGTAGATTCATCAAACGGTTCTCGAGAAAATTTATCTCTATAACGCGTTAATGTGCCTTGCTGGGAGTTTGGCTTCTCGTTTAGATTAACAAGGTGAACCTACTTGCCGAGGAGGAAGCAGATCTATCAAACGGTTATCGAGCTAGGTAATATTTATATGATGAAAAAGTTGTCCAGAACATTTATGAAAGTTTGAACGGTCACAGCGCTCAAACGCGTTAATGTGCCTTCCTGGGGTTTGTCCTCTCGTTTAGATTAACAAGATGAACCATCTGGCCGAGAGCAAAGTAGATTCATCAAACGGTTCTCGAGAAAATATCGATGAAATTTTAGCCCTATAAGGCGTTAATGTGCCCTGCTGGGCGTTTGGCCAGTCGTTTAGATTAACAAGGTGAACCTATTTGCCGAGGAAGAAGCAGATCTATCAAACGGTTATCGAGCTAGGTAATATTTATGATGAAAAAGTTGTCCAGAAAATTTATGAAAGTTTGAACGGTCACAGCGCTCAAACGCGTTAATGTGCCTTCCTGGGGTTTGTCCTCTCGTTTAGATTAACAAGATGAACCATCTGGCCCAGAGCGAAGCAGATTCATCAAACGGTTCTCGAGAAAATTTATCTCTATAACGCGTTAATGTGCCTTGCTGGGAGTTTGGCTTCTCGTTTAGATTAACAAGGTGAACCTACTTGCCGAGGAGGAAGCAGATCTATCAAACGGTTATCGAGCTAGGTAATATTTATATGATGAAAAAGTTGTCCAGAACATTTATGAAAGTTTGAACGGTCACAGCGCTCAAACGCGTTAATGTGCCTTCCTGCGGGTTTGTCCTCTCGTTTAGATTAACAAGATGAACCATCTGGCCGAGAGCAAAGTAGATTCATCAAACGGTTATCGAGCTAGGTAATATTAGGTAATGTATATGATGAAAAAATTGTCCAGAAAATTTATCAATTTGGAACGGTCACAGCGCTCAAACGCGTTAATGTGCCTTCCTGGTAGTTTGTCCTCTCGTTTAGATTAACAAGATGAACCTACTTGCCCAGAGCGAAGCAGATTCATCAAACGGTTCTCGAGAAAATTTATCTCTATAACGCGTTAATGTGCCTTGCTGGGAGTTTGGCCAGTCGTTTAGATTAACAAGGTGAACCTACTTGCCGAGGAAGAAGCAGATCTATCAAACGGTTATCGAGCTAGGTAATATTTATATGATGAAAAAGTTGTCCAGAACATTTATGAAAGTTTGAACGGTCACAGCGCTCAAACGCGTTAATGTGCCTTCCTGGGGGTTTGTCCTCTCGTTTAGATTAACAAGATGAACCATCTGGCCGAGAGCAAAGTAGATTCATCAAACGGTTCTCGAGAAAATATTGAAATTCTAGCCTATAAGGCGTTAATGTGCCTTGCTGGGAGTTTGGCCAGTCGTTTAGATTAACAAGGTGAACCTATTTGCCGAGGAAGAAGCAGATCTATCAAACGGTTATCGAGCTAGGTAATATTTATATGATGAAAAAGTTGTCCAGAACATTTATGAAAGTTTGAACGGTCACAGCGCTCAAACGCGTTAATGTGCCTTCCTGCGGGTTTGTCCTCTCGTTTAGATTAACAAGATGAACCATCTGGCCGAGAGCGAAGCAGATTCATCAAACGGTTCTCGAGAAAATTTTATCTCTATAAGGCGTTAATGTGCCTTGCTGGGAGTTTGGCCTCTCGTTTAGATTAACAAGGTGAACCTATTTGCCGAGGAAGAAGCAGATCTATCAAACGGTTATCGAGCTAGGTAATATTTATATGATGAAAAAGTTGTCCAGAAAATTTATGAAAGTTTGAACGGTCACAGCGCTCAAACGCGTTAATGTGCCTTCCTGGGGTTTGTCCTCTCGTTTAGATTAACAAGATGAACCATCTGGCCCAGAGCGAAAGCAGATTCATCAAACGGTTCTCGAGAAAATTTATCTCTATAACGCGTTAATGTGCCTTGCTGGGAGTTTGGCTTCTCGTTTAGATTAACAAGGTGAACCTACTTGCCGAGGAGGAAGCAGATCCATCAAACGGTTATCGAGCTAGGTAATATTTATATGATGAAAAAGTTGTCCAGAACATTTATGAAAGTTTGAACGGTCACAGCGCTCAAACGCGTTAATGTGCCTTCCTGGGGGTTTGTCCTCTCGTTTAGATTAACAAGATGAACCATCTGGCCGAGAGCAAAGTAGATTCATCAAACGGTTCTCGAGAAAATAGATGAAATTTATCTCTATAAGGCGTTAATGTGCCTTGCTGGGAGTTTGGCTTCTCGTTTAGATTAACAAGGTGAACCTACTTGCCGAGGAGGAAGCAGATCTATCAAACGGTTATCGAGCTAGGTAATATTTATATGATGAAAAAGTTGTCCAGAAAATTTATGAAAGTTTGAACGGTCACAGCGCTCAAACGCGTTAATGTGCCTTCCTGGTAGTTTGTCCTCTCGTTTAGATTAACAAGATGAACCTCTTGCCCAGAGCGAAGCAGATTCATCAAACGGTTCTCGAGAAAATTTATCTCTATAACGCGTTAATGTGCCTTGCTGGGAGTTTGGCTTCTCGTTTAGATTAACAAGGTGAACCTACTTGCCGAGGAGGAAGCAGATCTATCAAACGGTTATCGAGCTAGGTAATATTTATATGATGAAAAAGTTGTCCAGAACATTTATGAAAGTTTGAACGGTCACAGCGCTCAAACGCGTTAATGTGCCTTCCTGGGCGTTTGTCCTCTCGTTTAGATTAACAAGATGAACCATCTGGCCGAGAGCAAAGTAGATTCATCAAACGGTTCTCGAGAAAATATTGAAATTTTAGCCCTATAAGGCGTTAATGTGCCCTTGCTGGGAGTTTGGCCTCTCGTTTAGATTAACAAGGTGAACCTACTTGCCGAGGAGGAAGCAGATCTATCAAACGGTTATCGAGCTAGGTAATATTTATATGATGAAAAAGTTGTCCAGAACATTTATGAAAGTTTGAACGGTCACAGCGCTCAAACGCGTTAATGTGCCTTCCTGGGGTTTGTCCTCTCGTTTAGATTAACAAGATGAACCATCTGGCCCAGAGCGAAGTAGATTCATCAAACGGTTCTCGAGAAAATTTATCTCTATAAGGCGTTAATGTGCCTTGCTGGGAGTTTGGCCTCTCGTTTAGATTAACAAGGTGAACCTATTTGCCGAGGAAGAAGCAGATCTATCAAACGGTTATCGAGCTAGGTAATATATATGATGAAAAAGTTGTCCAGAACATTTATGAAAGTTTGAACGGTCACAGCGCTCAAACGCGTTAATGTGCCTTCCTGCGGGTTTGTCCTCTCGTTTAGATTAACAAGATGAACCTATCTTGCCGAGAGCGAAGCAGATTCATCAAACGGTTCTCGAGAAATATTCGATGAAATTTTAGCGTTAATGTGCCTTGCTGGGAGTTTGGCCTCTCGTTTAGATTAACAAGGTGAACCTACTTGCCGAGGAAGAAGCAGATCTATCAAACGGTTATCGAGCTAGGTAATATTTATATGATGAAAAAGTTGTCCAGAACATTTATGAAAGTTTGAACGGTCACAGCGCTCAAACGCGTTAATGTGCCTTCCTGCGGGTTTGTCCTCTCGTTTAGATTAACAAGGTGAACCTACTTGCCGAGGAGGAAGCAGATCCATCAAACGGTTATCGAGCTAGGTAATATTTATATGATGAAAAAGTTGTCCAGAAAATTTATGAAAGTTTGAACGGTCACAGCGCTCAAACGCGTTAATGTGCCTTCCTGGTAGTTTGTCCTCTCGTTTAGATTAACAAGATGAACCTACTTGCCCAGAGCGAAGCAGATTCATCAAACGGTTCTCGAGAAAATTTATCATTTATGAAAGTTTCTAGCGCTAACGCGTTAATGTGCCTTGCTGGGAGTTTGGCCTCTCGTTTAGATTAACAAGGTGAACCTACTTGCCGAGGAGGAAGCAGATCCATCAAACGGTTATCGAGCTAGGTAATATTTATATGATGAAAAAGTTGTCCAGAACATTTATGAAAGTTTGAACGGTCACAGCGCTCAAACGCGTTAATGTGCCTTCCTGGTAGTTTGTCCTCTCGTTTAGATTAACAAGATGAACCTACTTGCCCAGAGCGAAGCAGATTCATCAAACGGTTCTCGAGAAAATTTATCTCTATAACGCGTTAATGTGCCTTGCTGGGAGTTTGGCTTCTCGTTTAGATTAACAAGGTGAACCTACTTGCCGAGGAGGAAGCAGATCCATCAAACGGTTATCGAGCTAGGTAATATTTATATGATGAAAAAGTTGTCCAGAACATTTATGAAAGTTTGAACGGTCACAGCGCTCAAACGCGTTAATGTGCCTTCCTGGGGGTTTGTCCTCTCGTTTAGATTAACAAGATGAACCATCTGGCCCAGAGCGAAGCAGATTCATCAAACGGTTCTCGAGAAAATATTGAAATCTCTATAAGGCGTTAATGTGCCTTGCTGGGAGTTTGGCCTCTCGTTTAGATTAACAAGGTGAACCTACTTGCCGAGGAGGAAGCAGATCTATCAAACGGTTATCGAGCTAGGTAATATTTATATGATGAAAAAGTTGTCCAGAAAATTTATGAAAGTTTGAACGGTCACAGCGCTCAAACGCGTTAATGTGCCTTCCTGGGGTTTGTCCTCTCGTTTAGATTAACAAGATGAACCTATCTGGCCCAGAGCGAAGCAGATTCATCAAACGGTTCTCGAGAAAATTTATCTCTATAACGCGTTAATGTGCCTTGCTGGGAGTTTGGCTTCTCGTTTAGATTAACAAGGTGAACCTACTTGCCGAGGAGGAAGCAGATCTATCAAACGGTTATCGAGCTAGGTAATATATATATGATGAAAAAGTTGTCCAGAACATTTATGAAAGTTTGAACGGTCACAGCGCTCAAACGCGTTAATGTGCCTTCCTGGTAGTTTGTCCTCTCGTTTAGATTAACAAGATGAACCATCTGGCCGAGAGCAAAGCAGATTCATCAAACGGTTCTCGAGAAAATTCGATGAAATTTAGCCTATAAGGCGTTAATGTGCCTTGCTGGGAGTTTGGCTTCTCGTTTAGATTAACAAGGTGAACCTACTTGCCGAGGAGGAAGCAGATCCATCAAACGGTTATCGAGCTAGGTAATATTTATATGATGAAAAAGTTGTCCAGAAAATTTATGAAAGTTTGAACGGTCACAGCGCTCAAACGCGTTAATGTGCCTTCCTGGTAGTTTGTCCTCTCGTTTAGATTAACAAGATGAACCTACTTGCCCAGAGCGAAGCAGATTCATCAAACGGTTCTCGAGAAAATTTATCTCTATAATTTGCGTTAATGTGCCTTGCTGGGAGTTTGGCTTCTCGTTTAGATTAACAAGGTGAACCTACTTGCCGAGGAGGAAGCAGATCCATCAAACGGTTATCGAGCTAGGTAAATTATATATGATGAAAAAGTTGTCCAGAAAATTTATGAAAGTTTGAACGGTCACAGCGCTCAAACGCGTTAATGTGCCTTCCTGGTAGTTTGTCCTCTCGTTTAGATTAACAAGATGAACCTACTTGCCCAGAAGAAGCAGATTCATCAAACGGTTATCGAGAAAATTTATCTCTATAACGCGTTAATGTGCCTTGCTGGGAGTTTGGCTTCTCGTTTAGATTAACAATGAATACTTGATGAAAATTATTGTTCCAGAAAATTTATGATGAAAAAGTTGACCAGAACGGTTTGAACGGTCACAGCGCTCAAACGCGTTAATGTGCCTTCCTGGGGGTTTGTCCTCTCGTTTAGATTAACAAGATGAACCTACTTGCCCAGAGCGAAGCAGATTCATCAAACGGTTCTCGAGCTAAAATTTATCTCTATAACGCGTTAATGTGCCTTCCTGGGAGTTTGGCCTCTCGTTTAGATTAACAAGGTGAACCTACTTGCCGAGGAGGAAGCAGATCCATCAAACGGTTATCGAGCTAGGTAATATTTATATGATGAAAAAGTTGTCCAGAACATTTATGAAAGTTTGAACGGTCACAGCGCTCAAACGCGTTAATGTGCCTTCCTGGGGGTTTGTCCTCTCGTTTAGATTAACAAGATGAACCATCTGGCCCAGAGCAAAGTAGATTCATCAAACGGTTCTCGAGAAAATTCGATGAAATTTTAGCCCTATAAGGCGTTAATGTGCCCTTGCTGGGAGTTTGGCCTCTCGTTTAGATTAACAAGGTGAACCTACTTGCCGAGGAAGAAGCAGATCTATCAAACGGTTATCGAGCTAGGTAATATTTATATGATGAAAAAGTTGTCCAGAAAATTTATGAAAGTTTGAACGGTCACAGCGCTCAAACGCGTTAATGTGCCTTCCTGGGGGTTTGTCCTCTCGTTTAGATTAACAAGATGAACCTATCTTGCCCAGAGCGAAGCAGATTCATCAAACGGTTCTCGAGAAAATTTATCTCTATAACGCGTTAATGTGCCTTGCTGGGAGTTTGGCTTCTCGTTTAGATTAACAAGGTGAACCTACTTGCCGAGGAGGAAGCAGATCCATCAAACGGTTATCGAGCTAGGTAATATTTATATGATGAAAAAGTTGTCCAGAACATTTATGAAAGTTTGAACGGTCACAGCGCTCAAACGCGTTAATGTGCCTTCCTGGGGTTTGTCCTCTCGTTTAGATTAACAAGATGAACCATCTTGCCCAGAGCGAAGTAGATTCATCAAACGGTTCTCGAGAAAATATCGATGAAATCTCTATAACGCGTTAATGTGCCTTGCTGGGCGGTTGGCTTCTCGTTTAGATTAACAAGGTGAACCTACTTGCCGAGGAGGAAGCAGATCCATCAAACGGTTATCGAGCTAGGTAATATTTATATGATGAAAAAGTTGTCCAGAAAATTTATGAAAGTTTGAACGGTCACAGCGCTCAAACGCGTTAATGTGCCTTCCTGGGGGTTTGTCCTCTCGTTTAGATTAACAAGATGAACCTACTTGCCCAGAGCGAAGCAGATTCATCAAACGGTTCTCGAGAAAATTTATCTCTATAACGCGTTAATGTGCCTTGCTGGGAGTTTGGCTTCTCGTTTAGATTAACAAGGTGAACCTACTTGCCGAGGAGGAAGCAGATCTATCAAACGGTTATCGAGCTAGGTAATATTTATATGATGAAAAAGTTGTCCAGAACATTTATGAAAGTTTGAACGGTCACAGCGCTCAAACGCGTTAATGTGCCTTCCTGGTAGTTTGTCCTCTCGTTTAGATTAACAAGATGAACCATCTTGCCCAGAGCGAAGCAGATTCATCAAACGGTTCTCGAGAAAATTTATTTTAGCTCTATAACGCGTTAATGTGCCTTGCTGGGAGTTTGGCCAGTCGTTTAGATTAACAAGGTGAACCTACTTGCCGAGGAAGAAGCAGATCCATCAAACGGTTATCGAGCTAGGTAATATTTATATGATGAAAAAGTTGTCCAGAAAATTTATGAAAGTTTGAACGGTCACAGCGCTCAAACGCGTTAATGTGCCTTCCTGGGGTTTGTCCTCTCGTTTAGATTAACAAGATGAACCTCTTGCCCAGAGCGAAGCAGATTCATCAAACGGTTCTCGAGAAAATTTATCTCTATAACGCGTTAATGTGCCTTGCTGGGCGTTTGGCCTCTCGTTTAGATTAACAAGGTGAACCTATTTGCCGAGGAAGAAGCAGATCCATCAAACGGTTATCGAGCTAGGTAATATTTATATGATGAAAAAGTTGTCCAGAACATTTATGAAAGTTTGAACGGTCACAGCGCTCAAACGCGTTAATGTGCCTTCCTGGGGGTTTGTCCTCTCGTTTAGATTAACAAGATGAACCATCTGGCCCAGAGCGAAGCAGATTCATCAAACGGTTCTCGAGAAAATATCTAAGAAATTTTAGCCCTATAAGGCGTTAATGTGCCCTGCTGGGAGTTTGGCTTCTCGTTTAGATTAACAAGGTGAACCTACTTGCCGAGGAGGAAGCAGATCCATCAAACGGTTATCGAGCTAGGTAATATTTATATGATGAAAAAAGTTGTCCAGAAAATTTATGAAAGTTTGAACGGTCACAGCGCTCAAACGCGTTAATGTGCCTTCCTGGTAGTTTGTCCTCTCGTTTAGATTAACAAGATGAACCATCTGGCCCAGAGCGAAGCAGATTCATCAAACGGTTCTCGAGAAAATTTATCTCTATAACGCGTTAATGTGCCTTGCTGGGAGTTTGGCCTCTCGTTTAGATTAACAAGGTGAACCTACTTGCCGAGGAGGAAGCAGATCCATCAAACGGTTATCGAGCTAGGTAATATTTATATGATGAAAAAGTTGTCCAGAAAATTTATGAAAGTTTGAACGGTCACAGCGCTCAAACGCGTTAATGTGCCTTCCTGGTAGTTTGTCCTCTCGTTTAGATTAACAAGATGAACCTACTTGCCCAGAGCGAAGCAGATTCATCAAACGGTTCTCGAGAAAATTTATCTCTATAACGCGTTAATGTGCCTTGCTGGGAGTTTGGCTTCTCGTTTAGATTAACAAGGTGAACCTACTTGCCGAGGAGGAAGCAGATCCATCAAACGGTTATCGAGCTAGGTAATATTTATATGAGAAAAAGTTGTCCAGAAAATTTATGAAAGTTTGAACGGTCACAGCGCTCAAACGCGTTAATGTGCCTTCCTGGTAGTTTACCCTCTCGTTTAGATTAACAAGATGAACCTACTTGCCCAGAGCGAAGCAGATTCATCAAACGGTTCTCGAGAAAATTTATCTCTATAACGCGTTAATGTGCCTTGCTGGGAGTTTGGCCTCTCGTTTAGATTAACAAGGTGAACCTACTTGCCGAGGAGGAAGCAGATCCATCAAACGGTTATCGAGCTAGGTAATATTTATATGATGAAAAAGTTGACCAGAACATTTATGAAAGTTTGAACGGTCACAGCGCTCAAACGCGTTAATGTGCCTTCCTGGGGTTTGTCCTCTCGTTTAGATTAACAAGATGAACCATCTGGCCCAGAGCGAAGCAGATTCAGCGCTCAAACGGTTCTCGTTTAGATTAAAAATATCTAAGAAATTTTAGCCCTATAAGGCGTTAATGTGCCTTGCTGGGAGTTTGGCCTCTCGTTTAGATTAACAAGGTGAACCTACTTGCCGAGGAGGAAGCAGATCCATCAAACGGTTATCGAGCTAGGTAATATTTATATGATGAAAAAGTTGTCCAGAAAATTTATGAAAGTTTGAACGGTCACAGCGCTCAAACGCGTTAATGTGCCTTCCTGGTAGTTTGTCCTCTCGTTTAGATTAACAAGATGAACCTACTTGCCCAGAGCGAAGCAGATTCATCAAACGGTTCTCGAGAAAATTTATCTCTATAACGCGTTAATGTGCCTTGCTGGGAGTTTGGCTTCTCGTTTAGATTAACAAGGTGAACCTACTTGCCGAGGAGGAAGCAGATCCATCAAACGGTTATCGAGCTAGGTAATATTTATATGATGAAAAAGTTGTCCAGAAAATTTATGAAAGTTTGAACGGTCACAGCGCTCAAACGCGTTAATGTGCCTTCCTGGTAGTTTGTCCTCTCGTTTAGATTAACAAGATGAACCTACTTGCCCAGAGCGAAGCAGATTCATCAAACGGTTCTCGAGAAAATTTATCTCTATAAGGCGTTAATGTGCCTTTCTGGGAGTTTGGCCTCTCGTTTAGATTAACAAGGTGAAACTACTTGCCGAGGAGGAAGCAGATCCATCAAACGGTTATCGAGCTAGGTAATATTTATATGATGAAAAAGTTGTCCAGAACATTTATGAAAGTTTGAACGGTCACAGCGCTCAAACGCGTTAATGTGCCTTCCTGGGGGTTTGTCCTCTCGTTTAGATTAACAAGATGAACCATCTGGCCCAGAGCGAAGCAGATTCATCAAACGGTTCTCGAGAAAAATATCTAAGAAATTTTAGCTCTATAAGGCGTTAATGTGCCTTGCTGGGAGTTTGGCCTCTCGTTTAGATTAACAAGGTGAACCTACTTGCCGAGGAGGAAGCAGATCCATCAAACGGTTATCGAGCTAGGTAATATTTATATGATGAAAAAGTTGTCCAGAACATTTATGAAAGTTTGAACGGTCACAGCGCTCAAACTCGTTAATGTGCCTTCCTGGTAGTTTGTCCTCTCGTTTAGATTAACAAGATGAACCATCTTGCCCAGAGCGAAGCAGATTCATCAAACGGTTCTCGAGAAAATTTATCTCTATAACGCGTTAATGTGCCTTGCTGGGAGTTTGGCTTCTCGTTTAGATTAACAAGGTGAACCTACTTGCCGAGGAGGAAGCAGATCCATCAAACGGTTATCGAGCTAGGTAATATTTATATGATGAAAAAGTTGTCCAGAAAATTTATGAAAGTTTGAACGGTCACAGCGCTCAAACGCGTTAATGTGCCTTCCTGGTAGTTTGTCCTCTCGTTTAGATTAACAAGATGAACCTACTTGCCCAGAGCGAAGCAGATTCATCAAACGGTTCTCGAGAAAATTTATCTCTATAACGCGTTAATGTGCCTTGCTGGGAGTTTGGCCTCTCGTTTAGATTAACAAGGTGAACCTACTTGCCGAGAAGGAAGCAGATCCATCAAACGGTTATCGAGCTAGGTAATATTTATATGATGAAAAAGTTGTCCAGAACATTTATGAAAGTTTGAACGGTCACAGCGCTCAAACGCGTTAATGTGCCTTCCTGGTAGTTTGTCCTCTCGTTTAGATTAACAAGATGAACCTACTTGCCCAGAGCGAAGCAGATTCATCAAACGGTTCTCGAGAAAATTTATCTCTATAACGCGTTAATGTGCCTTGCTGGGAGTTTGGCCTCTCGTTTAGATTAACAAGGTGAACCTACTTGCCGAGAAGGAAGCAGATCCATCAAACGGTTATCGAGCTAGGTAATATTTATATGATGAAAAAGTTGACCAGAACATTTATGAAAGTTTGAACGGTCACAGCGCTCAAACGCGTTAATGTGCCTTCCTGGGGGTTTGTCCTCTCGTTTAGATTAACAAGATGAACTATCTGGCCCAGAGCGAAGCAGATTCATCAAACGGTTCTCGAGAAAATTTATCTCTATAACGCGTTAATGTGCCTTGCTGGGAGTTTGGCCTCTCGTTTAGAGTAATAAGGTGAACCTACTTGCCGAGGAGGAAGCAGATCCATCAAACGGTTATCGAGCTAGGTAATATTTATATGATGAAAAAGTTGTCCAGAGCATTTATGAAAGTTTGAACGGTCACAGCGCTCAAACGCGTTAATGTGCCTTCCTCCTGGGGTTTGTCCTCTCGTTTAGATTAACAAGATGAGCCATCTGGCCCAGAGCGAAGCAGATTCATCAAACGGTTCTCGAGAAAATTTATCTCTATAACGCGTTAATGTGCCTTGCTGGGAGTTTGGCCTCTCGTTTAGATTAACAAGGTGAACCTACTTGCCGAGGAGGAAGCAGATCCATCAAACGGTTATCGAGCTAGGTAATATTTATATGATGAAAAAGTTGTCCAGAAAATTTATGAAAGTTTGAACGGTCACAGCGCTCAAACGCGTTAATGTGCCTTCCTGGTAGTTTGTCCTCTCGTTTAGATTAACAAGATGAACCTACTTGCCCAGAGCGAAGCAGATTCATCAAACGGTTCTCGAGAAAATTTATCTCTATAACGCGTTAATGTGCCTTGCTGGGAGTTTGGCCTCTCGTTTCGTTTGAAGATTAACAAAGTTATCGAGCTAGGTAATATGATGAAAAAGTTGTCCAGAACATTTATGAAAGTTTGAACGGTCACAGCGCTCAAAGTTAATTGCCTTCCTGGTAGTTTGTCCTCTCGTTTAGAAACAAGGTTCTCGAGAAAAGCAGATTCATCAAACGGTTCTCGAGAAAATTTTAGCCCTATAAGGCGTTAATGTGCCCTGCTGGGAGTTTGGCCTCTCGTTTAGATTAACAAGGTGAACCTACTTGCCGAGGAGGAAGCAGATCCATTAAACGGTTATCGAGCTAGGTAATATTTATATGATGAAAAAGTTGACCAGAACATTTATGAAAGTTTGAACGGTCACAGCGCTCAAACGCGTTAATGTGCCTTCCTGGGGGTTTGTCCTCTCGTTTAGATTAACAAGATGAGCCATCTGGCCCAGAGCGAAGCAGATTCATCAAACGGTTCTCGAGAAAATTTATCTCTATAACGCGTTAATGTGCCTTGCTGGGAGTTTGGCCTCTCGTTTAGATTAACAAGGTGAACCTACTTGCCGAGGAGGAAGCAGATCCATCAAACGGTTATCGAGCTAGGTAATATTTATCTGATGAAAAAGTTGTCCAGAAAATTTATGAAAGTTTGAACGGTCACAGCGCTCAAACGCGTTAATGTGCCTTCCTGGTAGTTTGTCCTCTCGTTTAGATTAACAAGATGAACCTACTTGCCCAGAGCGAAGCAGATTCATCAAACGGTTCTCGAGAAAATTTATCTCTATAACGCGTTAATGTGCCTTGCTGGGAGTTTGGCTTCTCGTTTAGATTAACAAGGTGAACCTACTTGCCGAGGAGGAAGCAGATCCATCAAACGGTTATCGAGCTAGGTAATATTTATATGATGAAAAAGTTGTCTAGAAAATTTATGAAAGTTTGAACGGTCACAGCGCTCAAACGCGTTACTGTGCCTTCCTGGTAGTTTGTCCTCTCGTTTAGATTAACAAGATGAACCATCTGGCCCAGAGCGAAGCAGATTCATCAAACGGTTCTCGAGAAAATATCTATGAAATTTTAGCCCTATAAGGCGTTAATGTGCCCTGCTGGGAGTTTGGCCTCTCGTTTAGAGTAATAAGGTGAACCTACTTGCCGAGGAGGAAGCAGATCCATCAAACGGTTATCGAGCTAGGTAATATTTATATGATGAAAAAGTTGTCCAGAAAATTTATGAAAGTTTGAACGGTCACAGCGCTCAAACGCGTTAATGTGCCTTCCTGGTAGTTTGTCCTCTCGTTTAGATTAACAAGATGAACCTACTTGCCCAGAGCGAAGCAGATTCATCAAACGGTTCTCGAGAAAATTTATCTCTATAACGCGTTAATGTGCCTTGCTGGGAGTTTGGCTTCTCGTTTAGATTAACAAGGTGAACCTACTTGCCGAGGAGGAAGCAGATCCATCAAACGGTTATCGAGCTAGGTAATATTTATATGATGAAAAAGTTGTCCAAAAAATTTATGAAAGTTTGAACGGTCACAGCGCTCAAACGCGTTAATGTGCCTTCCTGGTAGTTTGTCCTCTCGTTTAGATTAACAAGATGAACCTATCTTGCCCAGAGCGAAGCAGATTCATCAAACGGTTCTCGAGAAAATTTATCTCTATAACGCGTTAATGTGCCTTGCTGGGAGTTTGGCTTCTCGTTTAGATTAACAAGGTGAACCTACTTGCCGAGGAGGAAGCAGATCCATCAAACGGTTATCGAGCTAGGTAATATTTATATGATGAAAAAGTTGTCCAGAAAATTTATGAAAGTTTGAACGGTCACAGCGCTCAAACGCGTTAATGTGCCTTCCTGGTAGTTTGTCCTCTCGTTTAGATTAACAAGATGAACCATCTGGCCCAGAGCGAAGCAGATTCATCAAACGGTTCTCGAGAAAATTTATCTCTATAACGCGTTAATGTGCCTTGCTGGGAGTTTGGCCTCTCGTTTAGATTAACAAGGTGAACCTACTTGCCGAGGAGGAAGCAGATCCATCAAACGGTTATCGAGCTAGGTAATATTTATATGATGAAAAAGTTGTCCAGAAAATTTATGAAAGTTTGAACGGTCACAGCGCTCAAACGCGTTAATGTGCCTTCCTGGTAGTTTGTCCTCTCGTTTAGATTAACAAGATGAACCTACTTGCCCAGAGCGAAGCAGATTCATCAAACGGTTCTCGAGAAAATTTATCTCTATAACGCGTTAATGTGCCTTGCTGGGAGTTTGGCCTCTCGTTTAGATTAACAAGGTGAACCTACTTGCCGAGGAGGAAGCAGATCTATCAAACGGTTATCGAGCTAGGTAATATTTATATGATGAAAAAGTTGACCAGAACATTTATGAAAGTTTGAACGGTCACAGCACTCAAACGCGTTAATGTGCCTTCCTGGAGGTTTGTCCTCTCGTTTAGATTAACAAGATGAACCATCTGGCCCAGAGCGAAGCAGATTCATCAAACGGTTCTCGAGAAAATATCTAAGAAATTTTAGCCCTATAAGGCGTTAATGTGCCCTGCTGGGAGTTTGGCCTCTCGTTTAGAGTAATAAGGTGAACCTACTTGCCGAGGAGGAAGCAGATCCATCAAACGGTTATCGAGCTAGGTAATATTTATATGATGAAAAAGTTGTCCAGAAAATTTATGAAAGTTTGAACGGTCACAGCGCTCAAACGCGTTAATGTGCCTTCCTGGTAGTTTGTCCTCTCGTTTAGATTAACAAGATGAACCTACTTGCCCAGAGCGAAGCAGATTCATCAAACGGTTCTCGAGAAAATTTATCTCTATAACGCGTTAATGTGCCCTGCTGGGAGTTTGGCCTCTCGTTTAGATTAACAAGGTGAACCTACTTGCCGAGGAGGAAGCAGATCCATCAAACGGTTATCGAGCTAGGTAATATTTATATGAGAAAAAGTTGTCCAGAAAATTTATGAAAGTTTGAACGGTCACAGCGCTCAAACGCGTTAATGTGCCTTCCTGGTAGTTTACCCTCTCGTTTAGATTAACAAGATGAACCTACTTGCCCAGAGCGAAGCAGATTCATCAAACGGTTCTCGAGAAAATTTATCTCTATAACGCGTTAATGTGCCTTGCTGGGAGTTTGGCCTCTCGTTTAGATTAACAAGGTGAACCTACTTGCCGAGGAGGAAGCAGATCCATCAAACGGTTATCGAGCTAGGTAATATTTATATGATGAAAAAGTTGACCAGAACATTTATGAAAGTTTGAACGGTCACAGCGCTCAAACGCGTTAATGTGCCTTCCTGGGGGTTTGTCCTCTCGTTTAGATTAACAAGATGAACCATCTGGCCCAGAGCGAAGCAGATTCATCAAACGGTTCTCGAGAAAATATCTAAGAAATTTTAGCCCTATAAGGCGATAATGTGCCCTGCTGGGAGTTTGGCCTCTCGTTTAGATTAACAAGGTGAACCTACTTGCCGAGGAGGAAGCAGATCCATCAAACGGTTATCGAGCTAGGTAATATTTATATGATGAAAAAGTTGTCCAGAAAATTTATGAAAGTTTGAACGGTCACAGCGCTCAAACGCGTTAATGTGCCTTCCTGGTAGTTTGTCCTCTCGTTTAGATTAACAAGATGAACCTACTTGCCCAGAGCGAAGCAGATTCATCAAACGGTTCTCGAGAAAATTTATCTCTATAACGCGTTAATGTGCCTTGCTGGGAGTTTGGCTTCTCGTTTAGATTAACAAGGTGAACCTACTTGCCGAGGAGGAAGCAGATCCATCAAACGGTTATCGAGCTAGGTAATATTTATATGAGAAAAAGTTGTCCAGAAAATTTATGAAAGTTTGAACGGTCACAGCGCTCAAACGCGTTAATGTGCCTTCCTGGTAGTTTGCCCTCTCGTTTAGATTAACAAGATGAACCTACTTGCCCAGAGCGAAGCAGATTCATCAAACGGTTCTCGAGAAAATTTATCTCTATAACGCGTTAATGTGCCTTTCTGGGAGTTTGGCCTCTCGTTTAGATTAACAAGGTGAAACTACTTGCCGAGGAGGAAGCAGATCCATCAAACGGTTATCGAGCTAGGTAATATTTATATGATGAAAAAGTTGACCAGAACATTTATGAAAGTTTGAACGGTCACAGCGCTCAAACGCGTTAATGTGCCTTCCTGGGGTTTGTCCTCTCGTTTAGATTAACAAGATGAACCATCTGGCCCAGAGCGAAGCAGATTCATCAAACGGTTCTCGAGAAAATATCTAAGAAATTTTAGCCCTATAAGGCGTTAATGTGCCCTGCTGGGAGTTTGGCCTCTCGTTTAGAGTAATAAGGTGAACCTACTTGCCGAGGAGGAAGCAGATCCATCAAACGGTTATCGAGCTAGGTAATATTTATATGATGAAAAAGTTGTCCAGAAAATTTATGAAAGTTTGAACGGTCACAGCGCTCAAACTCGTTAATGTGCCTTCCTGGTAGTTTGTCCTCTCGTTTAGATTAACAAGATGAACCTACTTGCCCAGAGCGAAGCAGATTCATCAAACGGTTCTCGAGAAAATTTATCTCTATAACGCGTTAATGTGCCTTGCTGGGAGTTTGGCTTCTCGTTTAGATTAACAAGGTGAACCTACTTGCCGAGGAGGAAGCAGATCCATCAAACGGTTATCGAGCTAGGTAATATTTATATGATGAAAAAGTTGTCCAGAACATTTATGAAAGTTTGAACGGTCACAGCGCTCAAACGCGTTAATGTGCCTTCCTGGTAGTTTGTCCTCTCGTTTAGATTAACAAGATGAACCTACTTGCCCAGAGCGAAGCAGATTCATCAAACGGTTCTCGAGAAAATTTATCTCTATAACGCGTTAATGTGCCTTGCTGGGAGTTTGGCTTCTCGTTTAGATTAACAAGGTGAACCTACTTGCCGAGGAGGAAGCAGATCCATCAAACGGTTATCGAGCTAGGTAATATTTATATGATGAAAAAGTTGTCTAGAAAATTTATGAAAGTTTGAACGGTCACAGCGCTCAAACGCGTTACTGTGCCTTCCTGGTAGTTTGTCCTCTCGTTTAGATTAACAAGATGAACCATCTGGCCCAGAGCGAAGCAGATTCATCAAACGGTTCTCGAGAAAATATCTATGAAATTTTAGCCCTATAAGGCGTTAATGTGCCCTGCTGGGAGTTTGGCCTCTCGTTTAGAGTAATAAGGTGAACCTACTTGCCGAGGAGGAAGCAGATCCATCAAACGGTTATCGAGCTAGGTAATATTTATATGATGAAAAAGTTGTCCAGAAAATTTATGAAAGTTTGAACGGTCACAGCGCTCAAACGCGTTAATGTGCCTTCCTGGTAGTTTGTCCTCTCGTTTAGATTAACAAGATGAACCTACTTGCCCAGAGCGAAGCAGATTCATCAAACGGTTCTCGAGAAAATTTATCTCTATAACGCGTTAATGTGCCTTGCTGGGAGTTTGGCTTCTCGTTTAGATTAACAAGGTGAACCTACTTGCCGAGGAGGAAGCAGATCCATCAAACGGTTATCGAGCTAGGTAATATTTATATGATGAAAAAGTTGTCCAAAAAATTTATGAAAGTTTGAACGGTCACAGCGCTCAAACGCGTTAATGTGCCTTCCTGGTAGTTTGTCCTCTCGTTTAGATTAACAAGATGAACCTACTTGCCCAGAGCGAAGCAGATTCATCAAACGGTTCTCGAGAAAATTTATCTCTATAACGCGTTAATGTGCCTTGCTGGGAGTTTGGCTTCTCGTTTAGATTAACAAGGTGAACCTACTTGCCGAGGAGGAAGCAGATCCATCAAACGGTTATCGAGCTAGGTAATATTTATATGATGAAAAAGTTGTCCAGAAAATTTATGAAAGTTTGAACGGTCACAGCGCTCAAACGCGTTAATGTGCCTTCCTGGGGGTTTGTCCTCTCGTTTAGATTAACAAGATGAGCCATCTGGCCCAGAGCGAAGCAGATTCATCAAACGGTTCTCGAGAAAATTTATCTCTATAACGCGTTAATGTGCCTTGCTGGGAGTTTGGCCTCTCGTTTAGATTAACAAGGTGAACCTACTTGCCGAGGAGGAAGCAGATCCATCAAACGGTTATCGAGCTAGGTAATATATATGATGAAAAAGTTGTCCAGAAAATTTATGAAAGTTTGAACGGTCACAGCGCTCAAACGCGTTAATGTGCCTTCCTGGTAGTTTGCCCTCTCGTTTAGATTAACAAGATGAACCTACTTGCCCAGAGCGAAGCAGATTCATCAAACGGTTCTCGAGAAAATTTATCTCTATAACGCGTTAATGTGCCTTGCTGGGAGTTTGGCCTCTCGTTTAGATTAACAAGGTGAACCTACTTGCCGAGGAGGAAGCAGATCTATCAAACGGTTATCGAGCTAGGTAATATTTATATGATGAAAAAGTTGACCAGAACATTTATGAAAGTTTGAACGGTCACAGCGCTCAAACGCGTTAATGTGCCTTCCTGGAGGTTTGTCCTCTCGTTTAGATTAACAAGATGAACCATCTGGCCCAGAGCGAAGCAGATTCATCAAACGGTTCTCGAGAAAATATCTAAGAAATTTTAGCCTATAAGGCGTTAATGTGCCCTGCTGGGAGTTTGGCCTCTCGTTTAGATTAATAAGGTGAACCTACTTGCCGAGGAGGAAGCAGATCCATCAAACGGTTATCGAGCTAGGTAATATTTATATGATGAAAAAGTTGTCCAGAAAATTTATGAAAGTTTGAACGGTCACAGCGCTCAAACGCGTTAATGTGCCTTCCTGGTAGTTTGTCCTCTCGTTTAGATTAACAAGATGAACCTACTTGCCCAGAGCGAAGCAGATTCATCAAACGGTTCTCGAGAAAATTTATCTCTATAACGCGTTAATGTGCCCTGCTGGGAGTTTGGCCTCTCGTTTAGATTAACAAGGTGAACCTACTTGCCGAGGAGGAAGCAGATCCATCAAACGGTTATCGAGCTAGGTAATATTTATATGAGAAAAAGTTGTCCAGAAAATTTATGAAAGTTTGAACGGTCACAGCGCTCAAACGCGTTAATGTGCCTTCCTGGTAGTTTACCCTCTCGTTTAGATTAACAAGATGAACCTACTTGCCCAGAGCGAAGCAGATTCATCAAACGGTTCTCGAGAAAATTTATCTCTATAACGCGTTAATGTGCCTTGCTGGGAGTTTGGCCTCTCGTTTAGATTAACAAGGTGAACCTACTTGCCGAGGAGGAAGCAGATCCATCAAACGGTTATCGAGCTAGGTAATATTTATATGATGAAAAAGTTGACCAGAACATTTATGAAAGTTTGAACGGTCACAGCGCTCAAACGCGTTAATGTGCCTTCCTGGGGGTTTGTCCTCTCGTTTAGATTAACAAGATGAACCATCTGGCCCAGAGCGAAGCAGATTCATCAAACGGTTCTCGAGAAAATATCTAAGAAATTTTAGCCCTATAAGGCGATAATGTGCCCTGCTGGGAGTTTGGCCTCTCGTTTAGATTAACAAGGTGAACCTACTTGCCGAGGAGGAAGCAGATCCATCAAACGGTTATCGAGCTAGGTAATATTTATATGATGAAAAAGTTGTCCAGAAAATTTATGAAAGTTTGAACGGTCACAGCGCTCAAACGCGTTAATGTGCCTTCCTGGTAGTTTGTCCTCTCGTTTAGATTAACAAGATGAACCTACTTGCCCAGAGCGAAGCAGATTCATCAAACGGTTCTCGAGAAAATTTATCTCTATAACGCGTTAATGTGCCTTGCTGGGAGTTTGGCTTCTCGTTTAGATTAACAAGGTGAACCTACTTGCCGAGGAGGAAGCAGATCCATCAAACGGTTATCGAGCTAGGTAATATTTATATGAGAAAAAGTTGTCCAGAAAATTTATGAAAGTTTGAACGGTCACAGCGCTCAAACGCGTTAATGTGCCTTCCTGGTAGTTTGCCCTCTCGTTTAGATTAACAAGATGAACCTACTTGCCCAGAGCGAAGCAGATTCATCAAACGGTTCTCGAGAAAATTTATCTCTATAACGCGTTAATGTGCCTTTCTGGGAGTTTGGCCTCTCGTTTAGATTAACAAGGTGAAACTACTTGCCGAGGAGGAAGCAGATCCATCAAACGGTTATCGAGCTAGGTAATATTTATATGATGAAAAAGTTGACCAGAACATTTATGAAAGTTTGAACGGTCACAGCGCTCAAACGCGTTAATGTGCCTTCCTGGGGTTTGTCCTCTCGTTTAGATTAACAAGATGAACCATCTGGCCCAGAGCGAAGCAGATTCATCAAACGGTTCTCGAGAAAATATCTAAGAAATTTTAGCCCTATAAGGCGTTAATGTGCCCTGCTGGGAGTTTGGCCTCTCGTTTAGAGTAATAAGGTGAACCTACTTGCCGAGGAGGAAGCAGATCCATCAAACGGTTATCGAGCTAGGTAATATTTATATGATGAAAAAGTTGTCCAGAAAATTTATGAAAGTTTGAACGGTCACAGCGCTCAAACTCGTTAATGTGCCTTCCTGGTAGTTTGTCCTCTCGTTTAGATTAACAAGATGAACCTACTTGCCCAGAGCGAAGCAGATTCATCAAACGGTTCTCGAGAAAATTTATCTCTATAACGCGTTAATGTGCCTTGCTGGGAGTTTGGCTTCTCGTTTAGATTAACAAGGTGAACCTACTTGCCGAGGAGGAAGCAGATCCATCAAACGGTTATCGAGCTAGGTAATATTTATATGATGAAAAAGTTGTCCAGAACATTTATGAAAGTTTGAACGGTCACAGCGCTCAAACGCGTTAATGTGCCTTCCTGGTAGTTTGTCCTCTCGTTTAGATTAACAAGATGAACCTACTTGCCCAGAGCGAAGCAGATTCATCAAACGGTTCTCGAGAAAATTTATCTCTATAACGCGTTAATGTGCCTTGCTGGGAGTTTGGCCTCTCGTTTAGATTAACAAGGTGAACCTACTTGCCGAGAAGGAAGCAGATCCATCAAACGGTTATCGAGCTAGGTAATATTTATATGATGAAAAAGTTGTCCAGAACATTTATGAAAGTTTGAACGGTCACAGCGCTCAAACGCGTTAATGTGCCTTCCTGGTAGTTTGTCCTCTCGTTTAGATTAACAAGATGAACCTACTTGCCCAGAGCGAAGCAGATTCATCAAACGGTTCTCGAGAAAATTTATCTCTATAACGCGTTAATGTGCCTTGCTGGGAGTTTGGCCTCTCGTTTAGATTAACAAGGTGAACCTACTTGCCGAGAAGGAAGCAGATCCATCAAACGGTTATCGAGCTAGGTAATATTTATATGATGAAAAAGTTGACCAGAACATTTATGAAAGTTTGAACGGTCACAGCGCTCAAACGCGTTAATGTGCCTTCCTGGGGGTTTGTCCTCTCGTTTAGATTAACAAGATGAACTATCTGGCCCAGAGCGAAGCAGATTCATCAAACGGTTCTCGAGAAAATTTATCTCTATAACGCGTTAATGTGCCTTGCTGGGAGTTTGGCCTCTCGTTTAGAGTAATAAGGTGAACCTACTTGCCGAGGAGGAAGCAGATCCATCAAACGGTTATCGAGCTAGGTAATATTTATATGATGAAAAAGTTGACCAGAGCATTTATGAAAGTTTGAACGGTCACAGCGCTCAAACGCGTTAATGTGCCTTCCTGGGGGTTTGTCCTCTCGTTTAGATTAACAAGATGAGCCATCTGGCCCAGAGCGAAGCAGATTCATCAAACGGTTCTCGAGAAAATTTATCTCTATAACGCGTTAATGTGCCTTGCTGGGAGTTTGGCCTCTCGTTTAGATTAACAAGGTGAACCTACTTGCCGAGGAGGAAGCAGATCCATCAAACGGTTATCGAGCTAGGTAATATTTATATGATGAAAAAGTTGTCCAGAAAATTTATGAAAGTTTGAACGGTCACAGCGCTCAAACGCGTTAATGTGCCTTCCTGGTAGTTTGTCCTCTCGTTTAGATTAACAAGATGAACCTACTTGCCCAGAGCGAAGCAGATTCATCAAACGGTTCTCGAGAAAATTTATCTCTATAACGCGTTAATGTGCCTTGCTGGGAGTTTGGCCTCTCGTTTAGATTAACAAGATGAACCATCTGGCCCAGAGCGAAGCAGATTCATCAAACGGTTCTCGAGAAAATATCTAAGAAATTTTAGCCCTATAAGGCGTTAATGTGCCCTGCTGGGAGTTTGGCCTCTCGTTTAGAGTAATAAGGTGAACCTACTTGCCGAGGAGGAAGCAGATCCATTAAACGGTTATCGAGCTAGGTAATATTTATATGATGAAAAAGTTGACCAGAACATTTATGAAAGTTTGAACGGTCACAGCGCTCAAACGCGTTAATGTGCCTTCCTGGGGGTTTGTCCTCTCGTTTAGATTAACAAGATGAGCCATCTGGCCCAGAGCGAAGCAGATTCATCAAACGGTTCTCGAGAAAATTTATCTCTATAACGCGTTAATGTGCCTTGCTGGGAGTTTGGCCTCTCGTTTAGATTAACAAGGTGAACCTACTTGCCGAGGAGGAAGCAGATCCATCAAACGGTTATCGAGCTAGGTAATATTTATCTGATGAAAAAGTTGTCCAGAAAATTTATGAAAGTTTGAACGGTCACAGCGCTCAAACGCGTTAATGTGCCTTCCTGGTAGTTTGTCCTCTCGTTTAGATTAACAAGATGAACCTACTTGCCCAGAGCGAAGCAGATTCATCAAACGGTTCTCGAGAAAATTTATCTCTATAACGCGTTAATGTGCCTTGCTGGGAGTTTGGCTTCTCGTTTAGATTAACAAGGTGAACCTACTTGCCGAGGAGGAAGCAGATCCATCAAACGGTTATCGAGCTAGGTAATATTTATATGATGAAAAAGTTGTCTAGAAAATTTATGAAAGTTTGAACGGTCACAGCGCTCAAACGCGTTACTGTGCCTTCCTGGTAGTTTGTCCTCTCGTTTAGATTAACAAGATGAACCATCTGGCCCAGAGCGAAGCAGATTCATCAAACGGTTCTCGAGAAAATATCTATGAAATTTTAGCCCTATAAGGCGTTAATGTGCCTTGCTGGGAGTTTGGCCTCTCGTTTAGAGTAATAAGGTGAACCTACTTGCCGAGGAGGAAGCAGATCCATCAAACGGTTATCGAGCTAGGTAATATTTATATGATGAAAAAGTTGTCCAGAAAATTTATGAAAGTTTGAACGGTCACAGCGCTCAAACGCGTTAATGTGCCTTCCTGGTAGTTTGTCCTCTCGTTTAGATTAACAAGATGAACCTACTTGCCCAGAGCGAAGCAGATTCATCAAACGGTTCTCGAGAAAATTTATCTCTATAACGCGTTAATGTGCCTTGCTGGGAGTTTGGCTTCTCGTTTAGATTAACAAGGTGAACCTACTTGCCGAGGAGGAAGCAGATCCATCAAACGGTTATCGAGCTAGGTAATATTTATATGATGAAAAAGTTGTCCAGAAAATTTATGAAAGTTTGAACGGTCACAGCGCTCAAACGCGTTAATGTGCCTTCCTGGTAGTTTGTCCTCTCGTTTAGATTAACAAGATGAACCTACTTGCCCAGAGCGAAGCAGATTCATCAAACGGTTCTCGAGAAAATTTATCTCTATAACGCGTTAATGTGCCTTGCTGGGAGTTTGGCTTCTCGTTTAGATTAACAAGGTGAACCTACTTGCCGAGGAGGAAGCAGATCCATCAAACGGTTATCGAGCTAGGTAATATTTATATGATGAAAAAGTTGTCCAGAAAATTTATGAAAGTTTGAACGGTCACAGCGCTCAAACGCGTTAATGTGCCTTCCTGGGGGTTTGTCCTCTCGTTTAGATTAACAAGATGAGCCATCTGGCCCAGAGCGAAGCAGATTCATCAAACGGTTCTCGAGAAAATTTATCTCTATAACGCGTTAATGTGCCTTGCTGGGAGTTTGGCCTCTCGTTTAGATTAACAAGGTGAACCTACTTGCCGAGGAGGAAGCAGATCCATCAAACGGTTATCGAGCTAGGTAATATATATGATGAAAAAGTTGTCCAGAAAATTTATGAAAGTTTGAACGGTCACAGCGCTCAAACGCGTTAATGTGCCTTCCTGGTAGTTTGCCCTCTCGTTTAGATTAACAAGATGAACCTACTTGCCCAGAGCGAAGCAGATTCATCAAACGGTTCTCGAGAAAATTTATCTCTATAACGCGTTAATGTGCCTTGCTGGGAGTTTGGCCTCTCGTTTAGATTAACAAGGTGAACCTACTTGCCGAGGAGGAAGCAGATCTATCAAACGGTTATCGAGCTAGGTAATATTTATATGATGAAAAAGTTGACCAGAACATTTATGAAAGTTTGAACGGTCACAGCGCTCAAACGCGTTAATGTGCCTTCCTGGGGTTTGTCCTCTCGTTTAGATTAACAAGATGAACCATCTGGCCCAGAGCGAAGCAGATTCATCAAACGGTTCTCGAGAAAATATCTAAGAAATTTTAGCCCTATAAGGCGTTAATGTGCCCTGCTGGGAGTTTGGCCTCTCGTTTAGATTAACAAGGTGAACCTACTTGCCGAGGAGGAAGCAGATCCATCAAACGGTTATCGAGCTAGGTAATATTTATATGATGAAAAAGTTGTCCAGAAAATTTATGAAAGTTTGAACGGTCACAGCGCTCAAACGCGTTAATGTGCCTTCCTGGTAGTTTGTCCTCTCGTTTAGATTAACAAGATGAACCTACTTGCCCAGAGCGAAGCAGATTCATCAAACGGTTCTCGAGAAAATTTATCTCTATAACGCGTTAATGTGCCTTGCTGGGAGTTTGGCTTCTCGTTTAGATTAACAAGGTGAACCTACTTGCCGAGGAGGAAGCAGATCCATCAAACGGTTATCGAGCTAGGTAATATTTATATGATGAAAAAGTTGTCCAGAACATTTATGAAAGTTTGAACGGTCACAGCGCTCAAACGCGTTAATGTGCCTTCCTGGTAGTTTGTCCTCTCGTTTAGATTAACAAGATGAACCTACTTGCCCAGAGCGAAGCAGATTCATCAAACGGTTCTCGAGAAAATTTATCTCTATAACGCGTTAATGTGCCTTGCTGGGAGTTTGGCCTCTCGTTTAGATTAACAAGGTGAACCTACTTGCCGAGAAGGAAGCAGATCCATCAAACGGTTATCGAGCTAGGTAATATTTATATGATGAAAAAGTTGACCAGAACATTTATGAAAGTTTGAACGGTCACAGCGCTCAAACGCGTTAATGTGCCTTCCTGGGGGTTTGTCCTCTCGTTTGGATTAACAAGATGAACTATCTGGTCCAGAGCGAAGCAGATTCATCAAACGGTTCTCGAGAAAATATCTATGAAATTTTAGCCCTATAAGGCGTTAATGTGCCCTGCTGGGAGTTTGGCCTCTCGTTTAGAGTAATAAGGTGAACCTACTTGCCGAGGAGGAAGCAGATCCATCAAACGGTTATCGAGCTAGGTAATATTTATATGATGAAAAAGTTGACCAGAACATTTATGAAAGTTTGAACGGTCACAGCGCTCAAACGCGTTAATGTGCCTTCCTGGGGTTTGTCCTCTCGTTTAGATTAACAAGATGAGCCATCTGGCCCAGAGCGAAGCAGATTCATCAAACGGTTCTCGAGAAAATTTATCTCTATAACGCGTTAATGTGCCTTGCTGGGAGTTTGGCCTCTCGTTTAGATTAACAAGGTGAACCTACTTGCCGAGGAGGAAGCAGATCCATCAAACGGTTATCGAGCTAGGTAATATTTATATGATGAAAAAGTTGTCCAGAAAATTTATGAAAGTTTGAACGGTCACAGCGCTCAAACGCGTTAATGTGCCTTCCTGGTAGTTTGTCCTCTCGTTTAGATTAACAAGATGAACCTACTTGCCCAGAGCGAAGCAGATTCATCAAACGGTTCTCGAGAAAATATCTATGAAATTTTAGCCCGATAAGGCGTTAATGTGCCCTGCTGGGAGTTTGGCCTCTCGTTTAGAGTAATAAGGTGAACCTACTTGCCGAGGAGGAAGCAGATCCATTAAACGGTTATCGAGCTAGGTAATATTTATCTGATGAAAAAGTTGTCCAGAAAATTTATGAAAGTTTGAACGGTCACAGCGCTCAAACGCGTTAATGTGCCTTCCTGGTAGTTTGTCCTCTCGTTTAGATTAACAAGATGAACCTACTTGCCCAGAGCGAAGCAGATTCATCAAACGGTTCTCGAGAAAATTTATCTCTATAACGCGTTAATGTGCCTTGCTGGGAGTTTGGCTTCTCGTTTAGATTAACAAGGTGAACCTACTTGCCGAGGAGGAAGCAGATCCATCAAACTGTTATCGAGCTAGGTAATATTTATATGATGAAAAAGTTGTCCAGAAAATTTATGAAAGTTTGAACGGTCACAGCGCTCAAACGCGTTAATGTGCCTTCCTGGGGGTTTGTCCTCTCGTTTAGATTAACAAGATGAGCCATCTGGCCCAGAGCGAAGCAGATTCATCAAACGGTTCTCGAGAAAATTTATCTCTATAACGCGTTAATGTGCCTTGCTGGGAGTTTGGCCTCTCGTTTAGATTAACAAGGTGAACCTACTTGCCGAGGAGGAAGCAGATCCATCAAACGGTTATCGAGCTAGGTAATATATATGATGAAAAAGTTGTCCAGAAAATTTATGAAAGTTTGAACGGTCACAGCGCTCAAACGCGTTAATGTGCCTTCCTGGTAGTTTGCCCTCTCGTTTAGATTAACAAGATGAACCTACTTGCCCAGAGCGAAGCAGATTCATCAAACGGTTCTCGAGAAAATTTATCTCTATAACGCGTTAATGTGCCTTGCTGGGAGTTTGGCCTCTCGTTTAGATTAACAAGGTGAACCTACTTGCCGAGGAGGAAGCAGATCTATCAAACGGTTATCGAGCTAGGTAATATTTATATGATGAAAAAGTTGACCAGAACATTTATGAAAGTTTGAACGGTCACAGCGCTCAAACGCGTTAATGTGCCTTCCTGGAGGTTTGTCCTCTCGTTTAGATTAACAAGATGAACCATCTGGCCCAGAGCGAAGCAGATTCATCAAACGGTTCTCGAGAAAATATCTAAGAAATTTTAGCCCTATAAGGCGTTAATGTGCCCTGCTGGGAGTTTGGCCTCTCGTTTAGATTAATAAGGTGAACCTACTTGCCGAGGAGGAAGCAGATCCATCAAACGGTTATCGAGCTAGGTAATATTTATATGATGAAAAAGTTGTCCAGAACATTTATGAAAGTTTGAACGGTCACAGCGCTCAAACGCGTTAATGTGCCTTCCTGGGGGTTTGTCCTCTCGTTTGGATTAACAAGATGAACTATCTGGCCCAGAGCGAAGCAGATTCATCAAACGGTTCTCGAGAAAATTTATCTCTATAACGCGTTAATGTGCCTTGCTGGGAGTTTGGCCTCTCGTTTAGAGTAATAAGGTGAACCTACTTGCCGAGGAGGAAGCAGATCCATCAAACGGTTATCGAGCTAGGTAATATTTATATGATGAAAAAGTTGTCCAGAAAATTTATGAAAGTTTGAACGGTCACAGCGCTCAAACGCGTTAATGTGCCTTCCTGGTAGTTTGTCCTCTCGTTTAGATTAACAAGATGAACCTACTTGCCCAGAGCGAAGCAGATTCATCAAACGGTTCTCGAGAAAATTTATCTCTATAACGCGTTAATGTGCCTTGCTGGGAGTTTGGCTTCTCGTTTAGATTAACAAGGTGAACCTACTTGCCGAGGAGGAAGCAGATCCATCAAACGGTTATCGAGCTAGGTAATATTTATATGATGAAAAAGTTGTCCAGAACATTTATGAAAGTTTGAACGGTCACAGCGCTCAAACGCGTTAATGTGCCTTCCTGGTAGTTTGTCCTCTCGTTTAGATTAACAAGATGAACCTACTTGCCCAGAGCGAAGCAGATTCATCAAACGGTTCTCGAGAAAATTTATCTCTATAACGCGTTAATGTGCCTTGCTGGGAGTTTGGCCTCTCGTTTAGATTAACAAGATGAGCCATCTGGCCCAGAGCGAAGCAGATTCATCAAACGGTTCTCGAGAAAATTTATCTCTATAACGCGTTAATGTGCCTTGCTGGGAGTTTGGCCTCTCGTTTAGATTAACAAGGTGAACCTACTTGCCGAGGAGGAAGCAGATCCATCAAACGGTTATCGAGCTAGGTAATATTTATATGATGAAAAAGTTGTCCAGAAAATTTATGAAAGTTTGAACGGTCACAGCGCTCAAACGCGTTAATGTGCCTTCCTGGTAGTTTGTCCTCTCGTTTAGATTAACAAGATGAACCTACTTGCCCAGAGCGAAGCAGATTCATCAAACGGTTCTCGAGAAAATTTATCTCTATAACGCGTTAATGTGCCTTGCTGGGAGTTTGGCTTCTCGTTTAGATTAACAAGGTGAACCTACTTGCCGAGGAGGAAGCAGATCCGTCAAACGGTTATCGAGCTAGGTAATATTTATATGATGAAAAAGTTGTCCAGAAAATTTATGAAAGTTTGAACGGTCACAGCGCTCAAACGCGTTAATGTGCCTTCCTGGGGGTTTGTCCTCTCGTTTAGATTAACAAGATGAACCATCTGGCCCAGAGCGAAGCAGATTCATCAAACGGTTCTCGAGAAAATATCTATGAAATTTTAGCCCTATAAGGCGTTAATGTGCCCTGCAGGGAGTTTGGCCTCTCGTTTAGAGTAAGAAGGTGAACCTACTTGCCGAGGAGGAAGCAGACCCATCAAACGGTTATCGAGCTAGGTAATATTTATATGATGAAAAAGTTGACCAGAACATTTATGAAAGTTTGAACGGTCGCAGCGCTCAAACGCGTTAATGTGCCTTCCTGGGGGTTTGTCCTCTCGTTTAGATTAACAAGATGAACTATCTGGCCCAGAGCGAAGCAGATTCATCAAACGGTTCTCGAGAAAATATCTATGAAATTTTAGCCCTATAAGGCGTTAATGTGCCCTGCTGGGAGTTTGGCCTCTCGTTTAGAGTAATAAGGTGAACCTACTTGCCGAGGAGGAAGCAGATCCATCAAACGGTTATCGAGCTAGGTAATATTTATATGATGAAAAAGTTGTCCAGAACATTTATGAAAGTTTGAACGGTCACAGCGCTCAAACGCGTTAATGTGCCTTCCTGCGGGTTTGTCCTCTCGTTTAGATTAACAAGATGAACCATCTGGCCGAGAGCAAAGCAGATTCATCAAACGGTTCTCGAGAAAATATCGATGAAATTTTAGCCCTATAAGGCGTTAATGTGCCCTGCTGGGCGGTTGGCCAGTCGTTTAGAACAAGGTGAACCTATTTGCCGAGGAAGAAGCAGATCTATCAAACAGTTATCGAGCTAGGTAAGATATGTATATGATGAAAAAGTTGTCCAAAAAATTTATCAATTTGGAGCCGTCACAGCGCTCAAACGCGTTAATGAGCCTTCCTGGGGGTTTGTCCTGTCGTTTAGATGAACAAGGTGAACCTACTTGCCGAGAAGGAAGCAGATCCATCAAACGGTTATCGAGCTAGGTAATATTTATATGATGAAAAAGTTGTCCAGAAAATTTATGGAAGTTTGAACGGTCACAGCGCTCAAACGCGTTAATGTGCCTTCCTGGTAGTTTGTCCTCTCGTTTAGATTAACAAGATGAACCTACTTGCCCAGAGCGAAGCAGATTCATCAAACGGTTCTCGAGAAAATTTATCTCTATAACGCGTTAATGTGCCTTGCTGGGAGTTTGGCTTCTCGTTTAGATTAACAAGGTGAACCTACTTGCCGAGGAGGAAGCAGATCCATCAAACGGTTATCGAGCTAGGTAATATTTATATGATGAAAAAGTTGTCCAGAACATTTATGAAAGTTTGAACGGTCACAGCGCTCAAACGCGTTAATGTGCCTTCCTGGTAGTTTGTCCTCTCGTTTAGATTAACAAGATGAACCATCTGGCCGAGAGCAAAGTAGATTCATCAAACGGTTCTCGAGAAAATACCGATGAAATTTTAGCCCTATAAGGCGTTAATGTGCCCTGCTGGGAGTTTGGCCAGTCGTTTAGAACAAGGTGAACCTATTTGCCGGGGAAGAAGCAGATCTATCAAACGGTTATCGAGCTAGGTAATATATATGATGAAAAAGTTGTCCAAAAAATTTATCAATTTGGAGCCGTCACAGCGCTCAAACGCGTTAATGAGCCTTCCTGGGGGTTTGTCCTCTCGTTTAGATTAAGAAAATGAACCATCTGGCCGAGAGCGAAGCAGATTTATCAAACGGTTCTCGAGAAAATATCGATGACATTTTAGCCCTATAAGGCGTTAATGTGCCTTGCTGGGAGGTTGGCCAGTCGTTTAGAACAAGGTGAACCTATTTGCCGGGGAAGAAGCAGATCCATCAAACGGTTATCGAGCTAGGTAATATATATAATGAAAAAGTTGTCCAGAACATTTATGAAAGTTTGAACGGTCACAGCGCTCAAACGCGTTAATGTGCCTTCCTGGTAGTTTGTCCTCTCGTTTAGATTAACAAGATGAACCTACTTGCCCAGAGCGAAGCAGATTCATCAAACGGTTCTCGAGAAAATTTATCTCTATAACGCGTTAATGTGCCTTGCTGGAAGTTTGGCCTCTCGTTTGGATTAACACGGTGAACCTACTTGCCGAGGAGGAAGCAGATCCATCAAACGGTTATCGAGCTAGGTAATATTTATATGATGAAAACGTTGTCCAGAACCTCTGCTATTTCTGTCACTTTAATTCCGCGGCCGTTTAGCACTAATTGGTGAACGTTCGCGATGTTATCATCAGTGGTTACAGTTTTTGGACGTCCGGAATGTTCAGTGTCTTCCAAGGTTGTACGGCCACGTTTAAATTCTGCTTCCCAAAATTTGACTGTGGTAAATGACGGTGCAGAGACTCTGTATACAGCGTTGGCGAATTGCCTTCCAATTTAGTGACGACTAGATCGATTTTGCCCATTCTCACAAAAACACTTCTATCGACACTCTCAAACGATTGTCAAACAACAATGGCACGTCCAAAATGGCTGAAATTTGGTGAGTATCTGTTGGAAGATGGGTAACCACATTACCTAGCTCTTATTGACGAGTGCTGTCATCTTCAGGTTGGACTCGAAAATATTACAAACCACCCACGCATACTTCTTTTGCTCTTATATAGTATTATAGAATTGATTAGTATTACTGCCACAAAATTATTTCTCTTAAATAAATGTGGAAATTTTCCAGATTTTTCAGGATTTTTTTGTAATATTGGAAACTTTTTCACTTCTCGTCGACTTTCGCGAAGCTTGAACATTCCATTGTTAATAACAAAATTTCGTTTAGTATTCGAATCTTTCAAATATCTGAGAAAGCAAACATCCGCTTCGCAACTTCCTGCACCACGTTTGTTATACTTTGTGCCCTATCATTTTAAAAAGTTTAATTAACTGTTGCCCTTTTTGTCTTAGGCGGACTGTTGCCGAACTTAATTAAATCAAATAACCGCCACGTTGTTCGTTGTTCAACTGTCCTACTCGCAGAAATGTTTATGACCATGACTCGAAATCTAATTTCTCCTTTTTTCGTACTTTAATTAAAAAAGTAAAGCTATATAACTGAAGGGAATGTAAACGAGGTCGATCGTGAAAGGAAACTCAACGTCGATACTTCCGTTAAGAAGCTCTCATCAAATAAGTCGAAAAGAGAGTTAGGAATTGATTGGGTAGTATTGGCGAAGTTTTATTCGGAATTTATTATTAAGTTGCATCTATAAGAAGGAATAAATTGTGAAAAATCTCTTCTTCGAATAAAATTTACATGTACAAAATTCCTTCCCTTCCTCCGTTTAAATTAATTTTCAGTATTCTTTTTCAGATTTTGGTATGTAAGACTGTTACGATTTCATTGATTGAAGTGGAAAAAAAGAAATATACTAAGGGTGACAATTTAATAGAGAATTTTTATAAAATCCTACACTAAAGATAAGACTGGATGCACAGGCACAATTGCGATTATTGCTTAGCTGAAAATCTGCGTTGGAATTAGAACTTAATATACAATAAGTTAGTTGTTGGTAGATATTTGAGGAAGAATGAAGGTAGTAGAGGCGCTGTTGGAATTGGATTTGGATCGCAAACGAGAAGAAACTGATAATATCGGATCAGAATTTGTTTCAGAAGGCTCAGTTGTTGCAGTGGTAGAACGACCGTTATCTGATAATAATAGACCAAAGTTGCGGGAGATCGAATTTTCGTTGCGGCGTTGTGGAAGCCACTACAGCTGCATCCATCACATATGAAAAATAATTTGAAATAATAGCCTGGGCAGTTACCAGTGCAAAGCTTAAACTGTCATTTTTATTTATTTATCTTTTGGAGAAGGTAATAATACGCTATCCAGAATCCGATTGTTGTCATAGTTCATTAATATCAATTTGTTTTATACATTTCTAAACGTTCAAAAATATGACAGAATGAATTAACTTTACATTTGTTTCATTCTGTAATCTGTTTAAAAAATGTGCCACAGATTCCTTAAATCAACACGAAACTGATCCCTTATTTGTCCAACATATGTTGTTTCCTTACTTTTCCAAAGGGGGTGAAAAGTCTGTGGTCTAAAAAGTTAAGGCTGCCAGTTTGCGCTGGATACAATAAACAATGTGGTCATACAATTAATGTGTTAGGAAAGGGTTCTGTTTTCCGTAAGTAAACTCTGCTTTTGAACCGAAAAACTTGTTAGTAGTACATTTGTTTGATATCCAAAATAGCTAAAGTTTTATCCACATATTTTTCAAAATGACTCATGAAGAGTTTAGCTAGAAAGGCTTCCAAAGAGATATGTATTGATGATCCTTGATGAGTTATTTGTAAAAAATCCTGTTAAAATTGAAACCGGAATCAGAATACTAGGAAAAAGAGAACTAGCGTCAACTGAACCCCATATCACACTCAATCTTATATTTTGAATTTTTTAAAAAATTCAATAAAATTTTTTAATATAAGCCTAAGTTGCTGTATTGGTAAAATATTGAATTCCCTGTAAATCATAAATGTTTCATCATAATAATTTCTTGAAATTATAATCCACGCCTTCCTAGCAAACTGTTTTGTAGACTCACGACATCGATGGATAGATCATTCTATTCCATCAATGACCGACAAGTCTTTATACTATTGGCAAGCCAAGAAGCTTTTATTCTGTTCACTAAAATACTGTGAGGAATGATTTGCTACAACGTTGATGACATTCATCGGAATATGATTTATATTATTTGAAAATCAACATAATACATGACTTTCTTAACGTTTAACATGGCAACAAAATAGTTGAAGTTCAGAAAACTATTCATATCTATTTTTATTCAGTTTAGTGAAAAATATGATTTTGTTAATTGCCATTTATATTGAAATTTTAACGAATTCTATAACAGTACCGGGAATTTATTTAAGATAACTTCGTATAATCCCTGCTAACGATGCCCTTTGAAGAACTTCTTTTAATTTTGATTGAGAGGAACTTTCATTCAGACGCCCACAACATTTTCAGCAAGTATATCCTGAAAAATACTTGGATATTTCTTAATACGTTTCATCGTTCGGTAACGAGCCTTAACTTCTCGAAAATTTATTCTCGTCTGAGTTGAATAACATAATTTTAGCTTCGGTCGCCGAACTTGCCAATTAATTTTCGTATTTGTCCAGAGAATCCGACTGGTAAACCCGAATCGGTCTAGATTTGGTTTTATTAATTGAAGTTGATCATTAGTGGTGTATTCAGTACCAAAGGCGTATTAGCTGCGAATTTCGCAACCGGTTATCTACGATCTTCTTTTTGCTGAGTTTGCAATCGACAATCATAGTTCGATTTAGAAAGCGTTGATAATTGTGTTAATAGATTAAATGGTTATATATGAGCTCTAGTTTCTGCGTTTGCGGATATATGAATTGATTGTACGTACAATATCTTCGTTGAATCTTGCAACGAAGTTAGTTTAAATTATATGTAGGTGTTGCGTAGTAACTTTGAACAAACTTGAATACAAGCATACATTTTTGCATCATCATGAATTTTTTCCAGATGTATTCTCTAACGGCTACTATTTGTTTCCTCATCAAGGAGGTCTTTGTCAGATGAGAATGTCCAAATGCCTTTTTAATACGAATCCTAGAACGTTTTACTGCAGACAGTTTATGGTATAGTGCAAAAATACGACTTTCAGTTTAGTAGCAGACGGTCGGTGTTGAGGATTGCTCGATGATCATCTGTGTTTGCAAAATACATTGATGGATTGCAGGTCTTCATTCGTAGCAGTGACAGCCGATAGCTAACTAGTGAGAATAGGTCTGCAAAAGTCAAGTAGATAAAGTGCTTGAACCTTAGAGCTCTTTCACATTGGCGATTTAGCAGTGCGAGTTAGCATAGCGATTTAGTCGCTTTCTATGCGGTTAAGTCGTGCTGCTGAGTCGCGCTGCTAAGTCGGTGCTCGAGAAAAACGTATGCGACTGGTCGCTGAGCAATATGGATTCCGATGAGGAAGTACTTGCTCTTGCTTTATTAATTAAAAGAAAATATAGACGCCAAAGACGTTATCGAAAGTATTGGATTCATCCATTACTGGCCATTATTTTACATTATATAAGGAATTAAGAGAAAACAGAGCAAAAAAAATCTCCCGACCAACTCGTGACTGAGTCGCTTTGTGTGACGGAGTAGCTGCGACTAAATCACGCGATTAAGTCGTGGGGAGTCGCTACTGCACAGTCAGTCGCGCTGCTGAATCGTTAGTGTGCATATGAATAGGGAATACATCGGTAAAATCCGTGAGCGATTGTCGCGGTGTTAACTCGCGCTGCTATAAATAGCCAATGTGAAAGAGCTCTTAGATTTAATAAATTGTTGCGACAGAGGAGTAAAACAATGGTGTGGACTATGAGTGAAAATTTCAAGAGTCAATTTGGAATTTGTGGTTATGTTTTCGACCGCACTATATTCTCACCGCCAAGTAAAACAAAACATTCTGCACGTATAAACGATGGTGATCACAATATTTTAAATGTTACAAAATCGTATGTCAGAAGGTCATTGATTCTAAGTGTAGCACGTCCATGATGGATTTCGACGTACATACCTATATTAGTTGTAAACACTTTTAGGTGTAGTATTGGTGGTATTTGGATCGTGTAGCGGTTGCTGGCGAATAATTTGTGGGTTACCACCACCCCAGAATTGAAGAAAGTTTTGCTTATTCACTGTTCCATTCAGGCAGAAATGGGCTTCGTCGCTTATTATGATTTTTTTCAAAAAAATCAGGAATTTCGTTTTCAAGGTTCACCAGAGCATTGCAATATTGCATTCGTTTTTCGAGATTTGCAGGCAGAACCCTGTGGGTTAGCTGGATTTTGTAAGAAAAGAGACGGAAGTCTTTCAGTAACATTTGCTGTAATGAACGTTGAGGGATTCCGAACTGTCCGGATCGTTTTCTTTTGGAAGTTCTTGATCTTTCCACCACATCATCACGTACACGGTCTATATTTTGCCTTGAATGAATTTCTCGAGGTCTGCCAAAATATGATTTGTCAGCCATAGTCCCAGTTTATTCAAATTTGGCAATTAAACGCTGAACTGTCTTTGTTGATGGAATACGAATCCAAATCCATTTTCCAATTTTCGTTGAGTTAATCGACGACTATTTTTGATAAAAAATTTCTGCATGCTCTCAAGTTCTATACCAATTCATAATGAATTTTCCACTTGCAGCCTCTCAGGTGGCACTTGATTTTGCGCCAGCCTGTATTAGCCAAATCCACGAACTCCAAGTTTTCAGATAAAATTATTTAATATATCAGACATTTTTGTCATTTCACGACATACTTAAGATTTTCATGTTAAAAGTATTTTTTTAAATTCGAAAATAATTGAGATACAATTTTGCATTCAGCACCTTATTTCCAGTTTTTTAACCATAGCTCCAATATTAAAAGTAATATCCATACAAAAACGTCAACATTTAATTGTACGAAGTCACATTATTTCAATTACAGCTTAATTAAAACATCTTTCAGTTTTACTCTAAATACGCTGTAACACCTTTTTGTCGGATTATATTCAAAGGGAACGCTGCTTATATTTCTCTGAGTGCCTTTGTATTCCGTATCAAAAGGTTCACGATCTCATATCAAGATACCTACGTTGAATGTTCTACTTCGTTTTCGCGAGAGGGCACCACTTCCCTTTATGTATCCGGTTGTGTTGAACATAGAAGCTCATTTTCTTGAATTGCGTTATTTGTTTTTATTGCCATTACTATGTCTCTTAAATTTTTACTCAGATTATTTTCTTTTTCCGAGTTAGGCATTAGGAATATCGCCCGTAGGTCGTTGTTTTTACGTCCGCAGAGAGAAACTCATTCGCAGAAAAACATCCACTTAACGAACTGTGCAAATAGTTATTTATATATATTTTCAATGCCACTTGTTAGTTGTTAACGAGTATTTTCCAATGCGAATTCATTAAGTTCGGGTTTAAATTGTAATTGTGAGTTCGTAATTACGTTTGATTTTGATTTAGATCTTGTTGCTGTTTGTTTAATTAATCTTGTCAGGTGATTCCTTTACTTTCGATTCATTGCAATTCCCTATCTTGTTTGTAGATTCAAATTCAAGCGAAGTTTTACTAATTTAAACTTGTATTGTTGCCGTTGGGATGAAGAGTAAATTGGATCTACATGCTTGTATTGAGTACGAGTTTATTTGTAGTTGAAATCAAACAAACCTTGGGCGTACTGGTAACAGATCAGAGGCAACTTAAAAGTTCCTCACATTGAAAAATTAATTTGAGATTTTGGAAGCATAGACGATAAATTAACGAATACTCAACTTCCCTACAAGGATTTTCCCTATTGATATATTCTTCTGGTCTAAATAAATAAGTTTTAGGGTGGACGGTATTCGTACAATTTTTTTCAAATTCTTGTTTCCATACAGTATAGCCTAATACGTAAACATCGAGCCTTGCGGAAACTTAAAAAACCAAAAAAATGCCTGTAATAAGCGCTCGAATGTGTTAATTGAGAGATCACCATACTAGCAAGAGCAATGGACACATAGCGTATAGATTTAGCCTCTCTCTAATGCCACACCTTGTCAATGACTGCTGGTACTATTTATGGCCTTGCGAAAAGAAGCGATGAAGATATGTCTGGCATTTGGAGGGATGCTGATGAAGCCGGAAAGGCAGAAACTATACAACCGTATAATAGGCGTTCCGGGTATATTGTTAGAAATCAACCTGCGAACGAGTATAATGAAAATAAATTACGAATTAGAAGCGGACTACGTAGTTTCGACCTTCCTTCTAATTTCATTGCTGTTCACATCTCAACTTTAACTGTAAGATACCTCCGACAAAGGACTGGCTCGGACATGGCCGCATATTATAGGCACTTTTTGCATTTTATATTGTGGTATTTTACGAAGTTCTCATACATTAAGTCATGGTAAACTCCATATAGAATTTACGAATTGTGCGAGTCATATCGACCGATTTGTGTTATGTAGTGTCCTGTGGTGTGCTACTTCAGACCTTGCCCATTAGAGGGCATGAGGTTGGAGTTAGTCAATCGTTGGGGGTATTATACAATTAAAGATGCTATGAGATGAGAAGTGCGATGAAATTAGATCTTGCATCCGCACTTGCGCTGACGAGAAATGGAGGGTCGAAACCACGTGATCCGTTTTTAATGCTTGACGTATTTTTTCGCAGGTTGATTTCCGACACTATATCATGAGCGCCTATTATAAGAATATTTTGGTTTTTATACTGTGGCATTTCTTGATGTTGTCATATGTACAGTGATGTGCTTTAGTACTGACTCACCTGTCAGGAGCTGTCGACTATCCAAAAACCAAATGTTTCTCGAATATGCTGGGCCACTGTGGCAAATTAGAGGAAATTAGGGGATTAGTAACAGAAATGTATATAGGCCTGCGGGGAGAAGGAAAATATATTATATAGAATTTAAATATTCTATCACAAAATGTAAGCAGTGTGAAACTTTTTGTATCGAACTATGTGTAATATACGGAATAGGATTTGAATTAAAATGCCGGCTATTTTTGTTTCTTATTTGTATACTATAGGTAGTTTAGTTTTATATAAATAATAAAAATGAACAATGTTTATGTAAGCGAAAGCAACGCAAGATAATATAATAAAAACACTTATTGAATTGAAAACTATTGATAATTTTTGATATTAATTACAAACATAAACAAAATGTTAAAGTAATTTAACAAATAGTAGTATATTCTTATCAGATCAGTTTATATTTTAACTCAAATTTATAATCACATTTTCAATTGTCGATTTCGAGTGCAAAATAGACCAATTAGATTAGCGACAAAATGTATTCTTAAAATTAGAATCTTATAATACGATAGGTAGATTTTCAATTTATAACTACTTAGTTGACGCAACTCTAAAGTAAACTTATTATATTGTGTACATATTACGAAGCAGCTTAAATCTGTAAATCAATATAAATTGACCTGGGTTTCAATGTTAGAAATAAATATAAGATCATTTAATTACATGCCATAAATATTTTGCAATAAAAAAATATGAAATCAGCTTACATTATGTAAATATAAAGAAAATTGACATTTCTAAATTAAGATATTTAGCCGTAGGGGTTGGATGGACGATGTTAGAAAGTGAGGCAAACTGGCGGACGGTGGAAGAATATATTAAAAAAGTCATGATGGCAAGGGAGAATAGAACAGACAATTAACAAGAGACAACCGTGCCATTGATGCAACGCCAACAGCAGTTCCGATGGTCAGGCGGCGGAAGAAATGGGGGGTTTTTAGTAGGTAGGCCACGATGGAGAGTCCTACACTATCGACCAAATGACACCTATGGCTCGATGTCCATTAAGGATTTTTCCCCGGCAAAAAAAAAATTAAGATATTTGATTAAAAATACATGTATCTATCATAATATAAACACAATATTAATTTTTCTGTGCTTCATAACTAATTTAAAAGTACCCAATAATTGGTCAGCCTAATATGAGAAAAAAAAAAAAAAAGATTCGTTTTTTAATAAAATGATTTTTATACAACATATATAATTTAAATTTCAAATACAGATGTATAAATACTGTTTTAATACTATCTACGTTGAGGCTACAGCATGTTTATATCTAAATAATTCTCCTTTAAATGAGAAGATAACCTATGCCAGGTAGTTCGGAATCGGCCAGTTCATTACTCCTATAAATCGAATATGGGGGAATAAGGGTTATATTTCCAACGTTTTATGGCACTTTGAGTCAGTTTTAATACACATCACTGTACAATCCGTATCTAATGCTTGATCAATTTTTATTGCTTTTGCTAGTACGGTGATTCCTGCAATTATACCATGCGCGCCTATTACAGGCATTTTTTGGTTTGTTATGACCTGTGGAGTTTTAATTCTTGGAAATTTAATTAGCTGCCATTGTTTCTTAGTTTCTTTTAATTCTGACTATTTTATTATTTAACTTCATTATCTATTTGGTCTTGAGTTGCAAGGAGGACTGTCAGATACACGACTTCTTCCAGAGAAGATTTGAAAGGTTGTTAGTCAGTTGTTTATTAACCTGAAAGCGATTTCGTTTCGAATAATACAACAACTTGAAAGAATAACGAAATGATCTGAACTGATGATCCATCCTTGTTCTACTTGTATATAAATTGCAGCGATATTTCTAACAACAAAAAAAATTAATCAAGCCGGGAAATATTATTTGGGTCGTTTCATAAGTTGGTTTTCTGATTGATAATGAATGCGTTATTTTCTTTGATGTTCTCTTAGTTTCAGAATCCCAGGCGCAATTTAATTTTATGTTAGCTATTTATTACATAATATAATTTTGCACAATATATATTTTTGTGAAGTATTAAAGGAAAAGCTATTGAACTTTAACTTAATTTACTGGTAAGTTTAATAAAAAAAAAACTAAAAATAAAAAAGCTAAAGGAGTGTGATATTACTCGCTAATATATAGCTTATAATACAGATGTATGTATCTGAGGTTATCAATTCCTAGACAACAATACACAAACAAATAAGATAATCAGTTTTCACTTTTACATTTTCGAACGAATAAAGAGTATCCGCTGCTCAAATAACTGTTCTAGAATTGCGTTCTTTTTCTAATGTAGTTCCGGATATGTAGTGGTATGTAACTGTAGCATCCTTACTAGATTCGTATCGAGACGTCAGATTCAATTTATGTACACTCCATAAGCGATACAATCTATAAAAAGAAGCGACAGATCGTGCATTTGTCATTTGATTGAAAGTCTGGCATCTTTAAAGCTTCGTTGAAGAATAGACAAAGAAGGAATATGGCAACGAGTTAGACGCAATATCAGGATCTTGTACTACGGAAATGAAAAGAAATTCGTACTTCACATAAGTTATATCTACCGTGTGACATTTATAGATTATGTTTTGAGCGTGTTATTCATTGTTTATGCTAAAATATTTTGCAGCTACCGCAGTTCTAAATTTACTTATGAATTAATAAAATAGAAGGGTTAATGTAATTTTATTATACATAAATAAAAGTAACAATTCTGTAATTTTTTATAGGTCTACGGAAGTATTCACATTTTTCTCTCTTTTTGGTCGAAACAAAACTTGTTTAGGAATTCATGCGTTTGATGTTTGCAACGTCAAAGGGCTTTGTTCCGATATTCGTTCCTTACGTATTCCCTGTTTGCTTTTTGTTGATGCCGCATCGAAATAATTATTAATGCAAACGACGTATATTCTTCGCGCTAACGCTCGCTTTTGTTGGAATAATGATAAATATTTGGTCTTATTCCAATGCGGAAAGTGGCTGCGATGAAATTATTTAAAAAATACTATCAAATAATAAACAATTCAGGAAAAATTGTGAAGAATGCCAGTATTGATTATTGTAAACAAAGAAGTTTATATAAATATGGTTTAGAGATAGGTTAGGATAATTTAAAATAATAAAATGTTTCTTTATCTATATTCGGTTTTATTATTTACGAAATAAATTGGACTTCTAATTCAGCACTTGCAACACCAACAATATGTAAGAAGCTACGAGCTTGATCACACACCCAAATCAATGGAAAAATTTTTCTTTGAAATAAAGATCATTGCAAAATTCTGCTCTTAGTTTATCCAATGCGTTTCGAGTATGACCCATTGAATATGTATACAGGATAACAACTTGAACTACGAAGGCCGATTGATAGCAGAAGGTAGTGGGAGGTAAAATTAAATGTATCCACTTTGGTATTTTCAACTGTTTGTATGACAGGAATGTCAGTGGTTTTGTCAAATATTATGGCAAACTATAAAACCACTTTATAATTTGCACTTTTTCATTAATTGTGTATTCGACTAGGATAAAGTTTGATGACTCGATAAAGTATTTGACATAAGCACTGACATTCCTGTCATAAAAGGTTGACAATAGTAAAATGGATACATTTAATTTTAACTCCCACCACCCTCTCCTATAAATAGGCTTTCGTAGTTCAAGTTGTTATCCTGTATGAGATAGTGATTACATTTACTACTGCTTATAAGTTCTTTGGTCTTGTGCACAAACATAAATTGGTCAAAAATTACTCAGCATGGTGCAAAGTTAATACAGTTAATCGCTGCGATGGAGATTTTGCTCCCTCCTCTGCCTCCTCTGCATTTCCCAATAGAGGGATCGACATTACAAGCAAGGACATTTCGTAAAGGTTACTCCTCAATTCTTGAACTAATCTGTTGTCATCATATATTAGATATAGTGACGGATGGAGTAGATAAAATATTCTGTTTCTTCATAGTTCTTGGGGTTCCTCTGGGCTGAAGGCGTACGTCGGCATAATAATACAAATAGAAATATGTATATGCTATAATGCTAGTCGAATGACAGCATATTTTTCCATTTGATTTATTGGAGAAAAATCCTTCAGGCAAATATTCGTAGCGACAGACAATAAATTGGTTCTATGATGAAATTTCACGATATTATTTTAGGATTTATTCTGGAGTGTCTTGAAATACTTTAAGGAGATGGGAAACATTGTTAAATTGGTCTGAGCTTCTGAGTATCCAAGTATTAAAGGAAACCAGAAAGCTTGTAGACTTAGCAAGGAATGCGGAAACAGAAGACCGCTGAGTCTTACCTTTCAAGCAGCAGGACCAGAAATTTATTTACTGTTGTGGAATTTCCTGGCATTTAGCGGCATTAGGAAGCAACTCCTAATTGCTGAGAAGTTGAGACCTGCAGATACGAGGAGGCTATCCATCAAAGAAATACTACGGTTCTTGTCTAAAGTTGGAATCTTTGAGTAGTTGTAAAAAACTATGAAGCAGAACAAGCTAATGGGTACGGTATGAGTATGTCTACAAATAATAAAATAAAAACCATAAGCACGCAACGCTGAGTGAATATGCAGAAGAAATGATAAGTTGCACAATTGCGTTAACCGAAGATATTTTGTCAAATGTGTTTTATTTTGGGACAATTGAAAATTATTTTTTATACCATCATCCTTCCTTACATTTTCTGTGTTATGGCGAGGTTGGTACCACTGGTAGGCTAGGTTAGTTATTAAAAATATTATTTTTATTTTGGGCGTTTTTTTAAATAGGTACATTTTTTGACTTTCCAGGATTTTGACTTGGTAGACGTGAACCACCGCCCCAACGCAGACATAGTTGAAATAACTATTAATTCATCACAGATGTATGTATGTGGCACGAAAATAGGAAGCCAAGCCAAGCCATATGTACACCAAGACACACTTTGTGTCACATACACTAGCGGGGTATTAATAGAAATTCGAACTATATCTCTGTTAGCGTGGTGGCCTGCGTCTTTATATGAAAAGTAAATTTTCTTGGTTTGATTCCCGACATAGACGCATATATTCTTAAAATAAAAATATTTACATACATTGTATTATGTATAACGGGTCGATATCCGCAGTGGCTAGGCGGCTGTCTATCGCTGTGGAGGAACGATAGTATAGTATAGTATATTTTATTTATTTTCAGTGGACATCAATACACAACATACATACATATGTATATATTTGCAATACACGAAAATACGTCAAAAAAGGGTTAGAATTTATCATAAAATTCACCGATTGAATACGGTTCCATTTCACATAACAATTTAAACAATTTGTTTCATTACTGAAAAGCTTGTACATTTTTTCATTTCAATTGGTAAACTATTATACATTTTCATACATCAATATAAAGCACTCTTTTCAAATAGAGTTAATTTGTCACTGGCTAGGCGATATTTAGGGCCATGTCTTCTGTTACCCTCAGCAAGTCTATGGTTATCAAATAATCTAGAGTTCGATATAAACTTTATGCACTCATAAATATATATGGCTGGTACAGTTAATATGTCTTCCTATTTCAATACGTTTCGACAAGAATCCATTCTATTTATTTTGCAAATTATTCGTAGAGATTGTTTGTGACATATAAAAACGTTATTCAGATCAGTCTCACCAGCACCCCACAAGATGATTCCATAACGCAAAATGGAATAGCAGTTGGCGTAATAATATGTTCTATACAGTGTTTTATTTGTATTTTTAACTAACACTCTTAAACCATAGTTTAAGGAGCAGGGTTTCAATTCTCCGAAAGGACGGTGACAACTTTCTCGTTGGATTGGATTCCGATCAACCTACCATTCGTTCTTGGGAGCAAAGTGATTAACAATGCGACGTTATAAAGGCGGTATAATGCTGTCACAAGGCCATTTGAATACAATTATGTACCCACAAAGCTACATAGCGAGAGTTGCATGACATTAGTTATCAAGAAAAATTGTTTAAAGTAGCTGTAAGTGATTTAAAATTAATGCCAAAGACAGAATCGGATATTATACAGATTATTAAGTAGTCGAGGCTTCCTGTTAGCCAGAAGATGTCAAGCTACATCAAGCTATAACCTGTTTTGCGAGGTGTCTTCTGTTCTAAAACAAGCAAGTAGTTGTAAATTTACAAATTTCAACTTCTCAGGCCAATTTCAGATTAATTACAATGTTGAAACAAAATATCACATTCTTCACAAATGTTTTTAGATGGCAAACTTAATAGTACTTCTTGTCAATATCGTTGCTAATTAGGTCATGAATTTCTAAGATACTTAAAGGGAATATGAATTTATGTAGGTATGTGAATTATACTTTCAATTATTGTGAAAGGCATTATTTCTGAAAACCCGATACTAATACCAACGTAACGAAGCTCTTCTATTAATTTTTAAACGCAACAGGAAGAACGAAGCCGGGCTACATAATCTAATCCAATATAGACGAAGGTTATTATCGACAGACATCCTTTCAAACTTAATTTTTTCTATCTTCCATCGAAAAACAATATAAACGGATGTAATTGTATTGCTTTTCTTATTTTATCTTTATTACATTGCCATAATCCTCTTTCTTTTCTTCTCAGACCCGAGCATACCAACCTCTATATGATAGATTTCCCCCATTCGTAAGTGGGCGATCGGCCCCATCGGTAGGTCGAAACTCAATTTCAGTTAACGTTTTTCAGGTGGGTCTCGGTAAAATATCAGTCGTGAAAATTGAAGGGGAGAAACGAAATCGTTTTCTTGCAACTGGCATGAGTAGACTAGGCGTCTTCATATGCTCGACAACCCAAACAAGTGGAACAATGTCATGGTAGGATAAATTCGGAACGGTGACGTCCGCGTTCGTTGTTGCTGCGTGATGGAAGAATAGACACAGGGAATGGGACTGTTTAAGTTAAAGTTACTTTCGTAAATGGAATCGCGATGGAAAATGTTTTCACGCCTGTTCGGATTTCGCGTTACAAAATGTATAAGTGTGCCTAGTTGAGACAGTACCAGAGGTGTTATTTATCGTAATATGAATTTTAGGCCTAGTAGTTAGCAGAGCCATGGCGTTGGCACGTTTGTATGGCGTATTTTGTTTTGTGATTTTGCTGTGACATGTATGCTACTACTTAAAATAACTGATATTTACAAACAATAAAATAAACAGGCACAGAAAAATATTCCTTACTATTTAATTATTAAAAACTAATTTCATATTTTCTACCAATAATAATAATTTTTCCTTCGGAAAAGCGGAGGCGGTCGAAATTCAAATTCAATTTATCAAAAGGAAAAATGTCAGAATTTGTCTGTCTGTACATCTTTTTTATAAAATAACCTTAAATACATATTTGTCATGTACTTATGTATATATGACGTGGATGTTATATACATATTGAATATGAAAAAGATACCAAAACACAATGATAAAGCTTCAGCAAAATCTTCTGAGGTTAGCATCAATATTTAACCGAAATAAACTCGCTGGAACACTTGTAGGAAACACAGCGTCAACTCCTCCAAAATATCATCGTCAATTTAATTTTTCTAAAATTAAGATATGTAAGCAATTTATTATTCAAAATAAAGGTATGTTATGAAAACTTACTAAAACTTTTTGACATATTATTAATGTAATATTTTATTTAAAATAAAAAGCTGTACAGTGCAAATTAGCTACTTCAGAAAGCATAGAATAGCTTTTTGTGAGTATATGCCTGGGTAATTCAATTTAAATACATTTAAACATAGCCCCCTTAATATTTCTATGAATTTTTATAGCTGATCGTTTTAAAATGAAAATTTTATGTACGGAGGCGGCGAACGTGATGGATGTTGTAATAATTGGAACTTACATTGTCTTGATGAAAAAGAATTTCTGTCTTTGCCAGATGAAAACGTTTCTCATTGATTTCCTTACTCATTCCGTGCAATAACGTGGCATAATACTCTTCATTTATCCTTTGTGCATATTCCAAATAATCAAGGTAGATGATTTTGCGTGCTTCCAGAAACACACTGTCCATGACATTGTTGGCTGATTGGAACAAAAAAACATCACCGGCGTGCTAATTTGGCGAATACGATGGATGTTGTCATAATTGGAACTTTAATTCCATGATTTTCGCCATTGGAACTGCGCAAGTCTACACCTATGCATTGTCTTGATGGAAAAGAATTTCTTTCTTTGCTATATCAAAACGTTCCTCATTGATTTCTTCACTCAATCGGTGCAATTACGTGGCATAATACTCCTAATCCTTTGTCCATTTTTCAAGTAATCAAGGTAGATGACTTTGTGTGCTTCCCGAAACAAACTGTCCATGGCATTCTTGGCTGATTGCACAGTTATCTAGCGACGCAGAAATTCGTCAGGATTGCAATCGCCACGATTGCGTTTATTCTTTGTTGACAGTGAATGCAGTACTCATCTTGCTGAGGTTTTTTCAAACTGGATTTTTAAGGTGTGCCATCACATATACCTTGGAATATGCCTGCCTAGTCTCAAGTATTTGGCGCACTTTAATTTGACGATCAGTCAAAACAATATTATGGATTTCGGAAGTAGCCACTTCCATTGGACGTCCCGAACGATATTCGTCATTCATGGATATGCGGTCACGTTTAAAGACATTTGCTCAATTGTTAACAGTCGGAAATACAGGAGCAGATATGTTATGAATTTCATTCAACTGATCGCTTTCGGTGTCAAACGTTTTAAATAGAAGTGTTTAATTACTCCACGAAACTAATATTTTCCATTTCTTCTAAACGAACCACAGTTTCTTGAATCAATCAAGTATAAAATTGAACACACGCAATGGATTTAGCAGAATCATTAAAAATGACGCTCATTAAAAGCACATTTTTGTCATCTTATTAGCGCCACTTCTTGAATTTTCTATGGATGAATAACACACACCTTTTATTTGAATAATCTGTTTTCTTCTTTCGTAAACAGCATCGCGACCTACAATACAATAAACGCAGAACACAAAACACTTTGACGCTTGCGTAATCCACCACCGCACTCTTCAATTTATAATAAATTACACGAGGGTCGAAGTTTTACCGAATCTGAAATACACTACTGAAACAAGATTGAAGTATTCATCCCAGCACCACGTGGTACAAATGCGTTCACGATCGCATCGTTTATACTAAAGTGGCATGGAATGGGATAGTGTGGTACTACATACGGAGGAATTAAGTTAGTACTTAAGTTTATTAAAAACACTAACGCTATTTAAATTCAGGCGACGCTAATTGTACCTAAACTCCTTACTACATGCATGATAATGTACAATTATGTCCCTATAATTTTACATCTACCTTGTGCAGTGCACTTTTTGTTAGTTTACCATTTCATCTACTTGCAACAAATTCTTAAGTAAATCATAAACAGGAGTGATATAATTATTTTGTCAAAGTTACAAAATGTAGATACATTATTTTATTAACATCTTCTGAAGTATGTATGTATATCACTTATATGGTATGAGGTTACCATTTAGGTAAAATATTGCTGCAATTTTTACTAAGTTATAAAACGATGAACGACGCCATATATATAAGGGCAATTTACTTCTGAAGCATCTCTAAAAAGTCTCTTCGTTCGTCTACAGCACATCTCATATAAAATGAATAGTTTCCGGTCACTTCTTCAGAGGGTGCTTATGTGACAAATTCGTTTCAAGCGCGTCCCATCCATGTGAATTTCATGTTCTTCACTTTGTTCTCGCAGTATAGCATAATATAGAGATTCTTATGTATTTACGCAGAGAACAGTTGTTTACAACAAAATTAATTAAGAATCGTCCTGATACGGGAATAAATCGAATTTAGAATTGCCCAGGGTGGATACCTATACCGAAACCGTAACACGGACGTTTCAGAAAAGTTTAAATATTTACTTCGGAAATGTGATAAAACTCCGAAAAAAAGTTCTAAATGAAATTGCCCTGTTGAACAAAAAAAGAAGAAACTTTCATCCTTTTTTTCGGGTCGACCTTTCGTATTTTATTTATTTAATTTTTTATTTTCTGGATGAATACCTACCTCTACAAGCAAAACTAATACTAAATCGATAACAGTTAGTTCCATGGTATACAACATTAATCATAAATGAAACAGCTGACATGTATTCTAAATGTAACGGGTTAGCCTATCAATTTTGCTGGAGTGTCATCTTGTGTCGCATTATATTAACATATAAGCATAAAATATGCCACCAACATTAGTTAAACGAAGTGGTTACGAACTGCAGCTCGTAAAGATAGCGGAGAACATGAATAACGATATAAAAATTATCTCCGGCATGACATTATTCTCAAATTCCACGAGTTTACGACTTATTTATTACAACTTAAGGTTTGAAGAGTGGAGTATACAAGCGATATCTTTCAAAAAGATATATAACTTGAGTGCTTAAATCATTTGTGCAGACTTACTGCGATATAAAGATTATTTTTAGCGTTTCAGTTTTGATGGAAATGTTATGTCAAATTAGCTACATTGATGTAGAATTAGATGTGCCTTACATTTTATTTATTTGTAATTATGGCGCCGTGGTGATTATCTATTTATTCTTTATAAAGATTGATAAGCATTTTCATTAATTAGTGGATAAACTGCAAATTGTCAAACGTCATCTCAAAACCTTCCAGAAGTTACAATTCAAAGCAAGAAATGTTGAAGCAAAATTCCATTGTATGAAAAGAGCTTTACTATATTAACTGATGCCTAACGAACCTAACAAAGACGAATGGCAATGACCTTTGAGGAAGAAGAAATCAACAAAATTAAAAAACAAAATAAACTGAAAATTTATCATCACTGGAGTATAACATTGATTTATGAAGAAACTGCTGTCACAAATAAGAGTTGACGGAGACACTTTGGAGTATATTTATTGGAGCTACCCTTTTGTTTGCTACCTTATGGTAGTTTGCTTAAACCCTGCTTCATAATGATGATTTTCAGTTCTATCTGCAGTAACAGTCTATTCCAGGAATTTATCGGAGTTTTGGTTGGTTTTTGCGGCGGCATAAGCATTGTGGAATCGATTTTTGTTATGGAAGATGGTGGAGAAGGAATTTGAAAGCTGTTGTTTCAAATATTCCAACCATTTCTACAAAGCCTCTCTTCTTTAAACAAGTCTGTTTTATGTTTTGAATAGTATCGATAATTTCTTGTGTAGTCACCTTGGAAGGCCACCTAGGTGGTGAACTGTCTTCAAGCGACTTTCTGCTTTCATTTTATATAAATCATAAAATGAAGGCAACTCAATGGTTTCTGTATTTTTTTTAATTGGCAGACTTTTTATAATAATACAGATGTCAAGATTAATTGAAGCGCTAAACTCCCCTCAGCCCCCATACATTCTCACTATTTTGCGACTAGAAAAATGCAACATGTTTTTAATGATTATAACAAAAGATACCTACTGTTCTGTAAATGTCCAAATGTTGGAATGGTGCTGAAAATTGTTCAAGAAAGAATTTTAAACAGTCATATTTATCGGTACTCCCCATCGACATCAAATTTTTAGTAGCCTACTTAATACTAGTTAAAGTGAAGACTATTTTGATTAAAAATAACTAGGTGACCCTGAAAGGAATATATATATATTTGCCAACCTAACCTGTTCATCAACAAAGTACTTCTTTTTTTGCCTTAACTTTATCTCGTAGACACGCAGTAATATGACGTTAAGGTGCGTACTCACCAGCGAACTGCAACTGTAGCTGCAACGGTTACAGTAACACGTTGATAGGTTTCTGCTTAAGCGAACTTGCGGCGAGCCGCAGTGTTCGCAGAGAGCTCGCGCGAACAAAATGTCCAACAAAGAAATGATTGCCAGTGCTGCATATATTTTAATAAATAATTTAATTGAAAATTATAAACGGCCTCGAAGATGGTGGCGTCATGCATTATACGAAGAACGACATGGAACTTCATTACTTGCAGCTCTAAATTTCCAAAGTATTAGTGGACACTACAAAAATTTTACGCGAATGAGTCCAACAGACTTTGAATATTGTATTAATTTGCTTGGACCTAGAATTCAAAGACGAAATACCAAATGCAGAGAAGCAATTTCAGTACAAGATAGACTAGCAGTAACACTAAGATATTTGGCCACCGGCGATTCGTTTACCAGTCTTACCTTTTCCTGTTCCACGGCTTTTCTTTTCTTTTGCTTTCTCTCTTCTCCAGGATGCTAAGATAATAATCATTTTCTTTTTACATACATCACCAGTTGTACAAATTGCGATCCCAATTTCTGTCCAAGCATCCTCTTTTAAAGGCTTTTTCGAATAATTTTTATTTTTTGAATCCCATATTATTGGCCTAGCTTTGTAATTTTCTATTAACATCAAAACTTTCTCGTCGTCCCATTCAGGCATTTTTATTCTACAGCGAGCGGTTCGAAGTTCGAGAAGACGTACACAGATACGAACGACGTGAATCAACGTCCACGAGCCTACTGAGAGCGCCTTTGTGTTCGTCGTAAAAACCGACAACTTTCGGTTCGCTGCGAACGGCTCAAAGTATGCTCGCAAACCGACGAAAAAGGCGTCTATATTAGCGAAAATTGGTTACAGTAACCGTTGCAGTTACAGTTGCAGTTCCCTGGTGAGTACGCACCTTTAGATTCCGCAATGATTGGCTACTCTGTATCTGAAGCTAACCCGTGATTAATCCGTGAAAATTCCAAATGGAAGCGATACCTTTTCCGACAGCGTTTCCGAAATTTTATAGGCTTTAAAGGCTGTGCCTCCATGCCATCGCATTTTTTATCGATTTATCCTTTTTGAGACATGCATTCATGCTTGAAACTTTTTAACAATAATATTTATATTCGATGTTGCATTATCTTTGGTCTGGTTAGAAAATCTTGAAGACTTTTCACAATATTTTGGATAAAACGCTTTCGGATAAACGCTACCTTAAATACAGGTAGTTTATACTAAATTCCAATACTATAAATTAATTCTTAACCAACAGCTTTGCAGATGCAAGGCAAATCTGTTTACTATAAATACGTGTTGTAGTAAAACTGAAGTACCTGTGGAGAAAACAATAAAATAAATTGATATGGAAGTAGCATTTTCGTTCTAAAGTTCCAAGGGATTTATAATCAGTATTACGGACACTGTACTCCTGAGTGTAGTAATAACAGTTAAGTCAGTTAGTAAACCGTATATGGCAAACGAAAATGCAGGACTAACATTACTATGTATGGATCTACGGAAACCCCTCGTTTGTTTAGTCGTTCTGAGAACCTAATGCAGTTTTTTATATTTATTCCTAAATGTACTGGGGTATATAACAAGAACGGAAGCTTTATGTACGTATATCAAGAAAAGGAAGCCACGTATGGGCAACCACAATCTGACAAGGATTGCTGCCTAGCAACGGACAGCGCTTAATTAAGGGAACCGCACTCTAATGAGTCTCTAGGAGTCACTATTTACAGATATTTAAACACGGGTTTGCTAGCTGCAACCTATTATGTTTCGGGATGTTTGAACAACTATTTGCTTTTTCGCCTGACGCGAGTTTCACATAGCAAGCCTTCGCATCATTACTACTTTGATGTACTAATTAGGTGTCGCTGCGTTTCTGCTCAAGCATCATTTTTAACTACCTCACTTCTGAAATTTTTATTTCGTCCGGTCTGAAAGATGAGAGAAATGTATCTTTGATTCGTATGCGGAGAAGTGCAAGTCAAAAGAAGTATGTTTTCTGAAAAAGATGTGAAAGGAGAGTAAGATATACCCAGTGCTTTGAAGAACTTTTAAGAAGTATGATTGCTTTTGCGCTAGTACTTTCTTAGTGTTGCCCGCTTTTTTTTAATTGCAAATTGATAGATGACTTTCTTAATAACTCGTTTGCGACATCGCCTGGTACGACGCAACATTTCGCATTATATCTAATGGTTATACAATAATATAAAGGGTTCAAAATACATACAGTTGCGTTTAAAATAAGTAGATACAAACTTCAATGTAAAGACAGTTTTATTATTGTTACTTGTTCTCTTAAGTCACGAGGGATCAGAATTCACGTAAACTCTCAATAAAGAATTAAAAAAATCCTAATGGTTTCGTTATATGATGTGAAGCAGCTAAATGGAAAAAATCAGCATCTCACTGGTCAAATGGACTGCCAGCCGAAGTGGTTGGGTGGTTTTCCAGGATTATGAGAGAACTCTAGGAACCAGCATTCAATTCTTCGAGAGTTTATAACGCTGTGATTAACAGCATAGCATTCTAAACGGGGAAATAATGCTTTAACAAGACCACTGAACACATTTACACACACATATTACACAACAAGTATTGCAGCGGTAGTCAGACACACAATACAGCTTAAGAAGCCGGGCAACTAGTCCCCACCACAGGTAAAAAAAGTTGTGAACGTATGAAATACGCGGCAACAATGTAGATAATAAGAAGTCAAGCAAAAAACAATTTCAATTGTCAACAGTATCATTGTCACCTAATTGCACGACAGTAATTACCGGTATTGTGCCTGGTACTCCTAACTAGAATTCAGAAATCTTGTGTATTTAACATAATGCAAAATAAAAATTGTGCAGATGGTTACACAGGTTATAGAAATAGAATCACAGAGCGATGTTGAAAATTGGAAAGTTTCCAAGAAGTTGGAGCTATGGCATTGGATCTTAATCATTCTTCGTTTGCGATAGACGCTTATGGTATATTGTTGGAATCGCCCTGAAAATGAGTGCAATGAAAACGATCAAGCATTAGAAACGGGCCACGTAGTTTGAACCTTTTCGATCTCGTCAGCGTTCCTCAAAATATCAGTCATGAGCCTATGAAATACTATATTGACAGAAGAATGTAGTTTTACGAATAAATGATGGAAATCTTTTCCAATGAGTGTACTACAAGTATTACAGTTTACGGCCATACTGGTTGTTAATACTGTTGCTACTGGTCTAGGCAAAAAATTTAAAAAGTTCAAGTTTGGGCAGGAATAATTGAAAACCATTATCTCCTTTTTCATGTATGGACACCTAAGACTATTACCTTGCTTTCAATTAAGAATTGAAAAAATAAACCGAAAAAGTATAGACCGTATAAGTACATAAACTGGCAAACAAAAAAATGAGGTCAATTGTCAATTGTAAACTATTGTATTACATTTTGTAGACGAAATTAAATTATATTTCTTGGATTGTATAATTTGTTTTGATTATATAGTTCGTTATTAGGATCAATCTGGGACTACATTAAAAACAAAAGGGAAGTTAATGGGATTACAGCTATTGGCGTTAGAAGAACGCTCTCGATTAAACAGCATTTTCATAAACAACGGGTATCCAAAAAAACGTCTGAATTCTTTACTATATAACAAGAATAACACCGATGAGGAGCCTACTGAAGATGTTCTGATCTCCTTGAACAGTCCCCCCGTTAATAACAGCCTCAATGAAAATGTCATTACGTATTGCAAATTTTCCCTTATCGATGGTTTAACTCAAAAAATCTCTTCCCTCTTCAAGGATTTACCAATCAAAGTAGATTTTTACAACATCAAAACGTTGAATATCATGTTCTCCAAGGGGAAATCTCCCACCCCAAAACCATTGCAATCCGGTCTGGTTTACTCTATTCCATATCAAGACTGTAACTCTGTATACATTGGACAAACCTCTCAATATCTAGACAGAAGAATGAGACAACATCGTTTGGATTGTCAACACTCATCTCAGAAGACAGTCCGAACACAGCACCTCTTTGAAACATACATTTGATTTTGACAACGTTATTATTTTGGAAAAAGAAAACAGAACAACTCGTTTATTCCTCGAAATCTTTCACATTCAAAGGACTGATAACACCGTTGATTACAAAACAGACATCCAAAATCTTAGTGTGATTTACTGCTACATTTTGTCCATTAAAAACAACGTTACAACTTAAACAAAAATAAATAACACAATACCGTTACTTAAATTGATTTATTTTAATCATATTCATTTTATAATCACTGTATAATTTCTATAATCCATATACATATATGACAATTTGATCAATATTGATCATTTGTTAAAATAATTTAATGTCTTCAGAAATGATTATAAATATTTTAGATAACTCAATTTAATTGTTATAATACTTTTGTACAACATTGTATATGCACCTCAATTTGTCCACATAGTTTTCACCTGTCTCCATCTTGACAATACAATTTCCCCAACTTTTGGTGGGAAAGTTGCGATAATTATAACCTGACCTACTGTTTGTCCACGTGAGTCGTTACATTTTCGAGTTCTTAATTAACGTTGTTCATAAGATTGTTACTATGTATTTTAATGTCATGTTTCCAAATATTAACTGCACATGAGTCTTGTGATGTTGCCGTACTATAAATTACCATATAAGTTAAAAATTCACTTCGTTTTAAATAACCGAATTTTATTTACAACTTTTGTTGTTTTTTATTTGTAGTTGTTCTCTGGAGAAGATAATAAAGAATTAGCGAAAGCTTAGATACGAAAAAAGGTTCACGTCTTTTTAATTCTAACGCCAATAGCTGCAATCTCATCAACTTCCCTTTTACACCCGATGTTGTACATCATTTCAATATTAAAAACAAAAATTACTAATAACGTGCGTTCTCTCCACTGGCATTAATCCCTATTTGATGTTTGTGGATCAAGTTAAGGGAAGCATTTTGTCCATGTGATCCTTTTGTTACAGTGTTAGCTCTCTTATATTTCGCATAGGTCCTTGAACTGGTATATTTCTCCGAATATGACGTCGCAACTCATCCCAGACGCGTTCAATGGGATTCATGCTCATGGGCTCATCCAGATAGCTATGGCTGTGTCAGGTTCAGCATTATCGTTCATAAAAAATGAAAGTCATAACATGATCTTTTCAGGAGTCCGGTTCCATACATGCTAGTAGTCAAGAAACGATTTCGTGTGAATTTAATGAAACAGAAATGCGACTGATCTGAAAAGACTATTTTCCTTCAGCCTTTATTGCTATGTGATTTTGGACAAACGTCAGACTTGCCACTGCACTCGATGCTGACATTCCAATAGTGGATTTGTACATATCCTTCTACAAGACAAACCAGCAGCAGGAAGTTTTCTTTCAAGGGTTCACTTACTTACAGTTACATCTATAACTTCTTGGAGTTGAAAGCAAAACTGCAGAAGTAGTTTTATTCTGTCAACCAGAGGACACCAAAGACTGGCCATTTTTTGGGGAGTTAACTACTTTTCATCCAGGATGCTAGCCTTATGGTTACCAGACTAATCTTCTTAAGAAATATTCTCAATCAAATTGAATGCTGGAGCTTGTGTAGACAGTTCCAAAATGTCTGATCTTTCATTTTCAAATTACTGATTAGCACATTTATTCGTATATGCTTGAGGTCATGACCTTCTCAGCTAATGGTAATCTCTATTACATTGTATGTTTGTAATTTTTATTTTTCTTTTAAAACAGTTGCTATTATTTTGGTAAAGAAACACAAAGTTGAGCAGTGTTTTGCACAACTTATGATATGTGAGAGCTTGATAGTGTCAACTAAAAGCTTTTTAGTCTTCTTTTTAAATCGAAATTTTCATTAATACTGTGCTCATCTCTCTTCTATTACTTTGTGTAAATTTATTATAAATTTATCAGCACATACACCACGAAGTAAATTCAGTAGCGGTTTCAAATTCATTTATTCGCAAAGCATTTATATTAATTTGTTTTAATTTATTTGGAACATTACCCGTGGTTTCATTACGTCGTAAGCGGCTATTAGCTATTGATATCTGATTATACAGGTATATTTACGTTAATATTATGGCCGCAGTTTTGCCGGTAATAAATGTCCGATTTTCCTGCGTCCCATGTGTATTATTGCGAAAGTTGTACAAATTCTGTATAACAGAGAAGCGTGTTTGTTCGTGCTGGATAAAATATGACTGGTACAATTCAGAGTATGTAAATCTAAAATTGTAATTCTGAATACCTTCTGTTTCCGTGAAATGTGTGTTGTGTTCTACGAAAGTGTTATTAAGGACGGTTCTAAATTAGAAAACAAGTTCTAGCATTGTACAGACCGGGCTGAAATATTTTCCAAACAAATATAGTGGAATTTTTGTCGGCATTTGAGAATTTATTAACATGATCATAAAGTTATAGCTAAGTTGTAAAATTTGTGTATAATACAATGGTCATTAGATCAAATTGATGTTCGAAGGTCATCGATGAGTTGTAAACATGCTATGTTTATTTTGATAGAACAGGCGCATCCACCAAAATGATATTAAGTGAAATATTGTATTTTCGATGCAACTAATTGTAAGAAAGAATGAACAATATTGCATTTACGATTTCTTAATGTTATTTTCTTTTTTGCAGGTAAGTTTCTCGAGCTATCGTGATTTTCAAACCAGCGAACAACTTCAAGGTAAAAAATATATTTTTATACTTTGATCATCATTCGGTTATTGGTACTTTGCAGTGTATCATGTTGGCGATTAGTTGTCGCTGAGATTGTTATTGGTAAGCTTATATAGCTTTATGTAGTTATAAATATTATTAAATTGATACAGTCTTTGAAACCTACAGATACAGTGTTTTAGTAATTATATTGGGCTTTATATATTATGATATGGCTCAATTTAAATAGCGAACGTCGTGTAGGAAACTCATTTTGCACGTTTTAGGGAATATTCTTTACTGTCTCAAGGACCATCTCTACATTCCAAAATAACTCTTTCAGAGATTTTCTTTGAAACAATCTGTACACGGTACGGTTGGAACGTTCATTGTTGACCTAAGACTTCGATTTGGCTTGTATCAACATAGTAGGAAGTTTTATCGGTTCAGCGCCAACTTCTAGCGCTGCTGCGGAGAATAACTTGTAAACACTTAAGACTTTGGAAATTTATAGTACAGCAGAATTCGAACTGCCAGTACTAGCGCAAGAAAAACGTCGTAAGATTTCTTTTGTTGGATAAATTGCTGCGGTTTTAAAATACACTGGAAGGTTTGCCTCGACAAGTACATACAATTCCATCTACACAAGCTTGATGTGATGGTTCGATGAAACGTTTATTTCCAGATGTATTGTTTGGTTTTTGCGATTTCTACTCTGATTGATTTTATCTTTGTCCGATTAATTTAATGCTTTTTTAACACGGAGAAATAGATAGTAGAGAGATGTGTATTATTATTATTGGTGCAACACACTACGAGATAAAGTCATATCAACGAGAACGAAATAAAGTAGGTTACTAAGTGTTAGAATGTGGTCGATATGTAAAGTGGATGCATTCGCTGTCAAATAAACGGGACAGCGCAGCGGTTGCAGATAAAATGCAACGAGAAATAGTAGAAACTTCCATAGAAGTACAAATACGTGTGTAGTTTTCTCAAAACATAACCTTATGAGACCTGTCTGCAGTTTAGTTTACTTTATTTTGCGGAATGTGTTTGCGTATTTGTGATTGATGTGTTTTTCTGCGATAACTTTGTGCTTGTTAAAATGACTAATGCTACTCGTAAGCATAATTTAACCGAAATAATATATTTGTGTAGGATGGTGTGTTGTTGCCAGCTAACTAAAATTACTTTTAAATAGAATTCCATTTACATTACTGCAGGAGCCTCTACATGATTTTTCAAAGTTAGTATAAAATAACGGGTAACCTGTGACAAATAACAATAAATAAACAATAACAAATAATAAGTGCTCTATTATAGTATTATATAAACAAATTAAGATCAAAATATAAACACACATAAATGGTATTAATCTGCAAAGTGTCTCAGTCCGTACGAAGGCAGTTCAGATATTATTGTCCCCGATATTGAATGAAGAGACTTGGAAAGGTGGCATTCTGCATTATGAATTGCGGCCATTGATACACAGCTACTGTGTGATCTGAGTTTTCCTGTCTTTTTTTCCTTTGATGAAACCACGCAGTCATAGTCTGGCCATGAGGTAAAAAGTTTTCAAAGATAACTCCTTTGGCATCCCAAAAAACTCTAATCATGGTCGTTTCCGCAGATGCTGTTACACGAAATTTTCCAGGAGGTGGTAAACCTGCATCAATTCTGCCTTGTTGATTTAGGATCATAATGGCGAACCCAGGTTTCATCTACGGTAATGAATCTTACTAGGATGTGTTCAGGATCTCGTTTAATAATATGTCCAAATTCACTTCTGAAGTGACCTGTCCAATGCGCTTTTGCTTTGGCATCAACATTTGTGGCATCCTTCGTACAGCCACCTTTTTCAAACCTGATTGGTTAGGTAAAATGGTTTCCATGCTATCTATTGAAAAGCCACATGTCTGAATTATGAATTTCACAGTGTTTTGCTTGTCTTTCAGCACCATGTCATGGACCAGATCAATGTAGCCCTCAATCAAATTCTGAAAATGTTTTTCGAAATTTCTCACCATATAATTATAATAGAATTTGGAATTAGTGAAAGGTGAAACTTCCGTTCTCCCCCTCCCCCCCCAGTTATTTCATGAACTATCTATAGTAACTTTTTATAAAAACGGGGGTTGGTTTGCCAAATTTTGCTTTTCATTCTATTCCAGTTTTGGATCCAAAACCGTGTAACAATGCTTGGAGTAATTAGAACGATCTGAATCAATTATAAAATATTTGCCTTTTGAAAAAGGGGGCTAAGTTAGAAATGCTTTTTTCGACTAGTTTCTAATTATTTTGAAAGAGACGAATTTCGTAGAATGCTCTTTTTTTAGAAATCGTAGCATTAAATCTCCAAATTTTAGATAAAGTGTAGATATAAAGATTATGGAAGGCTACAAAAATACAAACGTAAGTGAAATCACAAACACATTGTAAAACTGATTCCAGGATTGAAATGCATGTATTTGCTTCATTTCCAGTAGATGTGCATACAGTACTAATTAGGAACGTTTAAAATGGAAGTAGAAAGCCTTGCGTAATATGCAGAAAAACATTCGGACATATTAACTTTTACAATTAATTGTGTTTTTTACCGAGATTACTTTTTGACATGAAGTCTCTGCAACATAACCTCTGCGTTCTTAAAAAAACAATATAGACTTCTTTCAATCAAATTTAAAGAGCGAAGAGATTTCTGAAAATGGCAATATTTATATAATATTATGACCTTATAGTTAGTAATAGGTTTTAAAATAAGTAGATTGAAAAAATACTTTTTCCTTCTATACCGAAAGCTCTGGAAATATACAAATATACGGTAGTAAAAAGTAGGAGAGCCTAGGTTTTCACAATCGTCGTTTACTGTTGTGAAGACGTGTAGATGTTCAGAAGATTTCTAAAGACGATAACACTCGGAAAACTTCAACATCAGTACAAATGCTTGATTTCAATATTGGTCGATTGAATCACAATGTCAAACTGAAAACTACAGAACAAATTTTAAACAACATAGAAACCGTTTCTCGAAATAGGATTCGCAAACTTTCCAGAGAGTGTAACTTTACAAAATGCAGCCTCCAGATTATGATGCCAGAGTTCAATTTTGTCGGTGGTACTTGAGAAATGTATTAATGAACAATAGATTTACAGAAAAGATAATATTTACCGATGAAGCTATCTTGACGAGAAATTGGGCTTTCAATTTCCACAATTCTTGCATTTGGTCTGATGAAAATCCGCATGCAATTGTATCAGAATGGCACCGCCAACATTTTTTGTGAACATCTGGTGTAGAATAATCGGTAACGAATTGCTTGGTTTATTTGAATTACCAGCTCGACTGAGTGGAGAAAATTATTTAGTAGTTTTAGAGTTATCACGAAACTCTTTCCCAGATTTGGTCGACAATGTTCCATTGCATGTGCGCATGAATCCCTAGTTTATGCATGACGAAGCTCCTGCACATTTTGCTCTGACGGTACGAGGGTATCTGAATAAACAATACCTTAGAAGGTGGATTGGCAGAGTCCAGTCGGTCCTGTGGCATGGCCAGCAAGATCTTCTGATCTAAATCCTTTGGACTTGTGACTTGTGGGGTCATCTGAAGGAATTAGTTTACGCACATATGATTGCTACCAGAAACGAATTGCTAGAGCGAATAAATGATGCCTGCAATCATATTCGCGAAACACCCGAAATTTTTCCAAAGGTCCGGCAAGAATTGAGAAGACATGCTGAAATGTGGATTCAGCAGCACGTGCAAAACCAATTGTATTTATTTTTGTTATGTCAGTACATACAGATTTTTTGACGGCAGTGACGTCCTTTACCAGTTCGATAATTCTCTGATCACTTTTAGTGGACATCCTGTATATAGTGCATAAGATAAAATCACTCCCTTGTGCAAATAACTGCGCTGTTTTTTAGGGTTGTTGCTGGTTTCTTAGGGACAAAACTTATATTCAGTAACTTCTAAATACCTAAACTAACAAACTACGGTAGTTGATGTTACATTTCACATAATATCTACTTACCTTCAATTTTACTATTTCGGATTTTTGAATTTCCTGGTACTTTAGCCGTAATTCCTTAAATTTGCAATTACTTTCAACAATTTTTGTTTAATTATTAAGAATACATTTATCTAACTCTTAGCGCAGATAATTATAAATCCCATAGTTTTACGATTCCATTGCACATACGTACAATTTCCCAATATATTTGCGTACTTTTGCTTAAAATGAACCCAGTAGATAGTGCTGTAAATTACGTTAGTACCAACGTCCACAATATTGTTTTGCCATGCATCCTTAATATAGCAATAACTAATAACGTACCTGGATGAGATGATATCGTAATTGAACAATTAAACTTGCAGGACATGTCAAACACATCATTGCCAATCGTCTGTTGGTTCGTTAGTAAATGATGTTGATGCACTTAATTGTAATTAAATGGATTGATTGCAATTTTAGCATGAACAAACGGTGTTTGGTTCATTGCATTTATTGAAACTCTATGCTGACTGTAACTTGCATCCTACTAACAAGTAGAATCCATAAGATCTTCGATAAATTTATGAAAAGTTGAATCTTCGTACACTACACACCAATAACAACAACGTAACAGCAATTTAATATGTCTACCCACCTTTTATGTTGCAATATCACATAACTTCCTGGAACTTCTATGGAGTTTTGAAAATTCAGAGCTCGTTAGATGTTAGAAAACCATGGCTTATCTCATCACCAGATCTGTTCTCTGCGGTTTCGTCGTTTGGAGCCAATCTGGGGCTAAACATTTAAAGGTTTTTCTTGCTATTACTTTTGCCTAAATAAAGTACACTACTTAAAAAAAGAAGGGTAATATTCATACCGTTCCTTTCAAGTTAAGAACCTTATTGCATATATTGATGCAATTTGTAGTCAAATGAATATAAGGAGAAAACTTTTGCGGTGCCCGTAGCACTAATAAACTCATTTGTATATCGCCAACAAAGCGTACATATAATCCGCCGTTACCATTTCATTATAAAATTAAACGAAGTATACTATAATTTTAATGAGAATTCCATTCAGTTTCAATTAAATACCCAAATGAATCCCTCTAATAGCATTGCAGTACAACTTTAAGGTACTGTTGACTATAAAAACCTAAGGAGACATTAAAGACGACCGGGAAACGTATCTGACGTCCTTAAACTGTTTAATACCGATGTTCTTACAAGCACGAATTATGTAGGTTAATGAAGCGGCAGCGTGTATATTAATTTATCCGAGGGAATGTTAAGTTTTTGCCGTTGGAACGTAGCTTCGGATTTCTCGACGGTCGAGATAAGTAAAATAATTGTGATGCTCGTCTGAAAACGAATGATCGGGCAAGAACGAAGAGGTTTCGTCACAGTGAAAAGGATATTGTAACATCGCGTATTCCGACGGGGATAGAAAGTGGAATAGGGCGGTTAAATAGCCGAATTGGAGATACTACTTCAATTGTCACAAGCTTAGTTGTAAGAAATCAATTTTGCTCAACTTATGAGGTTTCAAGGCCGATATTCGCTTTATATTAGTCCTAATAATGTGTCGTCTAAATTTTTAGCCCCAAATCATGTTGGAACTTGACAAAGACAGCTATTCTAGTGCTAGAGGGAATAGCTAATCATGACAAGTTATTTATGGTAATTTTTGTTGCATGGTAGTTTGCATTATCTTATTTAAAACTATTGATTATGGCCACAAAAATAGGACAGAAAATTAATCAGCAATCCCAAAAAGTCACAGAAATATTTACTTAGCCACGAGCAATTCACAATATCTGGCTATACACAGGAATGTCAAATGGTTATGTCAAATACTAATTATAAAACCACTTTTTAATTTGCACTCGTTCATTAATTGTGTATTCCATTAGGATAAAGTTTGATGGTTCGGTAAAATATTTGACATAACCACTGACATTCATGCCATATAAAAGTTGAAAATACTAAAATTTATACATTTAATAACTCCCACAACCTTCTCCTACCAATAGGCTTTCATAGTTCAAGTTGTTATCCTGTATATACATATACGAGGGGTCGTTTTTATATTCCCGGACAAGGCATGAATACAAAAGTCTAGAGCAAAAACAAAATTTTATTTTTCAATATTGTTTCCCTGCTTTTGAGTACAGGTATAGCATGTTTAAATAACATCTTTAATCTAGTGTAAAAATATTCGTTTGCTTTTTCCGATAACAAAATGGTCCTCAACTGCTGCTATAAGTTCGTCATTGTCCCTAAATTTTGTCTCCCTTAGGGTTTTTTTGAGATTCGGGAACAAAAAATAGTCACTGTTGTATTCTAAGTCTAAGTCTTGGACTATAAGGTTTTGATGACGTTTGTTTTCAATGGTTTTCATTGATCTAATGAAGTAAACAATCAGCTACAGCAGGTTGCAGGGACCACTAAAGTCTGGACTTTCATTGCACATTATGCATTTTTTTAATTGTAAAATAATGCTATTAATTAAATGATTTACACCTTGACTTGTTTTCCGCGTCTCTTCACTTTAATAGCATCTCTAGGGCGATGCATCAGGTTTGCACAATACTCCCCCGTTATCTTACTACCCTTATTCATGTAATCAATTAACAAAATTTCTTGACAGTCCCAAAAAATGGCCGCCATTATTTTTCCTGCAGAAGGGGTGACTAAACTTCTTGAGGGGTCTGGGGCCCTTAACATGCCACTGCATCGACTCTTGTTTCGATTCAGGATGGTAATGATAATCCCAGGTTTCATCTCCAGTAACAAGTCCATTGATAATTAAATCTGTGATCGCGTCAACAGGGCGGCCTGAACGGGGATCATCATCCAGTGATTCTCAACCATGTCTAAATAATTTTGACCACTCGCAAATAGTTGTTTTGAGAGGGCAATCATCCTCCTATACAGCCAACATCTCTTCAAGAATAATTTTTGGAGGTTTTCCTTGTTTTGTTAGGAATTTTATAACAGCCCGGTATCCGATTTTATTCATTTCAACGCGTGACGTCATAAATTGACAGATAATAAAATTAATAATGTTGCAATTGTTTCTAAATTGCCACACAAATTACCAATGCATATGTGATTAAAAACAACATAACCGAAAATTGCATCAAAATTCAAAACAACCGAGTCCGGAAATATAAAAACGATCCCTCGTAGTTATTTATGCACCTAAATTATTTTAAGCAGCGTGAACCGAGATTTGGCGCGGTATAGGAATCACTCCTTATTCTGGAACGAAGTATAGGTATCACTTAATTCTGCTTTTACATTATAAACTATAAAGTTATTGATATAAGCATCATTAATAGTTATAGATTTTGTGTTTAGAACAAAGCAAAGACAATAAAATTTAAGAGTAATTAAATAAATACAATTCGTATATTGAATTTATAGGAAACTGGTATACAGATCCATTACAACTCATTTTATTCTTAGTATTAGATATAATTACTATTAGTAATACGAATATGGAAAGCCTTTAAAATACTGAATATCGTGCTTTGATTATCCTACACATATTCAGCGGCAGTCGATACTAATGCATTGTAAGATTCTTCCCGTAGAAATATTTGCACCTGCTATTATTACTACTATTCTCCTACTTAATATTCAGGGCTTAGGCGGTAGGATACGTCCGAGACTCACCGAACTACCTACGCCGGCAAATGGAAGATAATATTGATAGACGCGTATTGAAAGGGGGAGACATAAATTTTTTGGGTCACTGTACATATTTAGCACCTTCAATTTATCATTATGTATCCGCCATTTAACTAAATTATTCCGTTCTTTAGCGATGACTGAACGCAGAAACAGTGGAACGATTGAGGTGCCGACGTGCAGAGGGCAGGAGTAAGAGGCAAATCACGGGAACGAAGGGAAGATAAATGAGCGGCGCCAGGAGTGTTATTAAATCGGCAATAAGCGGAGACCCCAGATATCCGCCCTTTTGAGTTCGCGATGTTGTTGCCTTTCTTCACGGCGGCGTTAAAGCTTCGACTTTGTGCAAATTAGATCGGAGGCTGTAAAATTCTTCCCCTCACGATTACTGGCCGTCGTGACTTACAACATACGGGTCCTTATTCAAATTTCACATGAGAAGTAAAAGGAGTGTTAAATTTGTCCCGAGTGTTTTGTGTCATCTTGATTAAAACATGCCTCCTTTCTTTCTTTTCCGTTCGCGGAAGCTTTTAGCAGTCTTATTATGTCTTACGTAGGATCTGTAATTCTTGAAGATATTCTTGGTAGCTGGGGAAATAATAATTTACAGATTCCGGAAATACTCTTAGGAGTACCATGGAAATGAGAGCTGTATCGTTATCAGAAAATACATTATTATACAGTATTACGTGAATTTGTTTGCTACTTCTATATAGATTTGACCATTATTTTATAACTTGTTGGTAGTCCTTCTTCGTTGTAAATTGCTACTTGTATGAGCCTCACCCTCTGTTGAAAAACACATTTAATATGCAGATTTCTCCAGTTGAAATATTTTCCCAAGAGAAATCAACATGTCTTTGGGTGGTGCTGTGTAGTTAACAAATGGCGAAGGAATATGTTCTTACTATCATATTTAATCAAATGTGTACATACGATGTATCGATAATTTGAAACGGAATTGCAGAACTATTATGTCTGATACTGATTAGTAGAAACACAGCATTTCTCTTAATATGAAGCTATGGAGACAAGTTGAAGCAGAATCTCTCCACGTACTATAAAGTGTCAGCTTGCGGTGCTACATCACTCTTTTATTGAATATTACATAAGGTATACTGATTTATTACTGCTTTTATGGTAAATAGATTAGATGGCATATAAGGTGTTCATATAACCGAGCTACAATCTCTTTAACTAAAGCGTCGCGTTGATAACATGGAACAAATCTATCTTGACAGTCAGAATTTATAGTTAGGATAACAAACACAATCTGTAGTAATACGCGTTGTAGTAAACAGTTTAGTATAACTCGAATGATGTGCGATATGAATGCAATTATGTAGCAGTGAGTGTAATATACGCAAAATAATTGCTGTCTTTCTATGTCATCATCCAAAAGGTTTGAAAATGACAGATGCAGAGTAACTGCATAAATCAAAAGACTTCATTCGAAAAAGGGCGGAACGGTATAATCAAATTAATAATGTCGATGACTTACCTAATGCAGGTTCTCGTCACAGAATTACACGGCTTCAAGATAAGATTATTGTTGAGATGTACGAAGAGAAACAAAGTCTTCCTTCGCGTGAAGCAGAATTTTTTTTACGCAAAAAGGAAACTAGCCAAGTTACTATATAAAAAAAGGATTAGGTAAATAAAATATCAGGTACCGTAGTACTGTGTTAAAACCATTAGTAACACAACAACAACTAGAAAAGAGTTGGAGCAATGATGTCTTTACTGACAAATCCTCATTCTGGATATCGATTCCTGTTAAGAAGACTTGGTCAACTAGTGATCATCGCACATTGTAACGGGCCATAAAACATCTTCCAAAGCTTCCTGTGTGGGGATGCTTTAATTTACACAATTTTGAAACTATACATTTTTAGCAGCATTCTAAACACCACAATCATGATTAAACTATAAAAAAAAAGTGGTTTGGAAACACAAGCTTGAACACTGATTGAAAACATGAAAAATAAAATTACCCAAAACATTGTAGTTTACAAAATAGACTCTTTCAACATTTTATGCAGAGTTAATGGAAAGTATGCAGAAATGATGTGAGACAAAAATTACCAGCAATGGTGACCACTAAAGCCCTTACGAATATAGTGCGTAAGAGTATGTTTTATAGTTTCTACCAGTGAGCTCCAGGCGCGACTCTAACGAATCATCAAACGTTTCAAATCTTCGTACAAAAGGAAAACATATACCTTCCGTAAAACAGTTTACAAAATATGGCACTTGTAGGATTACCTTCCAACATCTTATGCAGAACGGTAAGACTTATCACACATGTTTAATGAAAGTCTTAAAATTGAGTCACGCAAGCGCCCCATATAATATTTTAGATTATAGTGGAAACACCCTATAGTTATACAGGGTGGGGAGAAATTGGCGTAAGATGCATAACAGTAATGATTGTGAGTCAAAAGCAATCACCGGTGTATACCAACAGTTTTAAATGGACCTATTACGAATATAGTGCGTAATAGTGGATTATTTATAGTTTTGTACTATTAATGTGTAAATGGAAAAACAAAATTTTTTGAAACAAAATTTTCAAAAGTAATTTAAAAATTACAATTACAAGTTTTAGTACGCTTAACTGCCTTTATGTTGAAAAGCCGTGTTTCAAGTTATCTTCGGTATTGTTTGAATTACTCGTTCCAATATTTCTGTCGTAATTTCTAACACTGCTGCGTTTATTAGCTCCCTACTTCATCAGCATTTAAGGGAGGCGTAAATACACTTTTTCTTTGATAAAACCCCAAGCAAAAAAATCGGATTAAGATCGGGTGATTCATAATATTGGACCACCACGACCAATCCATCTATTTGGAAAATGTTCGTTTAGCCACTCTCTAACAATAACAGCATTATGAGCAATGTCTTAAATTCAGTGGCATATCATCCAAAACTTCTTGTAAAACATTGAGGTATCCAGCAGCATCTAAACGGTTGGAAGGCTTACCAGTTACTGCATGTCTATTTTGTAACAGAAAATTCTTTGGTGAAATTCACGAAATTGGTGCGGATTTTGTCTGCCCAATAGTGAATGTTATGAGTTAAAGACTCTATTAAACACGGTCGCTCCATAGAATATGTGTTAGAAAACCTTCTTCGTCTCGAATTCTATTTAAAATCGTGTTGCAGAAACACGATCGGTGAATCGTTGTCATTTTTATAAAGAGGTTGAACTCTAACAACATGACATGGCTTTAAGGTTCTCTTTTAAAACTGAGTGAACGGTTTTGTATTGGGATATTCATTGTAGCAGCTAATTGTCTTGTGCTAATTCACGGAAACTGCGTCTAAAATCTGCTCTTCAGCTTGATAGTCGTCTCGGTTTGATCGCATTTCGATAATACCCAAAGACGTTGGTTATAATGCGATGTTCCGGTTTGGAAAACATAACGATACTCACACACAGCCTCATCCCCATTTCCATTACATGCACCATATATCAGGTGCATACTCAATAAATGAAAAATCCATTATAAATTAACGAAATAAAAACTAAAACGCGCAAAAAACCCAACAAGGAAATAAATAAACACTGAAATTAATAAACCTACTACTGTTTTGAATAACAGAAAATATGTGCTAGAAATTATTATTTTGAATGAGACAAAAATGCAAGGATGACAATTAAATTTTCGAAATTGTATGTCAACTATTTTTATTAATAAAATCTAACAAGGGTAACCTATCATGCTATTTTAAATCGTTTTAAATACTGCATTCATAATCTATGTTGCCATAATTAAAAATATGGACATAAAGAAATGTTAAAAACATCGTTATAATGCGAAAGGTAGTATTTATGAAAAACTAAAATACATATTATTTAATTTTAACAACAAAGGGATAGTTACAAATGCGCGGTTAATAAAAAACTGAAACTTTTATTTTTAATAAATTTGTAGCTAAGAATTTAACAAAGAAAATCGCCACGTGCAGATCTTACGCGAATTTCTCCCCACCCTATATATACTATAACGATGATTTTCAAATCACGCCGCGAGTCGTGATCGTAATTTATAAATAACGGTGATTATAAACAGTGATGCGATCACTGATATGATTCATCGATATTGCATCGTCCGTAGTATCTAATCGTATATGTTTCTCAATGTTACGTGAGGAAATGAAGAACATCGTTAGAATTATCATATACATTTTTTGTGTTGGAAAAACGTATTTATTTATTTATATAGGTATTAAAAAAAACTGAATTTTTTATTTTTATAAATTTGTAAATGAAAATCTACTAAAGGTACTACTGAAGCTAACATTAGGACTGGTCGAAGTATCGATACATCGTCCAGTATTCGATACCATTACTGGTATCAATTCGCCGATACTTTGGATAACATCGGCATCGATACCTGGGTATCGGCGCCTTGGAATCGATACCTAGGATATCAATACCTAGGTAATACCAACGAACTTACTATCGTAAAAAATCGACAAATATTTATGGAACTAGTTCTCATACATTGACTCAAATATTAACGAATGATTTAGGTGTAATTATTCGCGTACAACAATAATTATTAAAAAATGCCAAAGTATAAATTGTGCATTTAATAATAATAATAATAAAATTGCCAGTATCATAATATTGCAATACATTTGATACCGAATTATAATATGTTATTGAATGTAATTATTGAAAGCAACCTGACAAAAAAAAATTATCCAAACCTATAAAGTCCAGTCCGTGATAGGTATCGATACCGTAGATATGTTATTGAATATAATTATTCAAGCTGAAAAAATACCTATCAATCAATCAATTTGAGGTATCGATTCAAGGTATCGATACCAAGGTATCGGTTCTCAAGTATTGATACCTGCCGAGACTTAACAGATTCCAGTACTCGGAATCGATACCCTGCACTGAATCGATACATCGGTAAGTATCGATACCTCGATTGGTATCGATGCCCGATACCACAAATGTTGGTATCGTCCAGCCCTAGCTAACGTAATTGCCTACTACAAGTAGGTAATGATATTTTATTTATTCTAGATATGCAAATAAACAGTTACTATTTCAAATTAATTCTATTCTAATAAAATAATGATAAAAAGTACTTACTCCAATCTTCTACCCAGGTAGCATGTAACGTTTGTAGAACGTTTTAAAAAGGTTTCCTAAGCGTTAGCAAAAACGTTTATATAACGTTTAAGAAACGTCTTAATGTCACAAAACTAAAACGTTATAATTTAACGTTCCATAAACGTTCTGTAAACGTTACACGACGTTGGAAAATGCAAAAATATTTTTATAAAGGAATACAATACGCCACTTAATCGCTATAGCTTAGCTTCTGATAATGATGAAACTACAAAAATATGTAACATATTCGAATTAAATGAATAGCAGTAAAGTGAAGAATATCATGTAAATTCGTACTCCATCAAACAATAGGAAGGTAAATAAACAGTTAATTTACTAATTTCTACAACGTAAACTCCGTATCATTATTTATTATCTATTAAAAACGTATCAAACATCTGTTAACACGTTATATTTTCACCGTTAAAGTAACCAAATATAACGATATTTTTTTAACGTTACATTAACGTTTAGTGAGTAACGTTTAGGCAACGTTATTTTAACGTTTATACGGTCTTTTTGCTACAGTAAACTAAAAATAAACCAAAATGAACAAACGGAGAGGTGTAATGGCAACTTTTTTGCATTTTGCATCATACAGTGGCCAAATCAAGTTTTTATCTTCTTTTTAACCCCTTTAGAATTAAAACAGCTCATAAATTTAGATATTAGTTTTATTCGGATCGAGAACTGATAGGCGAGAGATCGAGAACTGACGAGGCGAGATTGCTTGGTTGATGAAATCAGAAATCACCAAGCGAGTGTTTGAATTCAATCGGGGACAATTTGTAGCAGTTGTCTCCCCACCCACCATACAAAAATCGTGGTTTTGTTGATTTCATCGCCTTTGCTGTCATAAATAGTTCCTGTCTTGCTGTAGGATCAATTTCAATTGCTGACTAATTTACGCCTTATCCTTATGCTTATATTTGCACTGCAGATCAGTAAGATACAACATTGATCAATTCTTCCTCACTAGTATTCCCCTCCAATTGGTTTCATCGTGACTTTTTTGATTTCTCCATTTTGTGTGGCACGAAATTCTTTACGCCCAGGCAGTTGAAGTAGCATATCCGGGAATCAACTAGCAATATGACATGGAATTGGTTTACCAACTTCTGGACGAAGTACTTTCATAGATTGATTTCAACATTATCATTTTTTGACATTCCATTGCGAGAGAGTTTTTGCATGAAAGGTTTCCTGATCAATAAAAATTTCTAGAAAATAGCTACCGAAATCGTTGTACTTGTTTTGATGTTGGAATAAGGGTTAAAGTCATCTAAGGAGAATGGGTATGACTACTTGATTAAATATTCATAAAACTTGGGGCGGATTGGTTCTCTGTTCTGTTTTGAACGTTGATTTCGTATATTAAAGACTGATATTAAGGTAAAAAACGTATGAACGATCTTAATTGAACGGTTATAGAGAGAAAGTTAGGTCAAAATATAAATTTAAAAATCATAATTTTCCAATCTCTTACTCTGTTATAAATCCTTTTTTTGTACTGTGTTTATCCTATGTCATATGTTTTTTTTTACATTCAGAGAAAAGCCGCGGCAAATACTTTGGGGAGCTAACGTTTTCAGATTTATATAAACTTTATAACACGACAGTGATAAACAAACATTGCGGCAACATTTTCTGCGAAATACATAGCGTATTGTGTTTTGTAAATTTGCATTAAATAATTAAACAACGTCCCAATATAATTTCCGCTTGGTATACTTCAAATCCGTTTACTTACATTCATTGTACTCCTACATACTTTGTATATGCACGTGTCTTCCTGGTTGTATAACGCTACACTTTATTAAGTTTGAGAACATGACATGGGTTACGGTAACGTCAAGAGAGTTTTAAGTTAAAACACATAAAATATACAAATGTAAAACGCGTATAGCAGAACAAACAGCCAATATAAACAGTCACTCAAATTGGAGAGCAGTTTTCCACTTTCAGAATTCTCGTATTTCACGCGTCATACCGCTTAGTTGGTATCCAGTTCGATTTTACGTTCTAGGAAGACCCACTATGTACTGATGAAATAAGACATCAAAGAAGTTTTAACGTGAATAAATCATTTAACGGGATGTAGTGTGCTTAGGATCGAATATTTTCTGCTCTCTATGGAACATTTTTACAGATGTATATTCAAAAAGTTAACTGGAAATTTTTGCTTTTATGTTTAAATTTGTGGTGGGTGAAGATGAAGAGGGTTCCTAGCTATATGACTATCATTAAAGACGTTGCTATGCGATGTTGCGATTAGCAATGATAGGATTCAGAAAAATTATAGGTCTAGTAATAAGCACCATTTTGCGATACCAAGGGCTTCTCTCTACAGTTTTTCTTAGGAAAAAAACAATGTTTCAACGTGAATAAAATAAAAATGGAAGCTAATCATAATCAAGTACAGTCAGATTTAATTAAGACTTGTTATATCACTGGAATATACGTAGGTACTTCTATTAGGACTGCACTCATAAACCACTCATATATGTAGATGATGCTCCGGTACATATTTTTACGAGGTAAAAAGGCCATGAAAATTTACGCCTTCGCGAAATTTATTAAAGATGCTTTTTTCTTAACATCTCACTCCTTTAGCTTCTGTTTCGTTCACATCCCCTTCATGTAAAAGGAGCCACCGTCGTCGAAGTCGTTGCCACCTCCATTAATTACACGCAAAAGTGTGCGACGCGGTTGCTTCAAGCATCCCTTGCGAACCCCGCGCATCTCTGGATGCTTCCTTTACGATCGCGTGTTTGGCGTGCATTTTTTCGTGTATGTATTTGTTTGACGTGTACACACATAGTGAACGTGTGCCGTATCTACGTGTGTAAAACAGGGAGAGCAATGCGAGCGAATATTTTGTTCGCATGCGTTCGTACAGAGTCGACTAGGATCTGGAGTCTGGCGCCTGGACCGCTCCTGCAGTCTGCCGATGTCCTTGCAGGACACGACGTCCTTTACGATAGGATAGCGACTTATTATCCTAGGATTCTCGTACGTCGTTGCCGTTATTGCTTTTAAGCGATATCGTTTAAAAATGAATTTGTAAACGCGAGTCGATTGTAGTGATTTGTACCGGTTAACGCTCGAGGTTTTTAACAGGATTGGATACTGACGTTCGTCGTGCGATACACGTGTTCGTATTTCTTGTTTAAATTACACTAGGTGAGTTTGCGATCTATAACAGTTTGATAAATCCTTACATGTCAATGTAATTCAAAACAATTTAATTCAAGGATGAATTTATTATAGCTAATGTGGGATTTGGAAATATATTCAGCAGTAGAAGTCAAAGCTAGTTAAATACAACAGCCTGTATATTAGTTTAAGTGAATATCTTTCTAATGTATGATCTTGAAATTATTTGCATTAGTTAGTGCTGGAATTACTTAGAAAGTACTATGTGAGAAAACGTAAATTAGTGGGCGTTACTCTTCGGTATATCTACGTGGCACATCCTTGCCTGTCACAAGTTTATTTCAATTTTATTGTTTTAATAATGAGAACTAAATATCTTCGATTTAATCTGGACAATTTTTTAAAAATTCTTTAATAATTTTTCTCTTTGTGCATTTTGACAATTTCTAAATGATTTTTGATTGATTGATTAATGATGTGTAATGATAATATTTTTTTATAGTTTTGGTAACTATTAGCTAATGAATATTGATAGATATGGAAATTGAATATTTTAATACGAGATATGGTATCCAAGTTTTATTCATGAGCATGAAGAAATACATTGAAAATATTGTAAAATCTGCCCGAATTCTGAAGAGAATACTTGTAAAAATGTTACATGAAAGTTTAGAAGTGATAAGTTTGCCATACAAATGAACAGATATAGAATTTGTTTTGAGTTAGCTATATCCCTGAACAATAACTATTGTACTATTTGAAGAGTTACCTAAAAGATTATTTCAAGAAATTTTCTTATAGCGCAAGCGCTGTAGTAAGTGTGTATATAGATAGTTACATGTTCGAGAGTTGTTTAAGGTGCTTAAGAGTTCTCGATTCTGTTGGTTTCAATTTTCTGTAATAATCAATCCCAATCCCTAATTATCAAGAAAGAGACCAGAAGGAAAACGGAATATTGTTTAAAATCAACGATATAAGCAACCAATTTCATCAGGGAGGTTTTCCTCGCTATTGCATGAGTTGCTGACATCGTGTTTCACGAAATGATCTCCTTTGGTTTGAACTCCAACATCTTTAGGTTAGTGTCTTCTTATCTGAGCAATAGATCTTTTTCAGTCGGAAGGAGGGGAGGGTGAGGGATTAGTTGTTGCGACCTACTTAATTTTTTCATTTTATGGTCAACTTACTCTGGGCCCCAATGGTGGAAATCACTGGTTATGCTGTTAATGCACCACAGATTACAAACAGCTTTTGACGCTGCATTGGAGTGGTCATCCAGATGGAGGCTGACCATCAATCAATCAAAATCCGTAGCAGTAAGAAAAATTTTAGACTCCCCTGGAGTTTCTCGGTTGTGTATCTTGCCATACTCTTGGGGTTCGTGTCTCACATTGCGTCAACATGTCAGTAGGACGATCAGTAGATTCAACGTCACCAAGTCCGTTGTTTACCTACTCCTGTGCCGCAAGAGTTTGCTTTCGATGAAGACCAAACTTCTTATTTAGGTTTATATCTACACTTGTACACTTGTATATAAGAACTATAGTGCATTATTCATACGATCACTCAAGTACTACAGATTAACTTCTACAACGTGCTACATGCTGAAAATTGTTTGGAAGACTGAACAATCGTGTTTGAAATAAAACAAATGTGATAGAAAAAAAGCAGTTGTACGCCAGTGTATTTTTGGTTCTGTATAAACTTTCAAAATCTCCCAGAAAAAAGATGGCGCTTATTGCCTTATTTTATATCTTTTGGGATCACTCAGAAAATCTCAAGATGATGAAGGGTTTTATTATCTCCGTCATTATTCGATGCTGAGCTAAGTGATAGCTAGCAATAAACCCAGATGCTTAATTTTACATGCATATGAAGTAGCAGTGAATGACGTTCAGTATGGAGAAATGCAACCAGAGTGATTTGTCATTAATTACTGGACATCAAAAGCTGGTGCAGGGAAGGTAGAGATAAATACCACTACGTTGGATGGGCGTGTGACAAAACCGATAGAGCTTGGGTGCATATGCGGTTTAAGTCATGACAGACATTATTTCTCATTTGGTTACAAATTGGAATGGCATGCTTTGCTTGGTAAGTAGCCTTCGTAACTGGTCATTAAAATAACAGTCTTCTTGCCTATTGAACAGTTGCTTGAACAGAATTAAAGAAACTAATGGTACCGAGGCGATGAAATACGTAAATGTAGTAGAATTAATAGTAGTGTTGGCAAGCTGAGCTTATGTGTAACCAACATAATGTTTAGGAAAATTAAACCTTATGGACTTTATGGCTTTTTATAGACCAAAAACAAAAAAGAGACGTATTTTGCAAACAACTGGATTTGAAGAGTCTTGCTTAGAAAATTGTTGAAATTGGTTTTGAAGTTGGTCCTCACATGATGTACTTTATTTTCTTAAGCAAAAGTAAAGCTCAACAGTAACCTAACCTTTCTATTAGTGCTGTAATATTCCATCACTTTTCTTTAGATCAATTTTGCAAAATTGTATTGCTATATCCTTTTAGGATTTTATTTAGCTTTAATTTAAATGGAGCAAATGTCACACCATTGGATTTGCGATTCTATTATCTTTCATAAAATCTAAAACTATCTCTAGTGTCAGAAACAGAAAATAACATACATACAGGCTGTTTTATTTAAAAATTATTACCAGATCACAAACCAAACAATTTGCATATCAATTTAAATTGAATTGACGTGTAAGGGTTAAATAAATATCACTAGATCGTTGACTTACCCCATACAAATCTATATACATATATGGAAGTCCGTGCGTTGCATGCGGTAATCGTAGCGCTGTCTGGATAATCAAATTAATCCACCGCGTTTAAAAGGAATGGAAACTTTTATCATACTGGGCATGTGTTTTGTGTGTTACGAACTGTGCGAGCTGTTCTATCAGTGTAATTCGCCGAAAGGGGATGAAAAAGTGGTGGCCGGCGGTTTCGTAGGGGCGGAACGCAGTAGTAAAGTGATTTACTCGATATCGGAGAGAGCAGAGGTTGAAAATCAACGGTGTTCCTCGAGTTAAAACCCTCTACACTATCCCTCAGTATATACAAACCTGTATAAATCACTTACGTATGCGTGGGTTATACCATCGAATTTGTGTGCGTGACGCAGTATCAGTCAGGTTTCCTTTTATTCGAGGCGGGGATTCATACAAAGGCCACGTGGTCTCTTTAATTTGATCCGATTGTGTCGTCAAAGTGGAGCATTATAAGTATTTTCATGTTGCCTTTGAAGAAGAAGATGCAGAGAAGAAAGTTTTAGCGCGTATTATACTACTAAAGCACCGCACAGATAACATAATAGCCTATACTAAGTATATGGAATAATTAAATTCTGTTTTGTTTGTAATAGTGAGTTATCGTCAAACGATATATGGATGTCTCTTGATGGATCAAGTCTTGTGTAAACGTAGAAGTTAAGATGTTTTTAATATGGTAAAATGAATCTGGATGTAGTACTTGTTTTGTTGGTATTTGTAACATTTATAGATATATAATTTTCCACATCAAAATTTAGTTAAAGCATATTCGTATATACAGATTTGTTTTACTGATAAAAGAATTTTGTTACTTAAGAGTTTGTATGGATTATAATAAATTTATTGAAATCACTAATGTGTTTCATTAAAAATAAAAGGACGAGGGAAGATTATATATCTATTATATAGTTATTATTATTTTTTTTTTTTGGAGTTGATATGTAAAATTGGAAAGCATTGGTTAAGTTTAATCTGTGATTTTATTGTTAGAATTTGCTCACAGTGGAATCCAAAATTGAGGAACCAAAATCGCCAAGAAATTATAAAAAAATTGACACCTAATCTAAAGCCAGAAATAGTCCTGTTGACCACAAAGCATCAGGAGAAAACAATTTGAGGGAAAATGAATCAAAATTATCACAGCTTCAATTAGAATTTGCTAAATTCAGGTTACCATTTTCGTTATGAACAATGGTCTCAAATCTTTATAGTTGATTTATAATATGTGCTAGTGTTACTGGGAATGCTGTAACTCACGGTATAGCTAGAACTGTTTGAACTGCGATTGATTTTTGATACTTCCATGCTAGTTTTATTTTGTTACCTTAACGAAGAGATTGTCAGCATTTTCAGCTGAAAGAGGGCACCTGCTAAAAAATGCAATTTTTTAGATCTCAATTCAAAACAGTACAGTAAAAAAATCAAACATGAATAAGTAAACGTCAACGAGAATAATATGGAAATAAATAAACATACACGGTGTATCAAATAATTTGTAATTTCTTTATTTATAGTTTTACAACAAAAAATTTGTATTAGTTTCTTTGTTTAGTTGCTATGGCATTTTTTTTCTCGAAGAGTTTATTATTGGTACTGTTTGGTACGAGGGAGCGTCTTTATATTCGTCGGAATGGGGGATAAGGGATGGAAATTAAAAAACCAAATTATTTTTCTTTTTCAATATATTCACCTGCAAGACGGATACATTTTTCACATCTTTCAATTAATTTATTTATACCCTCATAAAAAATGATTTCTCTTCTTATCTGCAAAATACGCCGAAACTGTTTCCTTGACTTCATCATCGGCAGTAAATTTTTTACCCCGCAGCTCTTTTCATTTTCGGAAACAGGTAATAATCACTCGGGGCCAGGTTGGGCTTTAGGGTAGGTGATTCACAATTTCGAAGCCCATCTTATGCAGGGCAGCTAACGCAACGCGGCGCTTGTCGTGCAAAAGCAGCACACCTTTCGTCAATTTTCGAAGTCTTAATCTTTAATGGCTTCTTTTAGTCGCTCTACTATTGAAGCGTAATATTCTCCGGTTATAGAAACACCTTTATCTTTATAATCAATCAACAATATTCCTTCCGAGTCCCAAAACACCGTTGCCATGAGTTTCCCAGCTGATTGTGACACTTTAAATTTCTTGGGAGGTGCTGTGCTCTTTTTATGCCACTGCATGGAGTCTTGTTTGGACTTAGGTTCATAATGATGAACCCAAGTTTCGTCTCCAGTAACAATTCGACTCAATACACCATCCTTGTCTTCATTACGGAGGTCCAAAAATGCACGCGAACACTCTACGCGCTGTTGTTTTTGCGGCGGCGTGAGCATTCTCGGCACCCATCTTGCGCTGACCTTAGACATGCCGAGATGATCGTGTAGGATTTTAAAAATTGTTGTATCGGATACTCCAACCATTTCTGCGAGTTGTTTCTTCTTTAGTCGAGCATCTTCGAATACAATTTTTTCAAGGTTTTTTGGATAAGTGCTGGCGTAGTCACCTCAATGCTCCTGCCCGGCCTCGGGTCGAGGGATTCCGTTCCTTGTTTAAATAAATATGCCACTTGTACACCTTTTTTTTCCTGGACAAGAGTCGCCGTAAACCAATGACATCTCATTCATTGTGGTCGCGACTGATTTTCCTTGCCTGGTAAGGAACTTTATAACGGCACGATATTCGATTTATTCCATATTTCACTTTTCACTCCTGATTATGTTACTTGGTTGACGATAGCTCAAAGACTAACTGTCTAATAACAATGAAACTTCGTATTTATACTAATTATGAGTCGCTGCACAGGCCACGCCCCCAATGCGCCTAATCACCCCCTACAACCCGCTCATTCCACGAATATAAAAACGCTCCCTCGTACATATTGTAAATTTTGGACGTAATAAACATAAAATGCAACAAAGAAATTAAACAATATTTTCGAATAGGTTGCTGGTCATTGCTAAACAAAGGCTTAATCTATACTTGATCTCTGTCCAACATATGTTATGGTATTCCCCGTATTGCAGCAGTTGTTTCTATTTTTTTTTCCTTTGCGACCGATGTTTTATGTAACTCCATAAAAACTTAGACTTCTAGTCGGGCATTCGATAGATCTTCTTCTTTCTATCGATCTGTAGAGAAACATTTCATTCAAATATTTCCTAATACGTATTTTATAATGTGGAGGTGCTTATTGGAGAATGAATTGATTGTCAACACCACCAGTCACATTAGGAAATAAATCCATGATAGCTGATATTACTTGCTCCTGTCGAAGCTGAAGCTATTTTTCGGCACTAAGAATGCCAGTAGAACACCTGTCTATAAATTAAAGTTTTGTTTGTATTGATTGTACACTACTTCTACCAAGTGAGGATTGCTTGCATTATTCAGCACACATTACTAGATAGATTCTTCATTGTAAGTTTATAATCATTGTTTGTAATATTGTTTATAATATTGTTCAATGATTCCCCATCATTAGGTTATAAAACAGAATCTTTTTTTATGGCGAAAGACATAATTTTCAGCACGAGGCGGTAGCCGAGGGCTAAGAATGCGTCGAAGGCCGCAAAAGCAAATTACGCCCGTGGTTGTACCTTCACAACATTATGCGCATATGAAGATTGTGCCATTTATAAATATCTTTAATAGTATTTTACATATTAAGGCTTGCAATGGCAATAATAGTCTTCTCAATCGTAGTATGTATACTATTTTTTTGTACCAGTAGTCTAATTGGATCTTGAAACCTTGATAATTATGAATAAATTTATTAATTATGTACGATTGTACTTGTAATAAGACTTATAAAATAAATAAGTTGGCCAGTAATCTCTGAAGAAGAACATTTTCGGCATTCTACCGGATATGTGCCCAAATTCTATGATATTTTACATACTACTGACACAAAAAATGAATTAAATTTTTCACCCATATCTAGCGTTGGTTGCTTTGATTGAATTTGAGATTTAAAGCGTAACTATGAAAATGGATAAACAACCATGGCCATATTGAAAGATTAAAGTGTATTAGGTATGCTATGATTGGTTGTTGTTTTATATAGCCCACGGGGAATAAAGAGACATTTATGACACACACGAGATTAGATTAGTAGTGAGTTGTGTAGGCCATGCTAACTTTCTTCTTTGCGACCTATAAGATCTATTGTGAATCTTTTAGTCCCAATTGATTTCCAGACTTCTGAAGAAGTCTAGGATTTCCTTGCCTGTTCGAGGTAGTGGTGCCTTTGCCGGACTAACACCTCGCAGTTGTCCACAATGTGTTTCGTTGTCTCACTATGTTCCGAAAGGAATCGACATCCATCATAGTCATGGTGCTGAAGTGTCTTCTGTTGAGTTCCAGTAGAGATTTCGTCTGGTTATGGCAAAGATATTCGTGTATAATCGTCAATTCATGACGTATCGCTGTATATCTTTTTTATCACTAGACAGACTCCAGATTGTGGAACTTGTCTTTGTGGATATAAATCATTAAATAAATTATGAACTTCAATTGGGACTATTCTTCTATCTTCATACTTATACTTTCCAATATTCTAATCCATTCTGTTTTATTTAAATATTGCATACTTAAGGAAAGGATAAAGTCAAGATATGCAGAACAACAAGCAAAATCACTTTGAATAAGATTATTTTGCTGTAAAACTATAAATAATGAAATTAGATCAATTATTCGGTAGATTTTTTACGCCCTGTATGTGATAAATAATTTAATTACTTACTTCCAAAAGTTTACTCTACCGTGATATCTTATGGGTTAATAAATAACATAATCTGCATAACTAGAAGTCGTGCATAATTAATTTCAGTACAATACTTTTTAATTCATTTAAAATAAGTTTTACATAAACTTAACTGTTAACTTCTAAGCAAAACTTAATAAATTTTAATAATTTCTTAAAGGTAAAGAGAAAAAAATGGAAATTTTCTGCTTACGGAATCGCTCAAGTGTTTACTTGACTTATGCAGCATATTTCCCATGGCGTACTTGTTTCAAGTAGTATATAGTTTGCTGACAACTTGTTTGCTTTTATCACAATGGAGCTGAATTGCAAAGGATAAACCTATATTAGTATACTACTAAATAGAATGCACCGTTGTACCTGCAAATAATTGAGTTGGTTCATTGTGGACAGATGCTTCCGACGTGATAAAACTGTAGCAGAATTTTCTTCTAGATGCACCTCGACGACAAATATATTTGTTGGCAATATTCTGCAGGACTTTAGTTCAAGTAATAATTCGGAAGGTCAGATACTGGAAATAGAAAAGTTTTTCGATAAAGTTTCAAACAATATATTTACTAAAGTTTCAGTTCTCTTTATATTACTCCTATACAATAAGTATAAGGCTCCATTGATCTGAGTTAAGTTATATAGTAGAATGACAATTCCATCTTTTGCAACTGAAAAAGGACTTCAAATTTAATTGTTTCAAATGTCAGTAGGTTGGTTATATTACGACGTTCATTTACTAGTATGACGAGAATTGCAGAATTCTCCTATTCGATTCCCATCAATTCTGGTTGAAATTCAGCGCCTTTCGTAGACGACAGACAGAAATTGCAGTAGCTGCCGAGTTCCAATCAAATTAAAGCATTTTCGTCCATTAATCAAATTAAGACTAAAACGACAGGATTCTCTGAAAGCAAAAGCAAAAATCGAATTAATCTCGCAAAGCGATTGCCGGCTACAATTTCGGCTTAATTGGATTGGCAATTTTAACATATCAGAGCTGGAACAAATTTGCAGTAAATTTTAATGGAGCGCTATTAATACCAACTTTAATTTGTTTTTTGGTTCGAAATCGGAAATGATGTCGGTGCTCTATGGTACATTTGAAAATTATGTACGTTGTTCTAATAGCACAATTCACGTTACGTTATCGAACTAATTCGGCGTGATTAAAATAATGTGAACAACTTCATTGAAGGGATATTTATATTGTGAACTGATAGTAATAGTATTCAATTTTTAATTTAATTATATAATTAATTTTTAATTTCGTAATAAAAATCAAAAAACTAACAATTTTGCGCTTACATACAGTGTGCTTAAATATAAAGTCGACAAAATTATATCCAGCAAAGGCCTTGATTGCCATCTCACAGATCTCACACACATAGTAGCTTAATAATCAACATATATTGAAGAAATGAGCTTCTTGTCTTTAATAAATTCTTAACTGTGAAAATAGCTCAAGAAACACAGACTTGTACGTGTGTAGTGGATGTAGTGAACTTTTTTCTCGAAATCTAATTTACCGATCACACTCCGCTTCTTCTTTATCTTTGTTGATAGGTCTAGTTTGCGCAATGAGTGTCTCTTTTCACTCTCAGCAATAATCATTCGTTTGGAAGGCTGAACTTGAATTGCCAATGGCCCAATTGTTTAAAACATGTTCCGAGCTTCAGTTCTTCAGTTTTTAATCGGACCATCACTTCCAGTTTTGTAAACACTTTTATTATCTCCATTCATTTATCAAGATGGAAAACTACTGTGTACTTTTTTTATTATCCGAAAACACAATTATGATCGAATCTACAGCAAGCCGTCTCGAGATCTTCACCACTCGTCTCGTTTGAAGGACGGAACAGTGGAGTGTGGTGAAAATATCAAGGCGATTGGCTGTCGATCTGGCACGGTTCAGACCTAGGCAATTTTTTGCTATTGTGATGTCAAGCTTCGTATTACAGCCAATAGGTCGGCATCGCAATTATTTTTGAATTTCTATTTTGTGCTCCACGTTCATTACAAATAAAACGTATTATTTTTACTTCTCTAAGCTTAAAATGTTAAGCTCTGTCAAACGCATACGAACTGACGCTGTCCGGAGTTTATTCATGGCTAGATGGGAAAAGTTAGTCAATAGATAGTGAAGTAAGTAGACTGATTAGCCATTTTTGTTAGTCGAATTTTTTTGGCCCCCAAAGGAAAACGTTATTATCTCTTTTTCTTACTGAAGAAGGTTTCTTTTTTAGAAACTATTAGCCTTTAGTTTGTGTAATCGTTGTTGTTTTGGAGTAGCCAAATCAACGTTAAAATTTTTGTTAAAATATTCTCTAAAAACCTATTTTTTCTGTTTCTAATTCGTTGTTTTCTTCAATTTTCTGGTTATAAATTTTTCACATTCAGCAGGTAGATGTTTTGGAGCGATAGTAATGCGATTTTTTTCATTTTAAAGCCTCACTAACTGTTTAATACTTTGCATTTTAGTTTAATTTCTCTGTTTAACTATTTTCTACAGCTAGCACTGCTCTTTTACTGACTCCTTAATGTCCACAACAACTTATCTACACGCAATAAGACCTGATTGTTCTTTTCTGAATTAAAAATATTTTTTTGCACGTTTGAGTTTGTCCCCAAAATATAATGCCATATAGAATACGGGAATAGAAGTTTGCATAGTAGTACGAAAGAAGTCTGTATGTTTACTTGCGGCTTGAGCCTGTATATCGAATAAGTAACACTCGAAACTTGCTTCCTAAACCACAAATATGTTCCTTCCAACTAATAGAAGCATCAATCATCAATAAAAAATATAATTGACTGACATTGAGCAATTGACCTATGGGTTCTCAATTCAAATTCTCATTCAGCATACAATGCCTGAGTGTAAAATGTATAAAAGTAGTTTTCTCTATGTTAACTAAGAGTTGATTCTGCATTAAACCAGTCAACCAATTATCGATGTTTCTTTGTACATCCAGTACTAAGTCTGCCTTATTTGCATTATAGAAAAACAACTAACATCATCTTTTATAAGGTTATTCGTTCTAAATTGATGCAAATCATTGACAAACAGTAGAAAAAGTAATGGCAAAAGTATAGAACCCTGTGGAATGTCAATATGTAGCAGTTTTCCTGATTTATATTGAGTCTAGACAACTGATATTTTTTATTCCTCAAAATCAATAAGTTTGGGTAAAGAACAATCTCAAGCGAGAATTTTAAAATGTAATTCTTACGGATAAGTTTTCTTTTTGGCAATACATAGATCAACACCTTATGAAGTTGTATGTTTGGGAATATTCCTGTTATCAAAGTTTTGAAGTGGTCAAGTGGCTTTGCTGGGGATTATTTGTAACTGATTGGATGCTTCTCCAAGACAATCATTACCTAACGTCTTAGATTTAAATTTGGATGTGGCTATAATTAAACAAGACAACTAGTAGATATAACGCTGCGTCATACGCTATATTATCCCTTTTGCATCTGACCATGTAACACACGAGTGCTTATAAAGCTAGTCCACTAGACACGATCAATAATTAGACCAGTGGGAGTAACACGTATCAACGTGGGAGTAAATCGAATATTGCTCAAGTGTTTTTTATTTTTCAATCTGATTTCATTGACTCTTTTCTACTCAGTATTTAGCCTTGAAGTCGGTATATAAAAATAACTTTTTTATGTTAGACCAGCATGGACAATGGTCAAGACTGAAAAACGTTTTCCTCTCAAAATTATGAGTATAATAAGAGTAATAATAAATTAGTTAATAACTTCTGCGCATAATGTATGCTGCAGTAGATCTAAATTCAGGACGAAGGCTTTCATATTACATTTATCAATTCAGCAACTTTTTAGTTCCTACATTTCATACAAAATGTAGGACAGAAATGTCGAATATTCTAGGGTCATTCACAGCATAGCTATAGGCGAGCAATTTTCCGGAATATGGAGTAATAATTGCCATGGCTAACAGGGCAAAATGAAATGCATCGTAATTGCATACTACCAATTATCGCATTTGGCTGCTCACTAATAGATACTGCAACATTAATTGCCATGTCAGTTACAATAACAATTATTATAGTTATAGATTTTGTCATTTATATATTAATAGGACACAAACAAAACGCTTCAAAATACTGGGAAAAAAAAAATCATATTTGTGTTTGTATCAAAGTTTCATTACATCGGACATTCATACATTAAAAAAAATGTAATGTAGTCATGGAAAGATATCTCTCCTGCCAAAAAAGAAATAAAAAGTGTGTGTTTCTTGAGAGTTTAATTTTGAATAAAAAGTATGTAGACATACATACATACGTTTAAATTTGATACTATGTTTTATTCTTTTGTGTTGGTAGACCTCTCATAATTTATTTCCAGTCTAGTATAAATTAATTTACTTCTCTTAATTTTGAGAAAAGTTACAACGTTCACCTAACCAGCTGTATTAGCAAAGCCTCTGTGTATTGGAAAATAAAGCCAGTACTCAGGGAATCCCTGCGGAGTATATGTTGTGCGTTTAATGAAGTATGATCACATATGATCGATATTGTAGGCAGTACTTTTACTACAAGACGTTATCGTCTACTAGGCGCAACTCTTGATATATTCTCTGGTTTTACGTAAGTATTGATAAAAGAATAGTGTTTCATAATATTGATCACCTATCGTTAGGAATCACTCAGACAAGCTCGTAATGTCGGACACTAATGGGGTCCTCATTAATTTGACTAATACACACCATTTATCTGAAAGGCTACAATTGAAAATGGTGTTTTATTCTATCTTCTGCGAACCGAAAGTGTCTTTCTAGTCTTGGCGCAAAACATAGTGAGCAATACAATTCAGGGGTACTTAGGGTAGCGAACAACTTTTGAGAGACTTAGGGAAGTTTACCTTATGTACGAGTACCTAAACTTAAGTTGTGTTCAATATTAAAAAAATAAATTTGATTTAGATTAAAAAAAATGGGAAAATTGCAGTTACAGGGTGTTTGTTACAAACGTCCATAACCAGAGCAGTAATGAAAATTGTGGTTTGCTGTACTGCAAGTTTAAATAGCACCACCATGAAAAAAATAAAAAATGTCACAAATTATGCTCTCTCTTAACTAGGTGTCAGATTAATAACCAATGCTTCCTAATTTTATATTATCATTTCTTTCATATAATATGCAGACTGTTGTAGTTTCTAATACTCGAATATCAAATTTGGGAATTCAACAAGGATTTCCACTTATTTTTTAAACTACAGTTTGCGGTTAAATTACAAATTTTAACACACCATTTTAGGAATGTTTGCGGCGTGTAATGTAAAGCTAACATTTGCCAGTGATAAACACGCACTAGCGCTATATAACTTGTCATTGTACGTTATGCACTGAACAGCGGCCTAAATTCTACGGCGAAGTGGTATTCGAGTGCTGTGAACGTTGCTTTGTGTGTCAAATCGAATTCGTACTGAATAAGAGATTAAATAGAGTCCAATGTGTCGTTCCGACACGTTGACATGGATTCCCTAGAGCGACTCATGAGCGCTGCCAAGCCACTGCCACCTGCTTTGGCTGGCGGCAATTCCTTACCGAGAAGAGCGTTGGTGCACGCTAGCATAGCGACTACAGCTGCTGTCGGACGCAGAGGCAGACATCTAACGGGAACGTTCTGTCTTACAGGCGACACTATGGAAGGCATTATTCAATGCTTAGTCTTCCTGAAAGCCTTTTCGGTAAGCTATGTGTGTGTCTTTGTTATGAAACTAGGTTTCAAAGGCGCTTGTTCATTGTAGTTGTGCATTGTTAGACTCTTAATGGAATTACCATATAACTATACATTTGTAACTGTACTTTCTGGATGAGGTTTAGAGTAAATACAGACAAAGTTGAACATTATAAAGGAGAGAAAGAAAGTTTTCTTTACTTTTATTTCAATATCTTTTGTGTTAAATTGGATTTTGGATTTGATTCCAAATTGGAAAATGTATTTTTATTTATATTGCTGTAATGACCTTAACAAGAACTGAAGGCCATGATAGTTTTATTGGGTTACTTCACTTTTGATCAGTAGAATAAATTTGCCACTAAAATGTCAAAGCTAAATTGGGCAAATATGAATTGCATATTTTGTTGGAAGTAGGACCTTGACAATTATACCATTACTACTATTTATACTGCTGATATTTTGAAGTCTACTAAAATCTGTAATATATGGGCATATGCTGATGACAGTCAATTAATTTTTTCTTTCCCTTTAGAATTGAAGAACCGTGTTGCTCATTGATCTATTTACTTAAAAGGCTTGTGGTACTATAAGAATATTATAAACTGACATATACATTTCAAATTCAGCCTTAAGGATACGACTTTGTGAAACGTTTTTTTAAATTTGATTATTGTAGTTTTATCCATGATGCTTGTCTAATTTCGATTGATAATACAAGGTTCAGACATTTCAAAATTCTTGCTGTAGCTAGTGTGTAGCCTTTGTAAATTTACATGTAGTGAAAAAAATTACCCACTTGGGGTGATTAAATTTTGAGAATTGGATAAGGTTGCACATGAGAAAGTTTGTTCATAAGCTACTTCTTTTTGCTGCCATGTCCATTCCACTATTTACTTAGGTGTGAACACTGCGATCATCATCAATCTCCAATTTAAAATTCTGTAGCGTTTCCTTTTGTAGATGTTTTTTGCACTATGGAGCTTAATGATTATTTGCGAAAGTGAATATTCTTCTTCGTATTCTTTTAAAATGTTATTTGAGTACTTTTACTATTGTTTCGAATTTGATAGAAGTTACTCGATCCAACACACATTCTACATAATAGAAATTGTTGTTTTTTTCCAATTATTACAGAAATGCCTGTTTTTCCTACCCACTTTTCTGAAAAATAACTAATAGTTTCTTAGCATATTTGGATAATGAGCCGATGCATAGTCCAATTGAAACCACATGCCACCATCGCCAATGTAATCCAATGCTCAGCACCAGAACTCTACACCCCTGCTAAACTCCGTTTCACATAAGTCTTTGAATGGAAAGAGGTGATATTTATGATTTTTGAGAATTCTTCACACACTACAATGATTAATTTCTGTTTTATTGGCAATTACTCCTGTTTTTTTTTTGACTTCTCTGTAAGAGACTGCAATACTTCCAATTTGTTGTCTTGATTACCGTTCGTTAGTTAACTTTCCTTGATAGGAGACACTTTTCCCAATACTCTCCGATTAGTATCGTATCAATTCTATCTTGAAGCAACGCATGGTCAAACTTTCGATTATTTTTTGCAGTTTAAGACTACGAAAGAACAAGTTGTAATATTTTCAGCCTTTGATTACTTCTTCAAAATGTCTTAAATCTCTTGTTATATATAACTTTCAAGTCGACTAGATATTAATTTTATTTTCTTTCTACTTTTTTGTGCTTTCGACTTCTTAGGAAATCATTTGGTAGTCAAACAAATTCAACAAGTTGTGTCCTTGAAGAAAAACATTTTTCCCTAATATTTCTCTCTCTCGAAATGTGGTCAACGACGGTCAATCGTAGCCCATGAACAAAGTTTCTATATTTCAGTGTGTGGAACTTTTGCCATAGGCCCTCTAAAGGTGTCTATAGTGGTTATAGCCAGATAGACAAAGATGAAGCTTCTAAATCGCCGATGGTCTGTAAAGCCAGTGGAGCTATCTTTATTTAATACAGATCATAAAGAAAATGGCCATCAGTTTAGAAAATTGTAACATTATAGCAATAATTTAGGTAATAGGGAATGCCATAGTAGTTTTATAGAGAATTAAAATGGCAATATGAAAAATAAATAATACCATATTATTATGTCAAAAATTAAATTAAATAATAAGAAATATATATATATATAACACTTTACGATTGAATTTCGAATCCACCCTCTCTTACCTTAATATATGTGTGGTGTATATGTAAAATAAATTATCCCAAAAACGCCTCCGTCCCGACTCCGCTATTCAATTTCCAATCTCTCTCGACTTTAGGTCCTTTTCCTTTCTTTGAATCTTTATTTCTTTTCCATTTCCTTCCTTTGAATCTTTTCTTCTTTTTCTCTTTTCTTTTTCCTTTATCCTTTCGCACTTTTCAATCTTTTTAATGTCTTTCTCCATCTTTTAAAAACTGTTCTTTTTTCAACTGTGTTTTCTATTTTTCAACCTTCCTTTTTTCTCCTCCTTTTGTCTTTCTATTTAAAAAAACATGTCTTTTCTTCTTTCCAAAACTTTGTTTTTCTTGTCTTTCTCCCTTCTTTTGAGTTCTTTCTTGGCCTTATTTTTTCATAAAGTACCATTTAGACGTACACTCGACACGACTTAGTCTTCGAACGGTTTTATTAAGTGATAGTGCTGTATTTGTCAATCCATCTCTTCCACATTTAACGTGACCGTTTCCTCGATAATCGTAATGTTCCCTACATAACGAAAAATACGCTATTACCTTTATCGAAGAAACGGTCACGTAAAATGTGGAGGGGATGGATTGGCAAAGGCAGCACACTGTCGCTTAGTAAAACCGTTCGAAGACTAAGTCGTGTCGAGTGTACGTCTAACTGGTACTTTAAGAAAAAAGGAGGCCAAGAAAGAACTCAAAAGAAGAGAGAAAGAAAAGAAAAACAAAGTTTTGGAAAGAAGAAAATAGAAAGACAAAAGGAGAAGAAAAAAAGGAAGATTGAAAAATAGAAAAGACAGGTGAAAAAAGAACAGTTTTTTAAAGAAGAAGAAAGACATTAAAAAAGATTGAAAAGTGAGAAAGGATGAAGGAAAAAGAAAAGAGAAAAGGAGGAAAAGATTTAAAGGAAGGGAAAGCACCTAAAGTCGAGAGAGATTGGAAATTGACGTACGTAACACTTCGGTTACGGATCAAACACCTATCCGTGAGGATTGCTCTGTTGAATAAAATTTCTTGTTTTAAATCCTTTTTCTCGTTCCAACGCCATGTCTTGGTTAGATTTGATCAACTGATGTTGAAACCAGTTCAAAAGCCGTTCAAAGAAATTCATAAGCTACAGCTCACTTGCTGGCATTAGAGAAGACGATTATAGAATAGTTTCTGTTTTAAAAAACTTGGCACATACTTGAATACTAAATAAGTTAAACAAATTGCATTTCAAGCTAATATTATCATTCTGCGTGTAAATTAAATTGAACTGCTATTTACCAGAACATGCTAGTAAAACATTTCTCATTCATTCACTTTTATGATTATATATAAAGTTTCTGTACGTCATAAATTTTTATTAGACGATCGATTTTCTACACGTGTTTTTGATTTTTATTAATGTACGACTTTAAACGGAATTTTATGAGTCGTATTTATCGCAATAAACCTATATTACATAATTCAACGCTTAACAACAGCGAGAAAATTACGGTTGGAGCACGAAATTTTCCACAGGAACATAATTTTTACGTGATTTTATTGTTTACTCCAAGCGGAGAATTAACAGTGTTCTGCCTGGTAGAAAGCGTTTATTGTGGTGAATTAATTTACTTTCAAGTAGCTCCATACATTTCCGGAGAACAATGATACCAAGTTTGGAACTGCGTAAATAAGTTTTCCTGAATTTTGCGCATTGAAGATGACTTGTACAATGGGAAATATTTCTTACTAGTAATGAATAGCGTGTTTTCTCATCACCTTAAAAACTAAATCTCGTGTTCGTTTAATTTTTTCAGTACTTTGGGTAAATATATTAGTCTGGACATGGGTTTTTCTTTAAAAATACTTGACAGAATTTAATACTTTTTAAATATCATGGGTACGTTGGGATGTAAAATGGTATATTTTAAGCAGATTTGTCTTATTTAGCTCGTTAGGGACAGACTAATTTTAATGTGACTTTTTCTCTGCTGTAGGACTGCGTAATCAGTTTTGGTTTTAAAAACAGGTGTCAGTTTTTTCGAGATATACACTACCGCTCACAAAAGTTTGGCCAAGAGAGAAAATTTTCAAATATAGCAATTTAAATCATTTTACTCGTCTTAAGAACGCTTGTATTATTGTAAAGTAATCTTAAATGAACTTTCTGCATAACTAACGAGGATAGTTCGAAGAAAGATTACAAATAAACATTATATGAGAGAAATGTCCTAAATGCGATTTGAAGCGTTCGCAGACAATTAGGGGCAAGGATCATAATATCTTCAATACAATGCCCCAGGCAACAGAACAGGTAAAGTTTTTATACAAATGTGTGTTTAAGCCCATTTAGTACCCTTTCTTAACCGTACAGCATATTAAATATTACTGTGTGGATTATTATCAGTGTGTCAGTTTGCATACGAAATCGCAGAAAAACGGCAACAAAAATAGCGAATGAATTTAATTGCGGAAGGCCACATCGAATGTCTGTGAGTACGGTCAAACGTATAGTACAAGAAGGAAATTTACGCGGCTGAATAGCTGTACCCAAACCTCTTCTTCGTAGAGGCAATCGATAAAAAAGGCTTTAGTGGGCACAACAACATCTAAATCGGACAATAGAACAATGGGCGAACGTTCTGTGGACTGACAAATCCAAGTTGGAGTTGTTTGGTCAGCGAAGACGAATATTTGTAAGGCGTTCACACAATATAAAAATGCTGCCCGAATGTGTTGTACCAACAATCAAACACGGTGGCAGTTCTGTTATCGTCTGGGGCTGTTTCTGCTACTCAGGGGTAGGAACCGTGCACAAAATTCCGGGTATAATGAAGAAAGAAACCTATCTCGAAATTTTAAGAAATCATGCTATTCCGTCTGGCTTGCAATTAATTGGGCAGAATTTTGTCTTTATGCAAGACAATGATCTGAAACATACGGCAAAGGTATGCAAAAATTATGTAAAGGAACAGCAGAACGCAAAGCAAAAATTTTAAAAATTATGAGCAAAGTTGTTGTGGGATGAGCGAGATAGGAGGGCGAGAACTATGGCTCCTACATCCAAAGAACAGATGTGGAATGTGTTATTGAACGAATGGAATAATATTCCAGTTAAAACATTGCAAAAATTAGTGCAAAGAATGCCACGAGTGGTACGAACTGTTTTGCGTGCGAGAGGTGGCTTCTTTGACGAAAAGAAAATTTAATATTTTTTATGTAAAATAATTGTTCAGAAACGTTGTTTCATTTTTTTTATGTCTACTAGTCTATTGGTATTTTGAATTAAAGAATTTATTTTTCCAGATTTGACTTCAAGCTTTTTGTTGTTGTTTTCTCATAATTTTCTCTCTTGGCCAAACTTCGGTGAGCGGTAGTGTATATTTTTAACAATACCAGTAATAACTCCGAACATTTTCTGATTTGGTAATTCCTGTTACGATAAACAGCAAAAAACAATACAATACTTGTCAACAATTAATCCCATTATTGTTCGAAATAATATCGACAATATACGTACATCAATCCAGGTCAAAGTCAACGTGGGTGGCATATTGACTGAAAATCAACGCCGCGATATTAAAACGGACAACGAAAAACAATGAATATTCATTGTTTGACGCAAGTTTGTCATCGGTCGTTATTTTAGCATTAACGCTGAAGTAAATCAATACGGTGGAAAAGTGGCGGACTATATATTTTGGTCCATGTGTCGCAAGAAAAAAAAAACGTGACCAGCGTACGAACTGTCCCACAAGCTACGAAAAAATCATTCCCATAACCGTATAGTGGAGTCGTCCCAATGATGGAGACGAATAGTGCGCGAAGCTTGAGAGATGTTTACAAAAGAGCTGGAGTTTACAGACTTCAGGAAGACGCACATAAATATTGATGGCAGTCACTAATGCCGGACATTATTTTTCAAGGATGTACGACACGTTCTTTTACAGTATTGGGAATGTTTGAAAAATTTTGAATTGGTCGCTATTTTTAGGTGTCTTAATAAAATACATACGATTATGTAGCTTCCTATTCTTTTAGTTTTGTATCTACTTATATAATAATAATTTAACTTAAATGTTTCCCAACGAAGATATAGGAATATTCATTCCGTGACTATATAAAATTAATCAATTACCTAGTATCTCTCGGACAGCACCTATATCTCTTAGAAGAAAGTACAATTAAATTGGACGAACGCATAGAACCGTAGACATCAGTTAGGGAAGATCATATTGATAATTAACCGAACCGGTGATCCACTAACTTTGATATTAATGTTGTCGACAGCTTCTCCACACAGGACGAAGCTCGGTCCGTCACTTAACCCTTTTCCGCGAACCCTTGGCCAACATCTCATTTACAGAAAATTAATGGCATGCTCAAGGATCCATTAAATAATTGGAAATGGAGTCTAGGTGTAATCCGCCGGAAAATAAACTAATGGCTGTACAGTCGTGTGTCAAATAGCAATTTGTAACGATGTAAAAATGTGATTTACGTTTTGCGGTAACGGTAGAAAGTCCTTTCTGAGTATTGTTTAGTATTTATTTCCTTTGGTTTCTGGTATCTTTGCTTACTGTAGTGTTAATTTATTTTGTGGTATTTGAATTTATTTTGCTATCAGTTTAGTCTGTCACCTGTCTTGAACTAAAATTCTGTTAAAGTAAATTTTATTTTTCTCTGTTTAGAAATACAAAGTCATGCTTTAATCTTAAATTTCACAACTTTGACTTCACGCTTTGTCAAAATAACTTCTTACAAATATAAATCGTCCTAGTCATCCAGTTTTCCTGTTTTTAATTTTTTCGCGAAAGCCGACATTTTCATAAAAATTACATTTTTTCGAAATTGCTAACAGATAGTTAGAGGGAACTATCAACAAAGTTATCCTAATTTATGACGTAGAATCCAAAAATGGTATACAATATAGGGTGTTCCGTTAAAAATAACCTAACTTTGATATGCTGTATTTTTTTAATCACCCTGTATACCTGCAAATAATTTTAAAATGTGTTCCTTATCGTCCTACATATTTGACTCAAATTTGAAAATCATATCTTTTGTCGTTTAGACACAAGAGACCGAGGGAATGGTCGTGACTCACCCTGTATATTAAATGAAAGTTATCCACTGACAAATTCGCATTTAATTTGAAAAGATGGTACGCGAATGCATTGCAAAGCTGTAACCAACAGTGTCCTAGATGCAAATGTTTTCCAGATATTTATAAATTCCCTGCCTCTAGTCAATTGCTTTGTATGCTTATTTTGTGTTCTTTTTTACAGGATTTTCCGGGATTCGCTTTTTGTAAATTCTTTCATTAAATAATTCTAGCGATTAGCCAGCATCTATTTATCTAGAACTTGAATTACAGGTTACACCATCGGAGATGCTAACCTAGTTTCTCCTGCTTTTTAATCTGATTCCATTTTCTTCAATATATTCTTCGATTACTTTCTTGTAAAGTACTTTAACGGCTCCTTCTTCGTACTCTATTCAAAAAGAATGTAATTAAAGGATACGGACTGGTGCCTGTCTATCCTTCATTATACCTTATTCCAGCTAATCCTTCGTCTGTCTTGTGTGAAATCCTTGCTCGGCGAAAGAAGCGTACGGATTACCGAAGGATGAAGGGAAACAACCTTGAATTCGTTGTTGGCGCTGCTCTGATGGTCTCTTTTTTTCCGTATTTTAATTACGGTTAAGTTGCAAAATGATGATAAAATAAGAAGCATCATTTTTAGGATAGAGCGCAAAATCTGACTGAACTTAAATCCGGTTTAATTAAAACCAATGGCGCTAGGATAATCTGACCGGGCTTCCGGCAGAAAAATAATTACAAAAAGAGCTTCAATCTTCGTCATTTTATCACAGAAACGGGGGGATCCTCTAATCAGATTGAAAAACTAATGAAGGGCGGAGAGTTTACAGTTTCATTGTGTTGGCTATCAATTTACATAACCTTCGTTTTACGATAAAATTTATATTGGACCCCTATAAATTTTGTATTGATTGGCAACACTGGATTTAAATTATCGCTAAAATAAATTGCTGTTTCGAACAATGGTGACACATTTCTTGGTACCTAATTAGTAAGTAAAAATCCGGCGAAAAGATTTTTTATAGCACGTTTCGAGAGCGTGCTTAAAAATCGTTTTATTTAATTAAGAGACAGTGTCTTTGGCAGGTTGTTGAAAATTGTTTGAGAATTCTAAGCAGGACCAGGAATTATAAAGAAGACGAAGTTAAAACAGAAGCGGATACTAACCGGGTATTTAAAGTTTCGGAGGAACAATGCGAAAACGTAAGTTGTTTGTAAGGGTTTCTATGGCTTAAAAGTTTATATAATACAACTATATCTATAATATTGTTTAGATAAAGTTATCTATAAAAAAGTTTGGTTTGTCAGTAATTACTGCAGTAGTTACAGTAGTTTTGCAACATTTACATTCTTCTCTTGATCAATTTTAGAATAGCTTCTTGTAGTTAATTTTTAAACGAAAGCAGAATTTTTCCTTTTACTGTTTTTAAGTGATTGATAAGATTTGTCTCTCATTTAGTCTTTAAAATCTGAATTAACAGGACTACTATATATCTCTGGGAAAGATGGCTTATAACTTATTTATAATATTGTTGTCCTGTTTAAAATTGTATAGTTAGTTAGTTTTTTAGTTATTGGCATTGCACAGTATTATTGGCTCATACAAATCAAACTACAAAATTCCAATTCATTTTAGTGTATTAAGCTTGATTTTGTTTCGCGTTTGAGAAATTTGTTGTTGTTGTCATCAGTATTGTTATAGCGTGTGTATGATGCGCGGAAAACCTAGTAACATGTCTAACGTGCTTGAACATCCATCTCAACATACTGTTAATGTATAAGGTTCGTAGGTTCGTAGACGCTGAGGCACAGAAGACATGCAACATGTTCTCTTTTGGGGAATTTGTTGGTGAAAATTTTCTTTTCATATAAGATAACGCTAGTCTAAACATCCTAAGAGTCACTCGAAAGAATTTACAACAAGTTCTATTGCTGCGGGCATCAGGAAACCCTGGTTTGAGTCGCACAGAAGAATGGTCTCAAAACTTTTTACATTAAAGGTCATACTGATTCTTCCATTAAGTCCAGGGGGTCAAGATCTAACTAGCGCATCATACCAATAACCTGTAGTATTGAATTAAGTGTAAATTTTTGTATAAGAGTGATGATGGGGTACAGTTGCGGCTGGTATTAAGGACCAGTGACAAGGACAGAGTATTGCGGCAGATAGCAGCTGTTGGTGCTGTGCGTTAAGTGATGCTAAACTTATAACAGCGCAATCTATTGTGGAATGGCGAAATTTGTTGAAAACGATAAGTACGCTTGGTTAGTGAAGTATACAGCGCCATCCTGTAGCGAGTAGCAGAAGTAGAACATGTTCTGGAAAAGCTCTAATGCGTGATCGCTTGTCAGCAAAATTGGAGTATTTTCGAGTGTTTTCAACTATGTATGATCGAGGACGAATGATGTAAGTGTGGAAGACGACGCATGATTGCACAGTTATATATTTGTCCATATTTGAAGCGACAAGTATGGAATCAAGCAATAATTTGCAACCACAGTACTAGCCCTCAAGGAATACAATATAAAAAACTATTATGCAACGAGATATTCTCAAAACTACCCCGTACGTATAGAAAGCCTACTTTTATAAAAATAATTTTTTTTTATCATGGAAAACAAACTTGCTGGTTCTACTCGACTGGAGGCTCCGCTAAACGGCGAGTTTTTGAATTTGAAACGAGTACAAGATCTGTTCAGGATAACTGCTTGGCTGCTGGCGAGTACGAATTTATTTGATCAATGATTTAGCAAACAAAAATTTAGCTACCAACATGAGGAGCAGATATGTGGCTTAGAACGTTTTTATGGTCTCTAACATAGAGAACTGTACTGTAGAGAGCTGACGTTTTTTAATACATAATATCTGTAACAATAGTTTACGAATAAAAGTGCGAAGTCCGTTGGTTGTTCTTTTTTTCTACCTCAAGATCGAAGTGTAAATATCAAAATAAATTTATTACCAAAAGCAATTTACAAACATGGTTATTTTTCTACATAATCATCGCGTCATATCAATGGACGAGCCTTCCAATCGTCTCTGCATAAAATGTTGCCGCCAGTGAATTGAAATGGTCCGTGCCTTCCTAACAACTTTTTCAGTTCACAGAAGAGATGGAAGTCGCTTGGTGCTAAGTCGGGGCTGTACGTCCATCGAAATTGGTCATTGGGCATTGTCATGAATGACAAGAACTTCAGAAGTCAGCATGCCTCTTGGCAATCATTGTAAAATCTGGCAATAAACAGTAGCATTGATCGCAGTCCCAGGTTCCATTTATTCAAGAAGCAACACACTCTTTTGCTCCTAAAACATTGAAGCCGTAACTTTTGTTGTTGAATGTTTGTCTTTGAACTTTTTCGGTTTGTTTGGCGAATTTGAGTGCATCCATTGTTGTGACTTGTTTTGTTGTGGGGGTGCGGTATTGAATCCAGGTCTCATCTCTAGTCACAATTGATGTCAAAAAAATTCCCCTAATGCCTAATAATGGGCGAGGAACATCAGCGCTGATTCCATTTGGCAAATTTTGTGGTCATCAGGCAACATTTCTTCTTCAACTTCAACTTCTTGAAACATCAGGATATTCTACACTCAACTCACTGATGGTGAACCATTTTGTCAACTGGTTGAATGATGTCTTCCGATACGACAGACTTGTGTCCTTGTTCCCCTTCATTGACGTAAAATCGGCGCATTCTTCGCTGAATTTTGGTTGCACTATTCCTTTCTGCTTGAAGAAATCGAATTGTGCTATGCAACTCGTACTTGACGGAAGAATCAATTGTAGCAACAGTATTTACATGCCTAGAATTCAGCCAGAAATGGCGTAATGACGTTGTAAGTGGTAGATATTATAGTGGAGAAGATGCGTAGTCATCTTTGCCGAGCATCCTCATCTCTCATAATATTTAAATTACTTTAAATTACTGTATCTTCGCGTTGGGCACTCTATATGTGTACCATTTAGTTCGAGTTAAACTTGAAAGATAGAAAAAGATAAAAGATTTTTTTAAGCATTTCTTGTATAACGTATTAAAAACCCTTAACTCTCTAAGTTATCCTATTAAGGTCACCTGTTCTTTAAAACTTAGTTTTAACGATTTATTCGTTATTTTTGAAAAGGCAATCGAAAAAATCGTTTAAAAGATTTCTACGTAACGAGATGCTCAAAATTGGAAGTTAAATAAATAAAATATTGTGCTTTCTTTTTCTAAAAACTAATTTGGCAGTCTGGCTATTAATCCCTTGTAAAGCTTTCAGTGAAATACTAACTTCCACAAACTTTTCCATTCATTGCGCAGCTTAAAGTTTGTGAAAACAGATTACTGCTGCAGCGTATGTCTAAATTAATTGTTAGGTGTTTTATACGACTTCCTAATTAATTTTATACATTCTGCATATGTATGTGTTAACGTATTAATTAGTCGTGTCTAAATATTGGACCAGTTTTCCCATTACTCATTACAAACTATGTTTGTAACGTGTCTATTCGATTATACCACATTACGAGAACATTATAATTAAATGTACCGTAAATGAATACACTGCTGATTTTACAAATAACTGTGTATTTGGGAGTGTATCTTTATATATTGTATATGATCTGAGATAGGCCGGAGTTGAATTAGAATCGGCTAAAAGTAATTGAATAATATTAGAATCCGAGATGTTACCAATAGATCGTTAATGCTGTAGGGTTTGCCGAAACCTCAAACGAAGCAAACAACACTACGGGTCGAACACAACAATGTACCATCACAAGTGAATTGATTACAGTAGGACGCCCCAATCGCGCCACAATTACTGAAACCATAATAAATTTAGAACATGTTTATCGATACAACAGTACAATGCTTACCAAAATAACAGAACGTAATGGTTTGGTTCTAATTGATTATAGACTTAAATAAGTAGTAAATTGCAAAGGTGTAATATCCTTCCGTTTTATTGCTCTAAAGTTATTCCAGGTGATTTGGCATGCGTATCTTTTTTTCATGGGTCTCCGGAGATAGGATTTACTAATTTTCGTAAAAAGTTGTTAAATAAACGTTCTAGTAAAGTGTTATTATTCATATGCACTTAGTGTAAACAGATGTAAACAATTTCAACGTCCTAAGTTTGGGAATACAATTTTTCCAGCATGATTATGCAGTTTATTAGCGCATTATTAATAATGAAAAAACGATTTTGTGACTGTCAGATGTATCATGATCAGGTACATTAAGTAGATATTCACACCATAGTGACGATAGCATAATAATTATATTTTGAGACGATTGTAAATTATTGGCATTGTACAGCATATACATTATTCTTTCGGTTAGGTAGATGGCGCCATTGATTCTTTTTATAGTTTTTAATTAGTTTTGTGAAATTTACAAGTTGTAACATACCAAATTTAGTTGAAGTGGACTTTCGTAATTGTACTTTTTTACAATAATGAGGATTTATTCGTTTACTACAGTTTTTACTTTCCGCACTAGTGTGGGAAAATAAATTTTCCGCATGCAAATGAAACCGCGAAATGATGATTCACTGATAATGAGACTTTGGCATGTTTTAAAGTAGAATATTGGTCAAAATAATTTTAGTAGGTCCATTAAAGATGATTTAAGAAGCGGAAAGTCTACGGACACAGCTAATTCGAATGTTTCCATCTCTAGGGTGGTTTCTAACATTATTGACTCTGGAAGAAATACTTTAGGCAATAAATTAAAAAAAATGATATCGCTGGAAGTGAACTTTTACGTCAATTTAGTGAGAGGTATTGAAATCTGATGTCTTCAGTGGGATTCCGAATCACTAAATGGATTGCTTTACATGCCAATCGATTCAAAATAAAAGACCACATACAACTAGCTCAGGGCTGCTGAAGTTTAGGAGCAAGCAAAGTTAAAATTTCCAACCAGTCTTAACCAAAATGGTTGGGTTACAAATATAGTTTTCTTTTTCAAGACAGTACTACAATTTTGCGAGTGTAACTTTTTTTTAATATGGATCATCGGGTCTAGGTCCGTTGGATATTTTATTTAGAAATTTCAAAAAGCAGAAAAAATGCAGGCGATACCCAATTACAGGACAAATGCTTTTTTTTAATGTTAATCAGTTCTCCATAAGGCTTGGCATATGATGCCATGATTACAACTCGGAGGATTTTTTGGTAGTACCTTCAATAATTTGTGCCGCAGTTAGCTTTAGCTGTCAAGTACATGTGAGATTTGGATTCATACTGATACAGTTTGGGCCGAATCTAGATTGTTGTAAAGTATGAGTGAAATGCGGGTAGAACCTAGATAGTGTTAGAACATAGATGCATGATAATATTCTTAACGAAAGAAGGAAATTGACCCAAAGAGATTCATGAACACTAATGTGTGTAGAGATGCGCTTTCATATTTTATGGTAAAATTTAGATCAAAGCTGTTACGATGTGGTAAGCAGTCAGTAGAAGATAGTCCAAGATGCGGAAGATTTATTAAAGCAATAACTAAGAAAAGCACCAATAATGTCAAGAATCAGGTTTCAGCAAATCTAAGGAAAAAATATCAATGATTGTCACTGAATCATGGTCAATTCTGCACCATAATTTTAGAATGAGAAAACCGTCAGCGTGGTGATTTTCCAGACTGCTTCACGATGAAACATAGGTGGATCACTGGAGTGACCCACCAACAAAATAACAGTCCATGTAGTGTTCACCCGCGACTTACACCACCAGATGGTAAGATGAAGAGCTCTCTACAATTACAGAAGAAGTACATATACAGATTAGCGTAGTGAACGGTTCCCATTCGACTTCAAAAATACACACACACAGACATGCACTATGTATGTGATTCCGAGTGGAGGGGCTGCCGTGATGTCGTAGGAGGTATCCATTTGAAAGAGAGAAACACACTCCTCACTCGCTTTTGTAAAGTTGCTTATAGAATTTTGTTTCGTTTTGAATATAAGAATTTTATTTTAGTTACAATTTTTATAGAGTTTAGTTTCAGTTCAATGTTATTGCATAGATACCCATTTGGAAAACTAGATAATCAAGCTACACATACTAATTCCTAAAAGCAAACATGTAAGTACATCTTTACGTCACTCCTGCCGCACTAATACGATTGAAAGTCTAAAACCCTTACGAATGTCTCTCTATTATCGCGACTTTGCTACGCCTACAGATGATACGTACATGTAAAATATGCGTGCGCTAGTGTGTGTAATATGCACGAGACATATAAACCTATAACTCCACCAATCTGTATAAAGAAATAAATCAAATTTGACAAACTTGTAATATAGCAAGAAGGACCACAAAATTTCGCTCGGAAGATTATTCTGCTTTATCAGAATTCTGGAGCTGAAAAATTAGAAAAAGAAATAATACATTCTGTTCCACGCAAGAAAAAAATAAGTGCTAGAAAAGTGGCGTGAGATGAAACAAATCATGTAAAGCACTGATAATAATCTGCAGTGCGCTCTTTCATATGAATGTTTTAGACCGTAAAACTTTATTCGTTGTAGCGTGGTTCTAAATTATTCAAAATAAATTCAAAGTATGAGATGGTATTAGATTATTAATGGAACTTTGTTTCGTATACTTACTTCTTAAGACATAAGAACCTAAATATTACCATTTCTTTAGTTCTCGTAGACTCAGGCTGTTTACCTGAGTAACCAAAGTTAAACACCCATCAGTCTCCATCATTCATGAAACTTCCAACAACGAAAATCATTCCGCTTGATGGATTACTTTACTTGTTAGACTTGGAAAAACTTAAATTGCTTAGCGTGAAATGTGTGTACGTTTAATGTAAGGACAACATCTTTCGACATTCAACTTTAAGTTTCCTGAAATTATTTTTTAATAATTCTGTTAAAGTGAAATTTATCCCGCAAGAGAAACTCGTGTAACACAAATACTAATTAAAACGTTGAAGATCCCTCTCCAAATAAAGCAAATACTTGGAAAACATGAGATACCTATCTCCAATTTGCCTGTATTATTCGGCCCGGGGATATTTATTTTGTAAGTCCATTTAGAAAACGCTGAAAAGTGCAGGGCTTTTTATCAAAACCTTATACTTATCCGGGTCCGTGCGGTAACTTTAATGTTATTGTTATTGGAATCCGAGCCCGAATAGAAAGGAAATTTAATCTGTTCAGCTCGGATTCTAACCGAAAGGAATTTCGTTGCATTATAGTTTCTCCGTGCAGTGAGATTTTATTTCAATCTTCAGTGGTAGAGGTCCTGGACAAATTGAAAATTAAATAGGAGAAATGCTTGATATATTCTTACGTTTTGGAATGTAATATGTTAGTTATGTCGGGTTTTACGTAGAATTCTTTTAATCTTTTTAAAGTTAAAATTATACCTAAAGTACGTAAGGGTTTTATGTCATAAACATTTTATGGACGTTGGTTTCGGGTAAGAAAGTTGTCTTAAATAATTCTAATGAGAAAAAAACGGTAAAACTGGATTGCTAATCAATTTCAAATACATGAAAGTGATTATTGGAGAAGGTATGTACAGTTGTGGTCAATAAAATAGGGACACAGTATATTATTGCTTGTTTTACAAATAGAAGCTGAAAAACGATTTCTTTCATCACAAATCGATCATTAATGACCAAAACAGCTTAAATGTGGAATATTTCAAAAAAATTCATAACTTTGGAACCGCTGCAGATAATCAAACCAAATTTGGAATGTTTCTTTTAGTGACACAAATTTAATTCAACTTTCACCAAAAAGGAGGGGTGAATTTTTCCATGTGTACTTCAATGCTTGTAACTTTGTTCATAAGTAACTTTTTAGAGAAATATTCCACATTTAAGCTGTACTGGTCGTTAATGATCGATTTGTGGTGAAAGAAATCGTTTTTCAGCTTCTATTTGTAAAACAAGCGATAATATACTGTGTCCCTATTTTATTGACCACAACTGTATATGTCAAACTTGTATCTTATAATTGAGTTGAAGCAATTGGTAATTTTACATATGATAAACAATCTAGTAGTCAATGGTAGCATGCAAATGAACGGCATTTTTTCAACATTTCCATTGACCAAAAGCCGCTTCATTTTGTTCTCATCGTTGCTACAAATTTTCGTATGTCAGCCATATGTACACATTTTTTTTACTGGACTTTACTAACAATCACTCAGCGATTGTTAGCAAAATAAAGTAATCCCAAACAAATGTCAAGAATCAATTGAAAATAACTCCAACATGTAAGCAGCATTTTTGTTTGCGAAGCTATTAGTTAATTAAAGAAGTAAAAAACCAGGTAACGCAACGTAATTACCCCAATAAGTACTGGTGCAAGTTGCCGAAAGCGACGATTTAAATGTTCTGCTGTTGTTAGACTGAAATTAAAACCAAAGCAATCATAATACCACCAATATAACTAATACCACTATATAAGAAATTTTATCATGTCATCTAAGTAATCATATAAAATTACATATTACAAAAGAAAATCAAATTCAGTACGTCTCTGTGCTGTTAAGCCTTCGAGTTAGGACCCGAAACTGACAAAAGGTGACTGAAATATTATGATTTGGAATTAAATTAATATCAGCAAGTTGGTACTCAAATAGTGTCTTGAATTGGATACAGTAATGGTGCAAAATAAGAAGCATATAAAACAAATAAGGTAATGTTAATCAAATAAAAAAAACGTCTGCAACAAAATCTAGTTATAAAAGCATTTAATAAACACACAGTCAATGTATTAAGGAATGGACTATGTAGAATAGATGCAATTATAAACGCTTACTATAAAATAATACAAGGTACGAAAGTCACTATTTCTACACTTACCAAACAATGAAAATTGTATGCAGATATATTCAAGTATTGTAAAAATGAAGTGCATCCAGGTTATGCTGTTATAAATATGTTCGAAATGTTTTTTCCCCATTTAGTATCAGATTAATTCAGCGATCTCATTGTACCAACAAGATGTAGCTTTCGTTTTGCTGAATTGTAAATCTTGTTCCGGACCAATTACTTTTGCAATGACGTGCTCGGCAACAGCGCAATCTTTATCTGATATTTCCAAACGTGACATCCTTATAACTCATGTTTAAGCTTTGATTTGCATTTGGAATAATCGATAGCCTCAGGTGAAAAAATGTATGCCTCATGTATGCGTTCATAAAGTTTTTGGTATTGTCTTCTTTTCGAAGCTTGTACAAACTTTTATTTAGTGGTATAGTTACCGGAGGTTTGTTTATCCCTCCTTATCATTAACTTTTGAATCATCTGGGGACATCTAAAGATAGCGACATTAGTAGGTTGCATTACATGCGTCGCATTCTAGGGAAAGCAATAAAAACTACAAAGAAGGAATTTGTGACCATAAAGAAATAAACTTGCTGAAATGTAGTTTCGTATTTTGTAAGAATTAGGGCTATGAAAGATTGGTTACGTATTCAGAGACCATTGCTGACATAATCCCATTAGAGTTAGACCTGCCTCAAGCCCAATCTTCAGAAACAATTTATTATGTGATTAACATTTTGTGATATGGAAATGTCACCATGGGCGGTAAAAACAACTAAAAACTATTTTATTGTCGCCAATTTATTGTCTTCATTTCTTACCTAATGAATGTATAAATTTTGGAGAGGAAGTATTTGAACTTGTGCTTCAACGACAGACTTCTTGAAATGTTGCACTCGACTTGTTGCTTAAATGCATTTCACAATGAGACTACGTCTTGTGACGAATATAGAAGTGGTGTAGAATATTTTTATAACTCGTCTTTACAAATCAGCGTAAAATGAAAGGTATTACTTCCAGAAGTCTCCGTAAAAATCGACTCAAATCTAATCAACTGTGCGTCTCTTATCTCTCGGTGCGGTCGTCCCAAAATTCCAGTAAATAACTCTAAATTAAAACACGCAATAAAAAACTCTCTGTAAGAACGTATACCCTAAAATCGTTTTCGCCATAAAATATATTGCGATGTGCTTCGAAGATCTTATTTTTCTCAGTAGTAAAGAAGTCTTTATAATGTTACGTCTGGGTCGGTAAGGTTCTTATAGTTAAGTTGACAAATTGCGACAGTGACCATTTTTCCAGGCAGTGAAGCGACGTCATAAACGTGTTCTCTACGCGTTCAGAATCATGCTTGCTACGATCTGACAAAAAAGTGTTGCTGTTTGTATCCCCCTTTAATACCATTTAATATATAGATATATTATGCGTAAAATTTCGACTCCTAAAATGCGCTAGCGAAGGACGAGCGCGGAAAGCCATTGTTGGCTTTGTTGTTTCATTTTCTTTTTTTGAACACTTTCGCTTTCGCATGTCTAGTAGATATTTAAATTTCTGCCCTGGTTTTGACTTGGAAATCTAATGGATTCTATTGAATTTAAAGTTGGGGGTTTTCTAGGAAGGAAGCTTTTAAGTTATTAAAATATTTAACTAACGTTGAAGATTTCTATTGCGAAGGCGGGGTTCAGTCTGACTAAATTGATTTCTTGACTTTTCGGGTGCCTTACAAATGCTGCAAGGGATTTATACATTGTCAATAAATAAAAAAGTTGTTGTAACAATATTCGGTTTCCTCCAATCCTCCAATTTTTTAGAATCTTTGAATAAAATTGTTGGGAATATGCTTTTGTTTGCAGATAAATTGCAGAAAATGAATCATTCATCACCACTTCGTTTTTCATATTGGCATAAATGCTAACTTTTGGAAAGCAAAAGTGCATTCGATAGCTCACTTCACAGACGAATTTGGCTTTCAGGCGAGATCACCTCCTAGCAAGATTTGTTACTCTGGATGAATCTTGGGTTCACCATAATGATTCATGAATCAGGCGAAGCGTGAAATGGATGCACAAGGGTTCACCACCCCCTTGAAAGTTTCGTGCAATAACATCTGCGAGGAAGACCATGGCCACAGCTTTTTTAGGATGGCGACGGAATTGTTCTTATAGACTTTTTACTACCAGACCACACTATAACTGGGCAATATTATGCTCTTTTAATTTCAAAACTGCTTGATTCCATTACGTTCCATCCTGTTTCATCAGGACAACGCTCTTGCCCAGAGGAGTTGTATTTCAATAGCCGCAATTCAAAATACAGGCATTGAAATTTTCCAACAGCCACCTTATTCTCGACATTTGGCTTGATATCATTGCTGCAAACCCACCTTCGTGGGATTCATTTTTGCGACGATGAGACACTGATGATACAGGTGAACGAGTGGTTTGCAGCTCAAAACAACCATAGTTATACCATGTGTGTCAACATCTTAGCGGACCATGTTGAAAAATAAAAAATTACTTTCCATTATATGTCAGGGACAATAATATCAAAACTGTCCTCGTAATTTAGGGATATAAAATTATGAAATGAATAATATTTGTCAGCAAATTTATTAAACACACCTCTTGTTCTATAAGTAGTTAGTTCTACCTCTCAGTCTTAATGCAAGTGTAGAACGATAGCCAAATTTAACGTCTTCCATAAATATGCCAAGTGATTAAATATAATTGGAGCAATCTTCCTAATGAATGTGTTTAATTTTTAGCGGGTATTCAGCGACGAGATGTCCGGGCAAACTTTCGAAAGGAAAACGAAGAAAAACCTCTTTGCATCCCACTTCCTTGATCTTTATCCGGGTGAAAAGATTTAACCTACGCGCCTAGCTATAGGCGCTGGCTCCCTCTCGAACGTCTCGAAATTTAATTACGCAGTTATAGCATTCCACCCGTCAGCCTAAATACTTTTCAAGCGGACAACTGCGATAGTAACACGGTATGAACATATTTCATAAGATTTAAGAAGGCAAGTGTTTAAATCCGCCCTAATTCGTTAAATCAACACGGTCGCCGGTTAAGTGATGACGTCGACGCTGTCGTCGCTGCCGTCTTAGTAGACTCCGACGATGACGGGACGCACCAAAACAGGAAACGAAACGAAGAGTTTCTGAAGGGGTAAACCGGGCACTGATGGTTCGATCGATGAAACTTTTACCGGAGCAAATTTAATTTTGATTAGTCGCTTCCAGCACGATGCCCGGTATTATTTCCGGTTGTTAATACTGCTCTCGGGGAAATTCCAGCTCTGCAATATTTGTATCGGCATTACATTACCATGTTTGATGTTGAGGCATGTCAAATGAAAAGTTCGGTATATATATCATTTGATTGTATTAAATTTTAGTTTGGAACTAAGCTAATGTTTGTAGCTAGACTATTAAAATAATAGCCTATCATCTACTTCTACTGATTCTTGTTTTTAATTTTGGTATGATTGTAAAGAAGGAAATATTCACATACAGGATGGGGCATTAGTGCGAGGAACGGGTCGATGGCCGCAGTGGTTAGGCGGTCGACTATCGTTGTGGGAGGACCATAGGTGCCGGGGTTCAATTCTCTGGAGGGACGGTGACATTTTTTCAGAGAGTTTAATCCCGGATCGACTTGCCATTCGCTGTTGGGAGCAAAGTGATTAACAGCGCGGCATCATAAAAGGCGATATGGTGCTGTCACAAAGCCATTGAACACAACTTACACACACACAAACTACACCGCGAGGGTTGCATTGATAGCCAGACAAGCGATACAGCTTACGGAGTCACTGCAACTAAGCACCCACCACACATTAAAAAAAGTCCAATTACTCCTGTATTATAAGAGAAATGGGAAAATGTTATTAAGATAAAAGTTGAAGTTCTTCATCTTGGTGGGCTATAATTTAAAAATATTTTTTCAAGGCGATAATAAAACTTAAATTATCGCCTTGATAATGACAGCGTCGGTGTTTTAGTTAAAACTTGTTTGGTGTTCAGTGGGTTAAAGTGTTTAGTGTTCTTTTTATAAAAGTTGAAGTGCATCGGGGGCTATAATTTTATTTTTTTGAATGGAACAGCGTAAACTAAACTTACTTGATTTTGAATGGAACACCCTGTATATTTTATTATTGGAGTAAACTCCTCTCTTCACGAGCTTTATTATTTATTAAACATTCCTTCTAGCTACATGTCGAAAACAGAATTTAAGTAAAAACGGGTTTGATTTTGATTAGTTGAATAGCAATATTAGACGTAAACTGCTGCTTAGCTGATGAAATACAATTCTATACCTAAATCGCTAAAATTATCATTATCTAACGCAAAGTTGAGTGAAAAAAAAAACAGTATTAGCTATAATTGACCTGTATGAAATTTTTGAGAATTACAAATTGGTTAAAACTGCAGCAAACAATATTAAATAAAGTGGCTTAACAAAGTAAAGTATTATTTATTTTATATTACAAAATGTACCACAAAGTAACGAATAAAATCATCGATTGATTACAGAATTATTTATTTTTGTGTATTTATTTTTATGGTCTCTCTATGATCGTCATCAGTCAACTTTTGGTGCCGTTGCGCATAATATACATAGATGCAGTTATTCTTTTGTTTAAACGGTATTGGTTCATTTATATTTTTCATAATTTCATAGTTTCAGTCCGACAAAACCGTTGCAAGAAAATTTCAACAGCTTCTGTTCTTGATTGACGTCTACTAAAGAATTGCCGATGATAAAGTCTTCTTTCGAGCAAAATATTCTTATTACTTCCTCCCAACACAAAAAGCATATCAATCTATACTTCTAAACAGCAATAAAAATATTCGGTTATATCGAAATTTCAAGCTCGTTAATATCATTAATATCAATAGTCTCGATATCGAAGGCTTCCACGGTCTGAGTCTCTGTTATGAGGGCTTCCGGGTTTTGACCGCGTCATAGTAAAGTACATATATACAGATAAAATAAAATAAAATAAAACAAAAATGAAAAGAAAAATACAAAAATATATACAACTTACTCTTACTTACTTTTCATTTTTGTTTTATTTTATTTTATTTGTATATACAGTGTGTCCCCGGATCGACGCATTAATAGGTGTTAGAGTCTGTGAATTTTTTAGTTGAAATTTCATCTTCTGGAATTCATGCCTTAGAAATTTACACAAAGACAGTTCTGCACCAACTGCAACCGTAGTAGGTACTATAGGTACTTTATTATTTCTTAGCTCAGCATCACGGTGAACCAATTAAAATCAAACCCGTTTTTACTTAAAATCATGTTTTCGTTATAGAAACGCAAATAACTCAAAAACTAGTCTATTTAGCTATAGGGAATGTTTAATAAATAATAAAGTTCGTGAAGAGAGCACTTCAGTCCAATAATAAAATACAGGGTGTTCCATTTGAAATAGGTGAGAAAATAAACATTCCGAGTTATGACTCGCCCTGTATATAAATATTTAATACACCGATAAATAAATAATTTCTGATGAAAGGAGATCACATCAGAAATAATTCTATCGCAAATGAATTATTTTATATGGAAGCCCTAGTACGGTACGAGGCCCCAACTTTCTTATTAAATTCATGCAAAACTTCCCATATCTTCTAAAGTCAACTGAATAACATAGCAAAACCCTATATGTTCCGTTTAAAATAAAGTAAGTTTAGTTTACCCTGTCTTTATTTGACACGTTGTATAGTTAAACATATTTTTAGGTTATAACCTACCCGCTTCAACTTTTATCTTAATAACATTTTCTCATTTCTCTTATAATACAGGAGTAATTGCACTAATGCCCCACCCTGTATGTAACCAGTAAGTGTGGTGTATAGAATGAAGTGTTGTACATTGCATCCAAAATGTACTTTCAGCTAATAACGATCTAATAGGGAGCAGTGTGTTTTAACCCTTAAGCACCGTTATAAGGTCATGGTGACCGCTAGCAATATTTAATTACAAGAAAACTGATCCAGCTCCTTTTTGCAATCTTCCAGAATTTCTATACTTTCAAATGACATGACGACCAAAAATCGAAATTTATTAAGAAGATAGGCTCCCTGAAACTAGTAAAAGTAAAGATAACTATAGTTACGTGAAGATTGGTTTTTGGTGGACTGGCTGGAATTTTAGGACTTGGGGTTTTGCAGATCCTGTATTATTTATGCCAGGGTTTAATATATTTTCTGTGTATTTATGATCATGTAAGTTTGGGTGGTTTTTGGGTCAATGGTGCTGGACCAATTAATATTCACCACTGCAGATATTAAATACGAATTTAGTAACACCTAAACATCTCATATTGCTGCAGTAATACCGAAAATGTACTTGTCAAGTTCTTTGTAATAAGTTATAATGTATTTCTTGTTTAAAACGAACATTTTCTTATATTTTTCTAGTTATTACGGTTTTGTTGATAATGACATTATTTATTAGCTAATTTTTTTCGCTTTCGATGCTGTTTTATTCGGTGCTATTGCATAACTTTTTACATATGCGCATATTTTATTAGTCATGCTTGTATCTAATTTACTTATCGTGTCCCAGGTATGGATTTTCAGAGTTGGTTAGTCCCGCGATTTTTGCCGTTTATTTATATGGCCGAAAATTAAACGCAAATTTATTCTGGAAGTTTGCATTTCGATATCATCAAACGTCACCCCTTTTAATGAACAATCGTGATAATTTCCGGTCGCTTCCGTTTATAGCATATTTTATGTGCGCATTTGTACTAGCGCGCAACATAGCCGGAACTATAAATACCGTCTATGTTGCGTATTTGTTCTGTCGAATGCCAGTACTGCATAATATTTACATAATAACCAACAGAGCAGATGGAATAAACATTTTTCGCAAATTAAATACAAATTTAGGTCAACATTAATTCTTTTTCACGTTTGATTTCGTAAAAATTGTCGATTCTACATCTGGTAGCGATGTATTATCCGCTGAAATTACTCTTACTTAATATTGTTTTAATTAACATACAAATGTTTGTGAAAAAAACAAAACAAAGAAACAATGCAAATAGTACAGAATTAATTTTTATTACTTGTGTCCTTAAAAATGAAGAATATTCGAAAGCAGTTATTGTTGAACATATGAAATTCGACTGAAGAGCGTGCTTTATATGTCGAATGACAATTCAAAGGATTCTATTGTGAACTATTACTTTTACCGAAGGCCGATCATCACTAGGTTCCCTGAAGAGAATTAAGGTATCCGTTACCATAGTGACAATTCTCTAACTGATGGGTACACAAAAAAGATGCTAAAAGAGTATGCAATTTGGATGTTTAGAAAGGAATCGTATAGTTACTGCCATTGACCAAACGACTGACTTAATAAGTCTTCTACAATGGAAGCATCGTGAATTTTCCTGTGTGGAAGGATTGAGAAATAAATTGGTACTGATCGCTCAAAAAAACATTTCCTAACATTTATGAAGCTGTGACCACGTCTAAAAGAAGACATACGTATTACTTTAAAATATAATTTAAATGGCTTATTAAAATTAAGCATTTTAAGAATATGTAATGAATTCGTGAAAAAGAAGATGCAAAGAAAGTATTATTAAAATCAGATCCGTATCTACATCGAAATCATTGTATAAAGTGCAACAAATTTATATGCAGAGTGGGTTTTATATTACCCTATTTTAGAATTAACGCGACTTGAATTTATTAAATATATGCATACTCTAAAGTATGCTTAAACTGAACCGTTCTTTATGGACGAGAAACGAGCGCGCTGTGCTTTCGTTTTATTTGGGAAAATTTCATTAACTTACACGGCGCTACCAACTGTTCCCTACAGCTTACATAAAACAATCTTATTTTGAAAGCTTATTACGTTCCATATTTCTTATCTACTTAAAGCATATTCATATCGATTTTTTTCTTTCTTTTTCAGGTAAGTCATCTTCTTGAAAATTCCGCTCTACTTGGCGGACCGGACACACAATGTTTGAATGCGGAGGAATAGAGTAAGACACTTACATTTTTGTACACGTAGTATTTTATGGCTTTATCGTGTAGAAAGATGAGGGTTGAAGGAACGAGAAAATAGGAGGAGGTTTTCCATTGGCGCGTCTATAAAATTGCGACGCATAAAATGTCTTCTGCATTCTCGGTATCCTCTCTGCTCGAGATTTAATCTACACGAGAACGACTGTCGATCTTTTTACTCATATACTTTTCAAGCAAATGAACTAATCTCGGTTGGAGTAGTGCTCGCGACATTCGAGTTAAACGCCTGAATCTGACGGCAGTTTTGCCCTTTATGAAACATGACAATGTAAAAGTTACTGCTCAGTTCCGGGTCTTTTGCCGACATTTTACGATCTATTTTATGTTCCAATACTGACATAGATTCATCCATTTTGTACTTCCTGTAAAGTTCTGCACTCAAACAATATTGCTGTTTGGAAACGAGTTTTGTCTTTTCTCTCAATATAATACAATCAATTGAAAGGATTCAAAGATTTCAGGCAGAGATTTATTACAAAGTGAGGGTAATTTACTCGGGTGAAATTAATCGAAAAGTTTTGTTGAAGATTAACCAGCTAAGATGTTCATGATAACCAGTTGATTTATTTAAGAACTGTAAAGTGAGTAGTATGAATAATCGAAGCAAAAACATAAAAATATACTTATTGTGTGGGGTTACCGAAGATATTTTTCATCAATAAAATAGCACCAGTATACAGGGTCCACCACGGAACCCGTTCATTAGAAGTTTCAGGGTTTCTTACTATTTACTTACTATTTATGAATTTGAAACTTTCAGGTTAAGATTGACCCACAGCCTTCTTTTGTTCTAAAATATTTCCGATGTTGTATAACTTCCGGAAGAACCGGAAATTGCTATTAACTTTCTTAATTTAAATAGAATGCCGTGCATATTATTGCATTTTTTAATTGAACAATCGATTCTAACTATCTTCAACTATCTTCAACTATTTTTGAGTTATTGTGATTTTTTTAATTGCGTTTTGCGGTGGCATGTTTAATAGTCTTTCTTTTGCTCTTCTTTCAATGCAAACCCTCGATATTTTACAAACAGCAAGTAAAACCATAAGGGTTCACAAAATACATTGCAAATATATCACAGGTTATACAGGGTATTCAAAATTTAGTGGCAAAGCCGAAAAACTTCAAACACAAAAAAGTTATTTTTTTCAAATGGAACACCTTGTATATTTTCACAATAGGGTAACCTAATAGAGTGTATCGTAGAATCAATTGTTCAATTCAAAAGTGCAATAACATACACGGCATTCCATTTAAATTAAGAAAGTTGATAGCAATTTCCGGTTCTTCCGGAAGTTGTACAACATCGGAAATATTTTAGAACAAAAGAAGGCTATGGGTTAATATTAACCTGAAAGTTTCAAATTCATAAATAGTAAATAACTCTGGAAGCTTTTAATGAACGGGTTCTGTGGTAGACCCTGTATATATAAATGAATGATTGTGTTTGAGGTTCTCGAAATTTAAAAGCTCTGAAAAATTTCGATTGGCGGGTAAATGAAAGCACAAGAATGGTACTTTCGAAATTCATATTGACAATTGTTTTTATCGCATACAGGGTATCCCAAATTTTATGACCAATTACATCATGTTTCAAAATTGTAAAAAGTTAGAGTTTTTAAATGTGACACTCGGTATATTATTAGTCTACCATATGCAGAATTTAGTCCTGCATCCATTCGTGATGGCTTTCCCTATAATCATTTTCAACGGTTTTCTTGTTATTTCATACTCATCGCGTAATATGTAATTTGTAACGTAATTTTCGTTCGTCTGGACTTAAGTTTGCAAAGGCATCGCAACACGGTTCAACAATTCCTCTCTAATATATACAGGCCCAGAGTACACTAGTTCTTTTATACGGCCCCAGTGGTGAAAATCCATTGGCATCAAATCGGTTAATCTCAGTTCCAAGATCTTTGTGAGCTAATTCACCGATCCTCGAACATCAAGGTCAACTCCTGATGACATACAGTGGAATGTTTTGGGGCACCATCCAGTTGATACCAAGTTTGGCGGTAGAGCATTTAGGAAACCGCTAACAAACATTTTTGCATACGGTCGTTCCAAATTGAAAGTTTTATTTAAATTGTAACTTAGACTTAGTAGGTAGATAATAGCATTGCTGAACTATCTGTAATCTATAAAATTTTTAATTTTTTAATGAATTGGTTGTGTTTTGACATCTTTTTAGATTAGAAATCTAGTCGAGTTTAATAGGAATAAATTTTTAGCGTTCAATTACAATTTGAAACTAAAAATGTGTTTTCGTCTACGATGGTATATCTGTACATCGTGACGTACTGTAATGTAATATGGGTTCTTGAACTTCCAAACAAACACTTCGAAGTGATCATAATAAGAAACGAAACATCTAAATGCAATTAAATCCAGTTAATGTTCAACTTTGTTTTCGAAGTTTAGTTTCTGCCTGTTCAGCACTCTCTCGAATTGTTCCTTTTTACGACGTCAATTTATGATGCTAATGTTAACCGACCCTCATCCGGATAGTAGTAATCTCTTCCGAATCGTGCTGCACTGGTCTAAAATTATCCCGCAAATGGAGAAGTAAGACGTCTAATAAGATAGTAATTAGCAAAATTTTATAAGAGTTTTAGACTTAGTTATTTCGTTTTATATCATTATGTAATTATTCGCCTTTGACAAAGTATGATGAAATTTCGAAAAAAAGAAGAACAGAGAAATACGGTTATGCAACATAATTAACTTTTAATTCAAAATAATCCAGCCGCAATTGCGAATTTTCGTATTGCGTTTTGAAAGCCAAC